>JAECXF010000057.1:11522500-12122500 GCA_018151655.1 Drosophila bocqueti
CCAGACTTCGATACCCATTCCTCAGTTACCAGGCACCCAGTTCCCCAGATCCCCAGCCTGTCCTTCTCAATCCCCCAGAGGTCCACGGCAAGTGCGTGTGCTAAGATACCCTTAAAGGAAGTATATAAATTATAATGGTGAAATATTGTACAGAAAATATATAGAAATATGGATGATATGTGGGGGATAAATGGGAAAAGTGTCTACAAAAATCTTTGGAGGTTTGAATACTCCCAAAAAGATAAACAAGCTAAGATAGTTTTATTTTGGTTATTATGCAATTTCTTTATCCTTCCTCTTAGATTTATTTGTTCATCTTAAAAACGAAGACTATCTCAAGTGTCTAATAAAAGTTGATCACGTTTAAATTACCACTTTCTTGGTTTAACTAAACATAAATTAATACAAACCTATTCCATGCCCTCTTCAGTTACAGTTTTATTTGCCAACATTAATGTTAAGTGGTTGATTTCCTGGAAACTATAAATTCCACCAAGGACATTAAAAGTTCGGCTTGCATAAGCCAGCAGATTTTTCTCTCTGCTTTTTTTTGTAATCATTTTTTACGGGTCTGTGTGCGTGCAGACATCGTCTGGCGGGCATCGTCGCGCCGACTGGACAGGCGGCGGATGCGGATGCGGATGCAGGGACAGAGACGGACGATGGTCATACAAAATGTCGCAACGCGTGTTAACGCAATAATTCCTTTGGACCCGAACCCCAGACGCAGTAGGTCATTAATTGCCGCTGCTATGTGGCCTGCCACGAGAGCACGAGCAGCAGCCAGAGCAGAGGCAACAGCAGCTGAACTTTCGATAATGGCCCCGGGCCCCACCTGAAGTGGGCTAATTGAATAGGGTAGCAGTCGCCTCAAGGACGTTCGCCGAGTTGGCCAAATTAGGATACTCGAGCCGAGTCACACTCCAGTCACGTTCCGCGCGCGGCAATTGTTGCATGTGGCTGGCAGGGCCCCGGCCTCCGTGGCAGTCACAGTCTGTTCTCTTCGTCGTCTGCATATGTTGTCTAGAGCACGTCCTTAAAGTCATGGCGATGACACTGACAACCATCCACAGCGAGGTGGATATGGCGGAGGCTCTGGTTGAGCTCCAGCCATGCCAGCCAAAATAAAACAAATGCCAAACTAACGCGGCAAACAAACTGCAAAGTCACAAACATTTACAGGGAGAGAAATGAAAGGAGATTGGGCTTCAGGGTTCTGTAAACTTTTGAAATTAGTTGGTATACATTTTGTATTTACTATATAATAAAAATAAGAATTAATCCTTAGAGAAGACTTCCTCCAGAGACATTTAAGAGCTAAGCTTAAGCAAAGAAGGTTGCTTCGGTTGTGGCCAGGTTTTCTCATGAGTTTTAAAGATATGTAGAAAATTACTATTTTACAATTCAATTATTCAATAAAACATTTACATATTTTGCATATTTAAAGCTCATAAAACAGTTTCAAAATAATCGTAATCCTTTCATAAGAAGGCTTCAAATATTTCCTAAAATTCTTTGCCGTGCAATTAAACAAACAAACAAACAGACAGACAGACAGAAGAGAGAGAGGGGTGCAACGACGGAGACAGAGATGGAGATGGAGACCGAGACCGAGACGGAGACAGACACCGAAGCCCAGACAGACGCTGCATAATGTGCAAAATGCGCCAAACCTACAACAAGGCGGCAGCAGCAACAGCAGCAACAACAACGGAGGCAGCAACAGGTTCTTTATTTTTAGTAGTCGCATTTTGAAAACCGCCTGCTCAATGTCAACTCAACGTTTGAGACTTAATTGTTGCCTCTTTGCCGTCGTTTTTGTACAAAACATTCTTTGTGCTTGACTGGCTGTTCTTGTGGCTGCTGGTGCTGCTGCTGCTGCTGCTGGTGGTTGCATCACATTGCTGGCGTGCCACTCGAGGCGGCTGCTCCTCCACTCGAGTGTCAGTGGCAGTGGCAGTGGCTAGAACCTTTGTGCGCCCCGGCTTAATTGAAGCCATCCCCCTGGTCTTCCCCCAGTCCTCCCCTATGCCTCACCTAGTATTTCCCCAGCATCTTACATCTTATCCTAGCACCATTCTACCTGTTGGCCTAAGTGTTTGCCTTCCTTTTGTTTATCCGCAGCATTTGCCGTTGTCATGCCTCATCATCATCAAACGAACAGCCAGACCAACTTGACATTTCTAAAATCGAATTACAAATTCAAGCGCAGAGGGATGGCGATCCGCGGACTTCCTGCCACGTCAGCGGAAGCGCGTACAGCGGCCAACCAATTAACGCCAGCAATGTCGCAGACGTCAGCAGCAGCAGCAGCGGCAACAGCAACAGCAACTAAAGTGGCAGCATCTGAGGAAACAGCAGCTGAGACAGCGACAGCAACAACTAGCCGCGAATGTAGAACAATTCTCAGTTTATTTATAGTAAACGCATGGAGCTTTTTGCAAGAATTGGCCAATTGCTGGTGTTGCCTGGATGACGATCACTGGGCCCCGGCCGCCAGCCCTCGTCGTGACGTCAATGCGGGCCAACAGAGTGATCGTCGCAGACGCAAGACCAACGCCGCTGACGAGGAGGTGTCAATGGCACGTGAACACCAACATAAGCGGCACCACCATCAGCAGCAGCAGCAGCAGCAACATGAACACTCGCCCGGTTCTAGTCCAGTGAAGAGCATGCGCTGCACGGGAGCGGGAGCCACATCGCCAGCTGGACAGCCTTTGATGGCTCTGTTAATTGGTCTGCTGCTACTGGATCTTCGCCTGGCGGCGGGTAAGTCTCCAGAGTGTGTGTACATGGTGTGGTTACATCGAAAAGTGGCGCCATCCAGTTCATTCGCCTCTTGATAAATGTGTCACATTATATTCAAATATGACGCAATTTCAGAGGCGCATGGTCCGGCCTCTGTTTTGTTTGTTTATCCATCAAATGCCAAATCTGCTTGGGCCTGCCAGATCCATTTGATCACAACAACCAGCCCAATAACAACAACAACAGCTATGGAGGGAATATCAAAATATAGAAAAAGTAAAGCAAAAAACCTAAAGACGAAGGCGCGAATTTGCAAATTCGATTAGCAGCCGGCACATTCCTTTCCGAATCTTCAAAAGTAAACAAATAATATTTGTTTTGGTCTTGGAAATACCTGCATGTAATTAGAGTACCCAGAAGGGGTCTGTTTTCACATGTTTTCTTCCGGTTGAGCTCAGGGAAAATGTCATTTGATATTTGCTTACATTTGTATAAAAAGTGAAGGAAAATTGCTATAAGAGGGGAAATAATGTAGTAAACAACTTCCAACCTAATGAAGAACTTCCCCCCCAATCTCTTCCATACAGCTGGCACCTGCTGGCAAACCCACCTGGGCAGCGGCAAGTGCGGCCAGGTCTTCTCCACGAACATCACCCGGTCCGAGTGCTGCCGCGCCAGCCAGAGCTTCTCCTTCACGGATCGGGAGCTGAGCAGCGTGGAGTACTTTTTGCCACGGCCATAGGCGGCGGCGTGGAGTGCTCGCCCTGCATGGGTAAGTATCCTGAGACCAGGATCTAAGCAAGTCGATCCCAACATACCCTGTTTTCCCTTAGAGAGCTGCAAGGGCTTCAAATGTGGGCCGAACAAGAAGTGTGTGAAGCGCAAAGGTCGGCCCAAGTGCGTCTGTGCCCCCGAATGCGGAGCTGCACTGCGTCGCACCAAGCAGCAGCAGCAGCAACCTGGAATGCCGCCCCGCGATTCCCGTAGTCTAAGTAGTGAAAATTCCAACACCAATTTAGGTTTAGACGGCAGCCAACGCCAACACATTGCTGATAACCAAAGAAAGCTGCAGCAGCAACATAATCAAGTGGTCCCAGTCCCAGTCCCAGTCCGAGTCCGAGTCCCAGGCACCGTCGCCTGTTGATCATAGACAGCAGCAATTTGCCAGATCGCTCCAGATCACGCGGAGGCGGCCTCACTGCCGGCCGGGTGGAGATGACGGGCTACGAGAGGCGCAGACAGAGGAACAGCCATGGCAACGGCAAACACTTAACAAGATCAATGACGACAGGAGCCAATGACTCGTCCAAAGCAGCAGACAAGACGCCTGCGCAGTCGGTCGCAGTCGCAGTCCCAGTGGCTCCAGTGGAAGCTCTAACTCAGCCTCCGTCTAGACGCAACTTGGCGAATGCTAATGAACCCGCCAACGACATTAATAGACAGTCGGATAATGCCCGCCTCAGACACCAGCACAGCGGCAGACGCATGGAGCTGCACGCTCCACATCCAGACAATGGGCACAGGGACAGGGACAGGCGGCAGAGGCACAGGCTCCGTCTCCGGCACAAGGATCCTTATCCAGAAGTCGAGGCGAATGCAACCACCAGCACAGTGGTGTCTGGGTCGAGGTTCCGCCTGCAACACGGAAGTGAAACGGCCGCGTCATCGGACTTTGCTAATGCCCATGACTTGGCCTTTTTGGGCGGCATCTACGAGGTGAGTCTCACTCTGGGTCTAGGTCTGCATGGGGCCACTAACTCTGTTCTTTCTTCCAGCAGCACTCCTCCAGTCCGAATAGCAACAGCAATCCGGTTTGCGGCAGCGACGGACGCACCTACAACACCGAGTGCCAGCTGCGCAAGCGCGCCTGCCGTACCAATAACGCCCAACTGGAGGTCGCCTATCGGGGCCACTGCAAGAGTAAGTCCACGTCCACCCAGTGACCAGTGGCCAGTGACCAGGGAATGGGGCAGCCGGTGGGTACTGCTCGCGTGCCAAAACGCAGCAGCGCCACAATTAGATTAGATGACAAATTATTGCACATTTCAATTACGGCCAACAACTTGTCGCCAGCAGAGCCAGCCGAGTCAGTGGTGAAATCGACTGGCCAGCCACATCTCTAGAGCTGCCCAGGGGGGACGCAGCAGTGGCCAGAAATGTTGTGTAATAATTTAATGATACAGGAAGCACTCGCAAACATGCTCAAATGATCAATAAAAACGGCATGCAAGAACGATGAGCCAGCAAGAACCCAGAGAACTCGTTGGATTAGCCGCGAGCACACGACATTCTATAGGAGTTGCTCCTGCCGGTTATGTGTTGCAAGTTGCACGTAGGAGCAGGAGCAGGAGCAGGTGTAGGAGCAACACCAGCCAACTATTCCAGCCATCTAACGTTTGGCGCGTGCCAATATGTCCCCTGGAATTCCCAATCGGCAATTCACATTCAATTGCGAGCGGAAAAAATGATTGCAATATTTTTCGCGAGTGCCACAGTTGGCGCCAAGGCGTTTCGCCTTCTCGCATCAACGGACCACAGCCACATATGTATATGTCCTATGATAAATTTCGACAGTTTATTGCCGGCCATATAGGCAGATATAACCAGCAGAGAGTGTCTGCCAGAGTCACCAGAGCTAATCATAGAAATTGGCCAACTGCTTATTTATAGGCGTCGCTACTACATATCCGAACAGCATTTGTTAATGCCAAAAACAAACAAAGTTGCAAGGTGCCATTGGGTTTTAGATTTGATTTTTGCACTGATTTTAATTAGATTAAGAAGGGTTAAAGGAATATCAGGGATCAGATAGCGAGTAAAATACATTTCTACTTAATTAGAATCCAAGCAAAAATGTACTTAAATGTGCATTTTTATTTATATATTTAGTAAGCTAATAAATTTTCATAATTTACATTCTACATAAATTTAATTACAATTTAAGTATAGTACTAATTATCCAATAATCCCTTTCTCCTCAATCCCCAGCTAGCTGCCATGGAGTCCAGTGCCTGGATGGTCTTTCCTGCGTAGAGGATCAGTACATGATGCCACACTGCATTGCCTGCCAGATCGAGTGTCCCTGGGATGGCCTGGATCTGGATCTGGATGCGAATTCCAGTGGCTATGACGAAAGGCAGGCGGTGTGCGGCGTGGATGGGATGACATACAGGAGCGCGTGTGATATAAATCGAATGATTTGCCAAATTGGACGCTCCATTGCCGTGGCATATCCGGGTCCCTGTCGAGGTATGTATTTTGGCTCAAATGGAAATCAATCAAATCAGATTAATTGGCATGGAGAGTCAGAGCCAAAGCCATTGCAGTTGGCAAATTGCTGGCTGCAGTTGCAGTTGCAGTTGCAATCCCTGTGGCAGCCGCTGTTGAACGTTGATGTTGCTGTTGCTGTTGCAGTTGTGCGATTTTAACAACAATCAACAAAGAACCGCAATTTTGCATTTGATTGACTCGACTGAGGTTTCCAGCCAAGTTAAGCTGTTGTTAAAAGTCGCGTCTCGGCCGCAGCCACAAGTGGTTGTTGCCGTCGCCGTCGACGTCTGCAACATGGCCATATCAAGTTGCCGTCGCTGGGTCGGGTCTCCAGTCTCCGGCCTCTCCGGTCCCCGTCTCGGTGTTTGGCTAAAATTGCTACATTTGCTTATACGGCTCCATGATTGCCAGCAATTTGATTAGCCCGTCGACTCTGCTCCACTTTGACTGCCTCGGCCATGGCGATGGCGATGGCGACGCCTCTACGACACCGCGGCGCATCCACAATTACTCGTACAATTGCCATTGCAATTACAATTACCATCTCTGGGAACACTCGCGTCGTCGGCATCATTCATGCTTATTAATTTTGCGGTTGCCATCCGATTGATCGACTCCGATTTCCAATTAATTATAATTCCCCTCGCCAACCCACAAACGGATGGGGTTGCACCGGCAGAAACTATTCCTCAATTGGGTGAATAAAATTACATTCATACCTGGAATTCTGCCATTCCATTTGTGTGATACTAATATATTCATAATTTCATTGTGTCATATTTATCATTCATTTTTGGTAATGTAGCGCATTTCCTCTATTTTTATTTCATTAAAAATGTGAATATACCACAATGAATCCTACGTGAATAAATCTATCTAGTCTCAAATATAAATAAAATTTTCATGAGAAGATCCTGATTTGAAAATATAGTATATTAAATATGCACATTATTACATTTTTCATAATTATTCCTTTTGACTGATGCATATTTTCCCTTATAAACAAACATGTGTATTATGTTTTAATTGACGTTTTCATATAATCAAATATAAAGATACACCAGTCATCCAATATTACCCATTATTATTACTAATATTGTGAGTGTCATTTAAAAGTATTATGAAAAGCTATAAAATCTATTTAACAAGTATTAATTTATAGGATAGGGAATTACGTTTTTAAACATGGACATTTTCTAATTAAGAATTAAGATGAGAAGCGTAGATGAATAATTATTTAATGCCTGAAAAATATCTTTGATTAGCAATTATATCCATAATATTTGACAAACCTATTTAAGAGTTAATTCAATATTATCACGATAAAAATAATGTCCAATAATTTCAAATGTTCAATGAGCGGTAGAAAGGGTATTTTGAAAAGTAGTTTCTTGAAATATATTAAAGGTATAAGTCCAAATAAAATTATCCTCTTCTCGATATTTTAAAATATATTCAACATCATAAAACTAAGATCTAAAAATGTAGTGAAAACTTCAAGCACATTATAAATATTGGTTGTTAACTAGTCTTATCATTTGGGATTATTGAAGTTGTTTTGGCCCTACATTATTTCTATAATTCTTCTATTTATATTATTTAAAAATGCATATTAATTAAATAAATATGTTGTACGTCTTACCGAAGACAACGTCATGATAAAATTAAGACCTTTGAAAACAGTAAAGAATTTTAAGGATATTAAAAACATCGACTACTGGCCCACATTTCCGTAAACAATTTCTAATATGTAAATATATACATAAAATGCCCCAGCAAATTAATTATTTCGTATATTAGATACTTGAATCCTGGCATATATCGATATAACCGATATGTGGTCTATTAGGAAATTATCATGTCCCCCATCCGATAAAGAGTTGATTTTTCTTCCTGTGTGGCAATCAGTGCTGCTAGAAGGAAGGCGTAGAGGGCGTTGCGCTGCCTCACCAAATCCGGAGACGAACTCGAGAACCTCGGTTCGGATCAGATCGGAACGGAGATGGAGACTTCGATGGAGACGGACGGACGGACGGACTTAAACTAGTTTAGTGTGCCATGGGGGCCGAAGATACAAAAGAGGGCTGCCCGACTGCAATTGCCTGTTAATTGCAGTGTTTTGTCGCAAATTACAGCATGTACATGGTTAATGCGAAAACAAAAGCTGTCAATCCAGCGCCAACAGCAGCTGCCGTTGACGGAATACCCCCTGTTGGGTCTCCACCCGGCAGGGTATTATTATTTATCAATGTTGCAAACTTGCGTCTTCCTCAATTTCCATGATAACTCCTTTGACATATAATCGTGTTCATATTCATATTGCTTCGGTTCATGTTTACTATGTGTTATATCCAAAATTATTCGATTTTAATTGAGTTTTGGAACTGCATTTGGACAATCATATATTGTATTTCATAATTGTTTTGGTTCCTTGTTTGTTACACATTTCCAAGTGATGAACTGCAAAGATAGTTAATTAGTAGCTAAGAAAGCATAATTATCTTGGAAATATTCTTGTATATTCCTTGAATATCCAATTTGAATTGTAATCAAGGGAATTCATTTACATATGAATTCCAATTTCAATAGAATTTCCGAAGACTGCCTTGGCCATTAAATTATTTATGTTTCATTCTATTTTCTGTTTTAAATACTTCATAGACATCAACTTCAAGAGCATTATGCTTTTTAGTTAATGTTTATCCTGCGAAAATTATTTTTTAACTTGACCATATAATTTGGAGCAGAGCAGGATTTCTTCCCCTTATACATATTTTACATATGTGAGACGTTGTGCCTTTAAGTACGCCTTTGACTCCAGTATGTCTTGAAAGCTGAGAGTGTCAATTGCGTCACTGAAGTGCATATATTCGAAGCCAAGTAGCATGTTTTTCCTGCGAGTTTAATGGTTTAGTCTTATCTTCTTGGCAATAACTTAGTTATTCATTTAATCCCGTAATATACCAGAGAGTTAGCCGATTTTTTTTTGATTTCATCCGATGAAAGATTCAGCCAGGAACATAGTCGAACACTTTAACATATCAGTGTCTCTTTCGAGCTGGGTGCTAGGTCAGCACCGTTTCATTAATAAGATATATGTTAACATGAAAAATACTTATATAAAGGAACTTACCTGACTTGTGTGGCAATGCAGCATCGTTTTTCGTTCGATCTTTCTGGCATGAAGAGAAATGCCCCAAGAATTCGATTCTCCGTACATTTCCGATATATATTCTTTAACGATGATTTGGCTATCCCAAGGTCTGGCTGTCTGGGGTTGTCCTTTGTTGAGTGCAAGAAATTTGAATTAAAGCAACCACAAATCGAGTTAGCCAAAGCATTTGTTAAATTCCTATATAAAGATAGCCAAATTCAACAAATATTGAAAGCCTTTCTTTTTTGTAAAGATTTTTGATTTGGAAAAAATTACTTTTCTTTATGACCCTACAGTTCAAGGCTTTCGGAACGAATGAGCTGGAAAGTCTTGACTCTACAGGTCTTGACATTCGAAGACCTTAAGGTCGCAGCCTTCTAAGTTTGTAAGGTTTCAAAATTCAATCAAATTATTTAACTTTTCGCCAAACAACCCAACCAAACATGTTTATTCACTCATCGATCTGTCCGTCAGCCTGTCAGCCTTAAGTCTTTGCTTACTAATCGGTTTTAACGGTAGCCGGGTTCTAAATTAAGATCATTAGCTATTATTCACTTTTGCTTTTATCTCAGCCACGCAACTCTTAGCTAGCAACTTGCAACTTGCAACATGCCAGTCGCCGCTCAGAGCTCGAAAACAAGTGTGCGTGAGTCCCTGCAGTTTGTTGATCTCTCCGATCTTCCCCTCTGGAGCCCCCATGCCCGGATCCTTCCGCTTCCCTGGGTTCCTTCCTGCTGCTTAATGTGCGTCTGGTACTCGTTATGTTACGTGGATCGTCTGGCGATAAGATAGTGCAGCGTGCGCGTGTCTTGCCTCCCGAGCGTTTTATCTTCATGGTTAGTAAGTTTATGGTTCTCGGGCATTTGTTTGTTTGTCTGCTTTCACATAAATATTTTTCTGCCGCGATCCCGTCGCGGCTTGGTTCTGCAAAAATTCTGGAGGGGACTGGAGAGTAGGGAATGGGGAGTGGGGAGGAAGCTCAGCCAAAGACCCCGGCACAAGCCACGAAAAGTTGCCGTTGGCCCCAAGAAATATGACTACACGTACAAACCATTAAAACGCCATTTTCGCAACGACTGCAGGCGACGCAGGCTCTGTGATTGCAGCTCCGCGGTGTGGAGAGTGGCGAGTGGAGGGTGGAGCCGGGAGTGGCATAAAGTCCGGTCTGGGCCGGGGTGTCCAGGCTGTCCAGCCTGTCCAGCTGTCCACGTCGTCGCGACGTCACTCTTGTCTGGGCGAGCGTCTGGCTCTTCTTCCTCTGTGGTTTACGATCGTATTAAAATCACCTTAAACAACACGCAATGCCAAAATGGCCAGTCGGCCTCAATGAGTACACGCACACACATAAGCCATGGCCAGACGCATGACCCACGGACGCATCGCATCGCTTCGCATCCCATCCGATCCCATCCCATCCCATCCCCATTCCTGCCACACAATGTTGCAATGAGTTCCGCCAACGGCCGCCGGCGTTGATTAAACCACGTCGACATAACAAATTATAGTTGGCTCGCCTTGTGACGGCATTATCAGCCATAACCAGCGGCGGTGCAGCTCCCGCTCTGGCGGAGGCCACGGCCACATCCATCACAATCAACAAGTGCGGGGCCAGAGGACGTCGTCCGTCGTATCTGCCTCAAGCAAAATGGGCAGTTGAAATTAATAAACTTTAACTGTTACGAATTGCTAGACGACGGACTTTCACGCACCGTCACCCAGGGATCCTGGGCCCGAGATGCAGCATGCAGATGCGATGCTGACATCCAGACCACAGCCGCCGCCTCCCTTTTAGCCACGGCTCTGCCCCCATCTCCGCAGCAATTGCTCGATCGACAATGCCCGGAGGCTCTGGCAACAATGTTGCCAAGTCGCAGATCATGTTGACGATAAACACAGACCGGGCAGGGCTGGAATGGGATCTTGGTCCAGCCTGAAGATGCTACCCGTCTTGCGCATGCGCCGCGGCGATCGCGGAGATGCCAACGAGAGTCCGAGTGGCAGGGGCAAGGGTCTAAGCGATTTATTTTGCACAGAGAAAAATGGAGAAAGAAAAAGAGATAAATAAATTTAGAATTGCACATATGTTATGGATATATAGCAACGTTTTTTATATAAAATATATCTAGAGAATATATTTTTAACTCTTCGTCTTCCAAAGAATGATTTTGCATTCAAGTTTCTAAAATATATATTTTTTTTAATATTTTTTTAAATATGTATACATATTACATTATGAAATATTCCCTTTATATATTTCCTTGTGTAGTTTTGAATCGTTTTATCTGCTGTGTTGCTTGTGGTGTGAATAGTATTTCAAAGTAAAACATTTAAATTGTAGAGGACAACGAGAGCAGAGTTCAGACACAAAAAAGCATAAACTTTATAGAGTATTTCCCTAAATGCTTTTGTAACAAACTCAATAGTGCCTCTCTTAGAGTTCAAGATTTTAACAATACCTGTCCCTAAATATTCGAAAGTTTACTCGCAACTTGCGTGGCACGTAATCACAGCGGCACCTGCTGGGGTTCTCAGGGACTCTGGCAGGACCTGGGAGTCGTGGAGGGTGGAGGGGCCATTAAACCGAAATTGCCAGACATAAAAACAAAGCTGAAACTTAACCACAGGCAGCCGTAGTCATTAATGCGCTCGCATCGTAAACTTTATATTGCAGCGGGCCGCGTGAGCTGTGCGGACATCAAGTGTGGACCGAAGGACAACTGCCTGGTGGATCTGCAGACGGGCCTGCCGCGATGCGTGTCCTGTCGCCACAAGTGCTCGCGGAAGCAGCAGCGACCGGTGAGTAGAATACTTTGGCGTTTAATAATCTGATCAACTGATCAACGGCTATACATATATTGCAGGTGCACAAAATATGTGGCCACAATAACCGCACCTACAACTCCTGGTGCGAGATGCAAAGGCACTCCTGTGACTCCCGCTACTTCATTGGCGTCAAGTCCGCGGGTAGCTGCTAGAGGGAGTCCACTTCAAGTAGCGTGTTCTTCCGTAGTTCCAACATCCAAAGATTCTCGTTGTGCGTTTTCGTGTTGTAATCGGTGGATGATGGGCCTTGGCCTTAGGCCAGGCTTACGCTTGCACCAAAGCCTTTATAATAACAAGATGAGCAACGCCATTCGCTCAACTTTGTGCTACTGAAGGCGTAGGAAATTTAATGCTTACAGAAAAGTAGCTTCAAGTAGCATAGCTGTTAGGCATCTTTTTATTATAAAGCCTTTGCGTGCACCACATATTATCGGATACACTTTACACACAGGGCAAAGTATTATCACACACACACAGACACCCACAACATTACGTATTGCTGCAACTCTTAGCCAGCAAAAGAAACCACATATCGTAAGAGGCTTTTGTATTTAACGTTAACGTAGGCTACTCGGTAATTAATTTAAACAATTATTATATTTATTATGTGCTCGTTTGTATGCCCCTAGAGAGACACACACACATACGTCATATTTATTTAACATTAACATCTACTTGTCTCCACTCGAATTGTTCATAAGCAAAGCTAAATTAATTCACTGACTGATAGCTTAACCTTATAGCAAGATTTTTGAATTAATCTAAATACACGAATAGTAACGATGTATATATAAATACACATATATCAATATCTATCTACAATTATGAATATTATGAATATGTTTTGAGTAATTGTTAATTAAATGTGTTTCCAACATAATCAAAAAAATACATATGAAATAAATGCCTTCTTAATCGCTCTCATCGGACTGCTCGAAAATGTCCTTGGCCCGCTGATACCGCGCCTGGGTGATCTTCAGGTTGGCCAATTTCCTTTTGTCCACCGGCCTGGAGGCGGTGGGAACTGGATCGGTATTTCCCAAGCCGCTGGTGCCCTCATTGGCCACCACATTAATCTGCAAAGAAATCGAAATGTAGTATTGAGGAGGGATAAAGTTAACTCCAACACCTACCGGTGCCAGGAGGCCGGCGCTGGCGTTGGTCTTGCCCAGTGTATCGCCCTTTTGCCAGCCCAGTTTGCTGAGCATTTTGAAACCCTTGTTGGAGCTGCCAATCTCCCTGTAATATAAGGAATACATATAAGTTATAGATGAAAAAATTAGCTATAATTGCTAAGAATACTCACGTGTTGACGCAGGCCACCTCCGTCTTTTCCTTGTCCGTGCTGCTGCCCACATTGACGCGCCGCGTGGCAGCCCGATCTTTGTAGTTGGGTGCCGACTGGCCATTCCCACTGGAATCCACAAATTCTGAGAGCGGAAAAAGAACAAGTAGAGTCTCAAATTCAAAAGCAAAAGCAAACGTCATCTACACTCACTCTCATTTTCCAGTCCATATCTCCTTTGCAGCTTCTTCAGTTGCTCCTTGTGCGTTAGGACTGTGCCCGCAGACGCCGCAGTTGTGGCCACCGCCGGCGCTGGGGTCTCTATCAGCAGACCCGGCTCACAGAGCCCGCAGGTGCTGTTGCCCTCGTGCACGTGACACAGGAGTTTCGTCTGTCCCAGGGTAAGCACACTGCCATGAACCAGATCCATGGCATCCGAGGTCATGGGGGAACCATTGAGAATGGTCCCGTTGCGGGATCCCAGATCCAGGCACTTGTAGATGCCCGATTTGGTTTCGTAGTGGAACTTCAGATGGGCCTTGCTTACGTTCACGTCGGGAATGATGACATCGTGAGCTCCCTCGCGCCCCAAAGTGCCGCCTTTGAAGGTGATCAGATGCAGGCTGCCCACCTTCAGGCTCTCCATATTCGTTTCCTGTACAATGATGCGCAACGAGGGCGGGTACCTCTTGGCTATGTCTAAGGTAGAGAAGAGGAACGCGTTAGATTGGTTTGCGAGAAGTCAAAGAACGAGCGACAAAAAAGCGGATTTCTTAAAAACCTTGAAAGCGTCCCGCGGCCTTGAAAACTGGAACACTGCTGTCCTCCGTATCGCTATTACTGCCGGTGCTCTCCTCGTTGTGGCTGGAGCTGGAACTAGAGCTGCTCTGCGACAGTTCGCCCTCCTCGGCAGCCTCATCCGCCGATTCATCCGTTTCCCTATGGCGCCTCTTTGACTTGTGGCGACGCTCCTTCCTGCGCTTCTTCTTGCTGTGCTTTTTGTCCTTCTTTTTCCGCTTCGCCTTGCGCTTCGTCTTCTCTGCCTGCTCCTTGGCCTTCTTTTTCTCAGCCTTGATCTTTTTCAGAGTGTCGCGATCGGTGATGACGCCGCCCAGCTCATCGAACTCCACCGGATCGTCCTCCGAGGGTTCCGACTTGGCCGTTGGCTCGTTTGCCTGGAACCGAATAAAGAAAAGAAATCCACGTTTTTATCGCACGTTCTCGGCCTTTACGCTTACCTAATGCATTGCTACGCATTCGGTCTATGCTGAGTTTGTGAAAATCAGCCAAAAGTCTACTATAGGCGCCGTCGCTCACGGGCTGGCCGCCGAGGAGGAGAAGAACGTTGGTTAATTAGGTCGTTTTAGCCAGGATCAGCGGGCCATCGGCGGGTTCCACAGCCACTCACCTGGACTTGGGCCTGCGAGTGGAACTCGTACGAGTCCTTGGCATGATCGTAGTTGTAATAGCAGCCGGTGCTGCCGTCGTAGTACAGCCCGTATTCCTGTGAGGAAGAGAAGAGCAGCAGCAGGCGGCGGAGATTAACAACAATTCAAAGCATTGATGCAGGTTCGCGGTGTGCGATAACCCCTGAATGTCACACTGCTGCATCGCGGAATAGAACGCAACGTCATAAAGATTACGTTCTCCGCTTTATAGCTTATTTACCGCATTATAGTAATAGCCCGTCTTGGGATCGTAGTACATGCCCGAGGTGGGCTCGTACACGAAATTGTTCAGGTTCTCGGCATGCTTGGCCGCCTGCCGCATCTCGTCCACAAAGCTGAAGGCGTCCGTTGCCGATACTGGAAATTAAAAGGGGGTTTGGTGTTAGTAAGGATTTTAATTTATTTAAACAAACTAACATCAATAGACCCGGAAAAACAATAAACAATAATAGCCTCACGCCCTAAAAAACATTTAATTATTGCTTTACTATCGCATTCTTCTCTCTATATTTAGGATAGTAAACTATGGGAGCTATTAAATATTATTTACTTGTAAAACTTTGTAATAAAGATTACATTTGGATACGTTTTTCCGGTCAAGGCAAAGGTTCATCACGTCCGCTTTCTTGCGCAACCATCGCAAGTGCTTCTAGATTCCATTGGGTGTCAAGGGCTGGTCGTGTTGTCTCTCTGATCATTGGTGGCGCTAGTCCGTGCGACATTCTGGCGCTAATCTCTCCGGGATTAGCAAGCTGGAATGTTTGACGCACGCTTTATTACCCCGACCTGAGACCCCATTGATACTCCTCCTCCTCTATATATAGATCGATCTAGGCTGTGGGTGGGCCGACGACGACACGTGAATGATTCGCTCCTTGGAGCGGCGTTATCACCACGATAGCGGACAGGAGGCGTGTGGTGTAGCTGACATATACAAGTGATATTTTATGACTTTTATTGTCTTCGATATAGTTTCCAGCAAGTCGAAGAGTGAAATATGGCATTGTCATTTCCTTGAACGAATATTACATGCCCTACGAAAAGATTTGGATTTTAAACGAAAAATATATCGTGAATTTAATCTATCACAAAAATAGGACATCTTTTGAGTGGGTTTGTGAATATTTAGCGAGTATTCAGTCAACGATCGCAGATTTATATCCCTCCCAAGCGCATTTACAAACATTTTTCTTATAGAATCTTTGTAAAAATAAAACTCATTACTTACTTTATCTGGCTCCTAACTTTAATAGTTTTTATAATGGTTAGTTTTCATAGTCGAGCTTCCAGTTGGTCATTCGGTGCCAGACCCTCTTAAAAAAACACCCAATCAATGTCTAGAATTATTAGCTTAGCTTTTCCTAGCTAGGAAAAGATAGACCCAGCATCCAGTTCTGCATGGATTTCAATTAATTAGCCGGGTGCCAAATCAGGAGCTATTGCCGGCAATTGACAAGAGCATCTTGGGGACTCGAGCGATTAGCATATCGCGCAGTTTGTAGTTTCGGATTTACAATCAGCAAATCACAGCCCGCCATTTGGGTGTGTTTTCGTTTTTAATTTGCTACGCAGCGCCCGGAATGCAGCGGCAGCAGTTGTTTCCACACTGCATCCAACGGACTCTTATCAGGCACCAGCACCACCTAGTAAGTAGTGCAATTCCTAGTCGCCGTGGACTGGGGGCCAGGCGCCTGGTTAGTCGTTACTCACCGTTCGAGGCGAGCGGTATTACAACCCAAGACAGCCAGAGAGATTAGCCAAGCAAAATGCTGGACGCGGAGGTGCGAGAACTTATGCAAGCCTTTGTGCTGAGCGATTACCAGGTGCAGGAGGTGTACAGTCGATTCTGCCTGGAGGTGGCCCGGGGCCTGAAGCGCTCCACGCACCCGCAGGCGAACGTCAAGTGCTTCCCCACGTATGTGCAGGACCTGCCCACAGGCGACGAAATGGGCAAGTTCCTGGCCCTCGATCTCGGCGGCACCAACTTCCGGGTTCTACTCGTCTCTCTCAAAGGTCACCACGACGCCACGGTGGTGTCCCAAATCTATGCCGTGCCCAAGGACCTGATGTTGGGCGCGGGCGTGGACCTCTTCGATCACATCGCCGATTGCCTGGCCAGATTCGTGGAGAAGCACGACATGAAGACGGCCTATCTGCCGCTGGGCTTCACCTTCTCCTTTCCCTGCGTGCAGCTGGGCCTCAAGGAGGGAATGCTGGTGCGCTGGACCAAGGGCTTCGACTGCGCGGGCGTCGAGGGCGAGGATGTGGGTCGCATGCTGCACGAGGCCATCCAGCGGCGCGGAGATGCGGACATCGCCGTGGTGGCCATTCTCAACGACACCACCGGCACCCTCATGTCCTGCGCCCACCGCAACCCCGACTGTCGCGTGGGCGTTATCGTCGGCACCGGCTGCAATGCCTGCTACGTGGAGGATGTGGAGAACGTCGACCTCCTCCACGCAGACTTCAAGCGGACAAAGCAGCAGGTGATCGTGAATGCCGAGTGGGGAGCCTTCGGCGATGGCGGGCAGCTGGACTTTGTGCGCACCGAGTACGATCGGGAGGTGGACGAGAAGTCGATCAACCGGTCCGAGCAGCTCTTCGAGAAGATGACGGCTGGCATGTACCTGGGCAACCTGGTGCGCCTCGTCCTGCTGCGCGCCCTCCAGCGTAAGCTTATCTTCAAGCTGAGCAACCGGCGGCCGGAGTTCGCCACTGTCCTGCAGAAGAACCAGGAGGTCTTCGAGACACGCTACATATCCGAAATAGAGGCCGACACCTTCCCAGAGTTCGCCAGCACCCGGAAGATAGTGAAGCAGCTATTCGGCCTGGAGAAGGCCTCCGTGGAGGACTGCCACACGCTCAAATACATCTGCGAGTGCGTGGCCAAGCGAGCGGCCACTCTGGTGGCCATCGGGGTGAGCGGTCTCGTCAACAGGACCTCTAACCGGCGCGTAGTGGTCGGCATGGACGGTTCCGTGTACAGATACCACCCGAAATTCGATTCCTACATGCGCCAGATCCTCCAGAAGCTGGTGAAGGCGGACAAGGAGTGGGACATTATGCTCTCCGAGGACGGATCGGGACGTGGAGCAGCGCTGGTGGCCGCGGTGGCCAGTAAATCGAAGTAGGAACTAGCAACTAGCTTTGAAATAAAGAAACTCTTGACTCACATTCGCCGCTCTTTTCCTTTGTGGCCTTCAACTCGGTGGTTTCCTCTTCTCCTCTTTCCTTGGAATTCCGAATTTCCTGGAGGTCCGCTTCGGAGGTCTGCATGGCTTTGTCGCGGCAACTCTTCTCATCTTGGGTCAGCTTTATTTGAAAAATGAAACTTGGAATTAGAAAAGGATCACAACTAATCCCGTTGTGGCGCTCACAAATAATCGCAGCTTTTGTTTATAGGCCGCCAGTTTTTTATCGCACTTTCGGATTACTCCGTGTAGTTTTTCCACGTACTGGAGCAGTTGCTTCCGTTCGCAGGCCTCCAAGTCCTCCGTGCTCTTTAGTTCTATGAAGTCATGCTCCGCGGTACTTTCTGCCGACTCCTCTTCGTTGGCCGGCGCAGACATGTTATTAATATTTAAATGCACAAACTTTTGTAATTTAGCCGGAGTTTTCAGGCACTATTTAAACTGGTGATTTTCAACACTAAAGGTTTTTATCGAAAATCATAGAGATCGCACTCTACGCTGTTGACAAAAAATAATCTAAGCTTAAGTACCTGACAAAATTAAAATTTAATCACACAAAAATTAAGTTAAGCAGTAAAACTGCTGAAAATACTTGATACAATTTTTTACAAGCATTAAAATTTTTATAAAATCCGTTTAAAAACTTATCGATAACAGCGGTGCCACCACTAACCCGACTAACAGCTGATTTCGATTTGTTATTTAACCAACTCCATTTCCCTCGCCAAAAAATATAAAAATAACAATGAATAGTTGTGTTAAACTGGTACCGATGGCACTGAGGTGCCAGCAGAGGACCATCACCACATCCTCGGCTCTGGCAGGCAAGCGGAACTTCCGGAAATTCAACGTGTACAACAAGCGAGGAACGCGCGTTGTGAAGGAGGCGCAGAAAACATTGGCCCAGCCGCCGGTGGCCATTCACAAGCGAGGAGTGCGAGAAACGGGCATCGTGGTGGATGGAGAGTACGTGGAGATTCCCGAGAAGATTCCGGAACTCATTGTGCCCGATCTCACCGGTTGCAAGCTTAAGCCGTACGTCTCCTACAAGGCGCCGGAGGTCGTGCAATCCGAGTTCACAAGCCTGGATCTGTTCAATGCCATCTATTCGAAGAAGATCATCGAGGACTTCAAGGCGGGCACTCTCCAGGCGGACGGCAGTGCAAAGGAGCCGTCGGCCAACGAGCAACTGAGTTCAGCTGAGGCATTGCAGCGTGCACGAAAGACGGGCAGCGATATATTCTAAGCGTTGTAGGTTTATTGTTTCTTAAATACAGAGTCTGAACTCGACTACTCTTGCATGTACTTCTGGCGGTAGTTGTAGAGCTTGCGCAGCCACTTTTCCGCCTTGAGATCCGGGTCGCCAAGGAACTGTGGAAAGAATCAAGGGATTTAAACGAAAATGGGAGAACACGAAGCAAACAAACTCACGTTTGGATGGAATATTACATCTTCGTTCTGGACTGCGACTGTCGGCTTGTTGGGCACAGTGACCGTCTCGCTGTTCAGGTCGATGATTACCTTCTCCGATGCCTCACGATCCCGTGAACTGAAGAAGGAAGTCGGCTTGAAGCAATCCTCGTCAATGGTCTCCAGAGCCTTCTGCACCTTGGCATCGAGCAGATCGATGGCCTTGGCTGGCTGGCTGACTTGTGTGGGCGCCGATCTGGAGTTGCTCTCGGAACTGGGCGCCCTTGTATTCTTCTGGGATGCGGAGCGGGATTTGTTTTGGTCCCGGCTCCTGCTCTTGCTGTGCCGGCTTCGGGAACTGCTCCGGCTGCTGGGCGACGAGCTGCGTGAAGAACTGCGACTGCTGCTGCGGCTCCTCCTCGAGTACTTCTTTGATTTCTTGGATTTTTTCTTCTTCGACTTGGAGCTCTGCCGGCTGCTCCTGGCGGGAGATTTGGAGCGGTAGCGTCTGTCGCGGTCCCGATCTCTGTCCCTGTCTCGCTCCCTGTCTCTGTCCCTCTCCCTGTCCCTATCTCTGTCGCGGCGCTCGCGGTCACGCATTATTTATTTAATTACAAAACTAAACAGAAATTCTAAAAATGTAAATTGCAAATTTCAGGGATGAGCGATTTGGAGAGCAGTGCCTATCTGCCAATCGATTTTTCAATGTATCGATAATCATTTGAAATGAAGACCGTTACTTTTTAAAATGGATAGGGTGTTAAGATTTAAAAAGGATTATTAAAAAAAAATAAAAATGTATATATTCAAATGTATAATATTTTTATTATATATCTGAACACATTAAAACTTACATTTCGTGCTGTTTCCTAATAAAGTAATATCATTTCAATGATTAAAAATTGATATTAGAAAATGTGAGGTCAGTAATTAACTTTAGGGATCCCCAGCAATTCTTAGTCTAAAAAACTGGTGGAATAGAACACATAAAGTAATCGCCGGAAATCCTGATTACTCCCGAGTTCATGGCAATTATATGTAATCAGAAGCTATCAAGATTCATGGAATGATAGGCCTTATCGCCACCGCTTACTGCCAGCCACTTAAATCACCTGGATTCGAAATTCCCACACGATCTATCAGTCTTGGCGAATGAAACGACGTTTGTGAGCAAAAATAAACAGCCATAAATTTGTTGGCCGAATCTAAAGTTCCTTATCGAGTTCCTGGGGGGCATATAAAAGGCACGGGCGGCCAAGTCAATGGTCAAAGCACCTGCACACGCGAATTCTAAATGTTGCTCCTTCAATTAGTTGCGGGATTTCTGAGTCTCGGACTGGCTATTGCCCTGCCAGCCGATGCGGGACGCGCCAGTTCGGTGACAACGGTAAGGTTAAGGTTATACAGGACCCTGAATATCCTTCTAATCCTGGTTATCTCTTGAATTCTCAGGTGACCATTGTCAAGGGCCATGGCTATGAGATCGAGGAGCATCAGGTGCAGACGTCGGATGGTTATATCCTCACCATGCACCGTATTCCTTACTCCAAAAATACCGGTCCCGATGGCCGCCGTCCTGTGGCCTTCCTGATGCACGGTTTGTTGTGCTCCTCCTCTGACTGGGTGCTCGCAGGACCCCATAGTGGACTGGCCTACCTGCTCTCCGAGAAGGGATTCGACGTATGGATGGGCAACGCCAGAGGAAACACCTACTCCAAGAAGCACGCCACCAAGTCGCCGCTGCTGCAGCCCTTCTGGAACTTTGAGTGGCACGACATTGGCATCTACGACCTGCCCGCCATGATAGACTACGTCCTCTACACGACCGGTGTCGACAAGTTGTCATACGTTGGCCACTCCCAGGGCACAACCAGCTTCTTTGTGATGAATACCATGATCCCGCGCTTCAAGGACCGATTTATCTCAGCTCACCTGCTGGCCCCAGTGGCCTGGATGGAGCACATGGAGAGTCCCCTGGCCACTGTGGGTGGACCACTGCTGGGACAGCCCAATGCATTCGTGGAGATCTTCGGCAGCGCCGAATTTCTGCCCAACACACAGCTGATGAACATGTTCGGTGCCCTTGTTTGCAATGATCAAGCCATTTCCCAGGTGATGTGCACCAACACCTTGTTCCTCCTGGGCGGCTGGGGGTCTCCCTACGTTAATGAAACCCTGCTCCCGGATATTATGGCCACGACGCCGGCCGGCTGCTCGGTGAACCAGATTTTCCACTACCTGCAAGAGTACAACTCCGGCTACTTCCGCCAGTTCGACTACGGATCCTCGCGCAACAAGAAGGAGTACGGCAGCAAGACCCCGCCGGAGTACGACGTAGAGGGTATCGAAGTGCCCACCTATCTCTATTACAGCGACAATGATTACTTCGCAAGCCTGATTGACGTGGACAAGCTACGATACAACATGAACCCGAGCGCCCTAAGGAGTGCCTATCGTCTGCCGGAGGAGAAGTGGAATCACATTGACTTCCTGTGGGGATTGAACGTAAAGGAAATACTTTACGATAGGGTCATTGATGACATAATTAATGCATAAGCATGCGTTGCAAATAAAGCGAAACACCATTGTGATACAAAAAACTTCAGAATCAAGTTCACTTGTCTGCCATCCTAATCAGGGCTTTCGGTTTCTACTGATCCCATAATTTACAAGTGGTCATAAATTCTAATTTAATTGGTGATACTTCACCGTGACAAAACAACGCAAATAAGTTTTAACCCATAAGAGCCCCTGGAAATATAGAGTTATATAATAGATTTATGGTTAAAATGAGGCAATACAAATTAAAACATATTTGACAAGCAAATGCAAATATTTGGAATGCTGAACCTGATTGGAATACACACGTTTTTAATTAGTTTTATCCTTTTTTTTTAATTTGTGAACATTTTCACAGGCTTTATTAATGGGTTACGTGCTCCAAGTGCAATTAAGAAAAAACTTAAATAGAGCGCCATTTGTCAGGGCTGGCATGTCATTATCGATAAATGCAACCATACACGAATATCGATATGTTTGTATTTTGCCAACCTAATGTTATTTAATTACTTTCTTGTTCGCTGCAAATTTTTACAACTATTTGTATAATTATTTGAAGAATTTAAAGTTTCAGGTTTCCAGTTTCCCATGTATATCCTTATATTTTAGAACCTTATTTTAAACATTGATACAATCGATAGTAAATCACGATTTTCACAGTATTTATTTTCACGAACGCAGTATTTTTAACATTATTCGGTCACACTGATTTACAGGTACATCCACGCCAAAAAATATTTCAAGCCAACAGAAAAAAAAATCGAATCGGAGAAAGAATTTTTTGTTGAGCGTCAAATTAATTGAAAAAACCCCGATTGCTGGGTCCCGCGGACGCATTCAAGTGTAGCCTCAAGATGACGCGCGTAACGAGAAGTGAGATCTCGCTGGACATGGAGATCTGGGTGGAGGAGCTGTCGCCGGCACAGTTGGCGTACTACGAAAAAATCACCAACGAGCATAACGCCGTAAAGGGCGCCCTCAAGAATGCCGTGAGCGCCAACGAGGGCAAGGAGCTGTTCAATGGCCAGGTTTTCCAGGCCTACTCCTTTAAGGGCAAAGTGTTGCAGGACCTCAAGGAGGCCACGCTTCCGAAGAAGCCGCCCAAGGCGGCCGACCCCCCTCCCACGCCCAGCACCCCGGCCACTGGTACGGGGCGGGGCCGCGGTCGTCCGCCGCGAGCCAGTCCCGCCGTCAACAATAACAACAACAACAGTTCCAACATCGCCTATTTGGAGACATCCGACGAGGGCGACGACGATGTGCCGCTGGCCAAGCGCCTAGCACTGTCGGCAGGGAAAAAGGCAGTGGCAGCGGGCAATGGGTCCTCTGCCTCCAGTCCAAAACTGGGCAAGAGATCTTCTGCTTCGTCCCCCTCCGGCAAGGCATCGCCCCAGCTCAAGGAGGGGAAGAAGAGCTCCTTGTTGAGCGGCAGATCCTCCAAGGAGTTGAAGTCCGAGGGCGGCGAGTCGCCGCCGAAGAACTATCGCCCGGCCGAGGTTAACTCCGTGGGTGGCCTGGTGGTGGGCAGCTCTGACGAGAACAAGGACAGCAAGGACGGCAAGGAGACCAAGGACAACAAGATGCAGGGCAAAACGTATCCCTCGCTCGTGGTGCTCGCCAAGCCGTTCCTCAAGATCAAGGACATGGCTGCCACGCGCAGCAAGTTGGACTCGAAAGTCAAGCTGGTGCTTATGCTGACGCCGAACAAGTTCTGCGAATGGCTGCTCCAGGAGGGACTGCTCCGGGCGCAGCAGCACTGCATCAATCACCGCAACAACGAGCTGAAGCTGGGTGAGGCGGCCCCCCGGGTTCCCCCCTCTTAACTGCTTTGATAAACGTAAAATTGGGTTTTTCCAGGCATCTACTCGGATGTGACCAAGTTCCCCTACACCGGCGGCTACGTTTGGATCAGCGAATGCTGTCCCTACCGCTTCGTCTCCGTGTTCAACAACTCGATCTTCGAGGGAGCCCAGCACCCGCCCACATTCCTGCTGAAGCTGATCTACCACTGGGCCTGCCAGACCAGCATCCAGAACGTGGTGCAGTGGGTCAAGGTGGACAGTGTGTACATCAAGGGCATCTACACCTGGCTGCGTGCCATTTGCACTTTGGCCGTGCACCAGAAGTGCAAGAAGCTGGGCGGTCCCGGCAAGTTTGTGGAGGTAACTAAGCGGCAGCAAGTTCCTGAGGATGCAAATTCCAATTATAAATATCATATTCCCATCCTAGGTTGGCGTCATCTCCCTGGGCACCACCTCACAAGATGGCTCCCAGCGTCAGGTCAAGGTGGAGGTTCTGGGTGTTTACGATTACGCGGAGAAATCCATTCGATTGCGGGCCGTGGAGCCCATCACTGACGGCGATCGCAACTACAAGAAGCGCTTCCAGGCCATATTGGAGCCCCTCTCCCGCTGGGTGCACAAGGACAGCACCATCTGCATTGACCTGACGGTGGATAAGATCACCCTGTTTAGCATGGGCTTCAAGAACATCGTCCAGGCAGCGGCCACCGATAACACGGCCAAGCACAACAACTCGGCGGTGATGGAATACCTGCGACGCATTGTTCCGCGCATGTTCCAGAACACCCTGTCCCTGCTCTCGCGCCAGATGATCCAGCAGTTCCTGGACGAGCTGGTGTGGCGCGAAGCCTTCGGCACGTACGCCCTGCAGGCGTTCAACAACATCATCATTCACATAGCGGAGCAGACGAGGGTGACCACCAATGAGACGATCACGCAGCGTCTGTATCAGGTGAGCCTCTGCTTACAGAAGAGCAATAGAAGTAATGGAATGACAATGATAATTTGTAACTCATCCTCCTCCTCAGGTGGCCACCAATCCGTTCAAAGACTGGAGCGTGCTGCCGGCCAACTACAAGGAAACGCCGGCCAATGCGGCACCCAAGCGCCTCAAGAAACGTTAGTAGTTTCGTTCACAATTTACCTTCCCAGTTGCACTTGTAAAAATATATATTTAGATTAGGAGAATTGCTTAGAAAAATATAATCGGTGTTTAGCCCAATGCCTGCCTGCGTTTCTCACTCCAAAAGAGAGAATTGTTATTGTTCCGTTTTGAGCTCAGGTCGATGGGGATGCTCACATGCTCTCCATTACACTTTAAGTTTTTCATTATTTTCTGCATTATTTTTGGTGTTAATTTATTTTAAAGCCACAAAAACACTTTTAGAACCAAATAAACTTGCGAATAAATGTAACAACCATGTTTTTAGTTTGATTTCTTTTCTCCCTTTCAAATTTTGGAGTGATGAAACGCAAAAAGGCATCAGAAGTAAGAAGCGAAAGAAAGTGTGTGCTAATCTTTAAGTTCAATCTGCTTGCAGCCATCAACGATGCCGACTACAACATCTCCAGCAAGGTGCCGAAGAAGGAGAAGGATCGCGAGAAGGACATTCTGCCGAGTGGCGTGAAGCGAGGCCGGCCGCCGGGTTCGCTCAATTCGGCGTCCACTGGCGGCGGCCCGCCGATCAAGAAGGGACCCGGTCGGCCACCGGGCAGCACCAATCAGCCGAAGGCCGACAAGGCCACCACCTCGAAGCCATACGGGCCGGCATCTTCGAAGCTGGCAGCGGCCAAAATGCTGCCCAAGAAGCTGAAGGAAAAGGATGAGAAGGTGCCGGTGGTCATCAAGAAGGAGGAGGACGAACTCAAGGGCCTGGAGGAGCTGTACTATGGCATTAGCGATGGCACCGACGAGTACTACGAGCTGTTCCCCTACAACACGCCCCGCACCGCGCACCTCCACCTGGCCAAGACTGTGGAGTGTCCGATTTGCCTGAACGGCGACTCCTTCGATTCAAACGAAAAGCTCCAGACCCACCTGGTCTCGCACATCTCGCCCGAGGGCAAGGAGCACCAGTTCCAGTGTCTCTTCTGCCTGGAGAAGCATCCCACAGAGTCGGTGCTGGCCAAGCACAACCAGATCATGCATCCCACGGAGACGAAGACGGAGGGCTCGCCCTCCTACTACTGTTTGATCTGCCAGCAGCGCCACAACTCGCTGCACCTGCTGACGGCCCACCTGCAGAAGGCGCACAGCACCCTGGAGCTGCCGTATTGGTGCCACTCCTGTGGCTACCGTTCGTCCTCGCATCGCGATCTGGTCAGGCATTACTACGACGACCACAAGAACCACAACTTCCTGCAGTGCCCCTACTGCCTGGATGTAAGTTTTGTGCGTTGGCAAAGCAACTATTAAGTTTCTAATGAGTCCTGCGTTCCCTTTTTCAGATATTCTACTTCTCGAAGCGCGGCGTTGTCAACTCGCAGCGCATCGAGCACTACTTTATGCACCTGGACGAGCACGTGAACAAGCTCAGGGACAGCTCGCTGCGCTGCCAGAAGTGCTCGCTGAGCTTCCTCGAGAAGGGCGACCTCAAGCAGCACGCGGTGCAGCATCATGTGAGCATGACGAAGACCAACAAGCCGGTGCGTCTGCTGCTCAACAACTCGCTGCTTATCCCACCGCCCAAGGTGCGCACCCATCACCGGGAACAGCCGCCGTTCTCCACCTACAAGCGGCCCGTGTTCTTTGCCTTCCTCGAGGGCAAGACCTGTGCCGAGTGCAATACGGATTACGCCAGCGAGGAGACACATTACACGTGAGTTTTTTGATTTAATTTATTACCCGAGTTGAGTAGAGTTAAGGCGCCGCCAGTACTCGTACGCGAAAGCCAGCGATGAGAGCAGCCAGCCAAGGCACAGAACCCACCAGCCCAGACGCAGGGTGTTCACGTCGATGGCCTGAAATCCCAGGACATTGTCCAGCAGCCGCACATAGCCCGCCCGCATGGCATCGTTAAAGTCGGAGATCAGCCAGTGATGCAGCAGTCCCGCGTCCTGAATCCTCATGATGAACATGTTGAGGGTCTCCTCCAAGTGGCAGTCACTGCGCATCGGATAGCTGATGAGCGGAGAGCCCAGGCAGGCGGAGGAGAAGCGAAAGATGGGCTTGAAGGCGTACTGCTGTTGGAGGGAGAAGAACTTCCAACGTTCCAGGGTGAAGGGATAGGCGTAGCTGCGATTGAAGCCGAGCAGGGCGGAGACCTGTTCGCTGGCATTCACGCCCACCAAGAGCCGGGCCACTCTGTCCACCAGGCGGGGCTCCACATGGCGCAGCAGAGTACTCACCTCGTACTCCTTGACCAGCACCCTTTGCTGCTGCGCGATGAGCTGCTCCATGCTGTCCACCTGCTCGCCCACCAGCAGCGCCGTGAGGAAGCTGTCCAGCTGAATGTTGTACCAACTGGTGATGATGAATCCCAGGACGGAAAGCTGCAACGAGACCAGGAAGTAGCGCGTGGAAGGCCTGTAGGTTCTTCGGGGCGAACTGATGAACAGGATCCGGCTGACGGACTCCAAAAAGCTCAGCCCCAAGCGCTGCCCCCAGGTGCTGCCGTCTGCTGTCGCTGGCCGCCCCACAGAACTCAGGCAATAGAGCACGGCGCTGATGTAGATCAATCCGCCCAGCAGGAGGTACCAGCAGCAGCGGCTCAAGGGTCGCAGCAGGTACATGTGGCGCGGTATCTCATTTCGCACCGGAACAATCAGGCAATTCGGGGACACGAACAGCGGATAGCTCTTGTCACTCCAGTCCTCGGGGGCCTTGATGTACGGATGCACGGATATCTCCAGCTGCCCGTCCATTATGCGCTGCATTATCCTGTTCATATTCACGCTGCTGGTGGGGTTGACATCCTCGCTGGGATTGGTCACATGCAGCGAGGCGTTGTGGTGCCGCAGGTACGCCACAAAGGTGCGGTACGCGTAGCCCCGCGTCTGCCTGCGTCCCGTTCTAGGATCGTGGACGAAAAAGACCCGCGGAATATCATTCTCCACGGGTGTTGAGACCACATATCCTTGCAGGTCTCTGGTGGCAGGTGGAAAGAGCGTATCAGATTGAACGTTCAGCTTGAAAAAGCGCACCTTTGGATACGGAGAGTAGGAGTAAATGTTGTCCCTGTGCAGGACCAGAACGTTGAGGAACTGAAGACCCCAAAGCCGCTTGAAAATGCTGTATAAAGCCTTGTGGGAAGCGCTCCTTTGAGAGCGCAGCAGGACTATTAGGCGGCTCCTTCGCAGCCTGCGCAGACTGGCGTCCAGGGAGTGCCACAAGATGTCCTGGCTGCCGTGGCAAAAGAACAGACTTATGGCATTGTCTTTGGTCACATTGAAATGGCCCAGCGATCTCTGCTTTTCGTACTGGAGACGTGCATCCATCGCTAGGCTCGCAACGCCCATTCGCTGATGTAGCCAGGCAATGAGGCTGTTGATTTCATCCCGTTTCGTGTGGTGCCCCATGAATATGGGTGTGTTGGTCCACTGCCCCCTCTGCTCCAAGCTGTGCAGCACCGACTTCAGCAGGGTTATGTTGTGGGCGCCCCTTGTGGTCTCCGCAAGGGAGGAGAACAGAAAAAGAATTACAAGCACCTTGCACATGTTGGTGGTGGTTTGATTCGCGTCTGGCGGTTGGGAGCCAAGGGAAGTGGTTTATAAGGCAGACAGGAAGAAGATAATTGGTTTAATGCGTTCCAATAGAGATCTTATCGCGGCATTATATGAGCGCATAGGTGGTGGAAAGTGATTTAATGAAAATTCCTATTAGTAATAAGCACTTTTCTCTACCATTTCTCGACTATTTCCAGCGGATGGCTGCACTGCGTCAAGTGCAACTACCAGACCTGCTGCGAGAGAGCTCAGTTCCGTCACGGCGTCGATTGCAATGGCAATTTCGTGGACGCCATGGAGGTGAATATGCCGCAGGAAATGCACTGCATCTGCGGCTTTGCCACCGGCAACGGCAACAAAATGGCCCAGCATCTGGCCAACTGCGGGCTCAGCACCTGCTATCCCAGCCTGGAGGCCGCCAGCGAGAATGCCGTCAAGCGCAATATGCTGGACATGTTGGGCCTGGTGCGACGCGACGGCGAGACCTCCGGCGAGGGTGCCGATCTGAGTGAAACTGTCGACGATTCGGCTGACCAGAACAGCGACATATTGCCGCCGTCAGAGGATCAGCAGATGCAGCAGCAGCAGCAGGAGCAACAGGTGCCGGAGCACCATGTCCAGCAGGACCAGCAGATGCATGAGCAGCAGCCTCCCGTTGAGCCCCAGTCGGTCCTGCAGCCGGAGTACTTGTCGGCGCCCGTGGATGAGCCCGTGCAGAGTCTGCCCGTCCACCAGGGGCTGCCCGTGGTGCACCAGCAGCAGCCTGGTCCCATACAATTTGGCGAAATGGAGGCGGCACCCGTCATCCTGGATCCCCAGCAGCAGCAGCAGCAGGTGCAGGCCACTCCTGACTATGCGCACGTTTCGGTGGTGCAACAGCACCAGCAGCCGCAACCCTACGGCTTGAGCAGCTACGGCCAGAGCACCCTGGCCACCGACATCGACATGCCGCTGATCGGCGAGCTGTCCGAGCCGAATGCCCCGCCCACGCCCCAGTTTCTGGGCGAGGTGCACACGCCCATGTTCGATGCGGTGGCCGCCGCCGAGCAGCAGCACTACCATGCCCAGCACCAGCACCACCATCACCCGCAATGATACAAGCCGCCGGGCAAGCTGAAGTCGCGCGACTACACCCTCCACTGGCAGAACTACTAGCCACCACCAGGAAGTGCGTTTGGTATTTTAAATCTTAATAAAACTTGCGTTTAGATTTCGGACTCTTAGATGCCAGAGATTCGTACGATAATAAGCTACGATGGCAGTCGATGGATGGGCTTTAAATGTGTAAATTTAACGAACGAAATCTCAATTGAAACGAGGTTGACTATATCCGGAGGATAATCGATTTATCCCGCGACGTAAGAATTCCTCCGCAATGGGGTATCTATTTAAGCACTTAAAGAAAGTATCTATAAAGCATAACACTTCACGTAAATATTGGAAAAATATTCATTTGTAAATGACGCAAATACACATTGTAATATTAATAAAACATCTACATGTCCTTAGAGTCGGCTTTTTCATTGAAGTGGAGTGGGAATGCTTTTTCATTCAAGTGGAATGGGAAGCAAGTAATTGGTTGATGAATAACCAGTTGTTGATTGGTTTAAGTGGCTCAATTTAAGCCAGCAATCATGTTGTTAAAGGTTGTCTTGTAGAGCGAATTATGTTCACTTGCACATTTGCCTTAAATAATTGCTGAATATAACGCCATAAGCTTTTAATTAATTGCTTTAAAATATGATTGAACTTGCAAGGGCATTACAATTATTGTGAGAAGTTTGCAAAAGCAGTAAAGGAGTCATTTCAGGACCTACAAATAATATTTATTCTTCATAGCTTCCATTCCCAATTTTATAACTGAGTCACAAATGCATTAATTTCAATTCGTTATCTTTTTCTGAGCTAGTTTTTATTAGGTTAACTAATCTGCTGATCAAGAATGTATATGATTTATAGGGTCGGATGTGACACCTTTACTTTGATGCAATCCTTTGACTAAAATCAGAATACCCTGCAAGAGCTATACAAATTCAATGTCGATGGTAAAACCGCCAGCGTTCGCACCAGAAAGTAAAAGCGGACAGGAGCCAGCCACATCCAAGGACCACCCATCCCAGATACAAGGCGCCCACATCGAGTGATTGAAATCCCAGGACATTGTCCAGGAGCCGCACATAACCGGCTCGCAGGGCATCATTGAAATCGGACACGAACCAATGTTGCAGCAGTCCGGCGGCCTGAATCCGCATGATAAACTGATTGAGGGACCACTGCAGGTGGCAGTCACTCCTCATGGGGTAACCAATGATCGGGGAACCGAGACAAGCAGAGGAGAAGCGAAAGATGGGCTTGAAGGCGTACTGCTGTTGGAGGGAGAAGAACTCCCAACGCTCCAGGGTGAAGGGATAGGCGTAGCTGCGATTGAAGCTGAGCAGGGCGGACACCTGTTCACTGGCATTCACGCCCACCAAGAGCCGGGCCACTCTGTCCACCAGATGGGGTTCCACATGCCGCAGAAGGGTGCTCACTTCGTAGTGTTTGACGAGGACCTTTTGCTGCTGCGCGATGAGCTGCTCCATGCTGTCCACCTGCTCGCCGACCACCAGGGTGGTGAAGAAGCTGCCCAACTGAATGCTGTACAGGCTGGTCACCACAAATCCCAGGATGGTGAGTTGGAACGACACCACAAAGTACCTCAGCGATGGCCCGTAGATCCGAGCCGGGGAGCAGATGTAGATCATGCGGCTGATGCTGTCCAGCAGGTTGAATCCCATACGCTGGTCCCAGCTACGAAGCTCCCGTCCGGGCTGAATCCAGTAGAGAATCGCACTTATGTAGAGCACAGCCCCGAGGAGGAGCAGCCAACTCCACTGGTTCAGGGGCAGCAGGAGATACATGTGGCGGGGAATCTCGTTTCGCACGGGAACTATCAGGCAATTGGTGGCCACCAGCAGGGGATAGCTGTGGTCCCCCATATTCTCCGGCACATCCACATACGGATGCAGCGAGATCTCCAAGTGGCCCATCCCTTATCTGCTGCATCATCCGTCCCATATTCACGCTGCTGGTGGTGCCCAGATCCTGCTGCGGATTGGTCACGAATAGAGAGGCATTGTGGCGCTGCAGGTACTCCACAAAGGTGCGATACCCGAACCCCCTTACTTGCCGGCATCCCGTCTTCGGATCCCTCAAAACAAACACTCGCGGCAGGTCGTTCTCCACCGGTGTGGACACCACGTACCCCTTGAAATCGTTTGTGATGGGCGGAAAAAGCGGGTATCCTTTAGTGTCCAGCTTGTAGAAACGCACCACGGGATAGGGGGTGTAGGAGTAGGCCTGATCCTTGTGCAGCACCAGAACGTTGAGGAACTGAAAGTGCCACAGCCGCTGGAATATGGCATTCAGAGCCCTGAACGACCCACTCCTTTTGCTGGGCAGCACCACAATCAATCGCATCCGGCGCAACCGCCGCAGTCCCTTGTCCAGATTGAACCAGATAAGCTCCTGGGAGCCCTTGCAAAACAGCAGACTGACCGCATTGTCCGCATTGATGTTGTAGTGGCCCAGCGGCTGTTGCCTGTGGGCAAGGCTCGAGGTGTCCACTGTGTGGCAGGTTACCTCCAAGCTATGCTGCAGCCACTTCATCAGGCTGTTTAGCTCATCCCTGTTCGTGTTGTGTCCCACAAAGATGGGGGTATTCCGCCAATGGTCACGGGCAGCGATGACTGTTAGCACGGACTTAAGCAGCGTCATGTTGTGGCCTCCGCGAACATGTTGGACACGAGTGGAGGAGAGAAGCAAGACCAGGAAGGACAGAGCACAGCTCATGGTGGTTACTTCCGTTTTGATTTGTAGGAATCTTGGCATACGTCTTATAAGGCAGCCCCTTTAATTGGTGCAATCAACTCTGGAGGCCTTATCCAGGATCTAAATAGCAGCAGAAATTACCGCATTACCTTTTGTCGGGATTTATTTTGTACATGGAATTTATTTAATTTACTTAACTATACATTTTGGGAGGTGAGCATTGCATTATTGCACATCTGGTAGACAAGGACTCTATTTGAAACGTATAAACATGGTCGATAAACACGTAAAATAATTTAAGAATACGTCTAAATACACAAAAGTTGTGACATACGAAATATTGGTTAATCAATTGGAGATTTGTAAAGTTATGGAATCATTTCTGTAGCTGCCTTTGCTTGGACTGCAGCAAAGCCGATAGAACCAGAGCGGTGTCCAGCTCCTGCTGATTCCCAGGCTCATTGTCCAGCGAGATTTCAGCGGCACGTTCGTGGAAGCGGGCCAAGACACGAGCACGATAGTCTTCGAGGAACATTGATTAATAACAAATATAAAGTAAAAATAAACTACAACTCACCCACACTTCCCGCCAGGGGATTGCCCGTAAGCCTCAGCGTCTCCAACAGCGGAAGATTGGCCACGTAGTCAACTTCATCGAGGTCCTCGATCTGATTGGAACTCAAATCCAGGTTGACCAGCGACAGCAGCTTGCGCAGACCGCCCAGGGTCTTCAGCTTGTTCTGCGCCAGCTTCAGCGTGACCAGATTGCCCATCGTCAGATGCCAATCCACGCACTCGGCGATGAGATTTCCCGACAGCGACAGCAACTGCAGATGCGGCAGCTCGGCCAGGTTTTGCACATTCCTTATGCGATTCTGTTCGAGGACAAGGCGACGCAGCTTGGGAGCTGTCCTCACGCTGCCATCGATTTGGGTCAGCAGATTGCCGGTCAGATCCAGTTCGGTGAGCTCTTGCCAGGCGTCGGCGGTGACCAAGGCGCTGCCGCTGCCATTTGCGGTGGAGGAGGCAGCAATGGTCTCCGGCAACAGGCTGGGCACATCGCAGTGCTTGTGCAGGTTGTCGCAGAGCAGCACCTGGTTAATATTCTGAATGGTGGTGTTGTGCACACAGATTGTCTGCAGCGTGGGCTTCAGCAGCTCAATGTCCGCGATGTTCTCCGTGGACAGGGCCGAGAAGCGGAGCGTCTTGAGATTGCGGAAGGCGTTCAGGTTAAAGTTGAGTCGATTGGGAATGATGTTGCTCCGTCCGATTGGCACGTCCACAGTGTTGTAGTCCTGCTGCGCATAGCTGGCATTGTCCTTGACCGGCGTCACTACCAAAGCCACGAGCTGAGTGCAAAAGTCCAGGACATGGGAGAAGTCATAATTGCCGCCACGATCCAGACTTGGTGGACAGGGAAGACTCAGACGCTCGCTAATGGCAAAGACCTGTAAAGGAAATAAACGAAAGTGGAAACAAAGGGCTGCATTTCATGATTTATTTAAAATCTACGCTGCTATTGCAGCTCTACTGTGTCGCGGAGGATACACTTCACGCTCTCCGCTTGCCAGGAATTTGTGCATCAGCTGGTAGAGCAAAGCTATTCCCAGATACTTTCGCTCTCTGCTCGAGAACTCGCTTCTCGCCGGGCCGGAACAGTAGGCTCCCAATCGGCGATTGGTCAGATGATTCATGCCCAGAGCATCGATAATGGCCGCCTCACGTGTCTGCGCGTCGCGTGACGAGATGCCGCGAAAAGCGCGCAGCAGCAAGACGCCGCGTTCCGCTCGCCAAATGGACACAATCAAGGCTAGCTTAGGATCCTTGGCCAGGGTTGTGCTCTGAGTCTGGGATTCATTGAGAAATCTCTGAGCTCTTCTCAAGTGTGCATAGGGACGGGCAGCCTTGCCCTTGCCCACGTAGAAAATGGCTCTGAGGAAAGTGTGCCAAACGTCCATCTGATGAATGCAAGCGGCACGGTCTCTCAATCTGTTCGTCACCCTGGGATCCAGGAGCGCATATATAAAGTAGTGGCGATCCAAGGAGTCGTTCTCTTGAAACCACAATCTGTGCTGTCGCAGGTACTTGAAGAGATTTTTGATCTTACTGAAATTGCTCTCCGAATTGAGGGTCTTTTGCAGCTCACGGGAGAAGCTGGTGCAAGGTTTGTGGAAACTGCCCAGGGAAAAGCTTATGCCTCTGGCCAGGTTATTGAAGAGCTTTCCCGGCTGCAATGGGCCGACTTGAATAAATACCAATAATTTTGACATGGTTTTGGGTGGAAACTTGGAACTATTAAAGGGTAAATATGTATGTAATTCCTCAGTGTGAGAACTTGAAACTGCTTAACGTAAATATCAAAGGGATAAAAGATAAAAGATCATTTCCTCACCTCCAGGGCCGACAGGTTGTACTCCTTCTTGGAGCTGAGCAGCGCATCGCCGCTCTCGTTGAACAGCTTGGCAAGATCCTGCAGCAGGTAGATGATGTCGTACTTGGTAAAGTCCAGGAACTCGGCCAGGGCGCGGGGCAGCTCCGCGCCGAAGTATATGAGCAGCTCCCTCAAATAGATCTCCAGTTGCTCGCGGCGTTGCTCCAGGAAAGCGGGCTGTCTGTTGCCCACCAGCTAAAAAAAATATCCGGTTTTTGAGGCATATTACATCTTTATCAGACATTCAGGGGGCGTACCTTTTTCGGCGGCAGCAGCTTCTTGCTTATGGCCACCTCCTCCACCAGCTTGTCGTGGAGCTGGGCGAAGTCCCGATAGCGCCGCTCCACCAGCCACTCCACCTTGCCCACCCGGACCTTGACATCGTAGTAGGTGACACCGCCGCTGGAGGTTTCGTTCGTGAATTTCGGCACGGTCACCGCCGTGTCCTCGTGCTGGCGATAATAGCAAGACATCGTGTCCACTTCCCTGATTTTGTGCACATCCAGCAGGAGATCATCGGATTTTGTTTTGATTTTTCATAAAAAGTTATGTTTTCAACACCACTACAAAGGAAAATACCAAAGGAAACGGGGAAACAAGTGGGTATTTAATACTCACTGAACGGGCATACTGAAAAATACTGCTATCACGACTGCTATCGATATGACTTCGATATCGATAACAGTTCTTCCTCGAATGTTATCGGGCCTATTCGGCGTTTTTTGTTTATATTCGCTTGTTGGCATTTTCCGTTCCAAGAACAGTTGCTTTTCCAGTTAGATAGTGCAACTAAGCAATGCCAGTAAAAAGGCTGCCTTGAAACTAATTAACATATCTGAGCTCAAGGGAGACAAGGCCTCAAAATGGCCTTCCTGGGCGACTGTGTGATCGTGTTTGTGTCGCAGGCAAGTAATTGGATATATAAAGTAAATGGTAAATTAACTCCCATTATATCCCATTATATCCTATTACAGATGCTGTTCTTTGCCGGCGGCTGGCTGTTCTTTAACCGGGAACTCTTCAAGCACTACGAGATTCGGCACATATCCGTTCAGCTGATCTTCTCGTCCACCTTCGCTCTCTCAATCACAATGTTCGAGTTGATTATATTCGAAATCATCGACGTTCTGGAGTCCAGTTCGCGGTACTTCCACTGGCGCCTGGGTCTCACCCTGCTGCTGTTCATGGTGACAGCCGTAATACCCATTTACATATGCCACTCTGTGATACACAGCATTTCCTTTTGTAAGTCCACGTACTGCCTAACGTATTTCACCATTTAACTGTGGTTTTCCCCTTAGTTTCCGACAGATGGGTCCGAATTCTGACAACATTCTGTTGGTTCGTCTTTCTGTACGGCCTCTGGAGGATTGGCGAGCCATTTCCCCTGCTGAGCGCCTCGCATGGCATCTTTACGATCGAGCAGGGCGTGTCCCGGATAAGCGTGATTGGTGTCACCGTAATGGCCATCCTCTCCGGCTTCGGTGCCGTCAACTATCCCTACACCAGCATGACCTACTTCATCAAGTAATTGAGTCGCCATAAATCCCTTCTTATCTTTGTGTGTGACATGCATTTTGCACTCTTCTTTTCGGGCAGGCCCGTTTCGCGGAATGACATCATCTGCCTCGAGCGGCGTTTGGCCCTAACAGTGGACATGCTGACGGGCAAGAAGCGAAGGATTGGCATGGCCGTCTATAACCACAATAAACTGCATCCGACGAAACCTCGCATATGGGAGATGCTGACGTCGGCCGTCCAGCGAAATACGAGCAACGGGGAAGGTTGGAAAATGGCTTGTGTTTATGCTCCAAATATCTCTATTGATTTTCTTGTTGTTTTTCAGACATCAATCAGTTGAAACAGGAAGTCTACGGCTTGGAGGAGTTGCTACGTTCGGTTTTCCTGGAACTTAGTTCCCTGAAAAACATGGAGGAGCGTCAAAGGTGGTCGCAGACATTAAAGGGCAAATACTTTAATGTTTTAGGCCACTTTTTCAGCGTCTATTGCGTCTATAAGATATTTATGGTGTGTATGGTGTATTGGCTTACTTAGTAGTTTCCCTATAAAACAATGTGCTTATTTCGGCAGTGTTGCATCAACATCATCTTCGACAGAGTGGGCCGCAAGGATCCCGTGACGCGTGGCCTGGAGATTGCCATACATTGGTGTGGCTTTGACATAGACTTTGCCTTTTGGAACCAGCATATATCCTTTCTGCTCGTCGGTTGCATTGTGGTGACCTCCATAAGAGGCTTGCTGCTGACGCTCACCAAGGTGGGTAGTTGTCTTACCCCGAATTTACCTTCTACTAATAATATTATTTTGTACAACAGTTCTTCTATCGCATTTCATCGAGCAAATCGAGCAATATAATCGTCCTGATCCTGGGGCAGATCATGGGCATGTACTTCTGCTCTTCGGTGCTGCTGATGCGGATGAATATGCCGGCCGAGTACCGGGTGATCATCACTGAGGTGCTCGGCAACTCAATTCAGTTTAATTTCTATCATCGTTGGTTCGATGTCATATTCCTGGTCAGCGCCCTGACCACCATCATTGTTCTTTACCTCTCGCGCAAGCCCGTGCGCGTCGACGATTCCGATCTGCACTGATTAATAGGCCTAAGCATAAGCAGAATTGATTTAGAATCACTTAGCACAATTAATGCAAGCTTTAAGTTATGTAAATGCGTGTATATACCAGTGTGTATGTCAAAGTTACAATTGTTTGTTTAAGTAAATTAAAGTAACGAACTGTTTATCTCTAGAAAAAACCTCACTTTAAAATACTGGGTTTATTCTTGCCGAAGCTCTCTAACATCCCAGGTTCCGAGCTTTGCCAACAAAGCTGCTGCTTAGCTTTTGGAATTTAGGTCTCTGGGTTGCTGGGTTGCTGGGTTACCAGTTGCCTGTGTTGTGACCTCAACTGTGAGTGAGTCAAGCCCTAACATTGAGCGCATTTTCCCCTATTATTACTTTTGTATTTCATTCCCGACATTCCCCCGAGTTAACAGTTACTTGAGGTAAGGCTGTAAGGAATGGGAATGGTTGGATAACTTGGTGCGGGGCAAGTTTGGAGAGGCTAGTTTAGGGACGGCTGGAAATGTGTACCACAATTAAAAATTGCATGAATATTTCATGTTGTTATTATAAAACGGGGAAGAGGAAGCCTATTATTTACTTTCTTGAAGTTTTTTCGCATTTAAAAATTGTGTAATTTTAGGTTCTTGTTTTTCTTAGGCTTCCTCCAATGTCATTTACTTTCTCGGGGTAAAGTACACCCACTTGGAAATACCTGGCCAACACCTGAGGCCTTTTTAAGCATTATTTCACCCAATTCTGTATTTTGGAGAGAAAAACAAAAATACAAAATGCCAACATAAAATTGCAATTACAATTAAAGATGGGCCAGGCAACTTTTTTAAAGAGTCCCAGAAAAGCCAGAGAAAAATAAAATTTGGGGGGTCCCCCATGCCACCGACTGTCCACAGACAGGGACATACATAGCCATGTGCGATGGCTAAAAATGCCATTAAAATGTTGCGGCTGCCGCAGATCCAACTGAGCGAAAAGCATTCCGGGTGTCCGGGTGTCTAGATGAATAAATCATGAAATAAAAATGATTGAAGGGTTCTACCCGCTCCAGATCCCATTTCCATTCCCATTCCCATTCCCGCAGGCCCGACTGCACTCTGGCGGGGAATCAATCAGCTGGAAACCCGATGAATTTGTAACTAAACACGGCACTGCAGTTGCATTGCCTAATTAGACAGAAAACGTTGGTTGCGAAAGCGCGCTCTTCCGCCTTCCCTCCGAGTCCGTGAGTGCGTGTCCCTGTGTTTACTTTTAACCTTATCGATTTCATCGATTAGTGATTGATAATGTGTGTGTGTGGGTGTGGGCTGGCCTGCTTTACTTGCTCGCTTTGCGTCGACTTCATGGCCATTATGCAAATTTGCCGAGCAATTGATTAGAATTTCATTTAGGTTACACGTTACGCATACGCCCCGTATGCCCATGTCGCCATAATTAACGCTGTAGTATGGCCCAGTCACGGCGGGCTAATTAGCATAAATTCAATTAGTTTTCTTGTTTGCACCTTCGGTTGTCTCCGGAGTCTATGTACAGAAGGTGTAGGACCGAACCGCCATATGCCCCATATCTAGCTCACCAGATCTTATATTGACAACAGAGCTGGCTGCTGCCGTAAGGACACTCCACCTCCACTTCCACCCTTCTGGTGCTGCCACAGCAACCCCTTATCCCTTGATGGGCATATGCATGTTTAGCATATTTCCCGCCTGACATCTGACCTTTTGTCTTGCATTGCGTCAGATTCGCGACGCCTCCTCCTGACTTTCAGTTTCGGTTTCCGTTTACGTTTCGGCTAAGGTGATGTGGCGTTTGTGACTGCGGTTATCTGTCTGAGTCTCGCCTCGGGACATGAGAAAGACATTAGCATAAGCAGGCGGCATTTGTTCAGATTGCCGACGAATTTGTGACAAGTTATGCAATAGGTCCTCAGTTAGATTTGCATACGATTCGCCGTGAGATGAATCTGTTTGGCTTAGTAGGACTTGGGAGGATAGGAGAAAAATACATTTTGTTTGTAAATCAGGCAGGCAGATGATAAATTTTAATGAATAACTGCCAAGGATAAAAAAGATTGCATTACAATGATTTTCTATTGGAAAATGTTGTACGAAATGACTACGATTTCGCGATTCTGAATATACATGACATTTAGCAATCACAGGCTTTTTTGGGCATGTTATGCCCTCAAAAGACCTGAAATATTCGCATTTATTGGATCTCTATATATCGAAATTCAACGTGGGTTTACATCATTTCCCTGAATTACTACAACATATTTATAAAAGTTTACGTGAAATATTGACCATTGTTCTGATGTTGGCTTGATAAAGTAGCATTAACTCAATCAGATATGCCCCTTCTCCAGCCATCATCAGCCTGGACCTGGCTTAATGACCATCGTTCCATCGTATCCGTTAACCTTTAGCTTTCGCTTTAGCCTCATTTAACCTGGCCGATTGCCTGCGCCCGAGAGAGAGAGAGAGAGTTCCCACCTAGCAACCGACCAACTAATTAAGACCCATCTCCAGGACTCATTAGTGAACGAAGGCTCCACATAATTAAAGCAACGATTCCCCCGTTGGACCAAAATGCAATGGCAGAGCAGCGTAATCAAAGCACTTGGCAATTATTACATTGATTACCAGATGAAATCCATAAATGCCCGTAGGACGATGTCCAGTCCACAGAGGAAATTAAAAGAGACTCGTCGTCGTTGTCGACGAGTACGCAGGCAATATCCAGTTCATTAGGCTCAACGGCGAGGGGAATATCCATCGACCTTTAACGATACTGCTTTAAACTGAATACAAAATATCTGTCCGATGTCGATTTGCAATCAAATTATTTGCTGAATCAAATATTTAAAAGTTCTGCAGCGGTAGCGGGCATGAGAAATGATAGTTGGCCAATTGAAGTTGGCATTTAAACAGGGTTATACCGATTATCTTTAAAAACGTATAGATTCTATTGGATTAAGCTTGGAGTTCTAATATATAAATAACTTCTAAAACCCTGCTTAGTTTTTTAAATATTAAAAAAACTATTTAGTTAATAGATATCTTCAAGGACACCCTGTTTCAGAAAATGTATTAACGTTTTTTGTTTGCCCTGGCCTTGATATATGTGTCTGCCGTGTTCCCATAGCCTTTTTATTCCCAACAGAACTCAGCTGTGCACCATCATCGTTGGTAATCGCGCTGCTACTCCTCCTCCTGCTCCTCCTCCTGCTGCTGCTCCTTCTGCTGATGATGATGTGACTGAGCGTGGGCGGTATAAATCGGACCAAGGGTGGATATCGATATAGGGACTCAATAATTTAATGCCCGGCAAATTAAACATCCGAAATGAAGGGCCAACGCTGACCGTAAACTGACGGTGTGGGAAAGATTAACGAGTGACCCGCACTCCGGCAAGTCCGGCGACAATTGCAGCTATTTGTTATGCAGGTGGGTGATTCTTTCTCTTTCTCCTCTCTCTTCTTCTGCACACATCCTTCTACAAACTGGGCCAGGATTATTGCTCCATTTTGCACTCCAATGCTTTTCGCAGCCATCAGGACAAAGTTTAACCGGCACGTGAGTGCGCGAGAGGGGCTCATAAAAGTGCCATAAATGTTGATAAGACATGTTTGTCACCCGGTTGAGAGTGGGAGAGTGTGTATGTCAGCACCTTTGGCTCCAGATGCAGCTTGCTCCGGATGAGAAGCAGCAACGATGTGCCAAGTACATAGTCCTCAGAGATGGGAGCTATCTATGTGAACCAGGATCTATGATTTGCCTGCCAATTTGTCAACTTATTAGAGGGCGGCGCTCACAAGTTATCCAGCAAAGCCAAAGGCACAGATGGATATTAAGGGGATTTTTAGATGAGAAATATCTGTGCACAGGTAGAAACGGGGATGTGAATTTAGGGATTTAAAAGAAGTTCATCCTTGGGTATATATACTGAGAGAGGAACAGAACAGAAGAGTCCAGAAAACTTCATTGAATCTTGGTAACAGTAGCAGCAATAAGCCAGGATGTCCTGGGATTTCTACTAGGGAAAGTAAAGGAGTATGAGTCTAGACACGAAATTTCTAGAAGTAATCCCTCTCCTTAAAGGGTTAAGCCGTACTTTAAATAAAACTTACTTTAAATAAGACCACAAACTACCCCTTAAACTACCTATTTATTCTCTGTGTGGCGACTAATTCCTCATACGCCACAATGGCTGGCATTTTTCCATTAGCATAGGTCACAGCTCCGGCGATTGTGATTGTGATTCTGATTGTGCCGCCAACTGGCCATTTGCAGCGAGCGAGGAGAGCAGCCGAGCCGAGATACTAACAATGTCAATGATGGCCTCAATCACAACTGTCATAAACAGCGACCGGGCCAGGGAGGTCCTGCGAAAGCGAGAAGGATACACAGACCGACAGACAGACAGACAGAGAGGTGGTACACAAGAGGCGGATCGGCGAAAGAGTGACACTTCCAATGGTTGAGTTTGGCGCTTCTTCTTTTGTGGGTCCCGTCCAAAGCTATTAATATGGAAATTATGCAAATTGAATTGACTTTTGCCGAGCCTCGCTGCGGCCCATTAAGCGGCATTTAAGTTATTTTCGCGCAGCCAAGGTGTTTATATACGAATTTTCCAAGGATTACGCGTCTCAGCTGAGTTAGATATGAAAAGCCTTTAAGAGAACAGGACTTACAATTCCAAAAACTCTAAGTAGGCTTGCTTAAAAGTAATGAATATATTCTGTCGATTTATCCATGACAAAACTGTCAACATCTGGGTCTGTATCAACTCCCATTTTCAGTTAGTTGGTTTTTCTATAACTGACTGGCGACTTCTTATAAATTCAGTGTTCCCTTTTTGGTACAAATATTTTACAAAAAATGCCTAGGAAGTATGTGAATTTCCGTTTCTCCCGGGCAGCAATGTCGCTGCTACGCTGCTTCTGGGCCGTTATGTACCTCTGGATAATGATACACGCGGCCTCCGTTTCGCTCATTACTGACCAAACCTGGAGTGAAGGATTTTTCTGGAGTACTCGTCTGCCGGACAAGTTAATCTACTTCGACGCGCTGTCCCAGGTTAAGGGCGCAGAATACTGCATCTTGGGCGTGATAGCCGCAGTGCTGGGGACCATTTACCGCTCCAGCGGCTGCAGGCTTGTGGGAGCCCAAGGTAATGGAGGGAACGGAAGAAGGCCGCGTATGGATAAAATCGGTATTTGCTCGCCATACATGGGAGCCTTCCTGGGCTGCTGGATCTTTTCCACCTATGTGACCGCGCGCCAATTGTTCATGTGGCGACCGAGGGGCACCAGCACGGACCTCTACGGCCAGATCATCTTGGCCCTGCTCTTCAAGATCCTGATTATGGCCCACATGATTTCGGTCACCCTTCGTGCCTATATGAGACTAGTGAACCTCATATTGGACTGGAACCGCGGACATTCCTCAAGCCTTAATTTCGGGGAGTACCTTACTCGGATCTTCTGCAATTGATATCTTTCTAAACAATCTTTATATGTTCTGATGTTTTTGAAAATATAACTTCACGGGGGCCACCTTTTCTCCGTGTGTGTGTGCGAGCAAATCTTTTGGCCAGGCTCACATCACGCATACGCCCCGTTGACGCAAAATTATTTTGAAATTTTAAACTGAAGTCCTGTGTTTCGAAACTGTTTTAATAACTGTGTTAATAAACTCTGCACAAATTGACATATTGAGGTATTTGCATATTGAACTGCTCTATTTTGTGTATGCAATTGGTTTTGTGGGGGAAGAATTGAATTTTGTTCGAGTTTTCTGTTGTCATAAAGCAATAACACATGTTTCTGAACACCAAACAATTAAATAAAGAATTTAAAAGAAAGCCCATTACAAAATGAATAATTAAAAATATTATATTGAATAAATATCCAGCAAAACAAACCATTTAAAGTTTGTACATATTTTATATAGGTTTTTTATGTACTAAAAGCCTGCAGAACACAGGCTTCCCCTGTAAAAGCAATCATGGCCATGTGTGCCTGGGGCCGATAACGTGTTTGTGGCCAACGTACAATCTATACGTATAGGAATACCTTAGATTGCTTCCCTTTTCCATGGCCACAGGTGTGGTGCCGCAATCATTTGTCATTTCTTTCCCAGCCAGCTCCCTCTGGAGCGGAGCAGGTCGGCAGTTGTGTGACAATCGAAGCCTCGAAGGGCCGAGACCTTGGCCAATCAATAAATGTGGGAGAGTGGGAAGAACTCTGCCGAGTGACTATAGTATTGATTATGGTTTTCAGACCAACTGGTCTAAAAAAGTATATAAAATCATAATAAATAACTTCCAACCAAAGTCAGACAATGGGCTGCAATCCTATCGGACTTAATGAACCCGAAAGCCCATTAATGTCGACAGCATTAATAACTATAAAAAAAGGTGAGTCCAGACTATTAAATATAATGACACCTAATTTTTAGGCTTAGCCTGGCAGAACCCACAGAGCATAAACATAATTTATAACATTTACAGGACTAAGGGACCTCGCTCTCAGAGGAGGCAGCAGCCGCAGCAGAACAAAAAATGTGAAAAATTAAATGGCATTCAGTGGGTTTGAGTTGGGTTTTCCGTTTTCCTTTCACAGCAAAACAAAACGATAATTCAGGACAATAGAGTCGAGAAATCTTTGAAGGATAACCCTTCTTCTCTGTACAGCTTTTATATATATATATATACACACACCAAAGTGGACATCAATTTGTGCCTCAATCAAAACTTTTACAAAGTTCAAGATGTGCCTCAAATATTGACGCTTAAAAGGATTTTCCGTTATGTATATTTCCCCGAGGAACTTTCATTAATCATTGATGGCACTTTATTTTTAGCACAACGAAAAATAAACACATCTAGTGGTAAGCGAAATGTTTGCTGACCAGTCAATGTTCATTGAAGGGAACACCAACAGTTTTTATTACATTTATGCAGTCAGCCAGCCAGCAGAAAAATAAATAAAATGCCAGCGAGAACATTGCAACAGAATATAATCAAGATTGCCTGTCAAAACATCCGCAAACGGCGCTACGTGTTCTCGAATGTTCATCGATTTTTTTGATGTGTTCTGCGCCCGCTGCCCGCTTTAGTTTTTATTATTATTATCTGTGAATTTCCGCCTGTCGTGTGCAAATTGGATAATAGAGCGGTAAATTAAATTTCCCGGCCCCCCTCCCAGGTTCCGGTTTGAGTGAAAGTAATTACAGACAGGTGGATTGGCTGATTGACCATGCAAAATGAGGGCCTCCCTGCAGGTGTCCCATTGCAGCCTTTAATTAAATAAAATTACATATAATTTAAGGTGGGGAAATTCACGATTGACACGTCTTTTTTGTTGAAGACATATCTAATACTAGAGGGCAACAGAAGCTTTACATTTATATTTAATTCGAATAATTGTTTCCCCTTCAAAAGTTGTGAAGATTCCGTATACCTATCCTTAAATAGGACTTATTCTCCTACATTCTTGGCTTAACTTTCAAACATTTTCAGATTTTGTGAAATAAATAAATTAAGAAAAGAGCAGCAGGACCGGTGAGCCTGCAGTGCATCTGCATGAAACCAAAGCCATTCGCACGCACTGCAATTCATGGTAACTGTGCGGCAATAACAGTAACCGTTATCAATTTCAAAGGACTCGAAGTGGGCCAGAACTCAACTCTGCGAGGCTCTGGCAAATTCTGTGGTTGGATTCCGCACAAAAGGTGGGAAAAGCCAAAGCAGATGCAGTGCAGCTGCTGATGCTGATGCGGGATTGGTGTAGGGAAGAGTGGACGTGTGGCATCCGGTGGATGGGTGTTCAGAGGCTGTTGCTTATTTGGCACGGATTTGGTGGGTGGTGTCACCGCTGGGAAGGGGTTTTTCGAAATTGAAAGTTGATGCGCCGCCACTGCAAATGTGCGATAAATGTGCAGTGGCATTGGCAAACCTGAAGGGAGGACTCTATATTCCTCCTTCCTCAGTGACATGAACGTTTTATGAACCAATAAGCTGCCAAACAAATTGACAGGCGCCTGTTTCTGCTCTACGGCAGGAGATAGGACAATAAATTTAGCCATCACAACTACCATTAGCCCCAGATTATGTACATTTGTTTCCTTTGCCCTTCATGGCCCTCCACGCACTCACGATTGCTCTCTCCTGCGTTGCTCCGTTACTGTTCACTTACACAACGCTTTGTTTTGAAAGCCTCATAAATTGCGCATACGCCATGTTGCACCGCCAAGCCGCATAGCTTCGCTCTTTCAACACGCATAAATTCAGCGAGTGAAATATTTGTGAGCCGTGAAGCTACCCAGGAAAAACAGAAGAGGAAAAAATAAAAGCGAGCAAGGAAAATAAAATAAAAACGATGGGAAAAAGCGAAAAAGCAGTTAACTGAATGCTCCAGAGCACTTTAGAGCCACCGCGGGCGCAGGAGCCCCAGGATTGGGACTCCCAATTGACATGCACCATGCAATGGTATGCAAATTTCAGCCGGTATCTCACTCATTCTCTCTAGGTCTTTTTGGTGGCAAGTTCAATTTGAAAGTCACACCTACACTTGTCCAACTTTGATGATGCACTCTCCGCGGATTTGTGTGGAATTTCACAGAGCATTTTACGCCTCGCACATCGTCCTTTGGGACTTGAGTATGCTGTGAGCTGTCTGTGAGTCCCTGCGAATACTTTAATATTTCTTGCCTTTGACTGTGCGCCGCCTGCCGCAGTGGATAATACGCCGAAAGTCCCACTACTGGTCCTTGCCTGACGTCTCAAGTGCCGAGAACTTACCTCCACTGCAAAATTTACAGAGGCCCATCTAGGTCAAGTATTGTCAGAGTCAGCCACATCAACGCCATCGCAGTCATCGTCATTGTCATGAAAATTTCTCGTGCTAAAACTGTCACTGAAGTTCATGTCAGCAGTCGTCGTGGCACAGTGGGTCCAGAACCACGAGAGCCGTGCTCCGTTAACCACCTGAAGTGAGTGGTCTCTGACCCATCAGTAAAATGCACACAAGAACTTCGGTGGAGCCCTCACACTCGCCCCCGGCACACACACTCACACCACGTTTCGTTGAGACATTCAGCTGTGATTCGTGTATTTTTGGACCACAACCACCATCACATCACCGCCGCCATCCTTTAAAATGTGCAAATGTCCTTGGCGACTGACAGCCACAGTGGCAGCAGCGCCGCAGGAAGCCACCGCTCAGCTCAGCTCGAGCTCGTGCTCTCCCTCTCGAGGTAGTAACAAAAAATCGTTAAATGTTGGCCCTGTGCACTGCTGAGTGGTTGCAAATGGTAAAGGACTAATGCCAAACTGGCCACGAAAGGATAATGATGATATCATGGGGCCTGAATTATTGGGAGAACATTAAGATAGGATTGATAAGGCAGGTAACTAAATTAAATGGAACAATATGAAAGGAAAAATAAGGTGAACTAGAATATAGGAGAGCTATGATACCGATTCTAACCAGAGAATTTTATAAAGGAATATAGTATATTCAGTATAGCAGTTTTTAGGGCTAATTAAAAGGAGAAAGGCTTGTCCTGCTCGCTGATTTTGCTCTCACTCTCGTTGTCTTTACTCGCCTTTCTTCTCGATCAATGACTTTAATGTTAAATATTCAAAGTACCCAATTTTCCAATAAAAAAACTATTTTTTTTATTGTATTTATTTTTATTACTCAATTAAAATTTAGTTGGGACATTCTTTGTTTTGTTTTGGTTTGTTCTTGTTCGGCTTGTATATGGTTTGCTTTCATGTTTGGTTTCTCATTTTCCGTTCGCTTACCCACACACAATTGGTTTTACCCAGTTAGCTCTTTAAATGTAATAATTATATGCAATTTATTTGAATTTGACTTTGATCTCTAATATAATTTCAATTATCTTCGTTTAGCTTGTTATTCATTTTTGTAGTTAATTGATTTGAATTTTAAATATTTCTTTAGTGGTAACAGTTTTCCCAGCCGTGTGGCCGAAGAAAAATATTTTCCAATTCAATTCGCTCTAATCTTTTTCTTTTGCCTTTTGTATAGGTATTGTATATATATATATACTTATATATATATATATGTATATATATAATGTGTGTGTATTTCAGTTTCCTTGCTGAGGATCAATTATTAAGTAGACAAATATGTAATACACTTGGTAGAAAAACAAAAATTGTGCCACCAGATTAGTTTTCATCAAGTTCATTTATTCATCAGTTTATATACCATAGATAGCCCCGAGGGCTGAAAAATTGTTGAGTTGACGTTCTCGAAGCTGCTTCACGTTGCTTGGGTACCCCTAATTTGCCTTAATCTGAAACAACATTGAGTTTCTTTGGTTTTTACTTCATGTTCATACGCATGTAGGTACAATTAACATTTTTTTTTTATATTTATTCATATTTTTTTACTTGCTTACTTTTGGCTTTGGCCAGACAAAGTGGAAAAATGATCTCCCAAAAATTGTTCAGCATTTTCCTTGCATTTTTGTCTTTGTTTGGTTTTGTTTCCTACAATAAATTTTATGGAACATCGTGCCTTTTATTTATCTTTTTGTAACATTAATTTTGTCATTGAAAATGTAACTATAGTTTAGTTTTAGTTACTGTCTTGGGATTAATTGGTAAAGTCCGAAAGCAAAAGCCAAGTTGAATTAGGTTTTCATTTAAAGGAAATTGACGTTTCTAAAGATAATCAAAGGAGACAAGTCAAAGGAATAAATCCGTATCTCGAATCATTTGAATGCTAAATTTATTAAAGCTTTGCAAATCATACTTAACTTTGCCCTCGACTTTTGTTAAATTACATTTAATATAATTATTATGAGAATCATTTCGGTTTCGGTTTTCCCGTTTAGGTTAAAACACATTCACTTAAAAGTTTACAACTGTGTGCCCTCATCGCGATCGGCCTTTTACACATTTACAATTTACCAAATTTTTTTATTTATTTATTACGCATTTAATTAAGCTTCATCTGTGACTGCGCTGCTCCAGCCGTGACCAACAAAATTCAACCGGGTGAGTGCACTCCTTATTCCGGCTGGGCTTCCCGGCGTGTCTTGTGGCCGCGGAAGGAGGCCTGGATTTTGGTGGCCGCCTTGTTAAGCTCGGGATCGGTTAAGTCAATGTCCAGCTCCTCGGCCACTTTCTTGGTGATCTCCTGGATGTCCTCGTCCTCGGGCGCATCTTTGTTGACCAGTTTGCGTGCCAAGTGGCCACGGAATGTCGACTGAATCTTCAATGCGGCATGGCACAGCTCTGTGGAAAGGGAGAAGGTGAAGAAAGAGGGCTTAAATTAGTGTTCTATGTAGTAGCTCTTAAGTGGCCACTTGGCCAACGCCCCAAAAAAAAGGGAAAAACTATAAAACTATCTACTATATATATATATATAGAAGGAAACTTGTCTTGGGCCAATTGAAAGTTTAGATGATACTCAAACAATTGCCAGCATTTGCTGTAAACTTTTTTCAATTAGTTCTTGGTCCTTGGCTCCCGATTGAGATTGTAAACGAGGCTAGAACTTTTAACATATGTTTTTATTTATTGTAATAGTTTCTTCCTTCAATCAATATTAATTTAAGATTCTATGCAAGGATAGAACATTTAACATTTGTTTTTATTTATTGCCATAGTTTCCTCTTCCCTGAGGCAGCATTAAATTCCCCAAACTGGCCAATGTTTGGGCCAATAATTTAGCCACAATACCCAGAGAGCTAGTAAAAAAGTGAATATAATCGAAATCACGGAACGAATTATTCCCACAACGCTCTTCAAACTGCTTAGTATTCGCAGTTTCCGCTCCATCTCTCTCTCCCTTTGCCTGACAGGACCACGTCTTCCTGCTAATCCCATTACGTATACGCAGCGTGGGCGCATATTTTCTGCATATTTAATCCACCGCCAGCTGCGAGTGCGGATGCTGATACGGATGTGAGTTGGATGAGCTTGGATGAATGGTTGGTTGAAGCTTGACCACGAAATTAAGCTCCATTTGAAGCACTCGGAGCTGGCCAGGATGCATGTGGTGGCGGTTGGGTCGCGCGTGCTCTGCGGCGACTACGTGCCACCTTGGGTTTCCCTGCCCTTTCCTCTCGCTCCTTTCTAATTAGCCCGTAATTGTGTAAAAATGCGAAGAAAGTACGTGTGCTAAGGGAACAACATTTAAATTACGAAATATATGCAGAGCTGGTAGGAGACTTGCTTTAACTCGTGTTTCCTGCAGCGGACTGCTTACCATTTCCGTCATCTCTTCTCATTGCTTTTGTGCATTTATGCAAATTCCGGGAGAATTTTTCATTTAAAAAAAATCTCTTCTCTTCTCTCGTGATTACATTTCCCCAACGCTTTGTGGAGATTTTGCTACAAAAAAATGCATATATTTAACTTGGGCCAATTTCCCCAGCGAAATTTCTCGCGTTTGCCTTAGGGCCAAGTTGGGATGAGAGATGAGGGTAAGTCTGGGGGCTCTGCGTTAATTCGCTAAACGTAATTGGAGTTAGGCCAAGATAAGCAGTTGGCACAGGGCCTTTGGAACGACCGGAAGCGGTCCTAGGGCATGTGCTATTTTATCAAATTACGCACACACGGCGTATACATAACGTGATCCGGGCAAGTGGCACGTGCCATTCAGCTGGCTCGCATGCTGCTGCTTTTGCATTTATGTTTATTTATAAAATATTTAAAAATATCTGCAAGACGTGCAAATAGACCAACGACTGAGCTGTGACATTTGCGTTGGTCCGAAGGTCCTGTCCGTGTCCGTGTCCGTGCCGAGGAGCAACTAGTTAGCCCCGGTTAAGCCCTGCTGAGCTGCTGCGGCTGCCTGGTCAGTAATCAAGCGGCTCTCGGGCATTCCGCAAATAGAATTTGTGTCTATTTCTTTCAAAAACTTTTTGCCAGGCTCTTCCCCTTAGTTAGAGAGAAACCCTTTTTTGTGCCAGTTTTTTGTTGGCTTTCTTTTGCTGGAAAGCTGACAAAATGTGCACTGAAAACATGGTTTTAAAGTATATGTAAGAAAACAAATCTATTACTGCTTTAATCACCCATAAACATAATTAATATATTTTCTGTTTAGTAGTATCTTGTTTCTTTAGAAAATATAGTATCACTAAGTTTAACCCTTATTTTCTCTCTGTGCCTGCTTTTTTTTGGAGCCATAGACTTTTGGCCATGTCGCCGGCCATGCAACACATGTTAAAAGCCGATCACGTACGCAGCGTGTCCTGTCACAGGACCCCGTATAAGTCCAAAATCTAAGCTACAGTGTCGGAAAAGTTGTCAGCACAGGCCGCATGCATGTTGCTCGCTCCGCTCCTGGCTCCTCTCATGGCGCCTCATGGCTCCTCTCATGGCTCCTCCTCCATCCTGTGCTATCTCTGCCTGATGGCAAGGCATACAAATTGAGTTTGCTTTGCTTGCTGGCAAAATGTCACTGCTTCGGTGAGCCTTGCACATGCACCGAATGGGTGGATGGGTGACACACCTTTCCCTGCCGGGATTTGCATGTGCAGAGCTTCAGGGCAATCGGTCACGTCGCACTGATTGACTGACTAACACGCTGCCAGGTCTTTGCCTAATTTGCATGCAGTTTTCCAGTTTCCCAGTTTTCCCTTTTCCCCTACGATTTCATCTTATTTAATTTCGTTTTATTTTCGCAAGCAGATTCCTTTGAGCCTCGATATAAACTCAATCATAAGCCACATCATCTGCACTTTTTCACCTGTCCTTCGCTGGCATTTTATTGCATATATTGAGGGGAAACTACAACTACCATCACATATAACAACAAAAAAGGTTCAGCAGCACACGTGTATCATCTCCTCCTCCTCAGAGGTGTGTGTTTGTGCAGCATACAGCGCTCTTGACCCACATTCTGCATAACAATGCAAATTTATATTAAAACAGAGGGGAAAATAAAAACAATGCTTGGCTATGAAACACGGCGAAGTGTGTACGGGGTGTGTGTGTGTGGCGAGAGTGTGGGTTCCATTAGCGAGAGTGCACAAATCTGTGACGTGTGCTTAGTAATTGTGTCAGAAATAATAAACAAAATAAACTAGGATTGTCCCAGACACGCAAATAATGAGCAGAAAGGTGGGAAAAATAAGGTGTTTTTGCTTTGAAGCGGAATAACAGATGCTCTGCAGAGAGAGAAAATGTGGATATACTTATAAGCATTTAATATTTATGGTTAAACTCGTATATATATATCTGGATTGAAAGTATGTTTAATTAAGCTTCTTAATTTATATTTATTTAACGTGAAAGTCGATACATTTAATCCATTGTTTACCGTGGCGATATATGTGAAATCGATATTCTTTTTAATATATCGGAAAACGAAACAACTAAACTGAATTGAATTTTTTTTTATAATATTATTTGATAAGATTAATATTTTAACCTATTTTATTTTAAGATATTTTTATTTAATATCAGACGTTTCCTTTCGATATAAATACAACCCTAACAAAATAATAGGTAATATTTTGAGTACACCGAAATCCTTTAGCATTTTTTTTAAATGCCTGAATAAAACCACAAAAAGCTGCCTTAAAATATAAATGCAAATGAATGTACGTATCTTAAATCTCCTGCAGAAACTTGTTTATTTATTACGCATTCTCTCATATTTCTTTCCCCCAGATAGTGTGCTGAAAGCTGCCGGCCAGCTGTCATAATTATGATGTTAAGTGGCTGTCGTAAATATACATTTTAATTACCCAAACCTTGGACTTCCACGGAAGACTGCCTTCATCAGCAGGCATGCAGCGCTGCGGCATCTGTCCGTGGCGACTCCATTTTGATTTAAATCGCGCACAAAATGGCCGCCCGGGATGTCACTTGGCCAAACTAACGGCTGTTTACCTGCGCTGGAAGAATGTTTTCCGGACTGCTTTTCAAATAAAGACAAATTGTGACAAATGAAGCATGATAATAAGTTCGCTAAATGGGACTTTTAAGCCAACGGCAGGCAGGAGGGAGCAAGCTCTTGCGGTTGCCAAGATTGCGTCGTCCCGGGTCCAACATCTACTTTTGCTTCTTGGCATGGCCATAAGGACTAAGCCCATTTTTCAATTTCCGTCAGAACAAAGTCTTGTGGTTTTGTGCAGTTTTTGCCCACTTTGGGTTTCTCGGGTTTCTCCATTCCCATTTCCATTCCCAGGCTTGTTATTGGAGCAAATAAATCTGCTGCAAGGACAACCATTCACCGTACTTATTGGCTTCGGTTTCTCTCTGCTTTGAGATTTTGTGCAAATTTGTTTGTGACGTTCGCAAACAAACTCTAAATAAACCGGTTTAATTTATTTTGGCCCCGGTTAGAGCCTGTTCAAGAGCAGATGGGGCCTTCGGTTGGCTAGAAATTCAAACAAAACTTTAATTAATATTAATCCTTGGCACAAAAGCTGATTACGGCCTGTGCTCCTGTGTTAAAACTCATTAAAAGTTTGCTCGATTTTAAGTTAATCCCAGGTCGTAATTAACTGGATTAAGGCAATGTTTTAATTATTCAACGGATTGAAATTGAAATTAATGCCACACACACACACAGAGACTTTTAAATTTGTGAAATATTTACCCATTAATCTTGTGACCTGTGTACACATAAATTGTTTAAATTAAGCCCCGGGCAAGGTGTTCAAATCAAGTAAACCAAGTAAATCGGCATTCAGGCTTGGCAATTAAATATTAACCGAATGAATTTTCCCGGAGCCTCAATAAACACGTTGACAGGCGAAGGAAGGAGGTGGTCTGGGAGTTAAGGAATTTCTGGAAAAAGGTGCCAACATTGTTGAAATATTTAAGAAGCCGTCGGTGCCGGGGCTAAACGTTTAACAGCAGCTAAATAAATACCTGACCTACCTGCTCCTCCTCCTACTCCTCCTCCTGTGACACGGTGACAGGTGAAACCCACATGGACATTGTGGCCTGGCCAGTGGGCAATATAAATTAGGGGACCCAGGCTGCTTCCTACATTATTTTCTTGTCTATTTTAGGCCACTTTGCGGGGTCTCTTTATATGTGTATATCTATTATATATCTTTTATATATATTTTTTTTTTATAGTACATACTCTCTGATGTGTGTGTGTTTTTTGGGGGGCTAAGACCAGGTAAAAAATCGCCAATTCAGCGGATGAACATTGTTTTAGCTTTGGCTTTGCCTCGGCTTCTGCTTATTGCGTGTTTCATGTCAATGTTGTTGTACCTCCTTTTGTTTCTTCTTTTTATTTTTTTGTTGTATTTGTGTCGCATGTTTTCTGGATCCGCCTTTTTGTTCTTGCCACACTGGAAGGGGAGCACACTTAACAATATACTTAAATGGCTTGGCCTGACATGGCCGTCGCTCTTGTTGGTTTTTTGCGGGTCTCCCCGTGGCGGTGTAAATGGAATTACAAGCTTGCTTAAAACCGAAAATCCAATTAGCAGGGCACGCTGCGACGCTGTTTTTTATGGCAGTTCCTGCATGTAGTTGTTACTCAGAGAGGGATTCTGCCGGGGGAAGGACATCACGAACGAGTCCTAAAAAAATCTGTCATAAATTCTGCTTGCCCCTGGTGATACTTTCAAGATGTTTGCAGGTCTTGTAAGTCTTTATTTATGACTGGGATTAGTCTCTAGTGGAAATAAAAACACAACTTCAGTTGAAGTTATGTGAAAAACATAAGGTTTCTATATTTATACAGGAAGTTTATTACAAACAGATTAAAAGCTACATATGAAACCCATACTTATTTTCTCTAACCCAATTAGGTTTTCAATAAGCAACAAATTAAACAAACCCACAGCCTAATGTACATTCATAATTCATCATAATCAAATGGAATCCGCCAACAATTAAGGCCAGACAAACCAGCCGGATGCAGTTCAATTACCGCAGTCCTTTGGGGAGGAGTTTTGGTGAGGATTTTGGCTGCTGGTCCTGGCCTTTGCCGCGCCATAAACAATAATTAGTGTAAGGGGGGGCATGATTATGCAAACCGATACAGCTACAGATCGGAGGCCAGGCCGCAGACACAAACAAGTTGGTGGGATTAGGCCAAAATGCGTAGCTGATTCTCTGTGTGCATCTTTGATTCCGTTTTGTTTTTGGCCAAAAGGTGGCCATGAGGCCAACAGCAAACTGCAAACTGCAAACTGCATGTGCTTGTACCTACACACGTACAAGAAAATATCCTTAAATGGCTTTCGATTTCCCCTTGCACAGTTAGTGTCCTTTTGTGCCTGTGTTTGCTCTCATTTGCATACGAAATGGGCTAAATCGCAGCAGTTTTGGGCTCAGAAATTGCCCTCACTCGACCATACAGGGCTTCGTTTTTGCTCTCCATTCGAGCCTTGTTTTTCTTGTTTCGCAATTTTACAATATGTGCTGGCTGTGAGTTTACAACTAGGCCAACACCATTAGCCAGGCCAGCAGCGAGCGATAACTGTGAATAATGATGAAGTTCTAACGACTTTTGTTTGAATGAATCGGTTCTGGTTTCGATGTTGCTCAAACAACGATTTGTTTTATGCAATCGGAAGGGTTTGCTTTTATAAAAATCAATTTAAAGGGAGTGAAACTACTGAAACTACTTAAATATTTCTAGAAAGATGATTAAACTACAGAGATTCACAGACCCTTTCCCGCTGATGATGAGTTATACTTTCAGAGTTTTAAATTAAACTTAGCCCCCCGGAAAAAAAACATCCCAAAACATCCTTTAGGACAGTTTCCTTCAACACCTCTAATTGAGTATGTGCTCGGTCACACAGGAGAGGCAGGCACACACCCTCCACGTGCTCGTCGTCGTCGTCCTTTGAGTTCTCAGGCGAGTCTAATTAGCCGTGGCACAAATGTATGTATGAATGGCTGTATAGGAAGAAGGAGCACCATAATTAAGCCAAGTGGGTCCGGAACGAGGAGTGCAGATAGAAAAGTAGTGGCGGAGACGACGACGTGAGCCTTGCTGTGTCTGCCAGAGAATCCCTAATGCGGTTGCGTATACGCCCCGATGACAGCCTCTGACTTTTTAATGAGCCAGGGACTGCCACTGCCATCACAGCCACGGCTCCTCTCTTTGGCCTCCAGTCATTGTGCCCTGGGCAAATTATAGCTAAAAACTGTCAGCGCCTGAAGCGTCTTAATAGGGTTAAGCCGCAGCGGCTTCAAGATTTTCATTATTTATGAGAAGGAGTTGGTGCCAGCCTGTTGGCGATTAAATAACCAATGGCAAACCCTTCACACTACCGCCAATAGGGCCTCTATCTGCACTCCAAGACAGCGTCAGGCCCTCGGCAAAGTTTCCCTGTTGTTGTCCCTGCCAAGTCACAAATATTTTTGTTGCCTCGCAGCTGTATATATATTGCGTAACCAGCAAAGTTTGCATTCCGGTCGCAGTGGAGGTTTGTAATTTCAGCTAGTAACCCTCAGCTCAGAGTGGAAGTTGTGCCAGACCCGCTGATTCGACGACAATGTGTGCAAGGGAATCCGCAGGACACGCAGGGATCAGCGGCTGGTGAGACGGTGTGCAGTGTGGCAACTTCAAAGACGATTTGCGCACAAAGTTTCGCCATGTTCTTGTCGTTGTCGTTGTCATTGTCTTGCGTGTGCAATACCTTTTGTGCATTGGGGAAAATATAGGGACTAATTTTATGTATATTTATATAATAAAAGCAGCCTTGTTGAAAGATCTATCATTGTTAAAAATAAATATAAAGATGAGATCAAACCCCTTCAGTTTTTTTTCTTTAGGCAATTTATTTAACCTGACCTAATAAACATCTTCAATAAATATCTCCATAAGCAGTGTGAAGTATATTATTACAATTTAATAAATTTCTTTATTACCAAGGCTCCCAAATATATTTCTTTAAGCTACCAAGCTATTCCCAAGACTTCTAAATATATTTCTTTTAGCTACCAAGCTATTTCCAAGACTCCTAAATTATATATTTATTTTAACTACCAATCGTTTTCTATAAGTGTATACCCCCTTGATTAGATCGTGGACCGTGGCTAGCGCACCTTTTAGTGGTCCTTTGTCCCTGGCTCTTTCACTTACCCTTGTCGTTCGGATCGAATTCAGCCTCGAGTTCGGCTTTGGTTGGCTCTCCGGCGGCTGCCTCGGCGGCGGCGGCCGATGGAGCTGCTCCGGCGGCGCTGCCATTGTTGGTCACAGTTTTGGTTTCCGACTTTTTCATGGTTTCTCTCACTTTGTGGCCTCGAAAGACGGCTTGGATTTTTGTTGCGGCTTTTGCTGTAATTAAAAGGGGAGAAATACGACGTGAAAATGGAGACTAAGTGCTAAAAAATAACAAATTTAATGATTTAGTTTAAGTATATATTTATTGCAGCAACAGCAGTAGATTAAAGATTAGGCAAGTCACGTATGCCGCATAAAAAACTAACAGCTGGTAAATGAAAACATCATCACCTTATGTGAATAATAATAAAGTTGGAAGCTCCTTTCTTCTCCTTTATAACTTTCTCTTTGAAAGGGGAGGAGCCTTTTCAGCTTATGCTTCCCCCCATCGGCAGTACAAATCGATATAAATGAGTTTTATTATGGCCAAGGAGCTATCATGTGTTGGAGAAACTTTTGCCTTGGCACATCATCGACAGTTCTTAAAAACTTCGGCTGCAGCTTTCAGGCAATTAACTTCAAAGGGGTTGTCATGCACTGGAATCCGAGACCATTCCGCCCGCCGGGGCTACTCAATCGATTTTGAATCGAGCTGAGCGAATTTACGGAATTTTTGGCTCTACGCCAGAGCGCTCTCGGCTCAAAGGATGAAAGGGAGAAGGACGAACTCGGGGCCTGCTAATAAACTCGGAGCGCAAGTTGCGCGAAGAAAGGAAGGAAGGAAGCCCAGGAAGGCTATGTGCAATAAACAGAAATATATTGAGCATGTTCCTGGTTCCTCCATTTTCGTGGGCCCCCTCCCTGCCCGGGTCAGCATTCATTTTTTATGGCATTTTTCACGCAGATACCGACAAAGCAGCAAAGAAAAAAGAGAAAAAAAGCAAACCAACGGCCTTGAATAAGTTATAATAAATTGACACGTAAGGCTTTCGGTATGCCAGCCAAACACTATCAATAAGGCAGACCGAAACCGAAAACGAAACCGAAGCCGAAGCCGTTGCTAAAAAATAGTTGTTTGTGCTTGGCACAAGGTTGCTCCTAGAGGGCGGTGGGTGGCAAGTCCCTCCTTAAAGGGTGTGGTGTGGCAAGGTTGCCGCTGTCAAGTGGCGAGTGCCGTGCTTTTAATAGCTGCCCACTGCCGCCCTGCTATTAAATCATCGAACATCCATCCATCTCCCCCATATCTAGATCTGAACTAAAAACGGCAATGGGGTCCTCTCTCTAGTTAGGCCATGTGCTGCAAGGATTATTCGACTTTGAAATGGTCTTGCTCCTGCATCAGAAATAAAAATATAAAAAACATATTTACTTCTCTCTTGCTTTAGGGACTTCCGCTTGACTCCTCTCTGGTAACAAAAAAAAAATCTCATATATATTGCATGAAGGCTGCTCTTTTAATAAATTTCCACAAAACCGTAAAATGTTTATTTGTTTTTTACTCGAAAGAGAGCAAAAAAAAAATGCAAATTTAACGCTGAATTGGATTTATTAATCTGCCAGCTGTTCACATTTCTAGGAGACCCTTCGGGGACTTTGTTTTGGAATTATTTAAATCGTTTAAATAAATGTACAGTTGGGGAATTTCAAAAAGCAGGGACCACCAGCTTTTGTTTAAATTTCTAATTAAAATCAGAGCTTTGTTTAGTTCATCAATAAATTATAATTAGAAACTAAAAGCGGGGAGAATGAAAATGAAAATTTATATGGCACATAATGGCCTCGGTTTTAGTGCGTCTATAAAATGCAGTGAATTATGTGTGGCAAGGTTATTAAATAAATTTTGCATGCGGCTCATTAAACCTGACAGCCGCAGCAGAAACACATTTTTTTTGCAAAGCAAACAGGCCAAAGTATGGCCCTGTTCCGAGCACTTAAATTGAATACCCACAGAGGGTAGGGGAGCCCAAGCAGGTGAGTTCGCACCTGTGTCTACACGCAACGCGTGTATAAAGTGCCTGACACTAAACGAGGCACGCACCCAATTACACACGGTGCCAGGAACAGGCTCCGCACGTGGAAAGCCATCTTCGTACTTAATTCATTCATAATTTGGCATTTGCCGAGCCATAACCCGGAATCATTTCCGTTTCCGGCAGGAAAAATATGATTAAATTTGTCAAGCTCAAGGCAGCAAGGCAGACGTCCTCTTCGGCTCCACTCCTTACCAGAATCCTGACCGAGTAAGTTATTTACGTAATTAAAATTCATTAGCTAACGTCTCGTTCGCTTTCCGTTTCCTGTTCTCCCTCTTTTCCTGCTGACAATTGTCGCTTGTCCTGCGGCGAAGTTTTTCAAAGTATTTCCTCCCCCTAATTAATGCAATTTACAGACTTTGGTTCTCTGGGAGTTTTGCCAGCTGGAATTGAGTTGTCTTTTAATCAAATGGCTTTGTTTATCCGCTCTACAAGGTTTAGAAACACTTTCTAAATAAAAATGCTCGTCACTCTGTTTAATTTATTTCGATTTATAACCACGTAATGCCAGCCCAGAAAAAGCTTACACTTTCTCCTCCTCGGGCAGCGCCTGCAGCAAATTACGTGCAATTTATTATTTTAATTAAATTGCTGGTTGTCAGCCATCAGGTAGCTGCAATTTTATTTGAATTTTACTCGGGCATATACTCTCAGGTGGCCTCGCAAACATAAGAATAAAGCCTTGGTACAAAAATGGTAACCGGGGGGCGAACGAACAATGCCTGGAGAATATTAAAACGAATGAGTTATGCAGGGGACCAGGAGAGCCGGGAAAAGGCAGAGGAAAAGAGGAGAACAACTTGGCCCAGCTGTGTGTCTTGGCCTTAGAGCAACATAAGCAGCGAGCTCAGTCGAGCCGGAACTTAAATAAATAAGCAAAAGAGCAAACAGCGAGTTTGAAGGACAGCAGGACTTTGGGACATCAGAACACCAGAACACCAGGAGGCAAACAGTTGCTCGGATTTCTTTTCGTTTCAGGCAGAAGACATTTCATTTATTACGATTTCCGGTTTCCTTTGGGTGTAAGTGGAGTTTAAGTGGAAGATCACTGAAGGTAGGGTGAGGAGTTACCAAAAGAAAGTGAGCTGGTGGAGTTCAAATTGAAGATACGGAAGCTAAGGAAATGTCCTTCTTCAAAACTGAGATGCAGCAAGCTCTGGCATAATAAAAAAAACCCTAGCCCCAATGACCTTCCTGAGTTTACACTGACCACCGAGGACTCGTTAGACTTAAATGCCTCTCAGATAACTCCACCCTGGACAGTCATTTAAGCCTGACAATGTCCCTTAAATATATGAACGAACATATATGAAAAGTTGAGGAAACTTTTCCCATTCACATTTCACTTAACTGGCTTTTGATGGGCTCCTCAACACCTGACTCTCCCTCCCTCACCTGTGATGTGATCTATTTGTGGCCGTCATATTCCGGTGGCAAATTAATGGCTCACATGTAAAGGGAATTTATTTATGGACTTAAACTGTAGCTCAGACTGTTATCACCAAGACACACTCAACTCATAATTTATTTAGCTGATTTATATTATTTATTTCCGCATGTTGCCGTGACTGTTTCGTTGTCCATGTGTCACCGGTAATACCCACTGTGCGTGGCTTCAATCCATGACCTTGGCTGATTACAGTTTTGTAAAACGCAAACATTTATCAGTGGCGGCGGATCACGAAAGGGAAATGTTTGTGGCACGTGCTGGCAACCACAAAGGGCAACTATTCTGATATATTGTTTGGAAATTGCTGGGGGGAGCAAAATGGCTGAGGAAAAACCGCACTATGTCACTCCGAAACAGTTGTGGGTTATCGATTGCAAGTCTGAAGCACTTCTTTTCCAATCAAGTGCCTTTTGGCTGGAAGTAAACCCTAGAGTTTATGTAGGCCAATTTGCCTAACGGGGCGCTCACCTAATTGTTGGGCTCAAATTATGTGCAGAGCCCAAGGGTCAACGGAATGTATCAGGATGGGCCATAAATTACAGGCTCTTATCTGAGTTAAATGTGACTTACCAACACTGGCTCACTGGCGGCACACGACTCACAATCAGATTGGCCATAATGAACAGGCTTTGCATAATTAAACCCAGGCAAAGCCACAACTTTCTCTCTATATCTCTGTCAGGCAGGCAAATGTTTATGGAAAGGCAGAAGCGTTATTCATGCGATAAAAACCAATTTAAAAATACGAAACATTGCAAAAATAATTCAATTCTATCTATTATAAATTATATTTTCGTTTTTATGCTCAATGCTGGCTTCAAATTCAATATGGTGGCTCACTCTTATCTGAAACCCCTTTCACATAAATTGACTGACTTAATTGATTTTTGTACATATTTTTCATAAATCCGAAGAAAAAACAAACAAAAAATGAATGGCCTTGCATTTATTTATCATTGAAATGAATATAAATTAAATTTTTCATTGAAAAGTGGCTGCATTCTATTTATGTTTTTTTTAATTTCTTGACATTTTAAAAGTTGCGCATACGCTCCGTGGGCCCCTTGGAGGGTCAAGAAAAAAATGGAAACTTTAACTATTTGATATGCAAGATGGCGCAGCCTAGAAAATTATGAAGAAAAAAAGGAATACCAGAGCTGATGACACCATTGAGCCCAAGTCCCAGCTGGGAATTGGGCGATGAGCCATAAGCTGGTCACGTTCTACTTTGGAGAATAAAAAATAAATAATACCATTTGTTGACAATTTGCTTACGTGAGCCCAAAGAAATTTATTCCTGAACAAACTGTTGTCAATGATTAAATATATTTGGATAAATATTTACTTGAATTAATGTGAATTTTAATAAATTTACAATTGGTTCTGTGTACATTTAGATAACTATATAGAAAGTCTCAATTGGAATGAAAATTGTAGATTATAAATGCAATTAGTGGCGGAGGAGATAAATCAAGTTAGAAATTCAATTAAGCAAAAGTTTCTACATGAAAAACTTTGTTATTCCGAAAGGATTTATAGCCAAAGTTGGTATAAGAAGCATGACTGGAGAATTGAGTATTCAAGCAAGGATTTTCTCTTTTTCAAAGAAACAAACTCTACGGTTTTTTCTTTAACCACCAAGAAATCATCCATTAAATTTCCAGAAAAACTTAAAACAATTTGTATAACTATCATAAAACATCTACTAAAGCTAAGTGTTTCTCCACTACCAAACCGGATGTGTTCAGGTGTGCTTGGCTTCACCCCTTCCATTAGCATATTTCCGGTATATATTTCAAAAAAAAAAAATCACTCCACACGCGCTTCCCTTTTTACTTAACTCTAGCAAAAACTTGCCAGCGTGTGCAATATTTATTATTAAAATGCTACTCAAAATTCGCCAGCGAACTTTCGGGAAACAAAATTAAAACAGTCAGCACAAAAAGTTTTTTGCTCACAAAACTATGCTACCAAAAAATGTATATAGTTTGTACGTTCCGCTACCATTTCTCATTTTTCTGTTTGCCATTTGCCTCCATTTTCCCCAGATTCAATTTCCCAACTAACCGACCGCAGAGACAGAAAGAGTTTTCGGCTGAAACTATGTGGCCAGAACGCAGCCAGGAGAGACCTTCAAAAGTTGCATTTTATTAATAAAGAAGAGGCCAGCTCCTGCTGTATCTCTCCCTCCTTTTGTGCAGGACAATTCCTGGTTAAAACTTATTACGTCGATGACGCGGGGGGAGCAACAAGCTACCGGGACCATAAAGACCAGAGTGGAGTGCAAGTGCAAAGGCTGGCCCTCTCCTCCCCTCTCCAAAAAGGCCAAAGTTCAGGTTGCTAACTGCCTTTGCTAGCATGCCAAATGGCAATTTGCTGCCCGGCTCTCCCGGTCAGAGGTCCAATAATTTCCAAGGCTCTTGATGCTCGACCACGTCGGGGTCATTGAGTTGAGTACTACTAATCGTGGATGGCAGGTACAGAATATGGAGCACATTTTACCTTAAGTTTACGATGGAAAGGGGAAGCCTTAGAAAGGGTTCATAAATATGAAAAGCCTTTCGAAGGGGTTCTGATTTTACCAGTTAAGTTTGGTTGATTTCTGCAGTTGATAAATAAATAGATAACTTAGTTTTCAATATAAAGAATCCTGTTTTTACCCCAAATATCTGAAGTTCATAACTTATAACCCTATAATTCATTCCCTGAAGCACGTGCAGCTCATTAAAGCATATAATGCTTTCTCAGAATGATATTTGTATTAAATATTATTATTAAAGTTGTTTCCTTTTCGCAGGTTTGGAGAATTAATTGCAGGCTGACATGCGAAAAATTAATTTTCACCTTCCCTATATACAAACATATATGTGTGCAAAAAACAGGCCATTAAAAAACTTAACGAAGCGTCATGCTTACGAGGAAATCTTTTACTTCTTCCTGCCTGCTTGGGCCACATTTCCCTTGCCATTTTCATTTTCACTTTCATTATTTTTGCCGAGCAGCGCGCTTTTGCTTTTCCGTTGGCCTTTTCTGGGGCTTTTCTTTTTTTGTTTGCCGCTGATGCGTGAGCTATTGACTGCCATTGTTTGTTTGTTATTGCTGTAGTTGTGAAAAGTGTTTCGCATCGTTATTGTTGCCTTTTGTTTTGTTTTGTTATTTTTTTTTTCTGTTATATTTATTGTCGTAATTTATACTTAAACTTGTGCGCGTTGCCAGGATTTGAGCCACACTTTTTGTGTTGCTTTATTGTTGGCATTTTTGTTTATGGGGCGCTGTCACCTTTTGTTTGTTCTTAAGTGAGATGGTTATTGTTATGGTTATGCAAGAGCATATTTTGTACGTGTGCGCATTTAAATGTCAGTTAAAATTAACAAAACTGTCAGCGTAGCACCGAAAAGTACAGTCAGCATTTGAGTTTCATCTGACAGCCATGGCGAAGGCGAGGGAAGGATAAATGTCAAAACGAGTTTGGCGGTTTTCAAGTGGAAAATTAGATAAATAATTGATGGTGGCAAAAATCACACAATGAGGGGTTACATTATATGATAATGTGCATGAAGAAACGAATATTTTACATATTTTAAAGAAGATTTTCTAACTGATTTTTTCTCTCTCGAAAAAGCCATTTGACAGTTGGCCAGCCAACTTGTTTCAATCCTCAATCGTTTAGAGATGTAATTGTAATTTGTAATTTGTAATTGTTTGTAAGCAGCCTTTAAAATATTTTATTTTAGTATAAGCAATAAACTTTATGCATAGTAAAAGGTAATCATAACTCATAATGTTTTAGGAAAAGGCTGTAAAAATTAATTTACTACAACAGAGTTTCAACCCAAACATCATGGCTAATATTTTCACAATTGTCCATTAATATTTTATTATTCATAAATGCTTCTAAGCCAGAAACAAGCCAAGAATATTTATTGCATCAGATGTGAGTCCTGAAACCCATTTCGCATTATACATAGTACACACATAATTCCTTAGACCATCCCGCTGTCCTCCAATCTCAATTGAGCTAATTCCGCTGTCAGTGTCACAGAATAAATGACACGAAGCTCTGGCTAAGTCAAATTAAGTATCATGTCATGTGTGTGTGTGTGTTTTTCTGGAGACCCCAAGGAGACCTTAGCCAAGTGGACTAGACATTTCACTTCCATTTGCCCCGTCAGCCGCAAAAAGAAAAGCTTGACCAACCACTCAATTAGACAGGGGGACGGAAAACAGAATTAAATTAACTGGTGGCCGCCCCAAAAGAGTCATAACAGGAGCGCAAAGCCCCTTAAATATAGTATGGGACACCCCCATCTATATCTATATAGTATATAGCATGCTATGGTGGTATGAGGGAGCTCTGCGTGTGTAGTCCAATGCAAACATGCAAATGTAAACATTGAGTGAAAAGGAGACGCTCGGTCTCGAGTGTCATTTTGTGGCATTCTGGGGCTTGTAGCTGCCGAGGAAATGGAAGAACAACAAGCTCATCAATAGACAACACTAACAACTCCCACAGCTAGTCGCTGGTCGGCTATAAAGCGACCAGCTTTAACGATGATCTGGAGAGTAAAAACCAGGCAACAAGATTAAGACACTGAGAGAAGTATGGAAAGCGAATTGAAATATAAGGTGAACAGATTGAAATTTAAGAGTAAATTCTATGAAATTTAATAAGAATTTTGTATAATAATTTAGTAATTAGTTTGTTAACATAAATTGTTTGCTGATTTAGGGACAATAAACTAAAAAGATTTAAATTTGTATAATTAAAATTATGTAAATGTTAACAAAATAAATTGAGGTGGTAATACGGTTTTGATTTACCCAAAAGTTTGCAATTGTAGTTTTTACCTCTTTTCCAGAGATGAAAACGTAGTCTTATTTCATTTCAAACAATGTCAGCTCTATTAAAATGATATTCTAAAATATATCAATATATTTGGAGAATTAAAAACAATTTCTGATATTATAGAGACTATGGAAAATTCCGCTTTTATCAAGAGAACCTTTCCTTTATGAGTATTATTATTTTTTTTAAGATAACCTATTCCTTTCACATTGTTAAGCATTAAACGTAGTTAAGATCTAAACGTTATTAAATATTTCAGATAAATTATATAAATAACTTTTTAAGATTTCAAATTGGTTAATATGCCCGATGTTGGGATAAATAAATTATATATATTTAATCAGAAAAGATCTTTATTAAATATTTGGGAAAGGATTTTTAAGATAAAATAAATAAATCATTTTTGTGGGATTTTTTTCAACTTCTCTTATATTTTAATATAGAACATTGTTTTCATTTCCCGCTACCCATTTTTCACTGAGTTCCTAACAAATGACTACCAGCCATTGCCTCTTGTCTAGTTGATTAGCCAACAAGGGTGCGATTTTTCAAGAGCCCAACAAATATGAGAGCCCGAAACAGGCTGAAAAGCCTTAAATTTTAGCAGCTGTTGAGTGGAAGCTCTAAGCCGGCTGGAATTTGTATTTATACGTGTGTGTTTTTTTATATATTTTGCTTTGTGGCTAAGAGTCAACAGTGGGGAAAAGCAGCTGAGCTGAAAAGCAGCTTACCGAATTGTTTGTCACTCAGAAATGTTTGCAAAGTGACAACAGAGTGGTATATGGGGGAAAAGAGAAAACATTCCGAAATTGCCAATTTAAAAATAATCATGGGTGGAATAGCGGAGAATGGCTGCCAAATGTTAGATATTTTCCTAGACATTAGATATTCCACAGATACATATCTAAAGTGGTACATGTCGAATGGGGGAACTAGCTTATTTGAAATTTATTTGAATGCATCTTCCCCCCGTCCAACCCTTATGCAGTTTGCCAAATTGATTTCATGCTCGAAACTCACTGAGCAAATTTGCATTTCAATGTTGTCGCAATTAAATATTAAAATCAATTAAAGCCCCCGAGCAGCAGTTCAGCTTTTGGGTGGATCTCCGAGTTTTGGCCAGGTAACCGAAACTCGGTCTCGTCTGTCTGTCTTAGCCCAAAAAACAACCATATTTCTGGGACCCTAGAGGCGTTTCTTGTTTGTAATGAGAAAGTGCAGCCTCCGGCCATGGTTTAATTATAAATGCGAACAGCAAAACAGCAAAACACATGAAGACATTGAGGCACAGAGACAGGGAAAGAGATTAAAACCCAGTCAGGCTTCAGATAATTGAGATGAGGATTAATTTTAATGAGGAATATACGTTTCCGATTTATTGAGCATGAAATTGTACGAGTTCCCGGAATTATGCTCAAAGCAATTGAACTGACTTTAATTAGTGCTACTTTAAATTGAGAAATATCCTGATTTTGCCAGCAAATGTAGGTTGTTAACAGCCTCATTCTCTGTAATTTTCATTTCTTCAACTCTTAGTAATAGCTTATCTTCTGTTTTCTTTAAAAGCCAACAATTCATTTTAATTAATTTCAAGGGAATACAATTTTTTCTATGAATTCCTATGACTTTTCGAATGATAAATGTTTCTGTGAATCAACAACAAAATATACGATTATTTCAAAGGGTTTTCCTAGCAGAATTCCTTCCAATTAAAAGGGAATTCCAGCCAGAGCTCCAATCGCAGTCATAAATCATGGAGCTTGGCTGGTTGCCTCTTCAGTATGATTTCCTTCCTCCTAACCACATATTTCATATTAACAAGGAATGCTGCACCCCAATAGTTTGTGTTGTAAAAGTCAAAACGTGGCCAGGAAGGAACAACAAAAGAAATACTCCGAATTGCGATGACGTGGCCAGCAAGCAAGGAAGGACTCCCATGTTTTATAAATATATATAAACCTCTATATATATATTTGTATATATATGCAAAAAGCACGAATAGTGAGCGTCGAATTTGTAGTCCAAACAATTCCCGAAGCGGAAGGGCAAATAACAACAACGAGAAGTATGCGCAAAAAGGACTCGCTCGCGACCATTTGGCCTGAAGCTCTTGGGCCGGTCCATGTCCTCGTCCTTTGGCAGCAACCACTCCTCTTGTCGCTCTCCGCCTCGCAATTTAAAAGCGGATAATAAAAACGGATTTACAGTTATGAGCACAAACATGCCGTAAAGCAAATAAATGCGAGAAGAAATCCAAGCGAAGGTGGTAAATTCTCGTATTTACAGGACCTTGGGCCACAGCCCTTGGACCTTTGAAACCTCCCTACCTCCCCCATCCACTGGCTTCCCCTCGCCTTTCGCCCTGGACAAACACGACCAATCCAATTAAAGCGAAAGCAATTTCACGAAAAACCATTCCAGCCTTGAGGTCTTGCTTCTTAAAAGCGAAAGATACATTTGATAGCGTCTAAGTAGAGCGCTCGGTTTAATTAGATACTCGAGAACGAGTTCTCGAAAAGCTCTCGGGAAGCGATTAACAAAGGCCAAAAGGCACTGTGAAAGGCGTTTTGTCTCGCATTGTCATGCTTGAGGGGCTCGTGGACAGTTGCATTGTCAGCGCAGTGCGGCGACGTGCCACAAAGGGTTTCGCCATGAAGAAGGAGGCGGAGGTCCTCCCAGAATGACACACTTAATGCACTCGATACCGAGGACGAGGGGCATTTGCTACCATTCAATTCGATGGCCGATGAGAGACCTGGAGTGGCACCGATTGCTTGGGTATTTCTAGTTATGGCAGGGCTTGTCCAGGGTCTTATATGTATTTTTGTAATAAATTGTACTTTGTCAGAGAACTAATTGTATTTTTTATAAGAGTAAAATAGTTTATTCATACTAAAACATCGAAATCTTCCACAACAAAAACTTTGATAAATTTATACAAAAAGGAGGTTTGACTAGAATGAAACTGAAAACTTTCACATTAAATTGCTATGAATTATTATAATAAATCACTTTATTTAATTGTATTTCCAGGATATCTGTCTAGTCCTTACAATTTCCTTTTCTTACCATTCCACTTTCCCTTTCTGCTTGTAAATTTGTATTCGAGTTTTGCCACCTTATCGAAAATGGGGGCGTTGGGACATTATCGCCGCTTGCATCTACGTCAGTGCACATTAAAATTGCAAAAAAAAAATATACACAGTCGAGTGGCTCTTTGGCGTGCAGGTCCTTTAGGCGGCGGCGGCGCACCAGAACCAGTAACAGGACTCGTGCCATTACCAATACCAATACCCAAATACACACACATCCAGCAGCACGTAAGACTTTCAATCAGGGTGCATTGGAACGGAAATTCTGCGCTGCAGCGCAGAAAAGGAAGGAAATACATGCTCGACTGGCTGTCTGACGGAGGGAGGACTCAGACCCGGACCCGGAACCGAGCCCGAACCCATATCCATATCCCTGTATCGAGCATGTGACGGACTGTCCCAACTAACTGTATCAAATGGCACAACCCCCAAGCTTATGCGGCGTCATCTGATCTCAGTTTCCCCTGGCCATAAGTGGGTGAAATTGGGTGGGATGCCTTCGAGGGGCTGGGGGTGGTGACTTCTTGGCCATAACAAGGTTGCTGTCAGTCGGTTACTGTGGCAGCCACTCACAGAATGAGAATGAAGCAACGGCAACTTTGCCACTGACTTTGCATACTTTGAACTTTGCCAATACATTATATATATACTATATAGTATAGAAAAGCTGCTGTTTGTGTTGACTGGCGGCTCCAGTCAATGTTGTTAAGGAAAAAAGTCAAAAGTCCTGACAGAGTGTCTTGCAAGAAATATGGAGAGTGCATGCCAAAGATGGAGGACCTTCCATGGATAATCTGGCCAAGGACAGAGATTTATGAAATCAGCTATAATGGCTTAAAGTGGACCAAAGTAGTTGGCTAATAAGGAAGGTAACTTGCTGCTTAGGGGTTTTTGATATTTGTTGGGTGTTTAAACATTTTAAAGAAAATAAAAATATTTCCTTGGCTTTATAAGCTTTCTGAGTTTTTTGTTAAAGTTTCTAAAACTTATTTAAAAATAAATACAAATACTTTAAACTTTGAGATATAAATATTGTTGAAATAATTTTCCAGGAAAAGTATAAAAAGCTTTACAAGAGTTTCTCAGGAAATCTATTAACAGCATGGACTGAATTTATTAGAAATATAATAAACCGCATTAAAAGAATTTACCAGGAAAAGTAGAAAGCTGCCAGAGGTGAGCAGGACCTTCAGTCAGCTTGTTTTACCCACACAAAAGACATAGGAGCTCAGCAGGACCTTCAGGCAGCTTATCTTGCCCACACACGCAGGTCTTATCAAGTTACCAAAAATATCCTATAAAAAATGACTTAAAATCTGCCTAAATATAAAGCAAATATAATTGATGGAAATGTCTTGCCTCACGATAAATAAAACAAGGGGATAAAGGTTAGTATCTCCACCTGTCACATCTCACAACCACACACACCTACTTAATATCCTCAAAACCGAGATACCGATACAGATACATTTCAAACTCTAAGATACCTTTCCCTCCACACACACACACACTTCAGCGCTTTCAATTTCCTGCCCCAGAACCGAAGTGAATTAATGGAGCAGCGACGGGAAAAGTCCCGGAATACAAATTCCATTTAATGACCGAAAATCCCTAACTGAAATAAATTTGATTTTATTGACTGCGAATCAGGAGGCACGGCATCTCTCTGCCTCGAATTTGAATTTTAGCCAGACAATGGACCTGCGCCTGATTTAGGAAATTACATTTTCAGGCCTCATTGTTTGGGAGCCCGAGAAGGCGAAACAAATGAATTATGATGTGGCCGAGCAAACAGAGTGATTTCCTTTGTGAACCTCCAATTTTCCCACACCCAACACGCCCCCACAGAAAATCGAAACCCGAACACGTGCGTGCGCCTTGTCAACGGGGCGTATAAATCTTTTCGGCCACTCAAAGCCCGTTTTCGGTGGGATCCCAGACCCATTGCTATTAAATATTTAGGCAATTTGTAGATCTATAACGATTTGCCCCTAATGTGGGCTATATTTATGAGCACGGCCTGAATAATTCACCTTGTTCGGATCGGACACGGACACAGGGACACGCAGAGTGGGCCTCTTCGACATTGTGTAATTTATTAGCCACGTCTTTCAATATTTAATTGAATACGGTGTCGCAGCGTTAGACAAATGGCCAGCACTGAGCTGGCCAACACCAGCTGGCGATGCGTGCCGTGAAAAGTGAGCCACTAAATTGCAGGCCAACGGGGCTGCCGAGGCGTCCTGTCATGGGTTTATTAATAGAAGGACCATTTGGGCAGCGAGCTAAGTGATGGATTTTTTGGGTCAGGATTAAAATAGATACTGAACTTTACCAAGGAGTGGAATATATACAATCCTTATATTGTAATGTATGTAATTTAAAATTTTGTTAAGTATTATATGGCCACAAACTATGTCTAAACTGCAATTACAAATTAAAAATACTTTGCTCTCTAACTTTTAATCCTGATTTAATTTTCTTGACTATCTTTGTTTTGTATATATATTACCTTACTTAAGGATTTTAATTCATTTTATTTAAGGTGTTGTAAAGTGTTCTTTGGCTTAGTACAAAAACCACAAACTATGACCAAGTTTTAGCTGCAAGTTTAGAACTCTTAACTTTACCAACTCCCATTCAACCCTGATTTAATTTCCTTAACAATCCTTGTTTTCCAATAGTTCATTTCCTCCCCAAATCTCCAAAACTCAACCCTTAACTATTTCCCTTAACGCAAATCGGTTGGTTAACTCTAATTAAACACTCTATCATCATAGAGCCGCGGCCCAAACTATGCCCGAACTCTCGAGTGTAAGTCAAATTTATGCGTTTGCAAAGCCCCGGAGGTTTGCCTTTTGAGCCCAACTAACCATTAAAGATGCAAAGTCAACACAGGCAGAGCAGAGCAGACCTCGAGCTCGAGCTCGAGACCCAGACCGAAAAGTTTGCGTTTTGAGGGAGGTACACGCGGCGTATGAGCAACGCAACATGGCGAGGCGACAATTTAACGCGCTGATTGACGAGCAAACACGAAGGGCTGAAAGGCGGTCGAGTTGGCCAGGAAAATAACTGTTTGCCAATGGCATTAATTATGTGGCCACCAAGAGTGGGCGAAAGAGGGAGGCAGGTGGTAAAACATGTCATGAGAGTTGGACTAGTTTTGCATTATAATTTGACGAGTTGTGGCCTGGCCCCAACCTGGCTATTGATTTGAAAATAACAGAGTGTGTGTTTACAGTGTGTGTGTGTGTGTGGTGTAGCCACAGACATGGCAAGTGACAAAGGTGTGCCGCAAAATGCCAGAGTATATCTGAAATTGAATTACCGCCCAGCTGAATGCGCAGAACACAAAAGTCAAAGTCAGTGTCAACAGAGGAGGAAACACGTTTCCAATTTGTTGGGGGAGCCAGTACTACTATATATCTGCATGAAGGGCTCCTTGACATCTGTATAAACAGGGTATCAAGGGGGGTGTACAGTGTACACACACTCAACTCAACTCAGTATGAAATGTTTTGCTCTGCCAGGACATTCATGTGTCGCCCATTTTCCTCTCTCTTTCTGTGTGCGTGTATTGTTGTTATGCGCCTGAATGATTTCTTTTGTGAAATTGATAACACTCTCTGCCAGGGTTTGTGTGTGTGTGTGTGTGTATTTGAGGATGTCCTGTATGCCAGATTGTTTAAAATGCCTCAGAGATCCCACAGCCCCGAGGATTATAACAAATTAAAGTTGCCAAACACAAAACTCTGTATGAGCCGGGGCTGGGCATACATACTTTATATCCATGTCATTGCAAAAATATTGAGCAGTCATGTGGCAAGATAAAACATTGTTTGAAAAGTACATACTTCAGCATATATTCTCAGACAATAATGATGATGACGATAACATGTCATTCGACCAACTCGAGCTTGAAGGAAACTCATTAATTTAGATCATAAAAATTAACTGGCAAGATGATGGGAGTTCCGGTTTGGGCGGTACATAAAATTGCAAAGATATTAATGGTTTGCGATGGGAAAATAAAATAAACAAAGGGGATTTTTATATAGAGTTATCCTTAAAGATAATATGAAGTGCAGGATTGCAAGTTTTTGTAGTAAACTATAGTTTTCTTATGTATTAATATTAATTATTTATTTAAAGATTAAATATATCTTTTAATTGATTTCGAATCCACTCTCTTTAGACTTCTTTATTTATTTCGAGTAGTTCATCTTGTTTAAACATAAAAGTTACTAAGAATACATTAAATACTCAACAATTAATGTTTATATATTTTTTAGAAACATACTTTTGTAATAAACTATTGATTTGTGTTGTATGAATATTAATATTAATTGTTTAAGGATTAAATATATCTTTCTTTTCGATATAGTCGTTACTACCTCAATTATTCTTTATTTATTTCTAGTAAATGTTTGTATTTTACCATTAAAGACAATACCCATATTTCAAAATCTTTTTAAATATTGCTATCTCTTTTTTAAAATCCATATTTAATAACATTTTGTTCTCAGGAAAATAAACATATATTTTTCCAAGATATTTCCCAGCTCATGTCTTGCCATCCATCACATTTGTTTAATTTTATTTGCAAATAAGATTTTCCAAATAAAAGAAGAAGTAAAACCTCTGTCGTGTTTGCATTTGCATAACGCCTCTCGTTTCGTTTCGTTTTCGTTTATTTATTTTTTCAAATTATGCGCTAAGCGGGACTTGCCAATGATTGATTGGCCAAAGAGGCGGCGGCACGGCATTAGCCATATATCCTTGACAAGGCTCTGAAGCTCACGTAAAGCAAGTCATAAAAATATTTCACCGAATAATAAAAAGTGTAACGAAGAGCCAAAAAAATATACATACAAAGAGACCTGCGAACTGAACCTTTGGCGGAATAACAAAACGTTGTAGGTCATGTGTCATCCGCAGAGTTGCCAGTTCCGCTTTTTGTATTATTTTGCCCAGCTCGTGTTGCATGTGGCATGTTTGTTTGCACTCCGCCGGGAAAGCCGTGTAGTACGGCACATAGCTCCGGGTGTGACGAACTTTAGCCCGGGACAATTCCTGTGCCGCGGCTGAAATTGAATATTTAATTCTTGCTCTTGTCGCGCTTTGAAACAAATTCTTTTTCGGGGCACAAAGTAGAAGGCATTAATGAAATTCCTTCGCCAAAAGTTTGGACAGCTGATGCACGGAGGAGGAAGGGCGCAGATGAGCCCCAGGATATGATGGCTTCTGGGAAGGGGGCAAGTATTTCGAATAACTTTGGCTTAGTTTGACACAAAAAAAATGTACAAAAAATATATCTTTATACAGAAAAGAATTTCGCTGTGGAATTTTTATTTTGTGTCACACAATATGGTATTCCAAAATTTGAACAGAATTTATGTTAGCTGCCTGTTAGCTTGGTGAAAAATGTTTGGAATGTAGAAGGTATTTTGGGGTTTAATATAAAACACTAACTATAACGATCCTACTATTATTATTAATCTTATTTGTCTTTCTACTTTCTATATTATTTTCAGAGTTTCCCCTTTAAGCTCTTAACAAAAAATATCTTCAATTGGAGAATTTCTGAAAATAAATTGAAACTGAAAAACTATCAAAATAATATTTAAAGCAGTCTTATTTAATTAAACAAAAATAACAATTTTATATATTTCAACTTTAATCAATATAGTTTTAGTTTACTAAACATTTTCTTGACGAGACAAAAAATACAAAAATATCTATATATCTCTCAAAAGATTTAAGGAAATACCTATATTTAATCCCTTAAATTCAGTGTTTAATTAGGAGACAAATTGCGGCTCATTGCAATACCCTTTATTTTTATTTTAGATCCCTCATTAATTTGAAACTTTTGTTTAAACAAACTAAAATTGTGGGGGTTAATGATCCCAGAGGTTGAGGCACTTATACATTTTTTTATATAAGAACAAACTGAAAGGATTTCCTCAACCTCTGAATTTTTGTTAATCCCCACAATTTTCCTGTGCTTATCCTGATCCCTTCTGGCGCCTACATTAATGCCACTTAATTAAATTGGACGCTCCGCTAAAAGAGCTCTCGGCTCAGCTGCAGAACGGAAAAAATGGGACTGGAAAAGAAAAATTTCACCCAACAACATCAACACTCAATCATTAAGAACCCACCGATAAAAAAAAAACCGAAATAATATATGACAAAGAATAAAATATATATGAATCAGGTCACAGAAAAAACAGAAATGAAATCGGCATAAATATTTCATTCCAGGACATGGAGGAAACCCATAATTACCATCGTATGCCGATGTACGTAATAATAAAATCAAATATGCCAAGTTTGGGCGTCAATTTTAAGCTGATTAGATGCAAATAGCTGTGATAAAGATAAAAATACCAAATCAATATCAAACTAAGTCGTTCTCCGCCGCTGATGACACTTCAAAACCAACTACAAGGAGGAGAGAAAAAATTGCAGAGCCCAGCACAGGCAGATTTTATGTTATTTTTATGTTAAAAATAGGGGACTTAGGAGGCACTCGGTGTGGGTGTGAGAGTGTAAGGAAGGAAACACACACAAAAAGTTTTATTTATTCATGGGCACGGAAGGAATGGTGTGCGTCACCAGGAAGGAAACGGAACTAAGAAGTTGCCCAACTGAAGGAACCGAGAAATAATTATTTTACTAGCGGAAAAGGTGTCCTGTAAGTTGTAAAATTAAACAAAGAAAACGACTCTGCAGTTGAAAAATTATTTAAAAATTAATAACTACAACTAGAAATAAAGTATCTACATTTAATTTACTTTATATGGTTTATAGTTAATAATAAATACCTTAGCTGCTCTTCGAAAAAGTCTCAACACAGAGGACCAACCGATAGTTTGCCTCACACTCTATTAATATTTAAATTCGCGCGCACTTTCCCTTTTCTCTCTCTCACTGTGAAAGGGACACTCAAAGGACTTCCGACTGGCTTTCTTTAGGGGCAACCTATCGAACCGAACGCTCCGCTTGATTTGTGAAACTGGCCTCGTTTGGCCCTGTGGGTTTGGTTAAAAACGTGCTTCTTCTGGCCCTGTTAACCGTTCGGCTTTTAGCCGAACATCGCATCCCGATGTGGTTCTGCCTTCTTTGGGCCACTGTTAAGCGGCCAACAAAAAAAAAATGTAGGTCTCATCGTGGCGGGAAATGAGTGGAAAATTAATCGCCACTACCTCGAGTGAAGTTCAGTGAGCTTTCAGCTTTTATTTGGGGAAAATTCTAGGAAAGCTTCTTCCCTAGCTTTTTCCATAATTTCCCTGTATTTTCCAGAATAAATTCGTTTTATATTAAATACCTGTTGTTGTGGCTAATAGGCTGTTGCGTTTGGTAAATTGTTAAATGCCAATAGTTACCTGGAAATAAATAAAAATTAAATTCAAATCAGTGAAAAATAAAGTAGGAAATGCAATCAAAACACACAAAGAATTTACAAGTAACGGTCAACTCGCTAATAGAGGGATTTTATGGATGCTTATAAAGGGAAATTTTGGTTAGTTGTAAATGGAAATGTATAGCAGTGAGCTTTAAGAAAAGCTTTTTTGGTTGTTTAGAAAAGAAGTTGCCAGCTAAAAATATTACATTTGAAGTTTTAGAAAATCTTTAGCTTAGGGAAGAGAGAAAACATGCCAATTAAAGTTTATTACGAATTAATATATGTATATAACGAGTTTGTTAGGAAAAAATCTAGGGAAAAAACAGTGTAAAAACGTGCAGTTATATAGCCAACTTCTGCCTATTTCTCGACTACACTTTGGGATTAGTATTAACACCAACAATTGCATCAACAATAACAACAACATCAAGAACAACAACAGCGACACACAGTTAGCATATATTTAATCTCTAGCTAAAAAGATATTTCGAATATCCGCCAGTTGCCAAGGCGGCAAAGGCTATCTAGGATATATAATATCTTTTGGTTAATCACACACCGGTTGAGGGCTTTGTTGTTGGCTAAAACGAATTGACATCGAATTTAAAGTCGAGATCCAAGTTTTTCAATGGATTTCGATGGAACTTTTTGCTGCCATGATGATGATGGTGATGTGGTATGTGTATCTCCACTTCCGGTTCTTCATCATATTTGGTTTTTTTTTTTGTTTGTTTTTTGGGTTTCGATTATCAAAAAAGTCGGGTGTGTTGGTGTACGGAGATAAATACAGAAGAAAAACCATTAATATATATGGAAATATATATAATAATTATGTAAAATGATGCAATCAGAAGTTGAGGATAATGAAGTGGTTGAATTAAATGTGTTTCAGAAGCAAGAAAGACAGAGTCGAGAGCAGTTGCACATTCACAGTTCACATGGACAAGACACACGCAATCGTAAATGTATCATAAATGAAAACGCTGCGTATACGCAATATTTGTTTATACAAGTCAATTTCACCGCAACACGCACAACGCCAACGCCACCACCAACGCCACCGCCACTGCCACTGCCTCTGCTTGACGTCCTTAGGCATTTCAAGTGCCTTTTGCCACTGAACTTCCCTCTACCCCTCTTCAGTATTAACGCCCTGGCAATATCATAAATTTTCAGCTAATTTCCCGCACACACAACTTTTTAATCATATAAATAGCCATAAAGAGTGCTGGAATAGCAAAAAGTTGTGCCTTGTTTAAGAAAAGCGAAACTTTTCCACCAAAATGAAATGCTAGCTCTTGAATGGAGGCACTACATTGTGTATAGGATTGTCTTTGTCTTTGTATATGTATATATATCCCTATTTCTGTGCCTGTGAAGTGCCATTTCCGCCAAAGTTATGGAATAAAAAAATTGCCAAGTGGAGTTTGGCCAAAGTTGAACTTTGGGGGATAAGTACATTTTCAGAGTACGCAATAAAGTTTGAATACCTGTGAAGAGATAGAGCCTTTGATAAGAGGTCTTTGTCTCAGGGAAATATATGAATTATTTTCTCTATTAATTAAATTATAACAATGATTTGCTTTATTAAAAAACCCTACATTTTCTCTGCATGCTTTGGAAAATTGTTAGTTAATGTATTATATTTTGCTGAGATCGTGACAATTTCTTACACTTAGTTGAGATCATGATCTCAGTAATATTTAGCTTTTAAAATCCACCCAGGAAAAAAGATCCCTGAACTAGAAACCTTCTTTAACATAAAGAAAAGAAATATTTTATGAGAAAGTTTTTAAACTTCCCAAAAAATTATGTTTAGTTTAACAAAAAATCCTTTAGCTATTAAATGCTTCAACCAAAGCATATTGGGCCACAAATAGGATATCCTTTGCTTTGTGCCATACACAAACTTTTCCGTTTAGTTGCCATTCAATCCCCGAAAATAAGTTTTTGTTGGCTGAAACTGAACGTCATTACCCCCCATCGTAGGCAGCCAATAAATTTCGAAACAATATCGATTATGTGTATATAAATTATATACTCATTCACATAGAGCAGTCGCAGCACCAATAGCAGGAGCAGGAGCAGCAGCATTCTGCCCCTAGGCCAGACTTGGGAAATTCATTATGGAATTAGCTTGGCTCCAGCAGTTTTCATTTCCCTGTGCAAGCCGCCGGGCCCGAAACATAAAAGCATTATGAGCAAGGCTGGCGAATGACAAGGCACTAACACCAGCACAGGCACAAGTCCTGGCAACACACACACACACACACACTCACACATTGGGGAGCACTCTGACAGGACTAAGTAAAGTCTACTCAAAGTTAGACATCGCACAGACGGCTGCCTGCCTCAACTTGTTTCCCTAAACTTTTAATCAGGGAAACTTGCCTTTGGTTCTTTCTATTTTTTTTTTGGGGCCTGCGCAATTATTCCCAAATTTGCCGAGTAACAAAAACATAATCAACTTAATTGTATAAAGAAGGCTAGGCACAAAAATAGGGAAAAGAGCCATCAGACACGATATCTTCTTTGAAGTCAAGAACATATAAGGGAAGACTATGTAATACCCTGAATTAGAACTGAAGGAAAAATAAGAGAAGACTATTTAATAACCTAAATGTGATGGAACTAAAAGAATCCGGTTCAAAGAACCATTTGAGCTAGAGGAACCCCAGTTAAAAAGAGCCATCACACATAATATCTTCTTAGAAGTAAAGAAAATATTAGAGAAGACTATGTATTAACCTGAATAGGAACAAAGAAAGAATAAGAGAAGACTACTTAATAACTAAAAGGGAAAGGAATAAAAAGAATAGAGGCTGTAATTTATAGGAACACCAGATAATTTATAAAACATGAGACGAATGTAAATTTGTTCTAATTTGTGTCAATTAATTAATTATTTATGTGAACACTTCTTTTATCCTATCCTATCCTTAAAAATTATTCCAAAAAAACCTTAAATAACTTCAAATTCATCTCCAAACTCATTTCCCAGCAGAAAATCTTTCATAATCCTGGCCCAAATATACCTGCACTTATCAGCTCATCAAGCTTTTCCTGGGGATTACAACGTCCTTTGCCTACCAATCGGATTTTGCATCAATTTGTGAATATTCAACCGTGCAAAAGTAGACCCAACTTATGGGCCAGCGCCCCGCCGAAAAGGCTTACGAGGAATTTGGCCAGATAGGGTGAATTGGCGGCGCCAAGTTTATAGTCCTAGCATAATGATGGAGGGGGTGATGGTGGTGGTATTGGTGTTGTATGCTCGATTGCTACTTTATGCTTTGCTGCCCTCAACATACAATGTTACCCGCTCCTACTGCTGCTGCTCCTGTTGTTGTTGCTGTTGCTGGTAATACAATCAATTTCCGCTTTGTTTGTCAAGGAAACTCGGCTGCGAAGGAACGTGAATGTGAAAGTGGCTTTGACTTATTTTCCACGCTTTGCGAGGCAGAAGCAACACGGCCCTCAGCCGTCAATACTGTTCAAACATGACGTATACGTAATGTGGCACCCAACAAATACACCCCGCCCGCGTTGTTAAGTACGAAGAACACACACAGTTTTTTAATTAAATTTGCCATTATCCGTATAATACATACACATATATATATTATAGGATATATGTACATGTACGTAATAACCATTATCGTGTTGGAGGATAACAATGGATGGCACTTCATTAGTCGCCTGTTTGGCTGCCCGGAGCCATTTCGTCGGATCGAAGGTTTGGGGTAGGGAATGGAATTTCGAATTTGTGAACAATAATGATGGTAGTAGTAGGAGAAGAAGTAGTGGTAGGGGTCCTGTCTGCCATTGGCTTTGTGCAATTAGCCCTTATGTTGTGTGCTCTTGATTAGTAGAGACACACACAAGCACACAGGCACACTCAGACCCAAAAAGTGGAGCAGACACAGAAATATCTTCGGCTCAGTAAGCGTGCTTGAAACAACTTTTTTTCGATGAGTTTTATAAATAACAAATAACAGCCTATTTCCGGTATCCTTGGCCTAATTAGGATATTTCATAAATAGGAAATCACTAGAGCAGTAGGGGTAAATAAGCAATTATCGTTGAAATGTATTCCTCCCCTTGAATTTAATGAGTCAAGCTAAATAATAACACACCATAGCCTAAAGGCCATAGTTGCTCTGGCTTTAAAAATTGTAAAAAATAAATTGTATTTGTTATAACAATAAAAATAAATAAATAAAAATAGATAAATAACACACCAATTTTAGCTACCATAAATTCAGGTTTAAACATTTTTGATACCAACCCATAACAAATAATCGTTTCCAATTATTCACAGCTAGCAAATAGGATTTCATTCTTTTGGTTTATTCAAAAGACCCGATTTGTCTGTAATATATGTATCAGCAGCAGTAACAGAAAATACAAATTATATGCGCATACATTTACGGGCCGTGACAAAAGCCAGGACAATGGGAGGACGTTGTGTCAAACTCCACCGATAAGCATCATAAATAATGTGGGCATATCAATTGCTACATAATAAATTCATAAGCCAGTCCACAAAAGTCGCAGTAAGCAAATTCTGCTGTACTTTCTGAAAGAAATTGGTATCACTTTGGGTTTGTATAAAAAATAGAAAAAAAGAGATAAGAAGGAAAAATAAATGGTAATGGTAAGATACAATAAAATATATTCCAGTTGTCAAGAATTATCTAAGAGGAAAGGAGGAAATGTATGTAGAAAGAAAATATATTAAACGTTTTTTTTTTAATAAAGTAGACCATATTATTTACATCAATTTATTTAAAGAGTATTAACCTTTTTAACATTTATTTAATATCCCTAACGGAGTTATTTAGTATTAATTATAAGATAGTAGTCATAAATAAATAATTAATAAATAAGATATACAAGAATTCCAGATGTCAAGAGTTAATTCAGAAGAAATGGAGATATTTATAGAGCAAGTAAATAAATTAATATTGCATATAAGAGTAGTAGTAATCATTTTGTAAGGGTTTATTTTAATAGAATTTCCATTACTCATTCAAAATAAACCCTTAAAACAGTTTAATATTACTCATATATTTTCTTATTCAATCTTTAAATGCCTAGAAAAAATATATATATCCTTTTTCTTACAAAAAATTATATTTTATTTATACCAAAAATTCCACAATAAAATCCACAAACACGTAACAAGGTTAATGCACAAAAATCACCTAGCTAAGCAGTCCTATAAATAAGTCTTTCCTAAAAGGATTTCCAATAAGCAGAAGCCACAGCTCAACTCCAATAAGCGAAATCCTTTCGCGGAACACAGCCACACACAAGAATGTCCCGAATCCCCGGGGCAGCATCAACAGTCAATGCGGAAGCTGTACAATAAAAACACAGAGAGAGCAGTGACAATAATAACGAGGCAAACCTGAACCGGAGAGCGATGGATGGAAATATATTACACAGGGATCAAGTGGAAATGGGAAAGTGGGAAAAGGAGCAAGGCAGGAAAGTATCCCGTTCACCGGAAGCTCCCACCGCCCTTCGAACAAATGTCAATTTATCATTTCCGCTGCGGAGGCGCCGCAAATTGCAGAGCTTAGGAAATGCTTTGCGCGCCTGTTTTAAAAGGCATTTTAACAGGGCAGACACGCAGACATTAGGCCCGCTCGCACACATCACCACCATCCATATAAATGGGGCACTAATGGCACACACACACACCCTTTCTCTTATGCAGAATTCTCCATTTTGTGTCTTGGCGCCAGGGTTCTCCTTCGGACCCCAGTCACACACAGATATTAAATATCATTCGGGCACGCATTTCTGGCATTTGTCCGGCGCTTTAATGCCACCCGAGTGTCCAATTTTATGCATTTCTTTCGTGTAAATATGCCAGGGTTCGTATTATTCATATTTGTGGGCAAGGCCATTGCCAAAAAGTGTATTTTTAGGCCAGGACCTCCGTGCTGGTCTCCTTGCTGCGCCAAATTGAAATTAATGCGACGGTCCAACGTGGCGGATACGTGTTATTGGTACGGCTCACTTCCCAGGCGAAAACCAAATGGACTGTGAACGTTCTGCTAAATTTGAATTTGAATGCCTTTTTGCCGGCTAAAATTTAACGACCGTCGATAACTTGGCGTGAATATATTTTATAGTTATTGATTTTTTTAAGGGATACCACAGCAGGAAGAGGGTATTTTTCAGGGTTTTTAATGTGTTTTTAAAGGAATTTGAATGTATAATACAGTACGATACTGTTTTCTAACAAAAAACCTTCTAAGCTTTTTAATAAATATATTTAAATATATAATTATATATGTATTAACTTTCTTTGAAATCTTCCCAGAATAATATTTTCTCTCTAGAATAACAAACAAAAACTAAACAAATTTATGAATATTCATGGACAAATTCAATGCAAATTTCATTCACTTAATGTTAAGTGAAATAATTTGTTTATTCCGCTCGGCTAATTGAATCCCTGTTAAGAGGGGTTAACCTTTCGGCCAACGCCTAGCCCTAGCCTGTCCTGGCTTATCAACAGGACAGAAGCCCAGGACACACCTCGTTGAAGGTATTGTGCTAATTAGACCGACAACGGCCACGCACATCAACATCATCATGAAAGTGACCAGCCACTCCCTGTTTGGTGGCAGGGGACGCAAAGTGTAAACAGAATACGTGTTTCCTTGGAAAATCATTTGGCCAATAAATCAAATTGACTGTTCGGTAGAACGAACGAACAAACACCTTATTTGCTCTCAATTAGCTCAACATTAACGGGACATTTCTGACAGCCAGGGCCACGCCTTTGGGTGCAGAATTGAAAACGCTTCAGGAGTCATCAAAAAAATTTAATTAAAATTATGCAAATTTCAACAATAAACTCGGCGAAACGATATAAAGCTTATGTCGTAGGATGTCCTTAAAGGCGCCCGGAGGCTTTCTTAAGCTGCCGCTAATGCTACCAGCCTTTGTGCAAGGAAAATCGGATTTTTATACTCTAATTATAAGGGGAATATGGGAAATTGTCAGGTTTTCATGCCACTTTTATTTAATCATTTAAGTTACCTTAACCTATTAATTTCCCTACCTTTTCTGCACTCAAGTTCCTAAATATAATTTTAAGAGTTACTCATTAATTAATATCAATTAATATATGTAAAATATACATTTCAAATATTAATTGTCATAATTTAATTCGTAAGAAATCGTAAGCAAGCTAATAAATACTCCTCACTTTAATTTTAAGTAACCCCATTGATTTCCCCTAAATTTTCCCCCACTCAACTCCTTTCTTATCCCTTAAAGAGCATCTCAGAGTGGGTTTTATCCCTATTTTCCCCGCAAGAGTGTGTGTGTGCGTTGAGTTTAATTGCTTGTCTCTTAAACGAGCTGAACTCAAACACTGGCTGGGACTTATTTGCATTTCACATTAGGCAAAGGCATCCGAAAAGGAGCTTTGCCAGGACTTAGCAGCAAGTTCCTCTCGCCCCTCTCCCCTTTGTTTGTTTAGGCTTATACTTTGCATGAGTTGACATCTTTATTGGCAATTTATGTCCCCGTTCTCCTCCTGCTTCCGGCACATCCGCAATTCGCAGGTAATTTCGACAGGGCGTGGCCAGTACATAAACGAAATGAAATGGGCCCAGTCATCACCATTTCTTAATTAGTTGACAGGCCGCAAAAAGTGTGTGTGCGTTGCCCTTGCCATTTCCGTTTCCGTTTGTTTCGCCAAGCCAAGCCATCAGCGGATTTATGTTTTTAATTTATTTTTACTTACAGTTCGGGGAATGAAATCGTAAAGCAAAAGGAATTGAAATACAGCCTACGTGTTTGTAATACCAAAAACCGTTAGCGTAACAAAGCGGCAGTTTTATGCTTGATTTGGGCTCCCTTCCGCTTTTCCTTTTAGTTTTCTTTTTATGTTTCTGGCTCCTCTTTATGCGCTGCTCTGAGGAAAAATCACAAAAAGTTTCAAGAGAAACGGCCTAAACTTTATAGTGGGTAACTTTATGGCAGGCAAAACCCATTCAAAGAAAGAAAGACAGCTGGTAAATATTTATGAAACACTACAGACAAATTGAATATTGAATATTCAATATTGAATCGCTGTCTTTGGGCTTCGAGAGCTCATTAAAGTTGGCAGGAAAGTTACACAATATGAGAAGGTTTCTCAGACTCACAATTTCAAAGCATTCACAAAACTTATAATTAACTGAGGGAAACCTCATGCGAAAAATTCTGCCTGGCTGAAAGGAAAATGCGCAGCTGCTAACAGGGATTACATATATTTTCGGGCCAAATTAAAAGCCCCAAAGAGAAAGAGAGAGAGCAAGAGGAGTTCCCGTGAAATTACTAAGCAATAATCATAATTTGTGGCATTAACGGGGAATGAAATTTTCTGGGTAACTTTGCCAGCGAACCATTACCACTTACCATTGATAAAGTGTCGCTACACAATTTATCAGCGCTTTCCCTCCGGGAAACACTGCCACTAAAGCGGTAGGGAAATGTGCGGAAAACGTCGGCTAAACAAACAGTGGCTGCTGCTGCACCTGCCACAGGGGAGGACGAACCAGCACGTTGTGGTAATTTATGAGTCATTCTCTGGAAACGTTGGGTTTTCATATTTTCATTATTTTGGAAAGAGAAAAAGGAGTTCCGAGGAAAAGCAAATAAACCGCAGAAAAGTTGCCCCCGACAAAAAAAACATGAATTAAATGTTTGCGGCTCTTTTGCCTTCGCCAAATGGCATTAAACGAACTTTGACTACCAATTTTGGAGCTAAGTAAAAAGTTATTGTGGTTGTCGGTGGTAACATAAATGAATACGTGAGTAAATTGAAGCTAATTTAAATCATTTTTTCATACTAAAAAAGTGGGAATTGCAGGCTAAAAAATGTGCACTGGAATTTTAAAGCGATTTTAAGACGAAAATTGTTAATAACTTTGAAAAACATACTGGTTTAAAACTGTATATTAAAATTAGCAGCTTGGCTTTCCATAAGACCTTTGTGGGTTTTAAGATTGAAGTTACAATTTGATTAATTTATTTTATGTTTAATTCATTTCTTTAACTAACAGATCTATTTAAGTGTGTTTTGTGGAAAAAATAAACCAATAGAAGTCAATTTTCCGCTTTATTTTATTTTATTTAAACTTCTATTAATGCTTATTTGTATTATTTATTGTTACAAATCCCTCAAAATAAATTCCTTCTTGACAAAAGCAAATACTATTCCGATTTCCTTGCACTCTCAAAACCATTTTGGTATTTAATAGGGCACATTAAAGACTTTTACGTCAACTCCGAGTAAATGTTATTATCATAGGTCGTAAAGTCAACTTGCTGCCCCTGAAGCGGGCTATGGAATTTGTATTATGATATGGCCCATATCGCTGGCCATAAACATGTACTATATATGTACATATATACTACATACATAGTCCCGGGGCAGGCTTGTTAGATAACATAAACAGGAGCTGCCGGCGGAAACGCGTTAACGTGCATTAGGACTAAACTCTCTGCCCGTGGCGAGTGGCCGGCAACGCGGCGGCTACTTAACCAAGTTAAGGATCTTGCACACAAATTTGCCATTGGCGGATATAAAAATGCTTGCGGGCGTACTGGCGCGTAATGGAGTGCAGTGCACACACAAACACTATATATATATGTATATATTTATAAGCGTGTTCGGTTAAACAATTCATATTTGCGACACCATTAAGCACACGGGCGGGGAAATGGAAGGAAAATGGGAAATGGGGAAAAGTGCGAGCAAAATGGCAACAGCGATAACGATGTGCGCCCAGCGTGTGTTGATACAGTAAACAATACCCTGAACCCCTGGTCACAGGATTTCCTTTCATTCGAACACAGAAACACTCGGGGAAAAGAAAAAAATTAAATCGGAAAATAAATTGGTTTGATTCAACATTTTTATTTCAAATTAAAAGTTAATTCTTTTGAGTTTTTTCTTCTTAAATTTATTTAAATTTAGAGTTCATTGATTTAGGGCTTTGCAAAGTCAAAAAAATATATAATTTAGATTGAGTAAAGCTTTTCATTTGTTCAGTTTCGAATGTTTACATTTTAAATAATTGATTATGTAGTATTTGTTTTTAAAATAAAAATATCAATTGGATTCTGGCCTAAAATAAATAGATAAAATACAAAAAGAACTATTATATTCAGACCTAAAATTTTAGATTTATGTGAGGAATAATTTCGAGATTTCTATTATATTACATTTCAATTATAAAATGTTAAAAGATATGTTTTTCTTATATTATTTTTAAGCCTCTATATAACTTAATCATTAAGTAGTATTTATGATAATATAAGTAAAATTAACATGTTTAATATAATATTAAGTAGTCCAAATAAAAATAAATGAATTTTTGAATTTCTTTTGAATTTCCCAATAAAATACGACTCCCATATTTTTCCCCCAGTGCACTCACACACACACAAGCACACCGAAATGTAGAATAGGTGTTAATATGAATGTATTGGTTATCGAGAACTAAGCCCCGCCTCACCTTCGTCCTCCTCGTCGTTGAGCTCCGTGATTGCCGCCTTGTCGCAGGGTCGGTCAATGCCATTTGTTGCTTCGCTACCACCTCCATTACCTCCACCACCACCTCCATTCGCCGTCTTCGCATCGCCATTGGAGATAATTGAATTTGATTTGGCGTGATTTGTATGATTGTTCGAGGACTTGCAGGAGGACTCCCCCTCCAGGGGAGGAGCACTGGGGTCTGGCTCCCCATTGCTGACCGCATCGATGGCGGCGCCATCCTTCGTCTTCAGCTCCTGGCTGGTATTGCAGCCCATTTTCTCTCGCGGTCTTGCTTGAGGATTAGGGTTTTGGATTTGCTTGAGGATTTCGTTTCTGGCTTAGGGTTTTGGTTTTTGGCGGGCCTTCCCTACTTCCAGTTGGCCTAGGTTACCTTTATTTTGTTTAATCAATCGCACACACACACTCACGTCCCTCCAACTAAGACACTCACACACTCGCGGTGGGTAAACTAGTTTATATACTTGTTGTTTTCTGGGCCAATTTGCACTGGAAACCGTTTCGTCTTAGGCATAAAATGTTTTTATTATTTTCGAAAAATTCGAGCTGTACAAAAAGTTGGGTTTAGAAAAAAGGGTGCACAACCACAGGTTACCAAAGCCAAAGACTTGGAACTCGGAACACGGAACCGGAAGCGGAAACCAGCTGAATCGAATCCCAGGACTGACTGACGACGACTGACTGTCTCTGGCAGAAGCTCAGGCACAACTGACTCTGAATGAATGCCGGCGACGTGTCCTCGCTGTGGATGCCACAGACCCCGAATGCCCGACCGACCGACATCCCCATCCTGCAGGACCGCCCAATTTCAGACGGAGCTCAACAAGCAGCGAAGCCAACGCCAATGCCAGCCGGCAGTCAACGACACGGGACCCAGGGAAGCGGAGAGCCAGGACCTCAAACAGAGAGAGAGAGGAGAGGAGAGAGCTCCAGCTTAAGAGCTCACTCGCAGGATTTACAGTGGGCTTGAGGCTGTTCAGGAATGTGTATCACAGAGAAAAGTGTAATATAACGTATTGAAAAAATTCAACTATTGAAAATATTTTAAATAGTGATAAATTTTAATTTACAAATTTTAATTTTTATTATCAAAAAATATAGCACTTTGCATAATATTGTATAACAATACATAATTTATTTAAATATCGATATACATAATGTAATATGAAAACTATCGTAAAATTGAATACATTGATCTTTTAATTATCAACAAATTTAACCTTTACGTAATATAAATAATAATCGCCTTCGTCGTATCTATGGAAAATATCATAAAATATTAAAGATAGCATTCAACGTATAATGGTATCGAAATTTTCAAAAAATGTACAAGATTTTATATCTCATTTTTTCGAAAAAATTAAAAAACCAATATGTTGTGGCATATTTTAAATGCCTTTAAAATATATGTCCTAAGATTCCTATTATGAAAAACATTTCATTCATATTAAATTTTACGATAGAGCATTATACGAGTTTCTTTTTCTACTTTTTACTTATTTTCTTTCTGTTTGTTGCTTGAATTATTTGGAAACTTTAGTGGAAACATGTACCATATATATTATTTATAATTTTCTTAACAAATTAAATCGGCTGCACATTTTATCCACTGTGCCAACGTCCTAACACTGACCAAAGTCGAGAGCGGCCAAAAGAGAGTGCGAGCCCAGAGAACCATTTTGAAAGTCAGGCGACAAGAGCAGCTGCCTCTGTTGTTGTTAGCCAGCTTTGAGCTCTGGCTGCAAACGGTTTTTTTATTCGCAAATAAACAAACCGACAGAGCAGCAGCAGCAACAGCAGCAGCTCTGTGGCAACTTAGGGGAGCTGGAGCTGGAGCCGCAGAAGCCGTTGCGGTGGCAACAGAATCCGAAAAGCGCCAGCAGCAGCAGTGGCAGTGGCAAAGGCAAAGGCAATGGCATCATCATCGTGGCTAAAACATATACAAACGCACCCAGAAACACACACTCGCAGCTGCGTGTAGCCAGGCGTAAACAGCTGAATGAAAGCACAGCAAAGGAAATGCAAATAAAAAAAAGACTACGAGTATTACCAAGCTAAAAACCTGGCCCATAAAAATATCAATGAGAATGCTTTTTTGTTGTCCGAGGGCCGAGGCTCCTTTGAGCCGATGATAGCAATTCATAAAAGTAACTAGCCTTCATCTGCGTATCCTTGTACCACCTCTCAACTGTCATCTGGCTTCCTTTGGTGGACTTTCTTTTCCTTTTTCTTTCCTCTTTTGTCTCCTTTTTGTCCTCCTTCTTTTCTTCTTGGTATTTATTTTTGGGAGTTGCCTTTGCAACTTCCCCCTGTGAGTGAGCCAAATAATTTGGTTTGTCTGGTCTCATTCTGCTCAATCTAATTTCTTAAGCCAATTTCTGGTAGGCTTTCTGGCTATGAAAAATATTTATGCTAAGAAATAAATGTATCATATTTTTATTTATTTTTTTAAACCTATTTTTCTTAGGCTTTGTGGCTGTTAGAAATATTTAAACTATGAATTAAATATATTCATTTTTTAGTCAAATTTTAAGAAAGTCTTTTGGACACTACACAAATTGTCATAGAATTATTTAAATGCTTGAAACGCCTTAACAACATTTTAGGGCTATAAAAAGACCTATATAACTTGAAATTCCAATTTTTGTTTGTAAGCTATTCAAAAATATATATTTTTTCCTGTATATAATGAATATTTACGAAACATTAAAAGGCCTTAACTATGTTCCAAGAGATTTAAAAAGGTTAAAAAACCACCTTACTCTTCAAAACTATAAAAAAATTAAAAATTATCTTTTCAATAGATCAAATTTAATAGAATTATTATTTATACTTTCTAAATTTACTTAAATCATCTTAAATTATATTTTTATCCAAGTGTAATCATCTTCCCTTTCCTCCAAGAGCAGTTCCATAATAATAATAAAGTCTAAGTGCGTTTAGTCCTAGTTGGGAGTGCAAGCCACGCATAATCGTAAAGCCAGAGTCCCTGCATATGTAAACCATATAGCAATTTTAATCAAAAACTATGCTCAGGTTTCAGGTTTCTCCACATTCACATTTACATATATGGTATGTACATATACCGACTACAGATGTCTGAGCATATGCAAATGAGCTTCACATTGCCAAATGTGGCATCAAAAAGGTCAGGCATCAAATATAAAGGAAATACCAGTCACATTTGCAAAGCAACATTTTTATTTTTGTGTTTAAAAATACAGAATTGCTATTAATTAAAAAAGAGAACGCTTTAAAACAATTGCATTAAAAATAAAACCATGGTTTCAATCAGCACGTAAAAAAGCCAATTTGTGCAACTTAATTGAATTGGAATGTTAAAATAAAATTGAAGGCATGGCTTTGGCTTAAAAAGCAATGAAACTGAATTACAACTGATAATTAATATTAAAAGCATGCAGGACAATAAAAAAGGGCTTAAAAAAAAGCACATTTAAATATGAAAAACAAATAGTTAAGCTAGCGGCTTATATAAGCCTAAATTATATACCGATTTTGTGGGTATAAAAAAGGGGAAATAAAAAAAAACACTTTTTTCCATGAGCCATTAATTTTTTTACACATTTAGTGGTAGTGTTTATATATTCTTGAATTTTCTAGATATTTCAACGCATTTTTTAGTGCTTAAAGTTTAATAAAAGTAAGTATATAAACCATTTTAATGCGGCTGGCCTTTTAAAGTCTCCTATTAACAATCGTATTTATAAAATTTCACAAAGAAATATGTGCAAAATATAAAAAAAGAAACCCAAAGCATATTAAGCTGCCTTATTAAGTACATTTTCCAGCGCAAGTTACTCAATTAAATTTGCCCCAAAGTCTGTTTAAAATTTCCCAGCAGAATTTTCACCGTCTTAGGCCAAAATGATGACAAAAATGCCAACAATTAAGTGTGAAGAACGGGCAGAGCCAGCTACGACTGTCCTTCCTCCAGTTCTTTTTCTGTAGTTTTGCACGCGGAGATAAAAACGAAAAACAGCCCAGAATCCGGGAAAAAACAGGCAGCAAAAGCGTGAATTCGCACACCCCCAGCCAGAAAAATGTCACGACAAACAGACAGAGAACAGGACCAAAAGGACAGCATGGTGCGAAAATTCATGGGCGCAAAATTCCTAAAAAGTCCCAAGGACCTCTTACAATGGCAGAAACGCGCGACGGGCGACACATAAACCCTTTCAGGGTCCCTGATAAAATGACTGACAACACTCGAGACAAGAGTCTTGGGCTTGGGCTTGAGCTTGGGCCGCCCGACTTTGCGCATCATTTGCCGACAGAAATGCCAGGTCATTATGTTGCCCAAAAAAGATATAAATAGCTTTGTTTTTAGATAAAATTGTTGGCTTTTCGATGCTCGACTCTCATGCTAGAGTAGGAACCAAAAAAAACACACAAACACTCAGCAAAAAATCAAGAAGTAGAAAAAAAACACGTATACGCCGCGTTGACTCTGAACTCTGGCCTGGCCTTTGCTCTACAAGAGCCTCCGCCGCCTCCGCCCTAGTCATTTGCCGCCTCCTTACTCCGGCTCTATTTTATTTATTTATTTTGCCCGTTGCCTGCCTTTGCCCTTCCCCTGGGACTCTACTGCCAAATGGAAAGTTTTTCGCGTCCTTTTCAAGTCTCAAGTTCAGCGGTGCGCAACAATTTTCAGGTCTAGTAGAAGAAAAACTGACAGTTGAGCATGCTCGCAGGATAAATTTAAAGCGAAAATCTGTATGTGCTCTTAAGATATTCCAACTCTGGGGGTTTTCGCAAACAGAATTTCCGAGGCGAAACCGATTTGTAGCCGAGAAGGATAAGACTCTGACTCCTTCCGCCTTCACTGCCCTAACTCCTCCATTTCCGTTTCTTCCACTTTTTTTTCGTTGATTACACAGGCCGACAAAATTTTGACCCAGAAACCAGTATATACTTTTCCGAAGGTTTTCGGTGCGCTGAATCCGAATCCGAGGTCGACATTTTCGAATTGGCTCTGGTTTCCGAGATATCCTAACCTAAAAGTTCAAAATCAGCGTTATTTGCCTATATTTGAGGTTATGTAGCATCGAATTATTTTTTTTACTGAAAATACTAAAAAAGCCATCTTAAAGTATAATCCTTGCCCTTTCAAATGCTGTTGAGTTTGATTAAATATCTCTTTTTTCGCTGAGATATCGTACTTTGAAATTGATATAGAGTATTCTTTGTCGAGTGAGCTGTCTGACATTCCCCGCGATTTCGTTTATGGTCGTTTTACGGTCGCCATATTGAATTTTTTACTTACATCTAACATCTAACATCAAATTTCATCATCAAATTTCAGAATTTTATCTCAGTTTGGTAAACAGCGACCCCGTAGACCCCCATATTCCTAGTTTCAGCTTGATCCAGTAACTTTTTACGAATTTGGTCCGCCATATTAGCTCCGCCATCTTGAATTTTTAAAATTTGAGTCCGAATTCGTGATCATCGACCCCAAAAACCCCCGAGTAACAGATTTAAGCTGTTTTATGTGCAAAGAAATATGTTTGCTTCATAGGGCCTATCCATAATGTTTTTTTTAGGTAAATTCATTAACATGAAAATTTCAAAGTACGATATCTCAGCGAAAAAAAAAGATATTTAATCAAACGCAACAGCATTTGAAAGGGCAAGGATTATACTTTAAGATGGCTTTTTTTAGTATTTTCAGTAAAACAACTAATTCGATGCTACATAACCTCAAATATAGGCAAAAAACGCTGTTTTTGAACTTTTAGGTTAGGATATCTCGGAAATCAGAGCCCATTCGAAAATGTCGACCTCGGATTCGGATTCAGCGCACCGAAAACCTTCGGAAAAGTATATACTGGTTTTTGGGTCAGAGGGTTGAGCTGATTTTGTCGGCCTGTGTTATTATTTGCTTTGTTGCCACTTTTGTGCCGAGCAATTTATACGCATTTTTGCCTCATTATTTATTCGACTTTTCACCTTGACCCCCTAGGTCCTGGACGTGTTTATCTCACATCTGAATATATCTGAATATCTGATGTCATTTTGGGCGACAGAAGCGTTTCTTTTGTCACCTTCATTCGTTGATTTGTGGCAACAGAGAAAGTCGCTAACGGTAATTGAATAAGTCCCCCGACATGATATATGGATATATGTTATGTTATGTCTGTTGGCCAGGATATTTCTTTTTTCGCGAATATTTCCCTTCACCCTGTGCATGTGACAATGCCAATTAATCATACGCAAACGCTGAAAAGGCGTCGAAATGAAATATCCATCGTACGTGCGATTTAATTAATTTGATTTAATTAATGATGCGAGAGATGTTCAAGATATTTATTCACAAGCCACGCCCACGGAAAAATATTTGGCTTATACTGGGGAAGGCAAATCTGGTTATTAATGGATTTTTTTAAATAAATATATTAATTATACATATTTGGGAAAAAGTTGAATAAATATTAAGATTTCTAAGTAAATATTAGCTAATCTTCCATTTTTAACTTTCTAGCATTTTTCCTATGATAAAAAATATATTTACAAATGAAAACTTTTACCGAAGATAACAAGAAAACAGCCCTAAAGTTCCTCACGAAACGCTACACCTTAAATCATAATCTCTTAAGTTCAACTTGACTTAATTATTTACACTTTTTAAAATGTTTTCTATCTTTTAATAAAATATTTGTAAATAAATACAAATATGGGGAAAATACAATCAAAACAAAAACCTATAGTAAATAACATTTACTTATCTAAATTCGTATTTATTGTATTTATTTATTCGCTTTAAAGGAGCCTTGCCTTGCTTATTGCATGGATGGCTGCATTCATATCCGATAACCCAGCTCTTGGCCATATGCCAAGCCAATATTAACCGGGGAATATGAGCAGACAATAGATGGCCAACGGGGAGGAGAAGGGATAGGAATGGGTATCGGATCCGATTGGAGCGGAGAGGAGCGAAGCTTGGAGGTTGTCTGGCAGACAAGCGGCAAACCAAAAAATGACAGTTCGGATGTCAGGACAGGAGTGGTGCCTCGCTGTTGACTTTAAAATCACATTCAAGAGTTGCCATTGCAGCACACTCAACCGGACTTGGGTATATGTATGAGGAGTTCAATTACACGACTCCCGCCAAAACTCCCACCCTCCCGCTGCATGCTTGCACCAACTAGGCAGCCTGCCTGCCACGCCTATTGGCACACACACCGCCCACACAGCCATGTTTATTGAAAGGTTACATGAATGACACACACGCCACGAAAACAGAAGCACCCACACAGACAGACAACGACCGCAGACACACACACCGCAGACAGGGGCGCAGTGAGGGGAGCAGAAAGGGGTGCATAAAGGTCCTTAGAGGGGATTTAATTAATATTATTTTGGCTAAATAAAAGCTACTTCGTGTGGGGTATACATTCTAGTATATAATAACAGGGTTTTCTTTAAATAAAAATTAAATTAGAGGTTATTTTTAGGTTACTATAATATTAATGTGTTGGTAACCTTATTTATTTTTTGATTTCTTTTTTTAGTATTATCTGTATGGAACCTCTAGAAAGTAGCTAGAAAGTCCCTTGAACCCATAAAAGTCCAAGGCACCAGTAACCTTTTTTTCGTATTATCGGTATACATATAAATTATAATACAAAAGGGAACACAAAAGGTCCCTACAGCATCAGGACCCTATCCAATATATTTCTATAAAAATGAGATGAAACTTACAACAGTTTTTTAAACACTGTTAAATTTTCGAAATAGGATTATTTTCCATGTAAATTCCGAACACTTTTATCCATATTTCCGAATTTAAAAAATTGCCTATAAATTCCATTAATTAATATCTCCTCAATCCCCTTTCTGCCACGCCCCTGCACACCACACACTGCTGTACACACGCATTTGGTGCATTTGCATTGTCTGTTTTTATCCCCTTTGATTCGTTCCTTTTTGGTTGCTTTTCATTGCATTAAGTGAATGTATCTGCATGCACATGCGACACGACAATAGCCGTATATTTAGAGGGTTTTTTCGGGGGGCGGGAGGGAACTGCAGCCTGCTGCCAATTGCAACAGACGCCGCCGTCTGGCAGCTCGTTACGTGCCATCACGAAGGACCCCCCTATAGGCTTCTACCAACTCCCAAATGGATTTCCATGGCTCCCACGCTTAAAGAGCTGTCCGCTTCGATTTAAGACCCAAAAACATTTACTGTCAAGTCATTGCCTACTTTTTGGGGCACACGCGCTTCCTGTGTTTTTTTTTGTCGGTGGTGATTTAGCCCTGGGATCAGCATCGCTTGATGGATGATTTTTGGCAATTGATTGATGTCCGAATTTTACAAAGTTGACAAGGATTTCAGGACCCACAGGAAACCACAAAGTTGTGGTAAATTTTTTTGTGTATTTATTTAGGCAACATTAATGGGTTAATCGAAGGACTGAGTTAGACTTATTTTAGGGTTTTGTTTTGAATTTAATTTTGCAGGGATTAATAAGTGTTGGGGTTTATAATTTATAATTTAAAACTGATTTAAAGCTGACGATTTAGGGTTTAATTATAGTTTAAGATTAGTTTTATTGTAAATTATTTTTTCTAAATGAAAATAGAGAGATTATCATAAGTAAATTAAAAAAAAAAAACAGATCAATCAGATAATATTTAAGACAATTTTAAAAATAAACAAATCAATTGAATAATACTGTAAAATGAATTATAAAAAAAACGGATCCAATTTAATTATTTAATGAAAAATATAAAACCACAAATTAACGATTTAAGCACTAAGAAATATACATAAATAAATATGAAGAGGATTATAAACTACAAAAAATGCTGTAAAGTAAACCAATTTAATCCAAATTTATTTAAAAATATTTCAAGCCAAATATATCATTTTTCTAGACTTAAAAAAATTTATAATATAGGAATTAAAGCAAAATACTCCTATACCCTCCCACAGATATATATTTGCTATAAAAATCTCACACCAATAATCCACTTATTTCCACGGACAAGGCAATTACTTATCTTATCTTTTATTTTCCCCTCCACTGTAATCCCTTAATGGAGGCATTAAAAATGTATTACAAAACTCAATAACATAGACCGAAGTATTATTATTCGAAGTTATGGCTAAACATAAACTTATTTTCCAAACAATTTAACGACGCTGCGGCCACTAAAGGAATCAAAGTCGTATCTGGTTCGAATGTTTCTGGTTTCGTGGGGTTTTTATGTCTTCAAACCCCACACTCACTACGTGACCAGAGCGTGTTTTTAATTAACAATTACCACATCGGGAGGGACAAGCCCAGGACGAAGGAACACGTGTCGAATTCAGTGGGTCCTTGGGTGCCTAAAATTAAGATAATAGCTGGAAAAATTAGAGAGAGCGGCCACGAGGGAGCCTTCGGGCTCAAAATCCTTAAAACATGAACGCAAAAACTGGAAAACAAAACCGACCGCACCTAGGACGCATGACGCAGCCGGGAGGCCATATCTTTTCAGACTCAAAAACCAACGGCTTGCATTTTAATTACGTTGTTCTTTACACCTTAACGTGTTGAAATGCCATAAAAGACAACAACAACCGCAACAGCAGCAACGACATCAACAAAAGGCCAACAGCAACGGCCAAGTCATGGAAAGGATCAAAGAGGCAAGCGGAAAGTAGAGCAAAGATAGGTGTAGGTTGTACTGAAAAAGTATGGATACCCTTTAAAAAATAAATAAATTAAGGTATCTATCACGAAGAAGTCCCATTTTCTGATCTAGAAATGTATATTGAGTGAAAAGTCGAATATGATATCATATCGAAAATATTGTAAATTTGTTATATCGACATTTCAGATATCGGAAAATATCGAAATAAATTTTAAACTATTGATATTATGAATATATATCGGAATAAATATTATTTTATTTATTGTAAAATACATCACCCCTATATCAAATCGAAAATATTATTATGTTTGATATATCGAGTTTTTACAGGTCGAAAACAATATTAAAATATCGATATTATCGAAAAATAGCAATAAATTTATGTTTTAAATTGGTCTGATATTTCACAATTAATTTCGATTTATAGTATTTTTGTTGTACATTAATATCGCTTTACGTATCGAACTTTTCTTCAAACATTGATATAGATTCAATATACCTATATTTTCTGCATTCCTGTTCTGATTTTCAATAGGTTCTTTTTTTATTCTGATTAAAAAGCAAGTAAAAAAGACTCTTTCACTTTTGAATAAAAGTTGATTGGAGTCCGGTGCCTTGAAGTTATTTATTTACATTTTAAATTAATACCATTGAAAATAATCATATTTTCCTTATAAACCCTCCAAAGGGTATTCTTGCCTAGTTCTGAGGGTGAAAACCGGAGCAAGCGTGCCTTGTGCGGCAATTATAAGTTACTATTTGCGATGCCACATGGCGGAGGAGTAGCGCAGAAGCGGAGGAATGGCACGAATTCCCCGGCACAAAGGTGTGGATTTTCCGGTGTTGACCAGCACAGCAACGACAACGAAAACGACTTTTGCTTAGTCTGCGTGTTGGTCTCCATTTCGGTTGTTGCCATTCTGATTCTGTTCTGTTTGCTTTTATTCCATGGAAAGTCCAAGTCTGTGGGTGGTCAGCTGTGGTCAATGATAGCAACGAAACGATAATTTCCGTTCGTGGACCTGCCTGGCGGGCGGCAAAGTGAGCATTGACATGCAAATTTCCATTTAAGGGAAAAGCTTTCTGACAGCAGCACCAACCAACCAAATGGAGTCGCAACTGGAAAGACTCCTCCCCCTGGCATGTGTGGGTTGAAGGTCAGAGTTTATTTTGGTGTTGCAGCTGCAGCAGCTTAAGTTTATTTTTAAAAAATGAGACATTAGGTGGGCAAGGAAATCCTGCAGCTCTTTTTGCAGTTGTGGTTTTGATATCTTTGATATCTTTTTAAATTTCCAGCTTTGTAATATTGTTAATATCGTTACCAAGTTCAAGTGAACTCATTGCGTGATTCAGTTAACTTAAAACCTACTCAACCTAAGCACAATTTAAGACCAATGGAGAACTAACCTGAATCTAAGAAGTAACTTAATTAGAAGTTGTCGTCGCCGGCTGGCTTAGCGGCTCTGAATGGTAGCTCCATGCCACTGCCCAGCGCGTGGTATGTCCCTGATGGAATTCCGTGGTGCTGACATTCGCCACCTGTCGTTCTTTTAGATAGTCCAGTATCCTAGGCACGTTGGCCTTGACGCCCAGCATTGTGGTGAAGATGCTGGACAAGGACAACAGGGAAAGAGAGAACAGAAAAGTCAAGTTAAATTTAATTTCAACTAGTTGGACTCTAATCAAGATTGACTCACCGTACGCGCTGCTGGTTTTCCAGGCTCTCGTCTATGATGCGCTGCACGAACTGCACTTCGCCGCCCACGCAAGTGAGCTCCTCCTGGCTGCCCGTTCTGGCATTGTTGGGTGCTGGACGTCGCTCTGGATTTCTTGTATTGCCCCCGAAAGGATTGGGCAAGTTGGAGTCGAAAAAGGGTGGATTGCACAGGCAAAAGTGGAAGTCAGTCTCTTGCTCCTTCTCCAGAAAATAGCTTTTAAATATGGAATTCTTATCTGGCTGAGCATAGACATCAATGAGGCCTTCCAGTTGGTTTCTTTTTACATTCTCCCGTGCATACTCGATGTTTTGGAGCTTCGATTCTAGGGCAAGCATGTGCCAACCGTTTTTCTTGGCTCCCAGCAGCGAATAAATGCAGGAAGAACCGCAACCTAAAGGCATACTTATAAGTAAATCAATGGATGTTATAATCTAAAAACCCACCTATATCAATGCCCCTTATTTCCTCCAGTTTCAGTGGTTCCATCAGATCTTCCAGCCACAAAATGTAGTTCAAGCGCAGAGCCAATGTGGGCACCAGACTTCCTGGGGCAAAGTCGACATCTAAGTCGAAGTACTCTTTCAGCAGCATTTTGGTGAGTTCCCTCAGCGTCTTTTCATTCCGAAAATTTACAGAGACTTTGCCATTGAGCTCCTAATTATAACAAGAAATCGAGATTAAATTTAAGAAACTCCGAGGAACTGAAAGGCTACCTTACCAATTGGCACACTTGTCGGAAGTCCTTGTACTTAATGGCCAGTTTGGTGTAATCAGGTGCCTGGCGCAGTACATTGCGCGGATGCATGCCAAATTTCAAGGCTTTTCCTTTCGTTTTAACCATTGTTTTTAAATAAAAATTACAATTTCTAATGAAATGCCGCGAAAATCGAACAGCTGTTTAGCACAAGAGTCTGGTCACTTTATATCTGATGGCTCGATTAGTGATGGTACTTGGCCGATTACTTAATATACCAAAAATATACTCTTTTTAATGGGGTATTTTAGTATTCGTCGCAACTGGTCGTACTGCCACTTGTTGATGTAATTTTTGTTTACAAAATTTGTTGTTTTTTCATGTCTTGGCCTGGAAAATTGTTAACTATCTACGAAAACTTTACCAACGACCTACCACCTCTAAAAATTGGCCAGAAACCCACAGGATGCCCCACACCGTGCACCTGCAAGTGCAAATGCTGCCGAGGATTCAGCCAGAAATACGTGGCATTCAATGGGGAATCCGACGACCCTTCTTGTTCTGCCAACGCCGGCGGCGACGATGTCCAGAAGATGATGCGGTTTCGCAGCTCTGACATGTTGCTTCTCTTGCAGGCCGCTCAATTAAGGGATAATTTCTGGAGCAATCAGTACTTCAAAGTGGATTTGCAGGAGGATTATGCTGCCATTTCGGAGGCCTTTGATGTACATGGCAGAGCAGTACCTAAGGAAAAGCTGGCCGAGATCCTGGACACTGTCACCTCGGGCTACAGGCGGGCACTTTGTGAGCTAACCCCCAGCGAAGCCCAAGGTGCCCTGCGTCCCAAGAAGGCAGCTCCATCCTTTCCTGGATTGCGCTGCTCCTGCTCGAAATGCGAGAATCTGCCTTGGCGGAAAATCCAGGATGTAGAGGATCACCAGAAGGATCACCGATACAGCGACAACTTTCACTGCAGCATCTGCTATCGCCGGTTTTACCTGCAGCACTCGTTAACCGCTCATCTGATCAAGAAAATCGGAAGTAGAAGTCCCAGTTCCGAGGAAATAATGGAGAACGAGAGCTACAAAAGGTTGATAGAGGCTCAGAGATTAAAGGAGTTGGAGGAACAGAAGCAAGCACCTGCTCAAGTGGAGGATATAGTGGTGCCAGTGCCCAAAAACCTACGTTTGGATTACGAGGAGGAAAACAGAAGTCCCATACGGGAACGTATACGCATTTCTCACTCTCACTGCCCACTTTGTGCTCTGAAATACCGCTTTTCTTTTAGCCACCAGCTGCACTTTCTGAAGAAACATAAAAGGATTCAGCGAGATTCGGAGTTCTCCTTTTCCTGTTACAATTGCAATAGGTCCTTTCTGACAAGAAAGTGTCTAAGAAAACATCACAAGATCATTCGCAGGGCTTGTCATCTCCGCTATCGTCCCTTCAAGTGCCCCAAATGCCGCGCAAGATTCCAATTGGCTTCAACCCGGAACTCCCATGTAACCAGGATTCACGACAGGAAGAAACAATGTCTTATTTGTAAAGCTCCCACTTTGGCAAGGTGCTGCAGTGATCACACGCCGAGGGAATGTCGAGAAGCTTTCAAAAAACACAGAGAGAAGATGAGGGAGCTACGAGGAGAAGACAAAAAGCCAGAGGCACCCAAACCAATGTGTCAGCATTGCAATCAAAGCTTTCCCAATACGTTTTTACTCCGGGAACACCTGAACAAGAAGCACCTGCAGCAGAAAAACTTTACCTGCGAGATCTGTGGAGCCACCTTCTACAGCCAGGGAAAGATGCAACTCCATCGGAAAGCTGTGCATCTAATGCTGCACGTAACCCACTGTGAGACTTGTAACCTGACCATCAAGGCCAAGGATAATTATCTGCGGCACTGCAGGTCCAAAAGGCATCAGGATGAACTGCGTGAGATGGAAAGAAAAATGAACAAAACTAGAGAAACTGTAATTCCCGAAATTATTCCAAGTTTTTCGGCAAAAAACGAACATTTAAAAGAAGAACATGTTGTGGAATCTACACAAACAGGTGTAAAAATTGAAGCCATGACTTATCCCTTGGCCAAGGAAACGAATCTGATCCTGAAATCAAAAGGAAAACCTCCTACCGTTCCTTGTAGGTACCTAAAGCCCGAGAAGCTACACTTTTGCAATCCCTGTGGAATTTCCATAGTTGGAAATATGATAAGACACAACAAAACGTCCAAACATAAGAATAATTTTAGAAAATATAACGAAAAGAGAGAGAATAGGCGATTTATGAGAAACTTAAGAATGAGCAATATTTAACATGTAGTTTATTTATTATAATTACCTGAATTTTACTACTTATTTATTTTAATTTAAATAAATTAAATAATTAAATTTTAAAATCATTTAATTTATATCACATTCAATAAATATACCAACAACCTAGTATTTTATTTATTGAAGCATTTCCTATACTTATTACCAACGGTCACTCTAACGCAGATTCGGCAAAACAAAACACATTTTTTGTGATTTTTAAAGTTTATTAACAAAAAGGCTTGCACATAATGTCGGAAACTAGCTCAAAGGACAATGTAAAGACAGCAATGACATATATTTGTGGCGGTAAGTTGACGGGAACAAGTACTTCAAGCGGAAAGCGATTTTCCGCAAGCACGCACATGGTTGCTAAGAAAACTCAATAACAATCGAGTATAATTAAGGTTTACTGCTTTTAATTAATATAATTTTTTATATAACTTTTAGAATGTCATCACGAGAACGAGATGCGACCAAGAGATCCAATTCGTTGCCGCGAGTGTGGCTATCGCATCATGTACAAGAAGCGCACCAAGCGTCGTAAGTAATCTTTACCCCAGCGGCCCTCCAATGATTGTCAAACTGTAGGTACTGATGAAATCTTTTGTTTTTTCTTTTTCTTTGCTTTGCAGTTGTCGTCTTCGATGCCCGATAAAATAAGGACACCTCCAAAACAATGGATAGATGTGTCTAAACTACATTTTTAAGAAAATAGTTTGTAGCTGAATGAATGTGCTTTAATAAAAAGCCAGTAAAAACAATACAGATTTGTGGTTTATTTTTGGGAGCAAAGCAACGCTGTCAAAAGTACATAAAGAAAACCTACACGCTGTTAAAGACAAATTTAGTTTTTTTGACGCGTGTTTTTTGTTGTTTTAGCCACTGATCTTTAAAGTAAGGTTCCACCTTAAAGGGAAACTAAATAGGTACATATTTCGAGCAATGAATATGGGCAATTCCACGAGAAGGTCAACCGGAGCAAAAACAGAAAATATGCTCTAAAATTGATATTTTTAACATAGTAACATTAATAAATGTTCCAATTGATCAAATTTGACATCCTTTATCATATTCTAAAACAAATTTCGAAATATTCCAAGGCATACTCGCGCAAATGCGATTTTTCATCATTTTTGATGAAAAACACCAAAAAATAAGATCATCTTGTGTTTCGTTAAAAATTTCCAAAGCAGAGGAATTATGCTTGGACTTTTGCATTCTATCATCACTGGGAGATTGCAAAGAGTCAAAAGTGACCACATTTATACTTTTCTGATTTACTTAAATAGTAAAAAAAGCATCATGAAAAGTACGATGGAAAAGCATGTCCCGTGCGACATGTCCCGTGCGACATCGATACAAAGTCAATTTAAAAAAAAAGTAAACGATCTTTTTGCTTTAAGACAAAAACATTATTAACATAAATGATGGCACAACATTTTAAAAGTAGACTCATTAAAATATACCTTTAGGTTTCGCTAAACTTTGACTTTAAACGGTAGGCCGACAAAACGACTTCCATTTTTTGTCCCGTGCGACATCGGTAGTTTTTTGCAATTATCTTGAAAACGAAAAGTTGACCGAGCTCAACTTTTTCACCAATAATAGAGCTATGGAAGAGTAATAATTTAAACATACTCGCCAAATTTGAGTTGCTTTAATTGTATCTTTTTTTTTGCTTTAAAAGCGTAAAAGTGTCCCGTGCGACAGCATGGAATTGCCCATATAAGAACTAGGTACATTAAATATGATAGGTACCTTGTGTTAAAGGTATTCTGTTGAACTTTATAAGAAAATGTGCTTCAAAAATTACTATTCTTTCTGTTCTTTTTTTGTTAAATTTTGTCCTTTAATAGGCAAGACTTGACTTCAAAGATTCAAAATCTTCGTCATAAAAGTAAAACCCCACAGATACTAAACAAATTTATGATGTACCCTCGAAGGTATCTACTGATACCACAAAATGTACTTTTTATCTTTTAAATTAAAACTAAAAAACCACACCTTTACCCATTAAAACCAGTTATTTTTTGTATTTTATATTTTAAACTAATTATGTTTTATTTTGAATGTTTTGGAAATATATAATTTTAAACTAAAAACACTCACATTACATTGTTGTTGTAATTATACTTTTTTCTTTTTATTTGTTGCAAGTTCATTGCTTAAATAAAATTTAAAGTAATTCGGTTTGTTTTTTGTTTTCATTTTGTTTTTTTCATGTTTACCTTTCTTATAAATGTCTTTTTTCGTCTCAAAAATTTTGTCTAAATGGCTTTGTCATCCAAAAATTTACTTTACTTAAGAATTTCTCATCGTTTACGCATTTTTTTTAGTTTAGTTTTTTTGTGTAATAAATTTACGGGTTTCCTTCGTTTTTGTTTTTATGTTTTTTAGTTTACCACATTTAGCAAAAACACACACATTTTACACTAAAATTGTTTATACCTTTATTCATACATATATATCATAATGTTCTTTTCCCCGACACTTTTCAGTCAAATATTTTTGTTGTTTCCAGTGTGGTTGTTGTTGTTGTTGTTGTGTATTCTATCCATGTTTTTGTTGAGTATTTTGACGTATGTCCCTTCTTCTTGTTCTTCGCTTCGCAATCTCTAACTTGGTTTCTGTTTCTGATAAAATCATGAATACATCTACACGTACAGTAATATATATTTGTAGTTTTGTTCATTTCAAGCTTGTTTTTTTTTTTAAATATTTATATAGACGCTTCCTTCCGCTATTTAAAACGCTTGTGAGAGGGGGCATTGAGTGGGCGTGACTGCTCCGCGAAGGAGTTACTAACTTAAAGCAACTAAAACTTAATGTATTTTCACGTTAAAGCTTAAATGATAAGTAAGGCAAAGAGGGTTCTCGTTCGATGAGGTTCGCGTTATGCATATTTCCATAAATTAATCCGTAAACTAGGGCAACGTAACGACTAATGATGACTAAGGGCTACATACATATAAGTGTAATAAGTGTATAAAAATGGCAATCATTATAAGTCGTAACTAAACGCAGCAAGCTTTGTAAAAATGGCAAATTAAAGCTTTCATACTTCACATGTTTTCATGTTTCATTCGAAAATAAAGAAAATACAAAGGGTGGAAATCATACATTTTGATAAATGCTCATTCCATGTAATAAATCATTATTAAATATCCTTGTGAATAATGTGTGTACAAGGGTGTGTGTGTGTTTGTGAGTGTCTTGTGAGTTAGTTCAAAAATGTACAACTAAGATAATGAAAATCACCTGCAAGCGGCTGCCCAGCTTGAATGGTGTTTTGTGTGTGTTTTTTTAAGTATTTTGTTTTTTTTTTTTTAAGAGAAATCATATTTCAGGTACATCACAACTTAAAATTTAAAAAATTAAATGCAATTTTTTAAACGATTTTGAAAAGTCAGAAAAATGCACAAATGCATTTTGCAAGCAAAACATTTTCCAAGAACATAACCGAAAAAACTACACGGTCGCCACCGATTTTCCGCCACCGATCTTCCTCTTCTGCAGCGCTGCCCGCAGCCTTTGTCCCCTGGCGGCTCCCTCGTGGCGATGGCGCCAGTACTTGTGCAACGCCAACGATCCCAGCGTATGGTAGTTGAAGCTGATGGCACCGCTTCCGCTTCCGCTCGACTGGCCGCACTTGAGGCATCCCAGACGCTGACGCACCATGCGATTGAGGTACTTGTCCCGCAGCATGGTCACCACCGCCTCGGGTGTCAGGCGGATCTTCTTGGGCTGCGCCTGCTTCCGAGAGCTGGACTTCTTGCTGAAGTCCAACGGTGCGGCCAAATACTCTTGCTTGCTGGCCGCATCCGCCAGCAGGGGCAGCAGGGTGGCCAACTGGTTGAGCGACTTACGGGACACGGGATTGTTAGCTGGTGGTGTTGTCTTCTTGGGACTGCGACGCGGTGTGGTCAGATCCAGCTGGCGCTTGAGCAGCGACGGCGATGCAGGCCGCGGGACCTTTGGTGCAATGGTCAGGGTAATGTCCTCCTTATTCCGCAGATACTCGATGTACTCCTCGGTCTCGCTGAGCAGGCGGCGACGCTTGCTCGGCGACATGTTCTCAATGTCCGGCAGGGGAAGCTGGTGCTGCTGACCCGTTGTCGTGGCCGTGGGCAGAGCAGCGGCGGCAGCGGCGAGCATTAGAGGCGTCTCCGCCGCATAATACTTGTTGATGATGTCCTTGACATAGTTCTGGAACTGGGTACCGATGCGATTGAGATTCTGGTACTCCATTTGGGTGAGAAACGTTGTCTGGTTGCTGTTGCTGCTGCTGCTGCTGCTGGGCGGTGTTGTTGCTGCTGCTGCCGCTGGTGCACCTGTGGCTGCTGCTGCTCCTGCTCCCGCTCCCGGCGACGTCTTGGTCTTGTTGTTCTCCTTGTCATCCTGACGATGATGATGATGGTGAACGGCATTTCTGTGCGATGTCTTGTCCTTGTAGTAGTTATTGTTGTTATTGCTGTTGCTATTGTTATTGTTGTTGTTCAATTTATACGCGGGAGACGATTTAATAAGCTGCAATCGCTGCTGCTGTTGCTGGGAATGCTGCTGATGTGACTGTGACTGTAGTTGTTGCTGCTGCTGCTGCTGGTTCTCCTGATCCTCGTCGTTCTCGTTCTCCTCATCATCATTCTCGATCTCGACCTTGATCTTCCGTTTGCTGGCCAGCAGCTCGATGGCCGTCTGCTCGTAGTTGGCCGCCTCCAGAAATGCCGTTGCCATCATCGCCTTGGTGGGCACCAGCAGTTCCTTGGACTCCTCCATTTTCTTGTCCAGCTTCAAAGCAGCATGCCGCGACAGCTTCAGCGGCGATGTGGCGCTCATGTTGAACTCATCGCCAGAGAAGCAGCTGGACGAGGAGGCCGACGATGGTGTATTCTCGTCATCCTCGCCGGTGGAATGTTGTCGCGCCCGCATGCCAAACTTTTGGCGCTGAGAGCCGGAAACGGAAACGGAGCCGGAACTGCCCCCCATGTTGCTCAGGCTGTACAGCAGTGCAGCAGCCTCTCGTGTCGTCCATTGCGAAGGCAGTTTATTGTTAAACAAGAGTTGATGATTGGCTGGTATTTTCAACTCGTGCACGCCTCCCGCCTTATGAAAATCCTGAGCGACCGAAGCGGTGTTGCGACTGATGGCGTCCATTTTGAGCAGACTGTAAAGAGAATAAAAGGAGATTAGAGAAAGTGGCATTTTTAATTAATTAATCATTTTAATAACATTAGCAACAAAATAGTAAAAAAATATCAGAGGATAATAAAAACGTGTGCCACGGTGCGAAATTAGAAAACAATGGTTATTTATAATGAAACCTAAGTAATATCAAGGAAACAATTTAATTTTGGGCAAAAACTAGACAAGAAAACCTAACCAAACAGAAGTAACGAGTAGCGAGTACTCGTAAAATAAATGAAAATTTATATTGATATTGAAACTAAATAACATTTAATGAAAGAATGTAAATTTCGACATAAGAGGGAAAAGGAAATAGCGAGTAGAGTTGCGAGAAACGAGTAGCTGGTGGTCAATATACAAGGAGTAGCGAGTAACGAGTAAAATACATGAAAATGGATATTAATATTAAAACCAAATAAAATTCAATAAAAAAATATAAATTTAGACATAAGAGGGACAAGGGAATAACGAGTTGAGTTGCGAGAAACGAGTAGCTTGTGGTGAATAAACCAGGAGTAGCGAGTAGCGAGTAACGAGTAAAGGGAATTCAATAAAAAACCAAACAACAATTTGGAGTATAAATAAATATGCGATAACATGAAAATAAGTACAATTAGTGAAGAACAAAAACAAGTGCAGAGATTAGGAAGATCGAGGAAAAACAACACAAGCTTGACAAGAAAAAAGGACACAAGCCTTAGATGTATATAAAAAAAAATATATATAAAAACCAATACCAAAACCTAAATGAAATATTTTGATTTAACCAAGAACAGCGATATAGTCACAATAGTTGGATGCCAAAAATAGTTGAAAACGAAATTGAAACCAACGAAAAACACAACGAAAACGGATTTGATTATAGAATTTGTATGCAAATACCGCGCATAGTCCTCCGGATCGCTGCCCTCGGCTTCGAGGTATTGAAACAATCGCTCCGAGCCACGCTTTTGCGTGGCCGCATTCGGCAAGCCGCCGGTGAGCAGGTCATGCGGCGGTATCAGTGACCCATTGGCGCTCAGCCGCCAACCGACCATCGACGATGGATTCACGATGATCTCCTGGAGCGGTCCGCCGCCAGTGATGTTACTGCTAATGCCGCCACCGCCGCTGCCACCGTTTCCGCCGGCGCCGCCGGCCACGCCCTCGTTGGTGGTGGTGGTATAAATGGTAACGGCACCTCCGCCGCCGCCGCCGCCTCCATTCGCATTTCCCACATTGCCACTGGACGAGCTAACCGAAAATGGTGATTGGTGGTGGTGGTGGGCGATGGTGGTGTTGGAGATGATGTGATGATCGTGATTGGGGATGTCATGGGTATCGAGAGTCGAGAGAACGAGAGAACGAGGGTAGTAACTAGAGTTAGGAACGTTGTGCGCGCTCGTTTTTGGATTTTGTTTTTGATTTTTTGGAAAAGGATTTTGGTTTTATATAAATAATTTTAATTTTAATTTTTTTTTTTGTAGGGGCAGAGGGCGGTCTGAGAATGTTACCCAAAAGCGTTGCCGGCATAGGTGTTCAGCTGATTGTTGGCCACCAGGCTGTTGCCAATGGTGCGCAGCACATTGAGATTCTGGCTGTGGCTGTGGCCACCGGCATTGGCATTGGAGTTGGCACTGTTGCCATTCCCATTGCCATTACCATTGCCGTTGCTATTGCCGCTGCTGCCGCCGCTCTGGTTGCCGTTGCCGCTGCGCGCCGGCCGGTTATCGTGCGGACTGATCAATGGGTATCACGGATGGATTTGGATTTGTTTGGAGAGCGAGACGAGAGAGAGAGAGAGCACAGTGAGAGAGAGAGAGAGAGCAGAGGGCGAGAGAAGCGGGACGAAAGAGAGTTCAAAAGCTGTTTTAGAGTTTTCATCATTTCCCAATGCGGCAAACGTGGGCGGGACGCATTTATGCAAATATCTTTATGATCTGACGAATACTTACTGCACATCGCTCATGTGAGCCTGGTACTCCTCCTGCGTGTCCGCCAGGTAGGAGCACTTGCTGCATGCCCTCTTGTTGTGCACCTTGAGCACGTGGGTGGCCAGGCGTTCCGAACGGGCCGCCTTGTAATCGCAGAGCAGGCAGACGAAGGGCTTTGTGTGCGTGTTGAGGTGGCGCTTGAGGCCCCACTTATCCGCACCGGACCAGGGGCAGTAGCAGCAGGTGAAGCGCTTCTCCCGCTTTGGCTTCAACAGGCCCGAGTTGCTGCCGTTGCCGTTGCCATTGTGACTGCCACTGCTGCCGGAACTTGAGCTGGCCACCGGCTGCTGTTGCTGCTGCTGCTGCTGCTGCATGACGCCAACGTGGAGCGGCAGGACGCCTCCGACGCCATCGTCCAGCTTCTCCTGCTTGAGCTGCGCCAGCGGCATGTCCGCCGCCGAGGCCACCGCTTCGATAGTCTCCACGATGCTCATGCTGGTCGAGGTGGGATGCCGCTGCGCCTCCAAGAAGGCATTGTCTATGTTCACGCCCGCCGAGTTAATGGTCACATTGCCACGTCCTCCGGAGTGATGAGATCCGCTGCCGGACGAGCCGCTGCCAGAGGAGCCACTGCCAGTGGAGACATGACGACGGGTCTTGTTTATGTCGTACTGCAGCTCGCGGTGCATGCGCAGGAAATGCTTCTTCACGTGATCGGCGCGATTGAACTGCTTGAGGCAGGCATAGCACTGGAAGGGCTTCTCGTCCTTGTGGATGTTCTCGTGCCGGGTATACAGATCCCGCCGGTCCGTCGAGTACGGACAGTGGGTGCAGGCGTATCGCTTTTGAATGTGCACTCCGTTGGCGGCAGCTGCAGCGGCGGCTGCCTGCGAGGCCTTCTTGCGACCGCCGCCTCCTCCTCCGCCTCCGCCACCGGAGGAGCTTGTGCTGCCGCCACTGCTGTTGCTGGGCGCTGAGGTGGGTGTGGACTGGGCCAAATTCTGGGCCGCATTGGCCGATGTCGAGGGGCTGGCGTATATCAACTCAGCGGCATGCTCTTGACGGTGTTTTCTGCGGGAAATTGAAAGAAAGATTTTGGTTTTAGAATGTGATTTAGGAATGTATTTTAGCTGACTCGATTCTTACTTGGACTTGGGTGTGCTCTGATGCGGCTGTTGCTGCTGCTGTTGTTGCTGCTGTTGCTGCTGCTGCTGCTGCTGGCTGACATGGGCATAGCTCTGCAGCTTACCGCCCGAGGTCCACTGCACCAGCTGCGGCTCAGCTGCTGCTGCAGCCACCAGACCCGATCCGTCTTGCGCCCAGCGCTGTTGCTGCTCACCACCGCCGGCCTTCAGGAGACCCGCCTGGCCCGCTGCAAAGCCGTTCTGCATCAGGGCCGCTAGCCCGAAGGCGGTGCTTAAATGATCCTCGGACTTGAAGCCACCCACGGCCGCCACACTGGGTGCCGGCACCACAGTTGCTCCACTGCTGGTGGCCGTCACCACCACAGAGTTGCCCGAGTCGGCCTGTTGCTGCTGCTGCTGCTGCTGTTGGATTACATTAGCCTGGGTGGTGGCCACGTTGTTGCCGGAGGCACCACCTGCCGCACTGGACTCGTATTCAATGCTGGGCGCTGCCGAGCGATCGAGTTGTTGCTATCGAGATGGAAAGATTTCCAATGAGTTTTTATATTTTTAAGGTGCTTCTTTCTTGTGGACTTACCAGGTTGGTGAAGGAGCGCTGCTCGCCCTCGGGCACCGCTGTTGGCCCGCTGGTGGCCACCTGAGCCACCGGCGTGCCGAGCGTATGCAAACCGTTGCCGGTCTCCTCGCCGTACAATTTGCGTGTGATTTCTTTGAACATATCTTCGTATGTGGCCTCCACATTGGAGGACTGTCCGCTCGCTGCTGGATGGCCGCCGTTCACTGGTATTAGTGTGGCCATTGCAGTAGCTCCTCGTTGCCGTTATCGGCCTTGGCTAGCGGGCGCGTTGCTGCTGCTCTCAGGGGGCGCCGGCTGCTGCTGCTCTTGCTGTTGCCTCCGCGTCCACTCGCCGAGAACTGTTGGAAAAAAAAGAAGGGAGAATAATGGTTAAGTTTACTGTTTATATTTTCATTTTATAATAAATATAATAGTTTTAAATATAAAGAAGAAGGCAAGTGACTTTGATTACCCAAAGGTTATTTCCTAATTTTTGTTTACCAAGAAAACCTTCATCTTAAAGAAATTCAAGCTAAACAAGTAATATTAAAGCTCTTATCAATAATTCCAGATTAATTGAACACTTTTTCCTAAACGTAAACCCCTAATCCCCACCTGTAACTGGCACTCGGATCGGAAATGCATTTCGCCTTAAGGGGGATTTAGTTGGTCCGACTATCTTAGCGGCTACACACATCCGGCACCGAAATACCCAACGCCTCCCGGCGGCGACGTCACTTCTGGGAACCGAGTGCTGACACATCCAACGCGTCGTCTGGTGGGGGGAGGAGGGTAGTGGGCGGGGAGCTGGCACAGACCGGAGACCGGACTGCCTTGGGGCGCTTGCGTGGGGGGTTTTTGCTTTTGATTTTGCTTTCGGCTCGGGGATTGGTGGTATTGGGAACTGGGCTTGAACTCGGGGCTTGGGTTTCGCATTGACGTTGGACGTTGGCGCGCAGCATCGCTGAGTCAGCGAGAGAGACAGCGCTTTTGAGCGCGCTTTTTGTATACGAATCTCCGATTTATGGACCGCCGAAGTTGAGGGACAACAACAGGTCACAAAAGTGATGAAAACGTTATGGATTTTTACCAAGAAAATAATCAAAGTTCTTGCTAATAAATGAAAGTAATAGTCAAGTATTTTTCTGCTATAATAAATTCTTTTAATTCGTATCAAGAAATAGTATTTTCTATTTAATTTATTTTACTAATCAAAACCCGAAACATTTGTGGCCTGAACCTATTTTATGAATGCACACAAAACACCCAAACACTCGAGACTCTTTTTTTTTGGGGCCTCCGCTGCATATATTAATAAATTTACCACCTTGACGTGCCCAACTGAACTGAACCAACCCAAAAACCCATTGAGCGTCTTCCTCTCTGCGGGCTGATCATTATCGTCATTATCATCATCACCATCGTAGCTATGGCCCAGCATCATCATCATCATCCTCCTTCCTAGTAAGACAAATTGCCAGCAAACGCGGCAATTTTTTTGTTGGCGGCTCTTTTGTTCTGTGGTTCGGTGGGTGGGTGTGGGTTGGCCAGACGACTCTCTTTTTCTACATCCCTAGATCTCTGTACACGGAAATCTGTATTCTGAATTTGATCAATTTTTAGAGTAAAATAATTACAAAAGAGCAGGATTAAGTTCATTGAAATGAGTTGTTTCGTGATTTCCACTTCACTTCTATTTTTAAGAAAAATTTATAAGCTTATAATTATAAAAATGTACTTCTAACATTTTTTGTATAATTTATCTAAGATATAATTTTTAAATAATATTTATGAGTTGTGGTTTAGTATTTATTTGTTAACTTATGGTAGATAGGTTTAAGTGTTTGGTGTTAAGTTAATTCAAAGAATGATTTTACTACTTTGCCTTTTAAATAATCTAGAATTTCTAGTATTTACTTTACAATTTTCTCTCTGTGTTTATTTTTCTTGGCCACATGTTGCTGCGCCTTGCTGTTTTGTTATTTATTTATTTTTTTTGTTATTATTTTTTTGTAGAGAGCAGAAAACGCTTTTTCTGCCACTTTGTGGCGACAAAATTGTCCGTTTGGTTTGCTGCTGGGCCCTGGGCACGTTCTATGGCCCAGCGCCAATGGCTGCGCCCACCCACACACCCACTAGCACCATCAGCACCACAGGCAGCGGCGATACACAGAACAAAATATGGGGTACAAGAAATATTTAAAAAATAAATATATGAATTGATATGAAAAATATACCTTTTCCTAATTTAACAATAAAATTACATTTTCTTTAAGTTCTGGAATTAAATAGGAAAGTTAATCTTTGGTGGTAAATAATATTTACTAAATATCCCTTAAGGAGTTTTTTTTTTAGAAATTATGCTGTGTGTAGCAGCAGCACCACCCACACACCCACGAGTCCACAATGATTACGACCGTTCCCAGTCCCGAGATCCGTTCCGATATGATCCCAAGCGATCCAATCCGATCCGTTTCTTCGTCTCTTTTCGAGTTCATATTTCGTATCTCTGAGAGTTTTGCATATTTGATTTTTATGCTTCGTGTGCTTTTTACAGTGGGGTGTTGCTTGGTGTGTTTTGTTTTTCTTTTTTTCTTCTGCTGTTTCTGCCTCCATGGGGGCGTTTTGTGGTGTTGTTGTTCCTCGCTGTTTGCTTTACCTCGAGTGTTTTTCGAGGGGAGGGCAAAAGGGGGACCACTTTGAGGTCCGGGCTTCGGGCTGTGCCCTGATCTGCGGCGGCCTCACTCCGTTCTCTGCGTGTGGCTTTTCAAGCCAAGGGCATATAGCTTGACTTTGGCCAAACGCTGGGCTCAAGATCATGCTCCATTTGAGGAGCTGGAGCTAATATTTCGACGGAAGGAGGAAAAGTGATAGCAGAGGCAGGAAAAGAATGTACAACTTATTTAAGGATTTGCCATCCTTGGGTGTAATTTTGATTAACGATCAGATGGAAACAATATGTAGGTTCTTTTTATGATAAAATCAATTTAAAACTATGTAAATAACCAGAAAGATCTTTGAAATATATAATATTTATATTTATTTCTTTAAATTACCTCAAAAACATGTCAAAGCCTTTAAAAACTATTTTCTTATAAATTAAAAACAATTTGTAACCCAGATTTTACCTTTAAAAAGTAATAAAATCTAAAAAAAACTGAATAGTTTTACAAATCGTTTTTTATTTTAAGGAAGTTTTAAAAATATATTTTACATGTTCATATCAAAGAGGTGAAAATCGCATAAACTGCTTAAAGTTTAAAACGCTCCCAAGCCGTTTCCGCCACTCTGCCCCCTGATATTGATAAGCCTCCGCCGCCGCTGAGGGGTCAAAACGGTTGTGGGCGAGCCTAAAAAAAAACATTGAAGAAAAAAAGCAACGGAAAAAGTGTCGTGCGTTGCCAACAGCAACAACCCGTCGCGCGTGTGGGTGCTAGGCCTCCCCCTTTTCTGCTTTTCAGCCTCCCCCGCTCTCTGTCTCTCTCACACCCTCCTTCCCAGCAGCAACAACAACATCCGCTTTGCTAATAACAGACAGCAGCAAAAAAAAAAGGAAAAAAACGACAACAAACGGGAGTGGGCTGAAAATGGGCGCGCAAGCAGCGGCAGCAACAAAATCAATTTACAACAACAAAACAACGCGCACACATCAGAACAGCGATCGGTCGACGCCAACTGCGCTGCTGGCGTCGCCTGGTGGTGGGTGTGCAAACAAGACGCCAAACTTGGGGGAGTTGTGAGAGCAAGAGTGAGAGAGCGAGGCCGAGAGAGAACCGGTTGTTGGGCAGCTGAAAAATGCCGGTTGGGGGAATTTTCGCTGATCTCTCTCTCACGTAATAAGTGAGAGCGGTGCGCTTGATCGCTGCTCTCCCTCGGCCTCTCCCTGTATCTTGCTCCGCTCCCCCACAATCAGCCGCTTTTTTCGCTGGCAGATGGCTTTGCAGATGCCGGGCAACTGTTAACGGTAAACGCATTATTGGCTCTCCCCCCTAATTTTGGGGCTTGTGGGGTAATTTTGTTGTTGTTTGTTTTCTTTGGGTTTTAAGTTTATTTATTTTTTTAGTTTTCGCAATAATTATTGAGACTTTGGGTTAATCAAAAGTTATTGCCTCTATTTGAGGGTGGTCATCAAAGTGCAAATTACAAAATACACACAAACAAACGCATTTACAGTGGAACTTCCTTAGGTAGAAATACAAATGTTTATTGAAAAAATTATTATAAATAAGAGTTTGTATTTTTAATATGTTAATGGATGTTTTATTGGTTTTGTAGGGTTTTTTTTATTAACTTTGCTTGTACATTGCAGGCAAAGCTTTTAGGGTGAGATTATAGAAAAAAGTTTAATCCTTTTTGAATCATTTGAGTAATGTAAAATAAAGAAAGTATATTAAAATAAATTTTATCTTCAAAAGTTCCTCCAATTTCTTTAATTATAATCTTTTTCTTATTTTTTGCTTTGCTTTTTAACACCCATACCCGTGGGTTGGGCCAGCCGCCGCCGCCGCATTCGCCGATCTGGCAATCCGGCAATCTGGCGACCTGGCAGCTCAGGGTGAGCCACAACATTTACTTGTTGTTGCGGTGAAAGGCCACCAGCGCGACCGCAGAGGGGCGTGTACGGGATGGGGGCGGAGTACCAGCAGCAGCTACAGAAACAGCAGCGAAGCCACCAGCTAATGACATGTTAACGCCAGAGTACCGCCACCCCAACCCGCTGCTTTTGCACAAGCTTGCGGGACCAGCACGCAGTTATTAAAAAACGCTTTGGCCGATGACGCACAGTGGGGCAGATCTCGCACACAGATGGATAAACCGAAGCAAGGTTGTGTTGGGGTTGGGTTATTTTCAGGGAAGTGTATTCAGGGAATTTTCCAGTAAAAGTAATAAATTAACTTAAAACAAACTAGTATTGTGATTTTTTCAATCCCAAATAAACTTAAAAGTAATAATTATTATTCTTATTTCCTCTGACCCCACCCACTGTGCGCGTCATCAGCATTTGGCAGTGCAACAACTAATCACCAAAGTGGGTGGGTGTCTAGCACCACCACAGTCAAAAACCACAGCACCACCATCACATATCCAACTGACCGCAGCTGTCCCAATGATCCAACGCGATTCCACCGACAACGAAATAAAATCGAAGATTTTATATGCGAGCCAAATTAACACAGCGACTGCAAACGGTATTCTCACAGTTTCTTTCGTCTTCTCTCGTTTTTAACGCCCACAATATAAAAAAAAAAAATCAACGACAACGACAGCGACGCAGGCGCAGCTGTTACTGGAGGCTAAGGGGTGGTGTAGAGGGGGCGTAGAGTGGGTGGGCCTGGGATGAGGTGAGCCAAGCAGCGAGTGTGCGAGTGTGGGCCGCAGCTGTTGTCATCGATTGCATTTGTTGGCCAATTCGTTGCGTGGGTCAATGTTTCTTTCCACGTTTATTTTATATCTACACTATTTGTTGTTGTTAAGGGGAAGATTGCTTTTAAGTGTCTTCCTTGAAGATAAATATACATATACATAGATTGTATTGTTTGTACTATATAATAAACCATAATAACCCATCCCAATAATTAGTAAAGATCAAATACTATAGGAGTCCTCCATAAGTTAAATTAGAGTTTTGTGATAAGTTCCTAACTTGAACATCTTGAAACCAACTGAAACCCTTTACTATTAACACCATGAACCCCTCTAACTTCAAAGGATACATCAACTATTCATTAATTACCTTAAACAATTCCCTCCCAAGATCACAACCCCTTTTACTTTTACCCTAGATACCTTTGCTCAATTGCAAGTCCCACAACCGGGAGCACGTTTCTACGCCACTCACTTTCCCGTTCCCATATCCTTGGGATAATGGGGCTACCGGCAAACAAAGGACAGCAGATATACATATATATAGCGACATGTATATGGGCGGCAGGTGGTATTTTTTGTGGCCACGATGCGACGGCAGCTGCTGCTGCTGCTGCTTTTTTGGCGTCTTCTCTTTGAGCTTGGTTTTTTATTTTCTTTCTTTTTTTGCTTTTTTTTAGGTTTTTTGAGGCGGATGGCCAGCAGACAACAAAAGCAAATTGCTTTCGGCCAAAACCCAACGGAGCTGGTTTCGTTTGTTGCTTCATTCGAAGTTTTTGGGTGGTTCATCTGCTGGTGGGCGTTCGACAGCTTCAAGGGCAGGCCCAGAAACGAAACGATACGAGACGAGCCGGACCAAGAGACGAGTCTCTGGCCATAGCTTTTGGCTATGATTACCCGCCTTTAATTTTCCCTCCTCTTCTTCTGCGGCAGCTGTTGGCAGGTGCGCGCCCTCATAAAATGGCCAAGACAAGACAAGAAAATATACACGAAAGATACAGAAATGCAGGCGCTCAGACATGTTGCACATGTTCGTCAGTCCTTCGGCGGGGTCTTCTTGAGACCTCAATCCAAGGGCCAGTTGCACCCTCCACGAAACCAATCGGCAGGCGGCAGCTCCTTCTTCCTTTTCTGTTGAAATCTTTGCCGCATGCAACATGTGCTCGGTGTCCGATCATCCATGGGGTAGCAATTTGTGCCATGTTTTCCACATTCCCTTTTCAGGGGTGGTTTTTAGTCTCTCAACTGCACAATCCCAGACCCAGCAACCTGCTGCCCAGACCAGAGAAAGATCACTTTTAGGGTTGCCCCGTTGGGTTGGTTGGCTGTGCAGGTTGCAGCTGCCATTCCCGCCGGTGGTTGGGGTGGTTCCGTGGATGAGGGGATGAGGAGTGGGGTTTAAGTGCCGATCCTGTTGCTTTTGTTGCGGACCAACGGATGCGCAGGAGGAGGTTCCAGGATAAATACACACACGAGAGCATGATAAATGGATTTGAATGCCGGGTGGTTTGAGTAGTGCATTTAGGTGTGACTTTCTAAAAAAAAATCCTTTGTGGAGAGATTATAAATAAAATGGATCAATAAGAGATCCTTGGGGAAAAGCTCGGAAAAATGGCATAAAGAGTTGCTCCTAGTAGATGGATTATTAATAGTACTTGATTCCGAAATATCACTTATTCGTATCAGAGAAATCGGTTCCCATGACAACTTCATTCGCAGAAATTATAGTACCAGCCCATTAAGAGTTCTAGTTTCATTCATGAACACTCAATCTACAATAGAGAATCCCTTTGTTAGGCTCCCACAACATGCTCTCTCCCCCAGCGATCGGGTTGAAAAGCTTTAGCTTGGCGTCAGCAAATGACTGCGTTTCCTTCTCTCCCCCAGAGCCCCCAGAGAGTTTTGGTTTCGTGTTGTACTTTTTGGGTTATCATATGAACAAATGGATTTCTGAGAAACCACCTACCTACACACGAGAAATATGCCACAGCCCAAGCCAGGCCCAAGCCGAAGCCGAAGCCACCATCATCCACCATCCCATCCCATACGAAACCATGCCATCCCAACCCATGGCCAGCCTATCCGCATACATATATGTATATCATACGAGTACATGTGCCCAAGACAACCCAACCCAAAACCGAAAACCCAACGCTGAAATGTTGACGCTGGACGCCTCTTAAAAATAACAACAACCACATTCACATTCACATCCACAGCAGCAGGCAATCAGAAGAGTAGGAGGTGGAGGTGGATGCGGAGTAGCAGCAGGAGGAGGCATCATCAGTGGGAGGAGAAGCTGAAGCTGGAGGTGAGGAGACAACAGCAGACCCAGACCCATAATGAAATTTCACAACAACCTTCAAGCAGACATCGTCGCCGTCTGCCGTGTGCTCTTCCTCCTCTTCTCGCCATCGTTTTCTTTATTTTTTTCTTTCCGATTTTTGTTTTTTGGATTTGTTGAATATTGAAAAAACGGTCGAAACGGTTGAGGTTTTTTAGGCAAATTGTAGTAGGAGGAGTGCTGGTGGTGGTTGGTGGTTTGGTGGCGGTGCCGCTGCTGCCTGCTGCCATAGAATGAGCCAGCGAAACGGAGATAATGATGATCGCCGGGCACAAAAGCAGAAACGAGACCAACCAGCCTCAAGACGCCCAAAAAAGATTTTCGAGTTTTGGGCCAACAAAAGAAATTGAAGAAGATGTGAGTAAGACTTAACCCCGGTCTTCATTCTACCTCTCGAAACGCCCATCCTCCCTACCCCACCCACCAGACCATGGGCGGGCACTTTTTCCAAAGGGGGTTTTAAAATACTAAAGGAAAATATATATTGCGTAACGTAACAAGGTATCAAGGAATGAAGTAAAAGGGTTTAAATCTTATTTTTGATAAGTTCAAGGATTTGTAGTTTTTAAACACCCCCAAAGCCCCCTTTTACGACGTCCCTGTGCAGAACCCTCAAAGTAAGAGATACCGAACCTAAATGAAATGAATCCTACGCAATGGGGTGGCTGCTGCAAAAAGGGGACGCACTCTGGATTCCCGAATTCGAATCCGAATCGAACTCAGCTCTCGGCACTCCGACGCCAACAGGTAAAAAGTAGAAACCTTGAAGCCGCAAAACAAACAGCTGCTGCTGCGGCCGCTGAGCTGGAGAAAACAGGTAAGCGAGGACTGTCGACTACGAGGGCAGGTAACTTTCGGGGCCTTTGGCCAGGGGGCGGGTGTGTAACAGGAAATTCCTATGTGATTTTCGGTGAGATTGCTGCAAGCTGCCAACTCTGGGGTTCGCTTCGCATAGGATAGGATCGTATCGGATTGGTTTAGGGATGGGCATAGGGACTGGGACTGGGATCGGTGCAGCAGCAACCCTCCAATCGACAGTGGCAGGTACTCTGCCGACGCAACCCCTCTTTCGCCCGGCTGGCTGCATAAAATTGCCCTCTATCTCTTCCTCTCTCTACCACCGACGACGGGAAGTGCGTAATTTATTTTTGCCCTTTTTTTGGGGTCGCTTTTTCCATGGGAATGCTGATCGGAGTCGGGTGCGGAGGGGGAGGAGGAAGCCAAGCGTGGGTTGGCAGTACAAAAAAAGCAAGGAAGGGCAAGATGACTCAATACGACGGAGTAACGGCCACCAGGAACTATCAACAAGTATTTATAGCTTTTCTTCTATTCTGAAAGTCAACTTTTATTTGTTATTAAAACCTCAAGTAACCCAGACATAGTTTTATGTTACTCCTAATATTTATAAAGTCTAAAGTTTTGTCTGTATTTTGCCAAAAGAAACAACACCCCAATACGATTAAAAATGTCTGTAAATGTGCAAGTAGTAAATTTAGAATTCACAAATTATTTGACTTCAATTAAAATTTGGGTAACTCTGTTGCGCCTCTCCATAGGCCTGACAACCCTCTTTTCCAACCGATCGTTCCAATGACAACTCCTTGGTAAGCAAGCAAACCGCGAAGATGAGTCCATAATAAACAAGCAAATAATAGAGGGCGACTGTCAGTGGGGGCGGCAACGCAGACAGCGAAACCAAAGAAAACGAGGGGGAAGAAGACGCGCAGTAGGTGGGGAAGCAGGCGGAGTAGGTTGAATGCAAAAGTTGCTATCGATGGGTGGGTGTAAAAAATTCATCAGAATGCAAGCGAAGGCGAAGGGAGTGACGGAGCGACGATAAAGCAACGAGTGCGAGAGAGAGAAGGCGAAGACGAAAGAGTGAGGGGCAACGCCAAAATAAGAAACCTACAAGAAATCAGCGTTTGAAGCAGCGGGCGGCGCGACGGTCAGTCGCCTCCCTTCCTCCACTCTTCCTCCTGTGCGCAACAGGGTGAAAAGGAAAGGAAGAGGAACATGTGACAAAGCAGAACAAATAGGAGAGAGAGCATCTGAGTAGGCGGCTTCGCCTCGGTGAATCCAAGATTTCTCACAGTGTGTAACTGTATGTGCCTGTGTGTGTCAGTGTGCAAAGATGATAAGCAGAGGCAGCGCAGAAGAAAGTAGGATAATGAGGGAGGAGGCAAAAGGAGGCGAAAAAGGAGGAGGGGGAGGAGGAGCAGCCGAACCACACGCAAGCTGCCAAGGATTGATGGTGCACTGGTGGTGGTGGGTTTTTATATTTTCTCCTTCCTCTCTTTTCTGTTTTTTTTTTTTGAGCCCCTTGCGGCGTCGCATTTGCGCCAAGCGAGGGTGTTCGTGTCTGCGCGTTTGTGTTAGTGTGCTGGAATCTTTTGTCTCTTTTTCAGGAAAGGGGTGCCCAACAACCGTCTTTTTTATTCCCCTTTTTTTGTTGGCTGGTTGGTGGGGCGTTGGAGTGGCCGTGTTTTTTGGGTTTCGTGTATAATTGGAAATTGGGTAACCGGTTCTGGGCCTAGCTACCTGTGGGTTGTCGGTCGTCCGCTGGGCTTGTCTCTGCACATGGCCTTCGAAACGAAATCTCGATGGGTCGCCGGATTGTGTGGGCTCGGCTTTGCAAAAGCTAATTAGAAGCTACCACTGTCTTGAACTTAAAATGCAAAATCCTTTATCGCTAAGCTCGTGAGTTATTACCTTTTTTACTTTTCACTGTTGTTCTAGGTGCTGCCAGTTGGCCCTTTGGCCATTGCTGTGTTCGTGTGAGAATGTGTGTGTGCGAGATTCCGTTCTTCCAGCCGGCAAATATGCACTTTCTTTGATTTTTTAGTCACTGTTTTGCACTACTCGTTCACTTTGTGTAACTACAGCAACACTAGTGTTTTCTTTATTCCGCAATAATAATAATCTTTCCGAAATTCGCAGAAAAAATCAGGCGTTTTCAAATGCCGCACGAGAAGTCAAATTCGACTTGGAATTTCCAAGCACACAGAGAAGCGAGAACGAACGAACCGAACGCCACGAGAAATTCCAACGGACTACGAGAGACGGAGACAACAAACAAACGATGACGCGCTCGGCTCCTGCTCTGCCGACGATGTCGACGCACAAAGCAGCGCACAGTGGGGCGAACTGTGGCACTGCATGAGGAGTCAGTGTTGTGAAAAACGTGTTTGGGGTTCTGGTTTTTATGCCTTGTCAAAAACCGATTTATAAATATATTTTAAATAAATATAATAATTACTGTTTTAGTCGTTATGTAGAGGTTTCACTGCGTTGAGTTTTTATTGGTCGAGTCTATTACTAAGTTTGAAAATGGTATTGTAGTACTTTATTACGGAAGCGAAAAGCTTTTAGTAGATTTTGATTTTCAACAGAACAAAATTTCACACCGACCCACTGTGCAAGTGGCCACCTTACAAACGAATGATCGCATAAAAGAGAAATTGCAACAAACAAGCAGCGCGACAGCGGCAGCAACAGCGGCCGCGACAGAGAGCGAGAGTGGGAGTGTGATCGTCGGAAGGGCGAGGGACAGAGAAGGGTGAATACCGGGCTCCGCCGTGAGGGTGGTTCGGGTGCAGAGCTGACAGTTTAGCAATTTAGTGGCTACATATAAAAACTTGTTTAGTTTCGGATAATGTTATTAGCCGCCACAAATCTAGCAATTTGGATTTTCTGTTTTAGCAACTTTAGCAAATTTTTTCAGAGATATCATTGCTAAAAAAGAACTATTATTAAAGTATAATGCACATTTAAATGATTAGTCTTTCTTTTGTTATTTTAAAATAGGTGTTTGTAATTTTCATTCATATTTTATCCAAATCTAGCTATTTTTGCTTTTGAGAATCTGGCAGCACTGCTTCGGTGTAGAATTTTCGGGCAGCGGCAGCGCAGTCGCGGCGAAGCAGGTCAGTTTGCGACGGCGCAACTCGATTTTGTTGTTGCTGTTTTTGTTGCTTACGTTTTTTTCTACGCCGCTTCGGCTTGGTAATGATCTTCGTGGATGTGGGCTGCTATCGTTATTGTTGTTGTTGTTTTTCTGGCGGAGGAGGAGGAGGAGGCGACTCCGACTGTTGCGTTCATTAGCGGGGCCGGTGGCTTTTTTGGGTTTATTATATGGCCAGAAAGAAGGAGGGCGTGCGATACACTAAGGAGGGTTATACATATGGATACTGCGCCCAGGTAGGCACCATGCAGTCACACTAACCTAACCCTAATTTTTGATGACTTGAAAATAAAGGATATTGTGATTTTTTAAGTACTGGAAATCGGTTCAAATTGCAGTAGGTAAAAATTTCAATAAAATTATAATTCTATGGAATAATTTAACTTTTTACATGGGTTTATTTTTTTTAATTGTAAAATCTTTCTAATACAGGCTTCTATATTTTCTAGTTCTTTTTATAAAATCTTGACTGTATTTACGACCATATTCACCCACATGAGCGTATTTTAGTATGTTTTCGATTCAATTGGGTGGCGTTTTTCGGCGTGGGCTGATTTTAGCTTCATTCGATTTCGGGTTCAAGACTTTGCGGTTTAACCTTTGGCTCTTTTTGCCGTCTTAGGGCCATAACTCTAGCTACATATGTATTTACTATCTCTGCCAGAATTGCCAATGCAAATTATATGACTCATAAAATGGGAAAATCCCGGGAGAGCGAGCAGAACTTAAACAAGAGTCAATGAAATTGAAAGTTTAAAGCAAACTCAATGGAGACTAGTTGTTGGTGTTGCAGGTAGCGATGACGCTGATTTTGATCGAGGAATTGCGAGGCACCACAAGTAAATCCCCCGCCAAACGATACCTTGTTGCAAAAATGCATCTGTTGGCATAAGTTTGGAGGAGGAGATGATTGAGTGAAGAGTAAGCTGGGTGGACTTTTGAATGCGGTATACTTCTTGATAATAAAATGATTATATCTTAGTTGGAATAAAATTTAAGAAGGATTTTTACTATGTAATATCAGGAACAGATCATATATGTATATTCTTAAATGGCAATACCAATAATCCATTTATCTTCCTATAATACTTTCTAATGAAATCAAAACAAGATCCTTAAGTCTTCCCCTCAAGAAAATGAAAATCCCAAGATCAATCATTCCGTAATATATTTTACTCTTAACAATCTACATTCCCTTCTGGTAGGGCAAACCTGCAAACAGGTTAACCCTCGAAATGGAGCACCCTACTTTACCTTCATTGCCACTCAACTGAAGGTGCCTTTGCCAGCCAGAAAGACGATGATGATGGTGATACATGACAATGATGAGGATTGGTTGAGGGAGCAGCAGCAGCAGCAGCAGCAGCCTGGTGACTGAAACCGGTCCAAGAGCAGCCGTCACCAGCGGGGCCAACATGTGGGCCACCTCGAATCCCCCTGAGAGGTTCTTTCTTTCAGACGCAGAGCTCACTGGGGAGTGGTGGACCGGCGGACCCGTTAGTCCATCCTTGGACCGGTGCAAGCTGTGATATAACCAACGCGCGATTCCGATCCTCGTAATGAGCCTGGCCAATTACAGCAGCACATGGCTTCCTTCTTCGTCCCTGCTGAAACCTGTTGCCCCTTGAGAAGGCGAAGCCCTTTTCTTGGGAGAAAGTTCCCTCGGTCTTCGGCATAGGGCTTCTCACTTGGGCGCCACTTGTGCAGCGGAAATCTGCCTGCCACTGCCCTGCCCTCAAAGGGGTCGCTTCGAGCGCTTGCTCTTTGTCACGTCTCATTTAACTTTGGGAACCCCGCCAGGGTGGTTGTGAGATCGCTGGTTCCCACTGTTGTAGAGTCTCTCCCTCCCTCAATAAGAATGCACTAGGCCAGTGTCTATAGTGCTAAAGTCTATCGTGCACAGGGAAAAATACGTTAGTTATTTGGAAAATATCTTTATATAAAAAGAGCAGTACTATTAGAAATTTTACAAATTATTTAGTATTTAAAAAAATTTGTATCTTTTCAATTTAATATAAAATTTACCAAGAATTAAATACTAAAACATTTGATTTTATTCCTTTGGATGCCCTTGTAATTGTTTTTCAACAGATATCGTTTTAAATTTATAAAACATTAAACATTTCGTTTAACTACAAGTAATAGAATATAATATTTCAATGAAGGCGTTATTTTAACTAATAAATCAGTCAATATATGTACATGTAATAGTGTAGTTTGATGGTTCATTCATTCCTAAATTAATTTAATTTCATAAAATATACATATATATGTATGATCAGGTCAGACCCCCATTTCTCTCTGTGTGGTGTCACCCCTTGGTCGAGTGGGCGTGGGACGGCCACGCATGCGCAACTCCCTCCGATCTCCCAACTCCAAGCGCTTTGTCTGAGTGGGTGGCTGGTGTCAATGTGTGTGTCGTTCGTTTGTCGGGTTTGTCAGTGAGTTGGTGCCCGCTGGGTTGGGTACAGTACAGTCTCCGCTTGGCTTGTCTTGCCTTGCGGTCGGTGAGTCACTGGGTCTTGGCCCCCTTGTGATTTTCTACATCATCATCATCCACATCAAGCCCGACGAACGTCGTTGTGAGGAGTGTGAATGGAATTAAGTCAACAGGAAGTAGTCTGTGGCTAAGAATAAAAGTCAATGATCGCTGGGAAGAAAATGAATTTAATATATTTTTGCAGTGCTATACAACAATATATATATATAATAATATTAATACAATTAAAAGTGTTTGGGAAGTGTTAAGTATTTAAAAGTGTAATCGAAGAAGGTATTAAAATGTTTAGTCTCTTATTTCTTGGGTTTTCCCAGCAGTGATTTCCCAAATAACAAATAGACTATTTCAGCAATAGTAAATACGTGTCTTACATTAGTTTTAAACTTAATTTTAGTTTTAAAATGCTTTATAGTTCTTTCAGAACATTCTCTTAGCAGTTATGAGACTTAACTTAAAGCCTAAAATGTAAACCCAATTAAATATAATTTATAACTGCACTTCCCAACCAATTACAATTATCGAATTATCGATTTTCCTGGCATGTCCTGTACCTTTCTAATCGTTTCTTCTTGCCCCTTCTCATATTCCAAGAAATGCAGTTGCATTCCTTTGGACCTTCGCTTCTAGTGCTTTCCTGCAATAAACCCGGGGCTTAAAATCAATTTTTAGTCGTCAAGTAAAAAGCAATTAAGCTGTCAGTCGTCTATGTAAGCTGTTTCAAATACACAACTAATTTCTACATGTACAAATATACATACAATATACATACATATATAAACCATGGAGACGGTTCCTGGGTTTGGGTGCCGGTACTCCATACATAAAATATATGTACATACATATATATTTATATAAGCATCAAATAATCCCTGGCAAATGCAATTCGAATGCATACAAATTGCATTTTCTATATAATATACAAAACTTGCATGTATTTTTTTATATATGCATACATATTTAATGCAGTTATTTGCATTTATTCAGCCACCCACAGGATATACAGGATATAGCCTGACAATGCACTAAAAAACGCACACACATTTTTAGTTTTCCCATTTCCATTTGACGCCTTTTGCAGGCATTCATCAAAGGCAAAATAATCAAATACAAATTATATAATACATATACATATATATACATATATGTGTACGTATAGAAGTGTGTTTGTCGCATATGTTGCATAAAAACCGAAACCCCAAAAAACCATATGCAAAAAGGACACCCCAACCACCCACCCACACGTAAAATCGAAACGAAAATGCAGCGGAGAGCGGAAGAGCAAATAGCTGTAAAGGCCTCTACAGAGAGCGCAAGCCTGTGCCGTTATTTTCCCTGAAAGAGAGAGAGAGAGAGAGAGAGCGGAAGTTGAACTCTCGAAAGTGCAACACAATTCCTGTGCACTTTTTTGAAAAAAGGGGGTGGGTTGTGGGGGTATTATAACAAAAATTGTTATAGACACAAAATTTATGATGTGCTCCGGCTGTGAAAAACAACCTAACACACACACACCCACACATACACCCCCTAAAAAGGGGGTGGTTGGGGGTTGGCTTTTAGTTTTCAAATGCCAAAACAGTTGAGCTATTGTCGAGCGACAGAGCGCGCGCGAGAGAGAGAGAAACAGAGAGAGTGTGAGAGCGCCTGAGGGGGTGGGCCTGTGTGCATTGTTTGGGGGTTGCTATACCGTTGCATAGAGCGCCTGCTCCACACACCAATACCATCGTCTCCTTCTTCTGTCTCTGTGTGTGCGTGTAAAGTATTGATGATGGAAAAATAGAAGTTGGCGCTTTTTAGTTGGGGGTTGCTGGGCTAGTTGTTGTTTTTCTGTAAGTGTATGTGTGCGGTGGGGTGTTTCTCTGGAAAAAGTGCATACCGAAAAGTATACGCACACCCACACACCGACAACGACACACACACACACACAACGCATTGCGGAAAAATCAATAAATCACTTGATTGCGAAAAATATCTAATTTAAGGGAAAATATTAACTACTTTGATTTATTTCAATTATTTCGATAACTTAGCTTACTTATCGCTGTCAACTTACCGACATGTTAGCACCGATTTTGGCTGCCAGCCCCGAAGTATGCAACACTTTTCGCCTGGCGCCTGCAGGACCACTTTAGCTGCACTTGCACTTATTTTTCCTTAAATATTCGTTACGTTTCTCGTTTCTTATTTAATATATATATTTATATATATAGAATTTCACTTCATTCCGTATTTTATAATGCACTTTGGGTTTCCTTTGGCCGATTTAGCGCGTTTCCCACAACTAACCTCATCAACACTCACACACCGAATGAGATTTGGCGACTGAATGAATGGCCGCGGAGGAGCGGATCCTACGAGACTCTCCGCCTTTTCCAAAAAGGGGGGTTGGTTGGGTTGGTTGCCCCCTGTCGTTGTGATGGGGGGAAAGGGGGAGGCAGCAATTGTTTGTTGTTGTGCCAGCGATGCGTTCGTTGTGTTTAGCTTGCTGCTTCTGCTGCTGTTGTTGCCGCTGCGATTGCCTGTCGCGTAATAATAATAGTGCGAGCCGCCACTTCGTCGTTGTGCAATTGGGGGAAAAGCTTCCTGTCTGCCGCTCTGCTTCCTCTTTCGCCGCTCTTCCTCGCTTCCTCGTTTCCGCTTTGCGTTCCACTACGAAAAAGCGCGCGCATTCCGCAACGCTCCCACGCATAACAAGTGAGTCGCTCTCTCGCATCCTTCTTCTCTCTGAGAGCGAGGTGGCTCTCTCGTTCGCTCCGGCTAGAACTCATCCCCTGGCGGCCATGTTTATTTACAAAAAGTTTAACGGTATTTCGCAAGCAGCAAGAGAGTCCTTGCGACTTTGGGCAAGGCTTGCATGCCATGAGATATCAATTAATAATAGTTTTTAAATATTTATTATTTATTTTTTATACTTGAAATTTAGTAAAACACAAATTTCATTTTCACTTTATTTTTGCATATTAGATAAGTGAAATTGGTAAGAAAAACTAATTTAATTTTAAATTGTAAACAAAAATTAGATTAATAGTATGTATTATACGTATTTATTATTATTCATTGATTACTTTTTATTTCTTTACTTTATATTTATATGTGTTTAAAAAAAGCAGGGCATTTATTAATAAAAACATTTTTATTTTATTTAAATTTATTTTATTTGGTTTTACATAAGCAAACTTATTCACAACATTTTTTTACATGTAATTTTACATTTACCACGTGCTATGGTTGCTGTATGAGCTAATTATCTCCCAGATGACATTTAATTCTTTATTTTTGACACAGCAAACTTGGTCAAAGCCCTGTTCCATGGGAAATTTTACATTTACTGCTCGATGTGGTTGCTGTATGAGATAAAAGTGAAATTCTCCTATAGATGTCGAGGTGTGTAAGTTAGTGTAAGGATCATGTAAAATACAAAAAAGGACGATTATATATGCGAAGAATTTGATAAAATGGTAGTCAAATGATGTTTCTTTTATCCTTATTTAATTTTTTTCTTATAAAAATACAATTTGGTATAATAAGTTTTATATAAAACAATGAGTCCACGACTCTACCAGTGGACTCCAAAAGAGAGAAGAAAATAAAACTATAAGGATTTGTTTGACATTAATAAAATAAATAATGCAACAAATAAATAAATAATACCATAAATAATAATACCTAATAACTTAAATAACAAATAAAAGAAATGCATACAAAATATATCAAATAAATAAATAAATTATAATTTAAAAAAATAATAAAATAAATAAATACTAAAATACATTTAATAAAGAATATGAATATTTAAGTATTAAAGTTCCATACAAATAAATAAATAAAATGTTCAATAAAAATAAAATCAAAATTTCATTATGATATTAATGGATCCAGCCACTTTAATTATTAGATTATCCTGCTTAAAATAAGACCATTATGACTCAAAAGCATTCAAAGTTAAATCTCTTAAAATGTATTTAAATTTTAAATAGTAACAAAATTCAATTTCTAATATTTAACAGACCCTTTTTGTGGAATTTCTAATTAGCTTTAGTGATAAATTCTTACCTTTGCAGCCGCAAAACCGTTCAGGTGAGTGGCCAAAACGATTGCCGAAAACCTGCTCTTCACTTGGCCATGACGTAGTTCGTTTTGTGATTTTGTCGTATACTTTTGCTTTTTTTGGATTTTTTTCAGGAGATTTTCTTGCTTTTTGCAGCAGTTTTCCTTTTTTTCTTTTTGGTGGTAACCAAGTTTTTAATCAAATTGCACAAGTGACCGCATGCCAACCGTATGAGCCATAACCAGCACCAGAAACTCCCTTGCTAACCTAATTTTCAGTTGCTCCACACAGGACTTTCCTCTCTCTCCTTTTATTTTTTGGAAAATTTTCTGCAACGTCAACTGTCTCGAAAAGTTTTTAATCAACGTCGCCCAACAACAAGAGGGCTTCGTTTTTTATTTTTATTTCTCCTACTTAACAATTTTCTTCGTCTTTTTCCAACCGTTTCCTATAGTTGTTGTAGTTTTCCCTAGATGGCCTCGATTTTTTGTGTGTATTTGAGAGACGTTGCCGCATTTTCACCGCAAGCAAATTCAATGCAATTAAAAACAATTCATAATGGGAGAGTTGAGACTGCCATTTTCCCTCCCCAGTAATTTGTCCCATAAGAGGTACATGGAAAAAAGACAAAACTATTTACTTTTCATGGAAAAAAGGCAAAACCGTTTACTTTTCTTTGTTTTTTTTTTCCTTGCGAAAATGTGATTTTTGAAGGCAAGCAGCGCTTTTTTGGTTTATGCTTTTAATTAAAAACGAATGAGACGAAAGAGACCCTAAAGCTAAAGCAAAAGCTATAGCTGAAGCTGGAAATGATTCTGAAGCCACAATGAAAGCGTAATGAAAACGAATAAATATGAAAGAGCTGCGCAGATATACAGATACAAATGCACATAAAAATACAAATGCAGATACAGCTACAGATACAGTCAAATTGTTTATTTTCCCGGAAAGGTTTGCGCATTATTTTTTTTTGTATTAAGCTCACTCTCTGGTATCCGGGAATTTGTCGCCAGGATTAATTTTTGCACTTTGCTATTTTTTTTTATTGGGTAAATGTACACCATTGTAATTATTGTGGATGAGGTAAAAAACATGTTTCTATTGAAATAATAATTAAAATAAATATTGTTTGTCTTAAATACTTAAATGCATACATTTGAGGGAAAATATGCTAGGTATTGTCTTTTAAAGTTAGGAAATGAATTAGTTATTTTTGAAAATGTATTGTTTTATTTAAAATTATTTTTAATTTATATCGGTTAGCTAACATATAAATAAGTAAACATTTATACATTTATATTCTATCTTTAAGGTACTTTATATGGTAGGAAATGCATTTTTCACTGCTTAGCAAGCTTCTGACTAAAATTATAATACCCTGCAAGGATAGAATAAAAAAGGATTGATATTAAGACAAGCAAAGTTTGGTTATTTAACTTATTTATTACTTCAACTTTAAACTTATTTATTACTTAATTTTAAATTTAATCCAATTAGAAAAATAAGATACGAGCTAGTTACCACTTATCAGATACAAATTCCCTTTCAGATCGAATTGTTTTTAACCAAATAGGATCAAATCTACTATCATTGGCACTTTAGTTCGTTTTCTTTCTTGGTTCTTCTGTAAAACCAGACTTGTCATCATTTACATAATTATTACATTTTATTTATAAATTTAATTAAATTAAGTATAGCCTAATTTTCCATATTTCCTTTTCCTATCTCCCATATAAACCCCTTAGAGAAAACGATCCTTTGGCAGCTCTATCTAAATGCCCAGCATAAAGCCAAATGTAGCTACTATTTCAGCTTTGCTTTGCTTAAAATATGCAAACAAGAAACGGAAAAACTTATTTAGACGCCGCTCCAGACGGCAGATAAAAATATATACACAAATGTAGATATATTCACATACGAATAAATATATGTATGGGTAGAAACCCACAGAAGCCGGGCTAAAAAAGCAAATTGTTTCTTTGGCTGCTTATGAAAATGGCGCATGTGTGTGCATTATTGCATTTTGCGAGTGTGTGAGTGAAATTCTCCCACGCGTGTGTGAGTGTGTGTGTGTTCTCGTGTGAGAATCGAGTGTCTTTGCCTTTTGTTTTTGGCCCAAACGCAGCAGCAGAAGCACAATGGGCGAAGCCAGCTTTATTTATGCAAATGGCAGAGGTGGCTAAAAAATAAAAAAAGAACATTTTAATTAATGGATTCATAAATAAAGAACTCTCTGACCGATATTTCATTTAAGTCTTTATTTCTGTTCTGCTTTATGGAAATGATTTTTATATTAATCCCGGATTGTGAATTTGCAATGCGTTTTTAAAAGGGGACTTTTTTTAGTTGAATAAAAGAAAAGCTGTTCTATTTTTTTGTGAAATATAAAATATACGTTAATTGGGTATCGAATTATTTGTTTAAGGAATTATTAATAAAATGCTTATATTTTTCTTTACAAAAAGATTTATGCTAATGCTTTGCGTTGAAATCAATATTAAATGCGCTCAAAGGTGTGCTATGATATACTTTTGCTTGTAAATTAGTTCTGTTTTCGTTTTTATTAATTTATGAGTACGAACTTGTTTGTTTTTATATTTAATATACTACTTTTTGACATTATTTAAATAGATTTTATATTTTAAGCAATTATTTTAACATTCCTAAAAAAATTTAACCATTTTTAAAAAAAAAAAAATTATATTTAAAGTTTGGATAAAAATTTTTTGGGCCCCTTTTAGGGAAAAAAAAAAAAAAAAAAAAAAAAAAAAAAAAAAAAAAAAAAAAAAAAAAAAAAAAAAAAAAAAAAAAAAAAAAAAAAAATAAACAAATTTACACTGATTTTGGTACCTCAAAAATGGTATTAAATACTATGTCATATTTTTATGGATTTCTAGATTATTTTATAATTTAAAGCCCTCCAATATAAGCCCACTGTTGCCCCTCTTGGGCCACTTCGTCTTCATTCACCGCTTTTATACTTCTCGCATGCGGCCAAAAGATTTTTGCCCTCTTTTGCCAGTATTTGATTGAGTCTACAGCAGCTGCTGTAGTATTACCAATGCCTGGAAAACATAAAACTACGAAACAAAACAAAAAATTCTCTCACTATTGTTTTGGGGCGCGTGGGAAGCGTTTCCAGCGATTTCAGCGTTTTGTTTTGTTTGGAAAAAACTTTTTATGCTGCTGCTTCAGGATCCCCAACCCCATTTGGTGGCGGTGGAAGAAATTATTAATACATAATTCATGTTTAATTGTTCACAATTTTTTTTTTGCCATTTCTACTTCTGCTTCTGCCGCGTCGCCATCTTCAGACTTTTTGTTTAATTATTCAGCAAAAAGCAAACTTTTTTAAGAACAAATAATATTGAGTGACGAAGGTAATATACTCTATTATACATTGATTGAGATTATGAATTTAAAAAGATAAAGTAAATATATTAAATATTACTTATATACATTATTATCAATATAACATATTCTTTATAAATTTATTAACACTTTTCCTAACATTTAAAGATTATTTTAAATTATTATTTTTATTTTTTGTAGTCATTACCTTTTCCCATTGAATATTTTTGGCCAGAAAAATCGGGCTCACAGCTGCAGAGACACTGAGAATGGCAACTATTTGGTCTAATGGCTGCCAAAGTTGATTGGAACTTTCGCTGATTGAGCTGCATTTAGTTTTCCCCCGTTGACAGATGGGTGGCATGGGGGTTTTCCGGAGGTCCAACGTATAGACAGACATTTCAATTAGCCGAAAATTGTGGCAGGTGGGTGGTGGGGGGAAGGGGGAGGGAGGACCTGGTCTATCGGGGTCTTGACCCGTTGTCAGTTACAGTTTTGCAGCCTGCGGCCAATGAATTTTGGATGAACGGGTTGACGGGTTGAGCGTTGCACGATTCACTGCACAAGGAGTACGTGGAAAGTGGGGAAAATCCGGGTAGGAAAATGAGGGGAGGAAAGGCGGTTTAAACACACTCCGACTCTCACACAAACTTACGCACACAGGCGAGCGTATATTTTCATTAACGCGCTGCGGGTTCACTAAAAAAGTTGCGGGTGGTCATGATTTACCTCTCCTGGCATCGGCATCGGAAGTGCACTTCTCATTTGCTTGTTGTCCGTTAAAGGGGGTTAAGGTGTACACGGGGAGAAATTTATAGGATTTTTAAATACTTTATTTATTACAGAAAAAAAGAAATATGCAAATTATAAAAATTATTTTGTAGAAGAGAAAAAAATAATCATATTTATTTCATATATTGTTTTATAAATTCGTAAAATTATAAAAAAAAAATATCTCTGAAAGCCAAACTTGTATATTCTACACTGTATAATTCCTTGAGTTGCATAAATATTACAAATTATCTTTGTTTAAAAAGGCACACTAATACTTTAAATAATATTTTTACCCAGTGCAGCCTGGGGGCTTTGCTGCAGGTTGAAAGTTTCAAGTGCAACAGCGAAAACTAACGTCCAGTGGATTTAACTTCATGTCGACAGAGAAGTTATTGGCCCTTTAACCCCCTCAGTACCCCTCCCAACCATTCACCCTTTCCCCTCGCACGCCCCATTGACTCTGGCTCACCCTCATGCTGCTGAAAATATTCGGTTTGCTTTTAGAATTATTCAGATTTTCATTTGGTTTATGTGGCCAGAGTAGAGCGTTAGTGTGTGTGTAGTAATTTCGGTGGTTGAAGAGACTTTTCTGTATTTTTGGTTCTCGCTGTGGGTAATTAATTTGTGAAAACAAAACGAAATTCGTATATTAACGTGGTGCAGACAAAGCAAATCTTATGGAAATTGTCAGAGGAGGGGAGTTTCAGGGTTAATCCCGAGTCCTTTGTGCTTCTCTATCTCAGAGATGGGCAAGGGCATTAGATGAGAGCTTAAAGCAGATACCAAAAGCCATAAAACCAGCATAGAAAAAGATAGATTTTCAAAGATATTGAGAGATGTGACAGGAATTTATGATAGCTTAGCTTATAGCTTACTTACTTGAGTAAAATCGAGCAAAATGATTAATGCAATTGAAACTTTCCTTTGAGTTTATTTAACTTTTATGACAAAGTAACGGGGTGGGTTTTTATTGAATTTAATTTACGTTTTCAGTTAGTTTTTTTATTGAATTTAGTTCGAATTTGTATTTATTTGTTCATTGTGTGTTAGGTTTTCATTCAATTGCATTCATATTTTTATCTATTTATTTATGTTTTTAATTTAATTAAAATAGTTTGTTTGCTGTTCATTGTATTTAATTAATAGTTTAAGTTAGCTTTGTTTTCAATTTAAATAATATTTTTAGAGCTTTGTTTTTGTGCTTGTTTGAGGTAAATTTTTGTACATAAAATAAAATGCAGACAAGCTGAATTATTTGTCTAGTGGTTTCGGACTTTATTTATTTAGTAAATAAATATAATTAGGTGTACGGATTTTGATTTTTAAAATAAAATTTTACTCTGAAATTGCATTGCATTTCTTGTATTGCATTTTATACCATATAGTTTTTTTTTATTTGTGCAGCTTGTTCTATTTTTGAGACTTTAATGCTACATAAATCGCATTTCCTTGAATTGATATATTTTGCAACCACAAATATTTGTTTACAATAATTTCCTGAAATATGTTTGAACGTTTGCACACTTTTCTTTTTTATAAAATTCAGTAGAGCCTGATTTCCATATATAAAAATATACAAAATAAATAAAATATCTGGTAGATAAAATAAGATATTGAGTAAATATTTCAAACAGTTTTTAGTTTATTTTTAGCATTTATTAAATTAATAATATTTTGAAAGCTTGGTATAAGGCATATTTTGAATGAAAATATTTTTAAATTTGGATTAAAATATACAAAAGCTTGATTGGAATTTAAGTTATTTGTAGTACTTTATATTTGTCAAAATTTATTATTTTTAAACTATAAAAATAAAAGTAAAATCATACTATATTTGTTTATCAATTTCCCGCATTTTTCTTAACCCTTAAATACAGCCTCCTTTTTCCCATTTTCCTTGTTGCTTTTCCTTTGCTGTTGTTTTTCGCTCGCCAAAGTTCGTTTGCCTTTCACCGGCGTTTGCATCGAACCTCCGGAGATGTAAACAAAACAGACGCTTGCAACAACGAACTCAAGCCGGGTTGCTGCCTCTTCTACTCCTCAAACTGTTATATGCTACGTATAAGTAAGACTTATAACCAACTTATAAGGCCATTTCGCAACCATTATAAGTTCTGCCAGACTTCGAAACTCTTATAACTCCCGTATACTGGTTGCGTATAAGTTGGTTTAGCTGCGACTCAAACCGCCCAAACGCGTTGCGTCGCAACAAGTTGCAAGGCAGGAAGTGCAAGTGAGCGCAAAATGCATCCAACAGATGCATGCCAATGCAGCTCACACAGATACTGAGATACCGAGGGACTGAGCCACACATGCCGTTGCTCAAACTCACACGTTGAGAGCGAAAAAAGAAAATATACAAACAGGGAAGAGCCATTCGCGTGCGACTTTTGACTTTAGCTTCTCTTTTTTAGCTGTTTTAATATTTATGAAAAATACGAAGGCGAAGCTGAGCAGCGCTGGGAGTCGAGTCGCGCTCTGCAAGCCACATAAATATCCACTAAACCCATGTGTGTGCGCGCTTTGTGCCACCCTTAAGTAAAGGCGCCCAGTTTTTCTTGGCCACATCAAGCATTTTCTGCAGCTCCTTGAGGCTGTCGAGCGTAAATTCAATAAATATGAATATAAGATACGCACACAAATACAAGCAAAAAAAAACCAGAAAAAATGACAAAAGCGAAAAGATATTGTCCAGGAGATGCGAATATGGGATACCTTAGGGTAATTGAAAGGGGTAAATAAAGGGAAGAGGTTGTTAGAAGGCTTGAAAAATATGTATTATTTATTAAATATATACTAAATGAACTATTGTATATAAACATAATACTTATAATAATTTTAATTTTTTAATTATTAATTTTAATGAATTAATTTATTTTAAATACAAAATCCATTTAAATTTGATACAAAAGGAATTATTGTGGTTAAAAAAAATAAAACTTATGAAGTCTTAATGCTAAATTAAATAGTTTTCATGATATAGATATAATAGATATAATATATTAATTAATTTAATTGACGGACATGCAGACTGTTAATTAATTTTTATTCAAATACTGTGTCTTTAAGAGTGTTCATTACAAGTCTACTTACTCCACATCATTTAATTTCTAATAAATATCTAAAATAAGAATTAATAAAAGGACAAACGGACAAGGCTAGATCGGCTTTATTTTTAATTGAATTTTCAATCATATCTTGTTTATCATAACATTTGAAAAGAAATATTAAGTAACACTAAAGCCTATAGTTTCCAAAATATATATGATAATAATCAATTAAGGGACAAAAGGACAAGGCTAAATCGCCTTAATTGTAAACTAAATTTCGATATCACAATAGTTTTAAATCCAAATCTAGTCATTTTTAATCTAATAGTTCCGAAGATATACGTAAAAATAATCAACCGACGGACAACCGGACGAACATAGCCTTGATTCGATCTTGATAAGTCACCAGCAACCTGGCAAGCGGACAATATACCCTTAGAACTCAACGCCAGCGCGGGCATAAATGGTGGAGCGCACTTGTTGTTACATTTTTCACTCACTTGAACTAACTTGGCTAACCATTACCGCTTCGTGCATCTATGATGATGACGTTGCTGAAGCGCTCTACCCGTCTCGATATCGAAATCTTTGTTTGTGCTTATTATTTGAAGCCCTTTTGTTGTTGCTGTTGTTGCTGCTGCTGCTCCTTACTCTGGGACGGTTTTACGATTGACAATGACAAAGAGCGATTGAGTGGCAGTAGTGCAGAAGGAGCAGTAGAAGCAGAAGGAGGAGTTGTATCCAGGAGATTGGGTAGTAAAGTACGAGGAAAATATGAAAATAATTCATTGCCTTCAGTGCTCCTCGCCTTTGCTCGTTCTCGGTCCCGGCCCTTCTCCTTCTCTTCAGCCTTTCGGCCTGGGCTTTTCCTCTGTTGCCTTTCCTCTGAAATAAAACTGAAAGTGTGCAGCAAGCGTCTAGCAATAAACTCAATGGAGCCATCAAAAATCTTCGAACGCATTGGAGCTACCACTTGCCACATATACTTACACGTATATAGGTTACATATGTTTTACGGGAGCAAAGGTTCCTGAAGCGAGGCGACACCATATGCTTTACTATGCATCTTTATAGACGTGAGTTAATGCAATGTCCTCTGCCAGCTCCTTCAATGCTAAATAATAAATAGAGCGTGCAGGGAAGGCCTGATTAAAGTGATGGCATCCCCCTGCAAAAAGGGTAGCCAGGATGAGTTGCATTTGGAGGGGAACTAATATAACTAATGGGCATCTCGGGCCCAGGCAAATGAGTAAGCAACAAAGGCATAAAGAAGGCGGGCTAAAAACAGAGATATGGATATAACTTTAGGGTAAAAAAGGGGAAAATATGTATTACACAGATCAACATAAATGGAGAGAAAGTATAAATAGTGAAGTATAATTATTTTTGTAAATTAAAACCACTAAAAAATAACTGTAAGCTTTTTTAATCGTAAAGTAAACAATATAGGAACGATAGGAAATATATATATATATATGAAGTTAAATATTTTATTGTTGCTAAAAATGCGCAATCAATATTTTAAAGAATATATCGGACTAATTTAATAAAAAAAATAATAAAAAAAAATTGTTCTTAGCTCCCAACTAGGAATTCAAACTCTAAATAATCGTTTACAAATATCTAATCCACTTATGTTTCTTATATTTCTTATAATTTATTCTCCACCATTTAAGAAATTTTAAAAAGAAACCCCAAATCTTTTTATAGCCCAAATAACAAACCCTGCTGCTGGGTGTGTGTGTTTAGAATAAATTTTTCTTAAGGCCAAAAACACAGACAACAAGGCAACCCCTGCGCAAGACAAGGGTATATATTTAATGAAAATTTTCCGCAAGCGGAAACGTAGACAAGGAAAAGGGTCGGTCTTGGCCACACACAAAGCTTATGGGGCAGATGAATAATTTTTTTTTGTTGGCTAGCAAATAGGAAATAAAGCCGAAAGGCCAAAAGAGGATTCGCATATGACGTTAGATTGAACAAAGAAAAACTTTCGCATCCAAATTAAGCTGTGTGAAAAGTGAGGCAACAAAGGCGGACTCAGAGACGACGAGGAATTGTTAAAACGAGTAAACACGGAACGCAGGCCTGCAAACTGCAAAACTTTAAGTAATTCAAGTTGCCAGCAGCCGGAAGGAGGTACTGTGTGGGTGTGAGCCTCCAGTCTGAGCACTCCGATGAAAGGATTCAAGGAAACTTGCCAAAGCCAAGAAGAGGCTTGGGTATTCTAAAAAATATATGTATATATAGGCGAAGGCAGCCGCCTGGAGAACTTGGCAGGAGCGCGATTTGCTTGCCAGGCCAGAAAGTAGGCCAAAAACTTTACCAATGATGAAGCCAAGCTGCAAATGCAATGGCAAAAAGTTCGGGTGTTGGTCGAAGAATCGCACTTAATAGATTTGCATGACTTAGTGGGGGTGAAGGAGTAAAAGGCTGGGCTGAGCTGGGATGTGTGGCTAAGACCAAGCCAATCAAACAGGGCTTAAATGATTTTAGAAAGTAAAATTTTTAAAATATATTTCTTCTATAATTAACCTTATAAGTACTTCAGAAATCCATTTAAAAATAAAAATTTAAACAAAAAATACTGAAAAATATAATCGTTTTTTTTTGTAAAGAGGAAAGAGTATTTACTAAATATTTTTCTTTATTGCAGACTTTAAGTAAAAATTAAGAATCCCCAGAATTATCCCTAGGTCAAAATAATTGTTCCAGGGAAAGCGTGTGAAAAGTGGGCAAGAAAAACGCAAAGAAAGAGATGGCAAAAAACCAACAACTAACGGGTGTAACTGAGGCAAAGCCGGCAAAATGAATCCTAAACGGAAATGTCGATATTAGCATTGCAGAAGCAACAACATTGCGTGGCATCAGTTCAGCGGCAGCGGGAAAAAGAAAAGCGCTAACAAGAGGCGACAGCGACGGTTAGCGGCGACACAGTCGCACAGTTTTCCAGTTGCCGTTTACAGTTTTCAGTTTTTCAGTTTTTCAGTTTACACATATGAGAGAGCAGGTTCACTGACCACACCAACACAGCGATGACAGCGTGAGCGGGGAAATGTATATTGAACAGGGGGGAAAAGCTAAGGAAAATCTGCAAATAAACTAAAGGTACTTGTAGTTTTTCGACAAAAGGAAATTTGTCAAAATTTTTAGCATAAACTGAGGAAAATTGAGAGTTTTTATACTCAGAAAACAAAGAGAGTTTTTCATACATTATTTCTATAAGTTCAAAGAATATTATAAAATAAGTACCAAGTTCGCATATTCTAGAAAACATTTAAAGAGCATTTCGTAACCTTTGCTTTTCCCTGTAAAATCTGTAAATCGTAAAATATTTCCCCACCTTCCTAGAAATTCCCTGCCGAAAAGTGGCATATTGGAAAATCCTGCTGGATATTTGGCTTATTAATACCCGCCCATTCGGTGGCTTTCCGATTCCCCAAACATCTTTGATATGATATGCAGGACCAGAGCCATTTCCAGCACTCACGTTTGCATCTCCGCCCGGCGAGGCCAAGCATCCCGAAAAAAGGACAAAAAAAAGGCGAAGCGAAACAAATGGGGAGAAGTGCGCCATATTGACCAAACGAGTGCAGCATGCAGCATTTCGAAAGCATTTCAATGAGACACGGGGGCGGGTGCATGCAGTGGGGTCATGGGTATAGGTGGGGGGTATACTATATAGGGAGGGGGTGGTACTGCTGTTCTGGGGGCAGGCGGACGCCCATTCGTTTTGTTTTAGCCAAAGTGCGCGAGCTGTGTTGACAAACGCCAGTGGTTAGCAGTGGTCCGGGCACTCAGAGAAAAGGGGGATTAAGAAAATGGTTTATTTATACAGAAATATATATTTAAAATATACATTTGAATTACTTTTTTAAAATCTTATACGATTTTTATTTGATTTGTATAAAAATAATATGAATTGATGTCACAATTCTGTGAACAAATTAGGTTACTAAGGAGGAAGTGGCTTAGAGGCATGCGTCTCTCCTTTCTTTTACAATATCTTAATTTGATTTAATTGGTTAGTAACTAAAAATTGACTATCTTATGAAACAGCTTTATATGCAAGCATGTTTGCTTTTCTGAACCACTAGTTTTCTTTAATTTAATTTTCGAAATGAATTCTGTAGGTATATAAATGTGAAAAATGTATATATATTTATTGTTAGTTTTCAATTTATATATAAACAACTAACAATTTGACAGCAATGAAAGATTACTGATGAGAAAATGGGTGCTCTCTTATCAAACGGAAATATATTCAATAGTGTTTTATTTTTACCAAATCTTTTATTTGGTTTAATTTATGAATGAGTTCTGAATAAATTTCAATTTATTTTATTATAATCGATATAGATATATAGATATATATAGATATAGATATAGATTGAAATTTGGTTTGAGGCTTAACTAAGCATTTAAGCAAAGTGCAAGCGAGATAGAGAGAGGGCTCAGATTAAAACTTCTCTGTTTAATAACTTTCATGTTTATTGTACAATTGTGCCTAAATTTGTAGAGAAACTTTGCATTAATAGATATATTTTTTAATTTTTACCAGTGTGCATTGTGTTAGTGCGAGAAGTCCATCTATGCAGCAGTGCGTTGTGTGCCTGGGCATCTGTATCTGCATCTGTAACTGTGTGTGTGTGAGTGTATCTGTATGTGTTGGCAATTCAAAATGGCATGCACTTCACTAAAAACTGCGCATTTCCGGTCAAAATGACGACGACGACAGCACAACGAGAGGGAGGCGCAGAGCGAGAGAGAAGGAGTAGCGAGTAGCGAGATGTGGGGATATGCTGACAGTGCCAGCCGCATGTTTGTGTATGTGTGTGTTTCCCTCTGGCTCTCAGGATATGTGTGTCTGTGTGTGGGCAAACTTTTTTACAGCTTTAATAGTTCCACTTGGCAGTTTTGCGTCCCAAAAGTTTTCGCCTCTCCCCCGAACTCGCTGCCCGTTCTCCTCTGCAGCAAAGTGCGTCATAAATGTGTGTAATAAAATATTTACTTTCTTTTAGAGACCAGAGCGGAAAAGGGACCCAAAGGGGGGGAGGCAGGGAAGTGTGGGAGGGGAGAGACGACGACGACGACAACGACACTAAACCATGGCTTTGGGGGCACGACCATATATTAGCTAAATCACACACACACCCAAGCCCCGCTTTGCGGATATAACCCCCCCTGAGTCGCCCTCAAGGCAAATTGAAAAGCAAATGAAATTCAATTTTTAAGTCCTGTCTGCGCCTGGCAAAGGGACCAAAAAAAGCAAATATAAAAAGTAGACTCACCCACATCAAAAAACCTTTTCCTCTCTTTCTCTCTCTCAATTTCCCTCTGCAATTGTTTACTTTGTTTACCAGCTAGGAATTGTCCTTCCTATTTGCGGCGGCGTCTAGGAAACTTCAAGTTGGGTCTGACATGACGATTCCGCCCTGCCGCCGTCGCCCCATTGTTCCGCTTTTCCGGAGGAGAGTCTGCCTTCGTTCGCCCTCGCCTTCGCCCCTTCTAAATGCATGTCAATGGCAGTGGCCCCTGCATAACCCTGAATATTGCGCCCATCAACTTGGCTTAGTGGCGGCCTTAACGCGCTTTTCCCCAGCACCAAAAAAATATATTTTGTATATATGTATATAAAGTAAGGATAGAAGGCTGTAGGAGGGAAGGCTGAAGTCCGCAGGACTGAAGCCTGCAGGATGAAGGGGTTCTAATGCGTAGATGTCGCTTGCAGAAGCTCAACTCTCCTGGGAGGAGTTCCTTCCACCTGAAGGATTTCTGCCCTGATTGTCTGCAGTGCTCTCGCTCCTGTGCCTTATCACGATAATTGGCTGTTACAGTTGATGCCTGGCTGGCTTCAATAAGAATGTATAAAAAGGGAAACATATTTTCAAACTTTCGGTTGAAAGGAACTTTGTTGCGCAAGAAAATTGTGAGTAGAAAAATGTAAACTCAGGTTTAAAGTTATTTAAATTAAAATTTACTATTGAATTTAAATGTGAAAAGGTGGGAAAACTGCTGAAGAATGTACACAAAATAGAAATCAAAAATTTAATTAAAATTTGCTGCTTTAAAAAGTAATCAAAATGTGAAAGAAAATCCTTTCTTAAATTAACAACGAATTCCAAATTTTCGCTAGCTAAGCTGTAAAAACAAATGAAATCCGCTTATGGTTTTCCATTGCATCAATTAGAAATGTTCTCCGCACAATCTCCATCCTCTCCATCAGAGGTAAAATCCTCGTAAAAATCCAAAAACAAAATCAACCAGTGGGAGCTTAACTATCCGCATATCCTTTTCTCTGGAGGGACCAGGACTCGCTGGTTGGATAGGGGAAAAATCAACAGAAGCCGGTATACGGTGGGGCACACACAATGAGGAAGCCTATTAAAAACAACTTGTGCAGTTTTTGCGGCTTCTCGTGTTGTTTTCTCCATTCTTTTTTTTCGGGGAACACAGAAAACAGAAAACGCATAAGGCAACAACATAGAAAACTCGGGGAAAATCCAAATACAAGCTTGGGAAAACTCTCGCAGAAAATGCAGCATAATTGTTAGCCCAGCATTTTATTGTTTGGTTATGGCAAAGGTTTTCCTTTTTTTTTTATTTTTTTTGTTCTTTTTTATTTTTTGGAAAATATGGGGCGTGCGCGAAGGAGGTGGCTCCATTGATAAGCACAAGTTATGATTGACTTTTAATTGAAAATAAATGAAGCCCGTTGTTTTGCTTTAATGGCCACGAAACGAAGCGGAAAACTGTAAGGGAACAAGCGGAAAATTGCGGAATGTAAGGAAAAGTTATTGGGAAAATATAGTTGGCTGAAGATAAAAAGGGAGCTGGGAAATATGGAAAACTGCGGGCAAAGGTTTTCACTTAGATGATGAGGGGTATTGAGATATGTGTGTGAAAAAGTCAACTATTTGTTGAGGAAATATGTCATATAATTACAAAGTTAAATAATATAGTTAATATTTATCTAATTTTTAATTAATTAAGGTAATTTTCTTCATAAGAAGAAAGATAAGTAGCTGTTACAAAGCTTTTAGCTGGAAATGCCTTGTCCAAAATCCTACTTACCATCCAATTAAATACATAAAAAGAATTCCATTGAATTATTTTCTAGGCGGCCTAACTATATAATGACCTACCTCACGCGTCCTTCTGCCTGTTCGAAACCCCTCCGAGAGGCCCACTTCTCCCATTCACAGGATAGACACAATCAAAAGCGCGTATCTATGACAAGTTCAATATTATAATTTGTTTACGAACTTTCTCCGCCGCAAAATAGGGCTGGAAAAAATCCCCAAAATAAAAAAGGACGAAATAAGAAGAAAAACACGAAAGCGTAAGAAACGATAAGCAGATATGGCGACACAACTGTGGAAAGGACAACGGCAATAACAGGGACTGAGTGGAGAGCCTGAAAGAAACACAACCCCGCAACGAAACTCAATTTTCATGAAATAAAATCAAATTTAAATAATACAATACGATTGCCAGAAGGACAGGGGGGAACGGCCCACTGAAACACCAGCCAGGATAACAAGAACAACAACAACAACAACAGGATGAGAAGCCGTGAGCGCGACAAGAGCAACAAGGACATCATCAAGTGTATCGCTGCTTATTTATCTTTATCGCAATTCGTTTTCGCCGCATCTTTTCCCCCGTTGCTGATGGTGGCGGTGGTGGAATCCTCAATCCACAATCCACCAGCGAACGTCTTAGTCCTGCGACGAGTCCTTTTTGCCTGCTGGCAGGCATACTCTTTTGATGCGGGTTGCTTAGCAGGGGTTACACCGGGCCATGGGGTTTCGTTCGCCGGGCCGAGTCAAAGACGACATCAATATTATTGCCATAAGTTTCATATTTGCAGCTTTAGATGCCGTTTAAAATTTCGCTCTCCTTGCTGCCGATGTCCTTGGTCCAGGACAACATATAAAACGAGGAAAAGCTTACTGGGAAAATAAGAAAATGGGGAAGCGCTGCGAGAATCTAGGAATTCTGGGGCGCACAGTTTGTTTTTCATTTCGCTGGCTTTCCCTTCATGGCTTTCCCTCAATTTTTTCATTTCCCATTTGCCCGCTTTCCCCACTTTCCCCATGTCCCCATTTTCCTTTTCCCTTCTTCCCCAACATGCATTACTTCGCATAATTTTTTATTGATTTATTTGGTTTATAGCCCCGCCGCTCCAAACCTCATCCTGATGAAATGGAAAAATGTTTGCTGAATTATGTGGATATATATACGTATATATATATATTATAAGGAGGATGTGGGGTCTTTCAAAGGAGAATCAAATGTAGACAAGTGAAAATTTGAAACGATTTACGCGCAATTTACGGAAATTGCAGCAGGGCATATCAAATTGACATCGACGGGGGGTTGATTTCTGTTTCTCTCTTCTCGCTGGGTAAATTTGAACAGGCATAGGTATTCCCCTCGAAAATGAAAGAAATATGTATAAAATGTCTGTGCAAAACTAATACCAGAAATGTCAATGTAAGTGAACAAAATTGAAATGATATTTCCATTAAAAAGCATTTACATAAATGGAAATGAAAGAGGAGTGGAGCTTTGATGAACTGTACTATTTTCACGAGGCTTTATTTTGGGGATTATTTGAAGTAGGCTTTAATATTAATATTGTCTTTAGAAGATGTAATTCTTTAATATTTTTATGACAAGAAAATTCCGGAGAAAATATATAGCTCTTCTTCTACTCCTACATTTTTCATATGCATCTCTCGTGCATCTTCCTCTGTTAAAGCAATGCCAAGAGAAACATGAAAACAATTAAAATTTGAGTCATATTTTCGCTTTCATCGTGCAGAGACCCGACCCTCAGATGTCGAAGAGCTCAAAATGTCATTACTCTGGCGACAATGATCCCATCCTCCAATAGCTTACTCTCCCTGCACCCTGCACAATGGCCACGATTTGGGTTCTCCTCTCAACTGGCTTTTCCTTTCTTTTCGTTTATGTTTTGGACTAGGGCTTCATATCAAAATTGGCTTACCACGCATAAACAGAGCCAGACTTTCCCCCCAGGCTGCAGCTCCTCTCCGGGCATTCAGGCAATGCACTTCAGAACTCAAGTTGCCGTGATTATCCTGCAATTTCTACTGGCTGGCAGGGGATGAAGGAGATGACAATGACTGCGTCCTGCTGATGCTGCTGCTGCCACTTAACACACGAAAAAATATTAGCCAAAATGTGGGTATAAGGAGAGAAAAGTTTGGATGTTTTTAGTTATTTGAATTTAATATTATGGAATTTTTGGCATGCAATTTTATGATATTTTTAATTTATTTAATTGATTTATTGTTTGGCATTAGGTTAAATTTATAGAAAGCTGAGATATATCGAAAAATCGAATAAATCGAACTTCCCTTATATATTGTTATTTAGTTTTTCTTTCAGTGTAATCACCTTTGGTCCCATCTTGGACTGCGTCGTGGCATTTGACGTCACGGTTACGTGTTGAGGCGTCGGCTTGCCGTGATTATCACCGACTTACGCTTCAATGCCTTCTTGCACCATTTCCATGCCACGGACTTGAGTGTCAAATTAGAAAGGGTATATAAGACAGGTTTTAGAAATTTTGGGGGTACAAAAAATATTACATTTATATTTTATACATATGTACGTATATGTATATATTTATTTATATGATGATAATAATTTAAATTAAAGATCTTTTAATTTTAGACATTTTCCGGAAAACCTTTACTTAATGTTTCTTTGTTCAATTCAATTGTAATTTATATAAAATATTTCTTGTAATTTAATATTAAATAATATATTTCCCAGAAAAGTGTGAAAAGTAGCTAACGATTTCCTAACTTTCCTACCAGATCCTATAAAACCAGGCTTATAAAGAGGTATCTGGGGTATCATACCTCTTCCAGCTTCTTTTCAGGTAGACAAGCAGACTCCTGCTCCCCCCGAAATAAAAGTCTTTGACGAGGTATCCTTTTGTATGCGAGTGTGGAGTCTCCTGGATTTCAGCGTCCTGCCGCTGCATCTGTAACTGCATTTGTGTCTGTGCATTTTATTTGAATGCAACGCAGAGGCAAGCACCTTAACCAGACAGATGCCGGGGCATCCAGCTACGTGTGTCTCGCTCACTTTGCTTAATTAACGCCACGCCACGCCACACGCATAAAGGCCGGGACTTTGACTTTGCCGTTGCCAGTGCCACCTTTCCTGCTGCCTTTGAGTGTACTATATATACATTTACCTGTATGTTTGCCAATCATTGCCCCGCTTTCAAAAGGCGGACCGAGGCTGTGCAGCGACAATGGGAATACCAATATAGACCGCATCACAACTGTCGCATCACGTTCCGGAGTCGCTTTTCCCAGGGATCTTTCATGGCTTGGACGGCATCTTCGGGCCACGTTTCTCCGTGTTTATACAAACCGAATTTCCACAATGAATTTCCATTGAGAATTGTTGTGTGTGTGTGTGTTTACCTTTTGCTCTCCTCGTTCATAATTTCGTTTGCATGTTAATTACCTTGATTATTGTACGGCAGTCGTACGTACCCTAATACACCTGGGAAAATGCCTGGACATTGCTCGGGATTTGTAAGGCCAGAGATGATGCTGTAGTTGTTGGGAAAGATCTCTAAGCTAAAGCAAGCATTGGATTTTGTGGCCACCGAAACAATGGGGCCTCTTGGAAATTGTGTGTACATCTTGAGCAAGGGAATTTAATGCAAACGAACGAGTTTTTGGGCCCTTAAAATAATTGTATAACATTTTGTCACGTTTTGTAAGTAATTAGAACTAAATTCAAGTTAATTAAATAAGGTAATATATCATCAAAATGCAGGTTATTAGGTTCATACAAGGTGCCATATTGGAAACAGTATAACTTTTAGTTTACTTATATGATTTAGAGCTTTATAAATAAATTAAATGAACTGAAAGTTCGAACTACAAGCCTACAGCCCAAGAATTTATTCCCACATTAATGAACTATTATTATATATACTAATTTTTTGTACTATTATGAGGCAAATATATAAGGTAAACTGTGTTTTAATATATATATAAACTGTGTATAAATCAAATCGCCTGTAAACTATTTTTAAACCGTTCTAATATCAATTAAATTACAGATTTAATTCCCAATCACCCTTTCAAGCACAAACTGAAGACCAAAAATCATTGCAAATTGTTTTTGACAACTTGATTGAGCTCCCACACACACAAAACCCCGTCAGAAAGTCACATTTTAATTAGCTCTAACAAGCCTTAAGAAACCCTAAAGTCCAGCGACCTTTTACCTTTTTTTATCCCCGGGAAAAAATCTGTGCAGGTTCAAGAAAATTGGCTTGACCAGGCCAGAGACTAGGCGGGGCCAAGGAAAACGGAGCGAGGAAAACTCAATTAAAAGCCGTCTTGGAGGGAGCCGCGTGTAATTTTATTTATTTTTGAACAATTTCGTAATCAAAGTCAACCAGGCAAACAATCAACATTACTTTGTGGGCCAACGGCGAAATAAAAGAAAAATAAAAACATTAAATGGGTTCACACGATGGGGAAAAAAATTGCGCCAAATTAATGAAAAGCACAAAATGACAAAAAAAAAAAACGAACGAGGCAAAAGTAAAATGAAATTCGAAGCGGACAGGCCGAAGGAAAATTAAATTTTCAAATGCAAACCAAAAAAAAGAAGGAGTACCGGAAAGCCTGAATTTATTTAAAAAGCAAAGCAAAATGCAAATCCGATGCAGAGGAGCAAATAAAAAAGAGTGAGGAAAGAGTATTCAAAGAACTAAATAAGTAATAAAGAAAGCGGGAAAGGCAGAGCAGAAAAAAAGTTAAGTTAAAATACAAAAATCATTTGCTTTCGGTTAGGGTCTGCCGCCGCTAACAAAGTTTGTCAGTTTGCCACTTGTCAGATGTCCGACGTCGGTTGTCAGTAAATGTTTATGAGTTAATCAACTTGTAATGACCAAAAGACGGACCAAGGACGGTCCGCACTTGACGAAGAAAGGCGACGAAAGGCCTCGGGAAAGTGGGGCGGGGGGGAAATGGTGGAAAAACTCGACGCATTCAGAAAGCAAACTGTAGGAAAAAAATAAAACTTAATTAGCTTTCATTTAAAGGCAGACAAGAGAGCGCCGCGGCCACTGCACAAAAACTGAGTCCGGCTCTGAGTCGTCGAGAGCTGCAAATGATGAAAAAACATCAGCATCAGCGGCAGCAGCAGCAGCACAAGCCTCGGCATCAGCATCAGCATCAACTTCTTGAAACCGAAACAGAAACAACAGTAACATCAAGAGCAACATTCAGTGGAACGAGCGACAAATAAACAAAAGTAAAAGTTTTTACCCACGTTTTCAGCGGAAATGCGCAATGCGAGGAGTTGCTGTTGTTGTTGTGGCCAAGACAGAGCTCGAACCGGGCTAAAAGAGGCCGGCTAAGTGGAAAATCTACAAGCAGGGTTGCGGGGGGTCTGGAAAATGTCATCCAAAAGTTTGTGGCCCCAGCCATTTATGGAATTTTCGGAAGTGGCAGTCAAGCCAAACGAGAAACTACAACCAAGAATTTTCGCCCATCGCTAGTTTTCACTGTATGCAAATGTGGCGAAAAATGCTAGAATTTGAAAAGTTTTTCAAGAACCATATAAATAGTTATTTTATCTAACGAATTCGACCAAAGAAAGCATGAGTTTTGTGAATGGCTGCATACGGTCTTATTATAGCCTTAAAGGTGTTTTTGAAGTATAAGAGAAAATTATTTTTAAAGAAATTTGCTTAAGTTTTGTTTTATGAATGATAAAAATTTATTATTAAAATGGATTTTTATTTATTATTTATTTGTATTTTTATCATATATCCTTTGTTTTTAAAAATAATCTTTAGGTTTTGTCAAAAAAAATTCTACAAATTTATAATTTAAATGCGTTCTTATTTAGTTTTAGTATTCGAAATCTACGCAATTTATTCATTATACTATATAAATATATATTTGGTATTTAAAAATTACTCTATTGGTTTTTAAAATATCTTTAGGTTGCTCTTAAGAAGGCATTAATATTTATAGTTCAAATGTATTCTTAATTATTATGATTTAAAAATATTTATTTGTATTCGAATCTATGCTGAAAAGTGAAATATTTCCTATAGAAAATATATATGTATATATTTATATATATTTGATTGTTTTAATAATTTTGAAAATCATATTAATATTTATTTTTTCTCTAAGATATACAAAGTATAATCCTGTTAATTAATTTTTCTGATATAAGAAAAATGTTCAAATATTATTAGTTTGATATTACATTTTTAATGTAATATTTAAGTGATATTAAAATCTTGAAAACATGTTAAAGTCCTATAAAAACCTGTCCTGGGAATCAATTTACAAACGGTGTACAAATTGTGCCAAAAAGGTTGCCATTTCTCCCGTGTAGAGAAACCAAGGAAAACGCCATCAAACCCAAATCCCTTAATGTGACCTCCACCGTTGCCCCAATTAAGTACTTTAATAACTTGGCCAAAACTCAACGAACAACTGCTAAACCGAAAACTGTCAAGCCGAAATCATATCAAGCAATTTGCAAGCCAAACATCGTGTGCTTCCGGTGTCCCTTTGCCCAGGACTCAACCTTAGATCCTGCACCCACTCCCATATACCCAATAAAACGTTGAGAAATTTGCAACAAGCGTCGACAATTTGGGCAGGTAACAACATTAAACAGTTAGCATAGTTGCCTGACAGTTGCCCGCCGCCGCCACCTGGCGCAACTTGCCCACTTAAAGAGCTCCAAAAGGTTTTTGACAACAAAGCACAACAATTACTTTTACGAGGTCTTTGGAGGGGGAGGAGGAGCTGCTGCCAGGAGCTGCCAGGAGCTCCGTAGAATATCCCTCTGTGTGTGCACACTAATTTCTGCGAAAGATAATCAAGAGTGATAATTATTTTTGTTGGACTTGGGGGGGCGTTTGGGAACCGCAGCTAACTGCGAGCACCTGCTGTGTGAATTACTTGAGCGGCGACAATAAGTTGGCACCCAAAAGCAACCCCCTCCAGCCCTTAAAACGCCACCCACTTCCGCCGCATAGTTGGGGTATTTTCGGTGTCAGTTCTCTCTGCAGATGATAACATTTTGCCATAACGTTGATAACGGCCCGGAGTGGGCTAAAGCATAGCGTTTATTCTCGGTTAGTGGCGAGAGATAGCTGGCCAAAAACTTTTGTAATTACATAAAATTTTTCGGAGGGGGTAAATAACTTTGAACCATGAACGGCAACTGAACTAAACTGCGGCTACTGCTGGGCACCTGCCAGTGGCTAGACTGGGTTCGGTAGCTATAGGTTGTTTTTATTTTCTATGTGTTTTTTTTTTCGGGGTATCGCGTGACCCCATAAAATGTTCACTAAGTGCGCCCGCACATTTTTGATGTAATTAAAATTTCTGTTTATGTTTTTCCAGTTCTCCGTCTGCGTTCATTCGAAAATATAATTCCCTGGAAAAAGACACAGAAAATTATTGAAATACGCATTATGCTTTTATATACTATATGTGGCGTAGGCATTATTCACGCTGTCGGTGCTTTCTCAAGAATTTTGTGTGCCCCTCAAAATTGGTCTAATACTCTCTCTCTCTCTATCGGTTTCTTTTTATTTTGTTTTGTTTTGATTTAGCTGTAAGAGCTGGCAATCGATGAAATTTTAAGCCGATTATAAATATTGTTTGGGTGTTTTTCTACAAGGATATTAAGTAGCCCTTAAGGGACGGCAACTTAATATGAAATTGTAATAAAGATAAAAACAATTTAACTGGAGTTTACCTTCGATGGAAGGGGAATTATATCTTTTAATAGATTTTAGAAACATGAAAATTGGGGATTGTAGATTAAAATATATTGTTTGTGGCCTACTTATATACGCAAATAACGAATTTTTCTTTGCTAAATCACTTCAAATAATTTTTTTCTGTAACCCTAAATCTTCTTTAAATATTTTTAGAGCATTCTGGAGTCGTCATAAACATTTTGTTCCTTTTGTTTCTTATTAAACAGTCAAAAGGCACTCATTGCTTTCAATGTAGACGAAGTTTATTGCTCACTCCCCGGGTTCTGGTTACTCCGCTGACCCCTCCCCACTGACCAGAGAGACTCTTCAATCATCAGACTGAGTCACAGAGTAGCCGTCACTTGCTCGCTGAGAGCACGCGAGGCGCGACAATTAAATTAAAAATAATTAAAAATTATGAAAATGGACAGAAGAACTCGAATTTCAGCTCCATCTTCATTGCCGATGGTCGTCGTCGGCGGAGGGTTTGTTGAACCATTATTAAAAGGCCGCGCCCTCCGCATTGTATGTCCTGACACTTTACATCGACTCGAGTCCAAGTCAGTGTTTAATGAAAATTTATTCTATGCAATTTGCTGCACAGCGAGGGGGAGTTCCATCGCCGGATGGTGGGCTTCTCGGTGGTCAGCGACTGCTCCGATTACACAGTCGCCTCGCTTGTCTCGTGTCAATCCAAATGTCTTTTGCCTTAATTAGAATTGCTTGCCGGGTAAGCCGCGGGATGAGGGTAGAAGAAGAAGGTAGTTACACTTTTCTAAATATTTTTTAAATCGAAAAAATACATAGAACATGGAATATAAGGTATTTATTGTTTCCTATTTTTTTAAATAGAAAAAATAACCTACACAACCTATAAAAATATGTCGATTGTGCAATAAATTTATTATTAATTAATTTCTAAAATTAAACAGCTACATGCGTAATATACCTTTAAAAAGTGTTTTTATTAACTACTTAATTTTCTTATAAGACCTTTCCTTTGTCTCAGTGCCCTTGCAATTCCAAGCGGAAATAATTTTATGCATTGACAGGGTAACCGAGGGCAGGAGGAGGCGTCGCTGGGCGGCTATGTCTCGGCTGCCCTTTGATGCTAAATGTCGCCAGCAAATTGTCGCCCCCATGTGGCGCTGTTTTCTGCAATTAAATGGGCGTGGCACTTAGTTTTGCGGTTGCTCCGTGTGTCGCGCCTTGCGGTTTAAGTCCGCTTTGGATCTGCTCCTCCGCTGCGACTCCAACTCCGACTACGCCGCCGCCTGTTGATCTTATCGCCGCCGCAGACAACGTTTGCAGTTGCAGCTTGACCAATTTCCACAATTGTGCAATTCTGTTTCTCCATAAAATACTCGATATATATACGCATATTATTGATAGAAGGAAGAAGCACTTCTCTCTGGCGTTTTGATGTGGTTCCGCCACTCGATTGTGGCCAACGGGTATAGTTACTGACTTGTGGCGCAAGGAAGAGGCTTCGAGGAGACTTGGCTTCCAGTTGTTAAAGGGCCCTCTTGCCAAGGGACTCTTCGGAAAACATCTTGTCAAGTTGCACAAGTAACTGCATTATTTGCTGTCAAGGGAGCTCCCAAAAAAATAATCAAAAAAGGGTTTGGCTTGTTCACAATTTTAGTTTTACTTTGAGGAACGCTCGAAGAATGTGAAGTTTCAAATTACTCTTATTATATATGCATAAATATGTATATACATACATAGATAAATATTTCATTGATTGGTGTTGAACTAAAATAAAATAATTAAACTAAAAGCGTAATAAAATATGTGCGTGTCCAAACTAAATGCTATCCAAACAATATTTTAAAGCTTAAATGTGCGCGTATGGCAATATAAAGAAAGAATAAATAAATTGATTTAAAAAACTCAGAGAATTCTTTTGCAGTTCCATTTTTATTTCACACAGAAACTACTTTTTTATTTCAATCTTCTTACATTTTGTTCAATTACACATAAATTTGCTTTATTCGTTTTGTGATTAGATGATTATTTAATTATTTAAATATTAATTTTCTATTTTATTTACTTTTTGTATTGCTCAAAATATATATTAAAATGTAGTTAAAGAATTAATAAAATGTATTAAACTATAAAAACACTGAAAAACAGTTGTTTTTTATTTCAAATATGTTTAATTCCTGCAGAAAACAGTATTTTTAACAAAACTAATAACCACGTTCCGAATTAAGGCTAAAACATAAATTAAATTGCTTAAAAGACAATAAATAACACACATATTCTGAAATATGAAAGGATTAAAACACGATGTTTAGAATAATAAAGTTTTAATGCATTTCGGTGGCAAGAACCACAGCCAATGCTGCCACATGCAGCGCACATTTCAAATTAAACAAATGCATTGACATTTGAGCTATGGCCTCAGTCATTTGAAAGTTTTTAATTTGAACAGCAAACAGCTAACAGCTAACAGCATTGGCACTGACAACAAAGCCAGAACATAAATCAAACAACTGACTGCTGTCGACAATGGCAGTGGTACCGCATGCGTTTATGGCCAAGAAGGAGTCGGGGTAAATGGGAACGGAGTCCAGAAATAATTTCACCTTTTGTCCTGGTCCTGGTCCGTTGCCCCTCCACCGGCAGGCACCTCAGCAATTTCGGTGACAACCTGTGGCTGTGCGGCGGAAACATTTGGTCAAGTATACTATGTATATGTGCCATACTTGCTGGCCATGTGCGTTGCGTGTGTGCTTTGGGCCAAGAGAGGGCGTGGTCAGTTTAGAAAATTGACCGTACGACGACTGCTGCCTCGTTATTCAGCGTTATAAATTTGTTAACCGCAACAACCATTTGGTGTAATTATATTGCAATCCGCCTCCCCAGGAAGTTGATTACCATCACACACACTAACGCACCAGCAAAAGGGGAGCATATTAGGACCTGGTTTAAGCCGGACTATTGATTAAATTACATGGCAGGCGCAAAAGGAGCTTTAATTGCCAGGGTTAGCTGCTGCCTTTGCTGCTGGGTTATAGTAAGCTAAATGAGGATAATTACTTAAGTGAGTTTACGGATCGGTGGATGTATTGCAGGATACATGCTGTGACTCTTGCCACAAAATGCATTTGAATTTAAGTTAAGCTTCTACCTTCTGAACTTCCTATTTAAGTATTAAAATATTATGCAGTATTTAAATACTTCCAGATAGGCCAAGTATCACTCGTTTAGATTTCTACCTTCTTAAAAGTTTATTTAAGTATTAGAAAGTATTATTTTGTATCTTTTAGTAATTACCTAAATATATACTTCCTGATATGTATCACCTAGTATCACTTCTTCAAGCTTCTATCTTTTTAAAATATTTCAAGGTATTCAAAAGTATTATATAATATATTTGTAGTAATATTTGTAGAATACTTTCCTTATGCCAAGTATCACCTATTCGTTCCTCTGGTTTTTTTTGTGGCTTTCATTTTCCCAGATGTATTTTCCCTTGGCTGCCAGTCTCTTGTTTTATTGCATGTTTTATCCGTATTGGAATATTATTTGTATTATTATTGCTGTTGCTGTTGCAGGTCCTGGTCCTGGTCCTGGTGTTTGCTCTTTGTTATTTATGTCCTGGCTGACTCTTTGGTCCTGTGATGCCTCTGCAACCGACCAGCCTTTGAGTCCAACTCTCTTATTGCTATTGTCGGCTGATAGGCACTCGTAGAGTATTTTAATTAACCAGGCAGTGGCAGTATTTACATTTAACTGTGTTCTTGTTTTTTTTTTCTCTTTTACGGCCTGCCAGCAATTATGGTCCAACCCCTGGATAACCCAATGCTCGGTCAGTAACCGAAAAAAGTACCAAAAAGTGAATCCAAACCGAAGTGAACCGCAACTGCAGTGAAGCAGGGAGAGGGATAGAGCCCTGATGACCACCTGCAATACAGCCGAAAAGCGGGAAATACCATGTTAATTAGGGGAGAGCTATATGAACGCTTCATGATTCAGGCACATTCCAGTCAAAAACAAGTGAGATTTTTAGAATAGTTTCCTGACACTATGAAAATGGTAAATATGCATTACATGAGTAATTTAGAGATTTTTTTAGCTCTTCAATTTCACGCCTCTCTGGTTGTATTCTTACTCTCTTGTCTAGGTGTCCTTTATACAGTTTATCACTGTCCTTGGCCTTTGACTTATTTTATAAAACTTGTGCACAATTTCATTTATTAAAGCACACTTTTGCTATTGTTCAGAGCACTGAGTTCTCAGCTGTGCGGGTAATCCGAAGCGACCAACAACAACAATCGTTGGCGGCTAACTAGAGGCATCAATTTGTGTATGCAAGGCACTGAAAAAAATAACTTAAAGAACTATAAATATAAAAAAATTGTCTAAATTGAGTTAGGAATAACTCAAATACAAATATACATTTTACAGCCCATTATTTGTTATAGAAAATCCTTATTATAATTATATTTTGAAAAATACAATTTCTTGAAATTTAGAAAAGTATCGAAAATATTTTGTAGCAAATTTACCAACTTCCTTTTCATATCCTTACCCCTCCTGTCAGTCCTGGGCAAGCCCCAGAGAGTTATCAGTTAACCGCATTTGTTTTTTGCGCTGTGCAGGCCGTCATCAGGACACCGCTGATGCTGTAGCTGCTGCGGCTCATCAAGGCTCCATGGCTCAAGGCTCACGGCTCGCCAGAATGGCATCCAGGCAGTCAGGCTGTCTGGCACGTAGGGCCCAACAAAAAAAGAAAAGCCGGAGTCCAAAATTGACAGCAACAGGAGCGCGCCGTGCTGCTACTGCTGCCGGCGAGTTTTCAAGTGGCCAACCGTCTGGGCCCAGCATTTGCATCCCATGTCGCCGCCAAGCCTTCATGTCCTCAGTCCCGAACCCATTACTAACCCCGCCAGAAATCCACTCCTTTTGGCCCCGACCACCCCAGCAGTGCAAACATTTTGGCTGTGTACGTGCCATGTCGCTAAAAATCATGGCCCGCATTTCTTGCTCACCGCTCACCGCTCGCCCTTCGTCCTTTTTACTTTTTTTCTCTCTTTTTTTTTGTTTTTTAAACAAACATCGGCAACCAACCAGCCGGTTTTCGCATATTTATTTGTTTATTGCAGGGAGGCGAGCTGAAACCCTCGGTTGATGGTTTTGCTTGGCTGTGAGTTTTTATGCGTTTGCTGATTTATATCAACAGCTATTTAATGTCAATACAAAACGCAGGGGGTGGAGAGTGGGTGAGTGCGTGGGAGGTGTGCAAAAATAAAACCATTGCCTACATTTGCGGGTTGGATGCATTGTGCCAGTGTTGGTCAAATACGATTGAAATGCGGCAACGCATTGATTTGCTTTCAGAGTGTTTTGCCATTCAAAGCTTTCGGTTCACCAGATGAATCAGCAATCGAGGTGATTTCACTTGGCTGTGGTTACATTTTATTTTCTTCCCCTCACTGATTGATTTTATTGATGACGGAAGAAGTGGGAAAAGGTCTTAACCAGTGTTGAACAATGGTGATTGCCGCAAATCAAGGGACTTTTTAATAGATATACTATTGAATTGAGGAGGGAAAGATTGCCTATAACTTTGTTAATCATAATAAAGTTCCTCTGCCTTTTAAAGGAATTTTATCGATGCCAGAAGAGGTTGGATAACTCTCATCCAGTGTTGAACAATGGTGGTTGCCAAATTCAAGAGATTCGTCAGAAGAAATATTTAAGATTTATTAAAGCTAACAAAGGAGGAAGAAAAAATGGCTTAAAATTTGTTTATCATAATTATATTAATCCTATGGTATTTTGGAAGAGGTGGCTTAACTAGCATCAAGTGTTGCATAATGATGATTGCCTTAAAAAGAAATACATACAAATAATGTAAGCTAATATGAGTTTTTAAATTCATTTAATATTTCTCAATATTTAATTTTGTACTCACTCAAATCCTTTAATAAATAAAATATATATTTTTCATCCATCCAGCATAAATTCAAATTCAATTTGTGCACTTTTTAATAAAATTTACTCATAAATTAATTACATATAATATGACACTGGCGTTGCCATGACATCTCTTTTTGAATTATGATATATACATATTCATATATATTTGTAATCTGTGAGTGACTTTTTATAATTCGTTTGGCAGCTCACCACGTTTTTTGCATCCCTGATTAACTGTTTATTATGACAAAAAATTTTAATTTGAAACATTTATCAGGGGAAGGGGTCATGGGTGTGTTTCTGCTGAATCAACGGGTGTGTTCAGCGCGTGGGCAGACGGCCAAGCGACTCGTTTCGTGGTCAACAGGAAGGACACCGAATCCCTTTCCGTAAAAATCTGCGAAATGAGTGTGTGGCCACTGGCTTTGTCAGGCATTGTCTAGACTTGATTCGAGTGCTGGCGTTGATTTATAATTATTGTTTGAGGGCCCGGCGAGTGGGTGTGCGGGCAGAATGACCAGCTGCTGCCACACCTACCAGACGATGACAGTCCTCTCTCACTCCCTTTCCCATTTCATTTTGCATTTCCCACTGCCCATTTCCCACCGCTCATTTCCCATTTTCCATTTCCCTCACTGCCATCCTGGCTTTGGTCTTTGCCATTCGTCGCACGCTGACTAATAACCAAATTTCATTTCCTCAATTTTTGATTTCCTGCACTCTGCGGTTATGGCAAGGACCCGGACCAGGAGCAGGACCAGCACCAGGACCATGAGCAAACAGCAGCATATTTTATTATTTTAACACGCGCCAGCATCAGGATCAGCAGAGAGAGAATGCTAAATTTTTGGCACGCACAGACCATCGCCCAACTCCCCTCGAAGAAGGAGCAAAGGGTTAACAGCTGCAGCCACGCCCCACGCCCAGTAAGTCCTGCCATTTGTATGAGTTTGTCAAACCGAAAATATATATATATATATTTTTTTGTTGTTTATTTTTTGTGGGGTTTTTCTTTTTATTATTTGTATGAGTGTGTGTCCCATTGTTTGTTGCCAGAAATCATATTCATAAATAAAATTTGCATTTGGCATTCGGGAGGATGCGCGCATGTGTTGCCAAGGGGCTGGAGCAGAGGACCAGAGGACCAAAGGACTAGGTCCTGTCGCTGGCTAAGAAAATTCGGAATTGAATCGAAAACGAGCAAGGACAACTGCTGCGCCCATATATGGGTGTCTCTGGGTGCTTGTGTGTGTGCTAACTGCCCGACATTATGGGACAATGGAATGTCCTTTTTAGTTACGTGCCAGGCTAATATATATAAATACGGCTTGCCCCATTCTGACCTGACCTTTCATAATGCTGTCAATTTGTTCGCCTGTCTGCACACACAATGCTTATATATAGTAGGTCCGGCCTGCATATAAATACATTTATAAAATTCGTACAATATGCAACAATAAACGAACTCCAAATGCTCTAAATATATATTTTATGTTGTCTAAACATTTTCACACCAAAGCCACTGTTGAACGTAAATATTGGTTCAATCGAAAAGTTAATATATTCATTTGCAAATTTCCATTTCAAATTTCGCAACCAAAAGAAAATAAAAACACAAAGATTACCACCTTTTCATGTAAGGGCATCAAATACAACGACCATTTTATATATTTCGAATGATAATAGCCGAATTATGAATATTTTATAGAAATAATAATGGTTGTCCTCCCTGTTTATGTGTCCTCGTTAAATTGGATCAAAAATAATAAGGATATAAATTTTAGAATTTCTAAACTGAACTGACTGCTTTGGTTAACATCCAGCTACCAAGATCTTGGCAGAATCCGAGTCAGAATCAGTTATTTCAGAGGTGAGCAGCCATAAGACCATCGCAAACCTGTCAGTGCCTGTCATAGGCAGCCACAAATTCGTTCACAGCCACAGCCACCGCCACCGATTCCGATACAGGCGCCCCGGCCTCGGTGCCGAGCAGCCATTCATGTGCAACAGAGTTGATATGAAAACTAAAACATTCAACAGCAAACTAAACAAAAACTATGCAGGCGAAACTGTCGTACGAAGATTTGAGCCAAGTATGTAAGTCCTTTCAAGCCGAACACACACAAAATTTGCTACGCCAAATGGAACAGTGACATGCTTACACATGAAAATAATCCCAATGGGCATCGCCCAGACCGATTCTTAATCTAAGTATGACGTCTATATTTTATTAATCCAAACGATATTAGCATTTAGGCTTATTGATTTAGTCCCAAACACAAACCATTAACCCCGAATGTACTTAAAATTTTGATTAGATGATGGTTATTTCAAACTTTCTATTGTACATACAAATGGCATTCGTTATTATTAAAACTTAAACTGGAAAGTGCACATAGGTACAGTTTTTAGGTAGTCATAAAATAAATTTCCATGGCGACCAACGAGGAGAATAAAATATGTACAAAGATCTTCGTTATGACTTAATTTTATTTAACAAACAAAAGGGTTTCTTAAAGCTTATATATTTATATATATTTTGTAAGTATGTAATATATATTTTTTATACTTATATACTTTTTATATGTTTTTTATAAGACTTTTTTTTTGCAATATAGCCTAGAATGATGACTTTGGAATTTTTAGATTCTTTGTAATGTCTGAATCACACCGAAAAGAATTTATTAATAAAGTCATTCATTCTTTAACACAACCTCAACCGAAAAAGAATCCTCTACAATATTTATTTGGCATATTTTTCCCATAAACCATATCCTCTTGTGGCCCACTGTACTCGATGCTACTTAGAAGAAGCACAACCACCGGAAGCGGAAGCGCGCGGCAGGCAACTCGAAGAACATATCAAAAGTTGTAGCGCGACTTTAATTAAACTTTGCAGCGAACGCGAACAGAGAGCTCAACTGGCACAGGGAGAGCAGTACTTTTGGCAGTTCTGGCATACGAACTCACACATATCCACACTCACACACACTTGCGCAATACAAGGACTGGGCGGAGCACACAATGGTTGTGTCTAGGATGAGGGTAACAATGGCTTAGAAGCTGGAGAGAGCAGAGCAGGAGCGGCGGCGGCTGTAGGAGCTGAACAGGACCCAGAAGTTGGCGAAGAAGGTACAGGACTTGCACACACCAGGTGCCACACAATGTCATCGTCGTCATTGTTCTTGTTGTTCTTGTTGTTGTTGCCCGCTCAAGTTGTAGTTGTAGTTGTCTGATTTGAAACAAACTGTTGATGGCTTGTGGCAGGCTGAAGGCCTGGCTGTGGGGCACACAGGAGGGAGCAAAGGGCAGGAGAGCTCGCTCTGTATTAGGGCGACACCCGAGACAGTTAAGGATTAAATAGTAAAATACCACAAATTGCTGAAAATGCCGCAAAGTTTGCTAAAATGTAGTGCCTTCATCTCCTACGGCTCCGTCTCCGTAGCCCTCTCCCCTATGCTAAACGCTGGCTCCTTCTTCGCCGTTTGGAGAATGTTGATGGCAGATGAAGTTTCGCCAGGGGTGCTTCGTGCAACAATGTCGCAAGTGCATAAAAAGAATACAAAAGCATAGAATTAGTTGCAATGTGTGCTGCAACTTTTTCGCCTTTATTGTTTCGTTTTTTTTTTGTTCCCCCTCTACTTCTGGTAATGTATGGGGAGGCAGCTGTCAAAGTATAGAGTCCTTTCACTGAAGCACATGCAATGCCAGGAAGAGAAGCCAATTTAAATTAATGAGTTGTTATGAACAGAAAAATATATCAAATAGCATTCTGAAAGGGAAATAAATTATGCAGTAGAATTTCTTATTTTGTAAGAATCCTTTCAGGTGCAGTATTTCCTTAGAGCTACAATTATTTTCCTTTACAAAATGTATTAAATATATTTAATAATATGTACTTGTATGTTCTTTAAACTCTCGTATCCTCTTATCCTTCTAGTTATTTCGTTTATCCCAGAAAGCATTCACTCAGCCCGGGAATTATAAGCCCCCAAAATATGGCGAAACCTTAATGAAAATTGTTGCCAAAGGAATTTCCTGTTCGGGTATCTGTTGCCAGCTCAGTCGTCTAAGCCACATTGGCATCTGCTCAAGACAGGGGCAAGTTTGACGAGCTGCATCCGCGCCTCACAACGTCTTGGTCTTGGTTTTGGTTTTAGTCTCGCTCTCGGAAGCCTGGCAGCACCTCATTGCGTGCTAAATGGTTTCACGCCGCAAAATTGCACCCACACAGAGAGGATGAGGATGAGGAACACTAACACTTAAACCCACACATAAAGGCAGCGAGACAAACTGCTGCGTTAGTTCAGGAGCTCAGGACGAAGGATAGCTGGGACGTTGGCGGCGGGATTTCTTAGTGCTTCTGAGCTTGGTGTTTTTTTTTTCTATTTGTGTGATTCCTCATAAGCAAACATTTGCTCAGGAAACTGACAAAAGATGGGATTGGAATGGGGAAGGGATTTAAAATTGGTAAATCCTGGACTTATAAAAATCGTTTTCGAATTATTGCAAGCTTTGAAAGCGTTAAAATTTCTACGTTTCTCTTTTTTAATTCGTCGAAATACAACAATATACTTGCATAAAAAGCAAAAGGCGATTTAAACCACAAAAAATGCTGGAAATTATGATGTATTTAATACAAAATCACAGTCTACTTTTTGATGCCTTTTTAAATGATTCGAAAGAAAGTAAGGCAAGTAAAATATATTTTCCTCTCTGAAATCTAGTTTAATCTAAAAGCTCCCATTACAGATTCTCTTAAAAAATACAACAATTATTTTAAAAACTATTAAATATGTCCAAAAGTCCGCTTTATTTCATATCAAATCACAGCTTACTTTTGCATGCCTTTTTAAATGATTTCAAAAATCATTTCTGTGCCTTATAAAGGAGCGGCATGTTAACTACATTTTTCTACCTGAAATCTAGTTCAATTCTTTAAGCTCCCACTCTATTTAAAAATGGAATTGGTCCCAAAAGTAACAAATAAAAACCCTAGACTTAATACATATTCTTAGCCTCCTTTTATATGCCTTTTAAAATTATTTCAAAAACAGTGCCTTTTCCTTATTAAGGAAGTGAGGCATGCAAACTACATCTTCCTCCCTGAAATCTAGTTCCATTCTGTAAGCTCCCACTACTACTCCCTATTTAAAAATGGAACTGGTCCAACTGGGAGCTCGGTAATTGATAGCTCGTTCCTGCTGGAGACCCCTGAATCCATTGAATATTCACGAGCCGTTACGCACGGCAAGCGACCCAAATAGAATGCACCTTTCAGACGCCACAGTTCCACCGCCATCGCCATTTTGCCAGTGGGATACGGAACACCGGGTCCTTTCAGGATTCCTGTATCCTCGGATCCCTGTATCCCCGGATCAAACCATCACATTTGCATGCAACATTTAACCGAGGCGCTGAGTACGAAAAGCTTTTGGAGAAACACTAAAGGCAAAGGCAGAGGCAGATGTAGGGGCAGAGGCTGGGGCAATTAATTATGCCATTCTTTCTGCAAGATTTGTGTATCTGCGAGTAGTGGCTATATGTGAGCGGCAGTGGGGCATGCGAAACTAGCCAAAAACTCATTAAGATCTTACGCTTGGTTCGGCTGCGCCCTCAAGTAGGCAACACAAGCAGAAACCGAGACTGAAACTGAAACTGCAACCAAAACATTCTCCCCATGCAAAAATGCAACTCAAAAAGAAACTTCATTTTAATTGTTTTCGAGCTGAGCCACTTGACTTGTACGGCGTAACCCTCCTTTTAATAAATAAAATTTGCGAGCGAGCTCCGTTCAGCTCGACGCTGTGTGTGTGTTTGCCGAGCAACAAAGTCAGCGGCAGAGTTTAATGGAGTGCATTCTACGGGGGGTGGCGACTTGGTCGGAGCTTGGAGTCTGGGAATTGGGATTGCTTCGAGGACTGGAGCTCGGCGGGAGTGCAGGAGTGGCTGCTGCGAAATGGCGGCAAAGGATCAAGTTGCCAGTTGCGAGCGAGTGCAGCGGCACCAGGGAAAAGGACTAGGGACCAACACAAAACAAAAGAAAAAGGCAAAAGCAAAAGCGAAACAAAAACAATAACAAAGATTGAGAAAATGCCATAATTGGCAGGACGAATAGATGCTGCTCTTTGCCAACCTAAAATATTAGAGGAAAGTGGAGTTTTGACATGGAATTTAGCTAGGGAGTCATTATTGTTTTTAAAACCTTTAAGAAGAGGCCTTTAAATATGCAAAACAAATGTTTTGCTAACAAATTTTGCCTACATTTTTTTTTTTATACAATGTGAAATATTATTTCCTAATATTGGACACATTTTTAAGGGTTGAAAAACTCTTAGCCTATCAAAAATAAAAACAATTTAACAGGAAGGTGCAATTTTAGCTTGGAATATAGGTAGGTACTCCATAAGGGTTTGTAAAATTCTCAAAAAGGTGTCTAAGAGAATACAATGTAATTTTTTAAGTCCCAAATTCAGTATAAAGTGGCTTTTAACGATGCAATATTTTTTTTCATAATTAAGGTTACATTCTTAAGGACCTTAAACCCATTAAACAGAAAGGTGAAGGTTTTACTTTGAATCTAGAAAATAACTATTAACTCTAAAACCCTTAAAAGGTATGTATACAATAAAAAAGGTGTTAAGATCCTAAATGCAGGGAACATTTCATTTTTTTTTACGATTACAAGTACAAAATTGGGTTTTATAATTGTTGACACCTTTTTGTATAGCTTTAAAATCCTCAAACAAAACGGATAAGCTTTGACTTGGGAAAATCTACCTTTGGGATTTCTAAAACCGTTAAAACAGACATCTGAAAGTATGTTACGACTTTTTTAGTTACAAAACTCAGTGTATAGTTGTTTTTACAATGTACATTGTATTCTAAATTTTATAGACATTTTTAGTTAAGTAAGTAAGTTTAGTAGTTTAAAATATGTTTCTTGTAATATTTTTGTATTATTTTATTGTATTTTATATATTTATTTATATTTATTTTTTTAAATTGAAATATGTATATTTGAAGTAACAAAAAATCTACATTGCTTGCAGCTATGAATGACTGGCTTAAGACTTCTAACTTCTTAAGACCTTATCTTTTCCAACATTTCCTCACTCATCATTTACCCCAGTATAGAGCATACCCACAATTGCAGGGTATCCGTAACAATGTTGTCGTATTGCCGACTTGGCCCGGCATCGTTATTTTACGCTTAGCGTGGCGCGAGCGCATAAATTTTTGAAATTAAAAGCGGCAAAGAAAACATGAACCCAGGCAGGCATGGCCTGTCCATGTTGTTGTCGCACTTTGTTGGTCCCCTCTAGCAGGGAGCGGGAGAGAGGGGGGTGTACCGGAGAACCGAGTCCTGTGAACGCAGGAGTCAGGCAAACACTCCAAGTCTCGCTTCCGGCTGCCATGGCGTATACTTGATGCGACTGTTGCTCCTGTTTTCGGGCCGCGACGCGTTCGTTGCACTCAATTTTGAAGCGTTAAGTTGCGCATAAATTTAAATGCAGCCCCAGCTCCCCCCCTTAGCATAACAATGCGAGCTTAGGTCCTGTGATTGCCGGCAATGCGATTCGAGCAATTAATATTTTTGCGAGTCTTGCACGAGGCATTTTGATTTAGTAAACAAATTCCAAAGCAAAGACCATAAACAACAACTTTTAGCGGGGCCATAAACATAGAAACTCACTTAGAGATTCCATTTGAAATTTAAATTCCAGCTTTTAGACAACCTATTTTTGTGTTTGTGCTTTCTAGCAGACTCTCAAGGTCTGTACTAAAACCTTACCATGACAATGTCTCTGATTTGAAGCATCTCATCTATTGTTATAAACTCTAATCAGAGGCCCATAAAGTCAAGTAGATGTAGAGGCTTTAAATGTCGTTCGAAATGGCAGCGAACAGCAATTAATGCGAGTTTATTTCGCCACTTAAAACCAAATTTAAATTCATTTAATATCGTTCATTAGGCGTGTGTGCGTGTTTCTGTGCAAACACTAAACATGACCCATGGCTTTATCTGCCTCTAATATAAACTATATATATACATCTATCTATTTCAAAACAAAACTGTTGTGCCGGGGCAAAGTTTTTGGGGTTACTAAATACAGGGAGAGAGAGAGAGACAGGTCCAGGCGACAAACATTTTTGTGCAGTTATGCAAAAATGTTTGTAGTTAATTGCGCATAATTTATATGCTGCATGCCGCATAATTTATTACTGCAGCTTATTAGCTCTGGCCAAGAGAGCGGGCGGGGCCAGCGAGTCACTTAAATGTGAAATAAAATAAATGACAATAAATATTATTGCTCAGCATTTGTGTATGTGTGTGTGTGTGTGTGGAAGCCAAAAATCTGCTGACGCTTGCACTTTCTTGTTGTCTGTTGAAAATTTAATGGATTTATGGGAATGACAAAAGCCAGACTCCCTAGACCCCTCCCCCACTCTACTCCCTATATGGCAACTTGATTAAAATCCGAATCACCAGACAACAAAATCCTTAGTTATCTCCAGTTATCCCAAGTTGGTTTTTCTCGTTTTTGGTATGTGCAGTTGTAGCTGTCCTCATCTTGACCATTTTTCATGTTCGGTTAAGGCCAATAAGCAGTTCTTTTGGCTTTTCAAATGGTTTGAATGTGCATACATTTATTCTGTGTGGTCTTGTCTTGGCAAATGCTTATTAGTTGTATATATTCAAGACAAAAGCAAATTTATAAGTGACTTATTTTAAATTTTTGTGTGTCTGTTCTTTGCTTAAAAAGATTTTACATGTTTTATTTTTGACACAAAAGACTTTCGAAGTCAAGAAAAAAATCTTTATATTATATAAATTTTAAGATTTTAATAGAGGTCTTAAAAACTTAATATATCTTAATTAATTTTAAGTCAATTCTAAGTCAAAACTTAAAATTCTACGAAACATGAAGAATCTATCGCCTTTTTAACGAATTTCTTAGAAATCATAAGATGATTGTATAAAATTATTAACATAAGTACCATTTACCTTATTTTATAATTTATAAATATTTTAATATGTATAAAAGCTTTTACAAACATTTCTTTAACTCTAAATTATCGGTATACTTCGAATTGCTAACGAATTTTTAAAGAAATCATAGAAGGATTGTATAAAATCATTACTATAAGAACCCCTATCCTCATTTTGTGCCTCATAAATATTTAAAAAATTAGATTAGCTCCTAAAAACAATCCTCAAACTTTGGTTTATGGTATTCAATTAACTTGTCTCTTGATTTATTTTTCAAAGCTTGAACTTAACCCCCTAGTTGCGGTAATGAGCCTGAAAGTGAACCAGTGGCCACTGCCCAGCCAGGACTTATTTTCTGGGCCTGCTGCTGCTGCTGTTGATGTCCGCTGTAGTTCCGCTGTGCCAGTCGTTGAGTTGTGGTTTATGCCCACGGAGATATGGCACAGCCAACATATGGGGCATAAATATATGGGGAGAGTGTGCGTCTCTGCTCCTGATTCCGATGCTCCTCCGGCTGGTGCTAGTCCTGATTCTGCCCCTGCTCCTGCTCCTGCTGCTGCTTCTGTTTCTGTTGTTGCTCCTAACTGTGATGGCATGGGGTCAGTTGCTTCCGGTGCTGTTTGGTGTGTGTGTGTGTCCTGGCGAGTGTGGCAATAAAACACATGAATGAGGCGAATGTTGGCTGTCGGAATGCCAGAGGGGAACGTAGTGTGCCACAGCCACTGCCACTGACACTGCCATCGACTGGTACTGCAGCGGACCGACAGCTACCAATATTAGCAATGAGCACCAATGACAACAATGGGCCAAATGTTCTCACTGCAATGCCAACTGGTCCACAAAGTGCACTGGGAAAAGTACATTTTTTGTCTAGTTTTTGATTATATATATAGTAAGTTTATGAAGAGCTTAAAAATATTAAATATTTAAAATATGTATTTTTTTAGCCCATTTAAAATATTTAAAATATACATATAAAATATTTTATATATTTCTTACCAAAATAAATTAATTTTAATTTAAATAACTCAGCTTTGATCTCCTCCATTTTGTGGGATGTTACCTTAAGTTTTAAAGAGTGAACGTACTTTTATTGAACAGCAAAAAACACATTCACGTGCTATGTTTATGCTTATCGATAAGTGTAAAATTCCCCTCCCTTTCTAGGAGTGCACAAAAAAGCGCTTCCACATTTTGTACTATATGTGGTGACCCAATCGAATCCTTGGCCGCTGCACATTGGTTAGAGCTCAAAAAAAAGAAGAGGGAAAAAATCAGTTCCCAGTATAATGAGCACTGGGTCCTGCCCCGCCGCTCCCTCCGTCCCATTGACACTCCTCCACTTCGATATCTGACCACCGACTGACCAGTTTACAGTCCAACTGAACCGAACCGAACTGAACTGAAAGTGGCGCGGCGTAATGAGCAGATGCTTTGACAGTTTGCTGCTGCTGCTGCTGCTGCGAGGCATAAACTTTTGGCAGCCACTGTGCGTGATTTATGGCCGGCAGCGACACATCGGCTGGCATTATGAATGGCGCTTTTTTTGTATGGTTATCAAATGGTTTTGAACGGCAGATTCGATGTTCGAGTACTGTAAAGTATCTAGATTTATAGGCAAGGCTATAAAATAATTAGCTAGGCTCCAATTAAACCGTAAATTCCTTTTATCTAAAAGCCACAAGAGCCCTGCGGCTTAAGTTGCTCGCTGGCAAAATGGGCAAACTTTAATTGAAATGTGAAATGTAAAGGCTGGGGTTTCCCGTTTCCTATTTTTTTAAGCTGTTGCCTGGCAACTTTACCCCTTCGCACTGGCTGCTAGGGTTCCCCCCATTAAAAGACATGCCGCAGTTTATGTCCTTGAACTTAGCCAGCTTGAAGCCACCACCACCACAGCACCGAGAAGCCAGACAGTTGGTGGCGAAAAGTTCGCACAATGGCCACGGAGCGCATTGTAGCGCATAATTAGCTCGATGAATAAAAACCAAAGGCAAAACCAAAGCCAGAGAGCGAAAAATGACAAAGAAAAGGATGAGGAAAGCGGGAGAGAAAGCATAGAGAAAGCCCTTAGCAAAACAAAAAAATAAATCCAGGGAGTTTTCTCTATCACTCCCTGTGTCTCCCTTAAATTTCCTGCCATTTTCTGGTGTATTTGTGTGTATTCCCGAATTGAAGATTTACTCTAGAAATTAATTTCCCCTCCACAAACAGAACTAAACAAACTTCCCCGTGGAAAATTAATGCACAAAACAAATTTCCATCACTGCCAGGGACGACGACAACAAATTGATTTGCATAATGCCGCGCGAGAGTTGCCTTAAATCTTAGCTGGCGTATAAAATTACTTTGTTCTTGGACCCTAGGAGTGTTGAAATTTGGTTGTAATTTCCAGGCAGGTCACACAACATTTTTAATGATGCGATTTTTTCTGTTTTCTTGGGCTGTAATTGAATTGGCAGCAGAGGCAACTAGGCATTGGGTCTTGTATTATTACCAGGCATTGGGAAAAGCAGCTCTAGCCGGTGACAGTTGAAATGGCAACTCTTGGCGGGCATCTAAACGTGCACAGGATGTGTCATGACGACTATTTTGCATTTTATCTGCTCACGCACTCACACACATACACACACTAACAGCTAACACATACACCAACGCATCAAGAACATGGCCGCGTGGCAAAATGGCGTCGTCTGTAATAAATTACGTATACGCAGCGTGGCGCTGCAGGAGACCCAGCGAAATACGCGGATGCGAAAGCAAACCAAGCCCAGAAACCCCAAAAACCCAATGCTCGAACCCCTCATCACCTCACCCTTTCTAAAATGCCAACGGCAGGCAAGCAGCTAGGCAGGGCAGCATCAACCAATTGGGAATGAAAATGGCAATGGAAATGGTCATGTGAATGACAATGGTCATGTCAATTGGTTTGGGCCTTCTGGTTGAATTCCCGTCTAGGTGGCATGGTCCAGCGTCAGGCATTTCATTGTTATTCTAATTCCTTGCCGTCGCTGCAACTCTTGGCCCCGCGGACTGCGTTTAATTGCAAAAGGGTCAAAATGGGTAACTAGGCCGTTTTACCCTCTGTCCCCCAGCTCCATAAAAATTTCCACTAAGCGAAGCAGATAGTAAGCGGAAATGGACCTGATTGATGGTTACACGAATGAATGGCACACATTAGTGGGGCTATATCTATGGAACTGGTTAAAAATCATATAAAAAGAACAGACATTTTGGTAAAATAAGAGTTTAAGTCTTTACTTATCTTACTCGTAAATAAATATGTTTAAAAGCTTACAAATTGGTTAGGTTTATAGGTTTGTTAAACAAATTATCAAGGTATATTGAAAATCCTTTACTTCTTTCTTAATATATATAATATCCCTTTTATAGACCTTTTGAAGTACTGGAATCTATCCTTAAACTCCTTTAGTCCATTGCACTTTTGGTATCATCACTTGTTCCTTGCCAAGCCTCACCATTCGAGGCGTTATTTTTCCATCCCCAACAAGATAATTCACTTTTGTTCCCTCCCCAAGGCTCGTAAAATGAAACATCCTGCAGGTCCTGGTGCGCCAGGCTCAATTAGCAGCCGTTTGGCTTCCTGAGACGAGGGTTGATTCCGCTGAAAGCTTCCATCTGTGGATCATAAAAACTTTTTCTATATTTATACAATTAACACCGGGCCAAGGCAGGGAGCCGGGGAGCAGGGTTTCTCATGTTTATCTTAAAGTTGGAATCGCGCCACGCTCTGTGATTAGAAAATTGCCAGCAAATACGTGTATATACATTAATGGAAACTCCTCTTTCACTCCTCTTTTCCTTTTGTTTTTTTTTTTGTTTTTTGGGTTCTAAACGGAAGTACTTTTTCTTTGAGCCTCCCTCGCCCCCAATTGTTTTGTCTGCAGTTATTTTTTCTTGTTGTTTTTTTCCTTTTGTTTTTCGGTTTGCTTTGGCTTTGAGTTTAATTCTGATAGATGATGCTGATTGCAGGGAAACCAATAATCAGGACCAAGGACCATTTTCACAAGCCCTTCCCGGAGGTTAATGGTGCGTCGGTCGTGGAAGTTTTTGGAAACGGTTGTTGCCAAAAATAAAGCGTGTCCTTTTAGCCCTCACATCGTACATCTTGGCGTACAAGCACGAAATTTTTGGGGGACACAAAAACTGAGAGTGAAAAAAAAAATGTGGGCAGTGTGGAGCAGGAAGCTTTTTTGGGGAAGAAAAGAAGCCACAAGCCGCAGAGTCCTGGCCCTGAGCATTGGTCCTTGCCATGTTTTGTTAAGTTTCACTTCTTTGTGTCCTTCTTTGTTGATTTCTTACCCTTTTTGGTCGGAAGGGTACTTGGGATTTAGGTACAAGATACTTCCGGAACTGGCATATGATTAGTTTTTAAATATTTTAATAGGTTAAAGGGAGCAAGGAAAAACTTCTATAAGATGTTAGATGTATGCTTTACAAATAATTTGTTGTATATTTTTCAAAGTGAATTAATTTTTTTATTTTGCCCAATTAGAAAATAATAAATAAATACTACAAGCTGGCGGGTACCTAATATGCAGCTCCTTCCATTATCGCAGACCGCCTCCCGGTGGAAATCATTTTTTCCTACGTCGTCGGGCAGCGCGCAAAAAATAAATTAGAAACAACCAAAACGTCTCGAGATCGGTCAAAAAGTAAAACTTGTTTATAAATTTAAAAAAAGGGAAATACAATGAAAGGAAATATATTAAAATAAGTTCAAGAGACACTTAATGCCACTCAACTTATGTACATATACATACATACATAATTAATCAAAAGCAAATTGCAAAGGGTATTCATACTTCGACTTTCCAAAGGTAGCTTCCTTTGTTTTTTTCTGTTGTCGTTTCGTTTCCTTTTGGGCCTGTTATTCATAGCTTATAAAACAATTCCCCTGGCTATTGCGCTCTAATGTTGGCCAAGCTTTTGGCTCGTCCTTGCGACTCCTCCGAAAAAAAACCAAAAGGAATAGGAGGAAAAACAACAAAATTGGGGAGAATGAAAGCAGTGGTCGTATGACTACTTAAGGTAAATAGATGACACTACGATGCCGCCCACATGCCGCCCTTGTGGCACCCCCTGAATTCCACCCCCGGCTCACCTTACCGATGCTGATGATGATGTTGCTTATGTTGTAAACATTTTAAGCAAATTGTTTAGGTAAATAGATAAGACGTGACCTTTCTGACACGGGGTCGCAAATGCATTGTCAGTGTCAGCGGTGAGTGGCTCCCCACCACACTCACTCCGCCGCCCACTTTTAAGGAGGGTTGGCTTACGTCTGGCTAATGTATTACTTAGCGTTATTATGCCTCTTGCTTGCTTTTTCCCAAACATATCTCCCAAGTATTATTGTCAATTATAAAAAAAGCGACGGGCACAATGCACATACATATCGTATACAGGACTCTCGACTATTGTTGTGGTTTTTCGTCGTCCTGGGCCTTTGTGCGCCGCCAACAATGGTGTCCTCTTTGTCGTCTTTAAGTTGGAAAATATGCAAATAAATAACGATAAAGTAGGTAAAATTGTCTGGCCAACAACCCGAGCGAGGTTTTGCCTCTGTCGCCCAACTAGACCCTAGAGAGGCCTGAGCCCCGGCTCCCGCAGCAAATCCTTAATGACGGGGGAGGTTCAGCTGGGCCTTATATGACCCCAGGGTCATATGCCAAAGGGCGTGAGAGCAGGGGCCCGAGAGTAATCCCGATTCTGATATGGCCACTTAGCCATAGCAGAAGGGGAAAAAATCTTATGTGACGCTAAGGATCAATTTTATTGGGGTGTTTTTTAAAAATAGTTTGATATTTAAATTGTGAGAGAAAATGGTTTAAAGATTTTGTTTACTTTTTTAAAAAATGAAACTAAATGTGATGTGTAATATATAAATCGATATTTAAAGGATTCGATACGATATATAGTTTGTTTGAGAAAACAAACAAAGTTCTGGTAATTTCAAATTCGACCCACTGATTCAATTGCCAACTGCGAGGGTATACAAACTTTGGCTTCTTGAAGTTAGTTTCCTTATTTGATTTCAAAAAAAACAATACCTTAAAGTTAAATACAATGTTTTTTTTATATCTAAATTAACGATATTTTCCAAATGATATTTAAAACGATATATTTCTCGATTTACCATTCAACCCTACCTCTTCCTCTTTAGGATCTATCTACATATATTCATTTTAATTAAATTTTAAATATTCTCTGACACTATTGGCAAATAATTTCAATTTCGCCCCCTTATCAGATTACATGTGTTCGACCGGCGATAAACCAATATTATAAATGTACAATATATGGACAGCTGCATATATTTTTAGGTCCGTGTGGATCGAGATAAGGTCTGTTGATTTACGCGGCCGTGAACTCTCGTGGCTAAATCGCATTTAAAAAACACATTTCGGAATCGCAATACATTTCAAATTCTGTATTATCTCGGCTTGTAAGGCCCACAATTTAATTCTCTCCGGGAGGAAACTTTTCTGAGGATTCGCTGTCCTTGAAAACCACTTAGCCGTCGCTATATAAGTCTTTGGGGCTAAGCCCGATATTGTCGGGGCAGCGAATTGTTTTTCTTTTCCTTTGCTTTCCTTTTTTTGGCATTGGGTCTTTTCGCTATTTATGCCTCTTTGATGCCCCGTCCATAGGCGATTTTTTTCTTTATATTTGGCTCAGCTTTCTGATTATTTCCATTCAATTTGGCCGTTTTGCGTTTTCGGGCTTTCAACAAGTTGTAGCCTTGACAATATTCCCTGGAATGGGAGAGGGGAAATATGAACACAAAACAAACAATTACCGCGGCAACAGGGCAACTGGCAAATCCTTCGACTCCCTCGCCAGGGTTTTGTGTAAAAGGGAACTTCCCTTCGTGGTCCTAAATATTTTTTTCCGCATTTTTTTTATTTCGTTTTTTGCAGCTGCCAAAACAGTCAAGTGTTTCGGCCTTTGTTGTTGTTGGTGTTTACCCTCCCTCGGCTAATCGAATTTGATTGCTTCACACTGATAAGAGCAGCTGCCATGCCTCACCTCAGAGATTCCCCTCAATACGCAGATCCTGCATCCTGGATGGCCCCGATCCCAGGCAAAAGTACACTTGAGCCAGTGGAAGCCCTGGCCTGGCCTGGCCGGATTTTTATAGCGTTTCATGTTATTGTATTAGCCAAAGCATCCGCATCCGTGGCATATGCTTTGAATATATATATATAACTCTACTTTTAAAGATTACCTAGACTTGGACTTTGTGGAAAATATTTTGGACTTGGGACTGAGGATGTGAGGGATTAATATGAAATAAGGATAGTCAAATTTCAACCCTGGGTGGTGTAATTTTGGTATAATTATATTTTATATTAGTTAAATTTTTACAATCAAAAAGGCTTAATCAATATTTAAAATTTAGTTCAATATAATTAAATTGCAGCAATATTTACTCACTAATTTCTCACTTATCCTTTCGGAGGTAACTTTTAGTCGCAACATCTCCGAAAAGACTGACCCTTGAACTCCATTCTTTTGTTAGATTTCGCGTTTTGTTTGCTTTGCTGATTTCATCGCCGATTTTTATGTGCCCTGTGTTTATTATGCTTTACGTTTTTCGCGCCTCATTTTAACCCCTTTATTGGATTTCCTTACCCTCACCAGGTCCTTCAGTGGAGCGCGCGTGTCGAGCGGAAATGCCTCATTTTTGTTCCAAAGTGTTTTGCATTTTTGTGACTTTTCCCCCGGCTGTACTGTGTTGCTGTTAGATTTTTGCCTTTTGGTTATTTTTTCTTCTTGGTACGATATGCAAATTCGCTGCTGGCAGAGTTATTTGTGCTGGGGATTTGTTTTAAGCGCCCCGCGCTCTCTAGCGTGTTACTCATATGTATTTGTGTTTTAGTTTAGTTTTGTCATCCTGACATGGGATATGGAGCGCTCTGAGCTCCGCTTTTCGGTTTACTTCTGTACAAATTGTTTTGCGTTTGCTTATTTTTCCGGTGATTTATGCATTTGAAATGAAAAGAGGAACAACAAGAAAATGCTGCAGATCTTTTGTCATTTTTGAAAATGGTTGGTGAAATCAACGAAATCTATTGACATAACTTGCATTTAAATGTCGAAATTAGCACATTGATCAGATTTTAGCAACATACATTTTGATAGAAATTCTTTTAAGAGAATAATAATTTCTGGTCTCCCACCAAGACGACTTTAGCTTTAATGATTTTGATATTTTGCTACTAGAATAAGACGAGAATAATACATTAAACATAACTATTTATAGCGTCCTTTACCATTTTATTTATTCTTAATTTTAATACTTAATTTTAATAAAAAGTGCTAATCGCACTTTCACATATCGAGTTTCTTTGGTTGCAATTGTAAGCTAGTTATGCATCTTTAAGATCTTTGGTTTGAGGTTTTCCAGAGTTTATTTCTATTGAGTTGATTTTTTATTGGTGTTTTCGGTAATATGTATATTTATATGTGTTGTTCCTTAAGAGAATTAAATAAAAATCAATATTCTAAATCAGGTACACTGTTAATATTATTTCTAGTGGTATCTATATTTATAAAATATTTTTAAAAAAATCACAAGGAAAACCTTAAAATAAATATTAATATTAATAAACATTAAATGCTTAAACTATAAACTAGGCTAATTATATATTTATAATATTTATAAAATACTTAAACACGGATTTTCTTGCATTTTTGTTTGTGATAATTAGAAAACAATTATTTAAAAATGATTTAACTATAGCTTACTTATTAAGAAAACGGTTGGCTTCCTCAATTGTCTCGCAAAACGATTCCACGAGGACGGGTATCTTGACATTAATGTTGGTAGACTCTGAAAGTACTCTGCCTGGCAAAGGTGTAAATCCATTGTCACTTACGAAGCCGAATATGGATAAATTTTTCCTGATCCCCAGGAGCGGATGCTAGAGCCGAGACTGACTCCTTATCCAGGCGCACACTAGTAACTTTTGAGGATGCCTCACCTCTTGCCGGAATTGTTGTGGTGGGCACTGGTTTGGCAATCAAAGAATTGGTCTGCGTTTGCATCAGTAGACTATTGACTGGCATATGAGCTCTGGGATATAACTTCCACACTTTCTGCGGAATGACTGATGGTTGCTGTGGCTGACTGCCCGGTGCGGAATTAGGTGGAACCGACATCTTGGGAAGAAGGCGTATATTGCCTGCTGGTATCATTTGAGCTAAGAATGTATTCGGCGTTGGTAGCTTAGCCATTTCATTAAACCTCTCATTGCTCTGGAATTCATTGTTGTCTGGCGAATTCGCCGATACTGGCGGGATTAGACACCAGGGTGCACTCGGATCTAGATGGATCGCCTTGCCAGCAATATTTACTGCTACATTCTGGTCTTGTTTGGGCATTATTTCAGGTGCTTCTTTTATCATTTCAATTTCCGGATTGGTAAGACATTGGTCTGGAATATTGGGATATATCTTTATCTCGTCAATCGGCTTCTCAACTCCTACGACTTTGGTAATAGGTATTGGCGGGTATTTGAAAACGGGGGCTGTTCTGGCATCCTCGCTGTCAATACTGACTTTATTTTGGTTTGTGTTGTTATGTTCTTCTGGACTCAATATTTCGCCACTGTTTAGGAGTTCCTGTAGGGATTCTGAGTTTGAAAAGCGGCTAATCTTTGCCGGTGGGGGATGGACCGTGATATTGGTATCAAGGAGGTTATCTGTTAGGTGTTCTAGAGGCGTCAGGTATTCAATGGAGGTTATTACCCCGTTGTAATCTTTAGGGTACTCCTTTGCAAACACGTCCTGAGAAAGGCTTAGCGGTGAAGCAACAGCTGCCACAGGGTTTTGATTACCCATATTCACTTTCTTCGCTATAGGCTCTTCCTCATCGCTATCCAAGATCTCTATAGTTAAAAGCTGCTCCTCCTCGATATCGTTTTTTTTCATTCGAGTTAGCTTAAGGTACTGATCACGGATAGATGAAAATGAAATACAAGCATCTAAAGATATTAAGGAAGCTACTTCTGGCTCTATCTCGGGCTTTGAGAAACTGTCAGCAAAATGTGGAGCCTCCTCCGGCATTGGCAAGTCTCCACGGGTCGAAGTGGGCAATATTTCTCCCACCTGTTTAGCTTTAACCAAAAGAAAAGGAGAAATCTGCGACCTTGAAATGTCCCTAAGATTGGCATCCAGCGGCTTGATTTGCCAATACCCCTGCATGCCCTCCATCCCCACCACACGATTCTTGGCATTATCAATCTGCCAGCCACTCAACAACTGCACTGCCAGCAGAGGCAGTTCATCTTCATTGATAGCATATCTGATGTTGACCACACGGTTGGCTTCGTAAACGGAGGGCGTCACGTTGGGGGTGGTAACCGCCATGAAGACATCGGTCTCCATCTGAACTACCCATACGTAAATGCTCTGAGACTCGAAGGCGGCTAGGAAGTACTTCCACTGACAGAGGCATTCAAATCCGTCTCTTGGCATCGGGAAGAAGAGGCTCTGCTTAATCTCAGACACCTCGAGCTTAGGATTTGCGTTGACTTCCTGATCCGCGTCCTCCTTTACTGCATCCGATTGAAACTCAAAGCTATAATGCGAACTGGTATCCACTTCCGAAGCGGAGAACGTAGTGTCCCAATGATCCTCTTCGATGACCACAAGCTGGCCCTCAGAACTGATTGGGCAGAATGTTTCAAAACTTTCAACATCCGTCAGCCGGCCGAGGCGCACAGAGCATTGCTGGACCAGATCCGTATCGATAACTGTGAGAGAAGGAGCTGCAGGTGCAGCTACCATCATCTCTTGCCCCTCCACGCCGGGCGACACCACACTTGCCACATTTTCCTCGGTGTTATAGAAGTTTACATACTTTTTCGGCCCTATTAGTACATTTTCGCTTCACGCCTTGCGACTCGTTGACCAGCACCATCTTATTATCGCAAACGACCAAAGTGCAGGTGAAGTCCTTCTCCACCTTTGCCAAATGGGCATTAAACGTTTGGTGTAAGTTTAAGGTAGTAGTATCTAAAAGATGGAGAAGAAAACATTTAGGAATTATATTTCCTGGACTAAAGTAGGTAATGAAAGCATCAACTCACCATCAGCATTTATAACCGAGGCATCTACAATGGTGGCATTCAAGCGGCGAAGCTCATGAACCACTCGTTTTTGCCGGCTTGGAAGACGCATTTCCTTTACGGATATGCTCTTTTCGAATGTAAGCATCTCGTCGTCGAGGAGCTCTTTCTCCTCGTACTCATTGATCCTGCCCTTGATTTTGTTGTGATTGATAGGCATTCTTGAAGAAAACCAAAACAAAACCTTATGATTAAGCAAAAATAAAACCTATGAAGATTTATAGTGTTGATAAAACAGGACAAGTTGTCAGCACTGGATGGAAAAAAAGGCCTTTCATACGTGCTGATTTTTCAATAGTAGGTGTTGTCATTTAGGTACATTTTTGGTTTTGGAGGAATGTAGTTTCCCAATATTACTTTTATTGTTTAGAGTTTGAATTGTCGACAAATGGGTTACTGAATTATGGATAAAATAAAACTTTTCGCCTTAAGTTTTGATGTAATTGTAGATAAATATGGGATGAATGGTTGATAAGATTTTGGTCTTAAATGTTGATAGAAATTTAATAAGATAATTATTAATTTTTATTTATTTAAATTTATCAGTAAGTTGTATGCAATTTCATCAATGATTTATCAACAACAATAAAATTTTAATACCCTTGCAGGTTATTATAATTTTAGTAGGAAGTTTGCAGCGCAGTAAAGGAGACATTTCCGACTTTATAAAGAATATATAGTATTGATCATCATCAACAGCCGAGTCGATCTAGCCGTCCGTCCGTGCATCTGTTTCTACGCAAACTAGTCCCTCAGGTAGTTTTGAAGCTATCTGAATGAAACTTTGCAGGTTTTCTTATATATGTATGCTCTCACTATTACATATAATTTTTTGCATAAGTTTATCATTTAACTGCCATAGAAATTTATTAAAGCAAAATTTTAATTTAGCTGTTTCTCGACATATTTGTGTCTGTTCAGAGATGGAGTCATTTTATATTATTTTAGAATTTCGGTTTTAATTTTATGCAAAACTGTAAATGCAATATTAATAGGAAAATATTAATCCCGATAATTATTTTGTTATGTATTAATGATTTGTATAATTCGTGTTAGTTTTTCTTTTCATTTGATTAAATTATAATGATCCAATTGCAAGCTTGAAGGGTATATAAATTCGGCCTGTCCAAGTTTGCTTCCTTTCTTGTTTTTTGTTTAGTTTATGAAAATTTTGCAAGGGCTTTTTACGTCACTGACATATACACACTGACACTGACATTATACACAAACGAAGCAAAGAGCACGCGCAGCGTCAACCGGAATGACTTTTACTTTTTGTTTTTGTTGTGTGTGAAAATCTACCAAAATATGTATATATGTCAGCACGTCTGTAATGAATTGGGAATCGCATTTATTCCTTTCGTAATTTGGATTTGGCTTCGAGAAAAGGCTTTGCTAGGAAACACTTTAACCTGTATAATATAATTAATAATATCTGGCTGGGATCCACTTTTGCGTTGCAAAAAAAAGTACATATGTACATACATACACAGCACATGGCCAAAGTCACCTAAAAACATTCTTTGGATTCCACCATAAATCCGTTCACTCACTTGAAGTCTTCTAGTCTTCTTGGTAGCTTATTGCAGGTTTTTCACTTTGCACTTGTTGAAAATTTGCTTTTATGACGGAACGAAAAAGACAGCCGCTGATTAGCCACAGTGTTGCCAGGTGTAAATTTGATGCTGGCATATATCGATGGTTATTTCAACCTATAATCGATAGAATTAATAAAACAAAAAAGAAATTAACAAAGGAAATATAAATTATTAGTCCAAATTTAGTACAATCCTTCGTTTTTCTTCAAGAACTATTTTACTTTGATGTAGACAGTGGCAGTGGATTTTGAAATTAATTTGACAACCCTTTTTGGCATTTTTAAGTGTGCCCATCGTATTTTTCTCAAAGAATACTTTAAAGCTAAAAAAGGAAGACAATATGATCAATGAGATTTTTCTTTTTCTATTTCCAAAGAACACTCAAGTTTACAGTTAACAGCACTTTTCTAGCACCTAAATCCAGTCGATCGCCTGGCTCACTTCAAATTTATGGTCTCTGCAGTCAATTGGTCATCAATCACGTAACCAGAAATCAAACCAAAACCCAGGGAATCGATTCCAAAGTTCAGTGGACTGTCGGACAGAATTGAAACCTCAGTGAAGGCTTAATGCTGCCTCAGCAGCCACCAAGAGGCGAACCGAACTGAACCGTGCGTCATAAATAAAAGAAATGAAATCATTTCGAGCAATTTGTCTACAATTTTGTGTCACACTTTCTGCGCCATTTCTCACATGCCATAAAAATGCTACACACACTTACACACGCACACACATCCGGGGGACACCCATCGATGGGAAGAAGTCCTGGGCACCAACTTGGCCACCCGGCAAGGTGTCACGCTGATAAATGGCTCTGCCTTACTTACGCCAACTTCTTCACTATCCCTCAGGTGCCCGCTCCTCTTAAAGGAGCCCTTCCGCCAAAAAAAGAACAAGCCCCAAGCCCTGCTGGTGTAAAATAAAACCACCCATTCCCTTGGACATTTTGCGTTTATTTTTCACGAAAAACTTTTCCATTTCTCGCCCTTTTGCCGTGTGCCAATTTCAAGAAAGATTTCCTTTAAGTATAATAAAATGCAGTGTCGCTGTCATAAATCTATTCCGCTCGATTGTCACCACGACGCCGCAAAATTGAAATGCATTGACATTGAAAAATTTCTAATAAAAACGGGGAGAGAATATTCGCTTTTTAAGAGGGCGAAATTTGAGCACAAAGCGCTTCAAACTTTTTGGCATTTTGCGCAGTGTTAATACGGAAATTAAATATTTTGAATAGCGAGAGCAGAGCGGCGAAAAAATGGCAACAACAAACATGGGGGAGCGGTACCGACAGAGTCTCGAAACAATTTCAAAACATTTTAGTTGACAGCGACCCCGGGTCACACACACAGCGAAACGCGAACAAATACATTCGCAAGCGCTGGTCATGTTTGCGCAGGGAAGTATGCTACACATTCATCCATATTCCACGAAAAACAAGCGAGTCCTTGTGTGTGTATGTGAAGGATGTTCTAAGAATGTGTTTCACGGAGAAATTTATTACAGGAAATTAGAAATTTTTAATATTCTTATTATTATTGGGCGAGAAATTTCATCTTCAAAATTGTATTTATGTACATATGTATGTATGTATGTATACATATGTATGTATGTATTTTTATTAAAAATAAGTGGAATTTTGTTGTTAAAAAGAGCAAGGGTATTTTATTTATATACCAAGAATATTGGTCATCTTTCTTAACATATTTCTTTAGGGAAAAACTAGGAAATTCTGTCTAACAAAATTTTCAAACTCTGGTAAAAAATTTTGAATAATAAAAAAAAATTATCAATATTAATTTCAAAATTGTACGAGTTTTATTAACTATATTATATGCATTTTTTTCATTTCTTTAACATATTTCTTAGGATAGGAGGATATTTGTCTATATTTCCTGAATTATGTCATTTTAGTTATTTTTTAATTTGTATTTTAATCTTTAAAGTATTTTAAAATTATGATGCAAATTATTACTTTATGTTTTTCCTTTATTTCTCCAGCTAAAGTTATCTCTTTGCTTATATCTTAAGTACTTTTTAACACCGTTTTTGTTATGCAGAACTTCCCCATTTTTAGCATAACTTTTTCGGCATACATATAGTTTTTTGTTGCCGGCTGACAAAAACGTTTTTGCGAGTTGGCTTAAAAATTCTAATAACACAAATATTTGCAGATGAAAGAGGTACTAAAAGGCATTTGGCCGCATGCTCCACTTGTCAACTGTCGACGGGGACAAAGGGATAGGGGAGAGAGGAAAAGAGGGGAAAGGAGTACAGTAACCAGACCCAATGACCCCTGACCCCACTCCAACTGGGGACTTTCCTCCCGTCCGGTTCGTCCATCACTCAGAGATCCCGGTGTCGTCCCGGCGCTGGCACACTTTTTGACAACGTCAGAAAACTGGAAAGGACAACAACAGCAACCAGCCGCAGACGAACGGACAAGTAATAGCAACATACCAAAACAAAACTCCTAGAAATAACAACCAAAAAAGACTACTAAAAAGGGTAGCAAAAAATTCTATAGTTTTTCCTGTTTTCCACTTTTTTTTTTTTTTGTAATTTTCGTTGCATGTTTGCTGCGTTTTGCACTTTTGCTGAACATTTTTCATCTGTGCTGGGCAAAACTTTTTGACATGTTGCTGTGCAAATTGAATAAGTCCGCACCGACACATACGCAAAAAGACATTGCCAAATAATGGCTAACACACACACACACTCACGCAGAGAGACAGACAACCACTTTGTTTGTTTCTTTATCCCAAAACGCCGCCCCAGGTCGCAATAATCAAATTTGCAGCATCCATCCGGCATGCCTCCGCACTTCATCATTTCACCTGGCACACGGGTTGACAGCCAGTGATCCCTCCCTGATGCACTTCTCCTGTGTGTTGCTACCTTTTCTGATATTGCTAAGTTTATTGCCACCCGACTAGGGGGCAGGTGGGGGTGGGCTAACTAATTTCACAGCTCAGAGTCGGAATTTCGGCAATCATATGTGGCCTGGCCAATGATAAACAGCTTTGCGGTCGATTCCTAAAAGAGCTATTGTCGGGGAGAGCCACTCGAAATGGTTAAGAGCACCGAAAGAGTTGTAAGCCGCTTTGGGGATTCCGGGAAAAGGGGTTTCCCGGCTCGCATCGGGGTTCCATGGAAAATAAATGCGGAAATTTAATAACATGCGCCAATTTATGCTGGGGATTCTTGTAAAAATCGTAATTGTTACATAAATCATTTAAATATGTTTAAGAAATATAATATATTCTTTTATATTTTGAGTGCTTATTTATACGCCTCAAGCTTATTCGCTTATTATTTATGGAAGAAGAGCGAGAAAAGCAACCTGCAATTTTTTAAAGTTTAAGTTTGAAATATTTTAATTACAAATATTTATTATTTTAATATTTTAGTTTATACAAAAAACCTTATGAACTTCAATTATGAACGTGTAAATAAATACGACAAAAATACTGTATATTTAGTTGGAAGTAAATATTAAATTTCAAGGAAATGTATTCCCCAGTTTTATGGATTAAAATCATATTCAAAAGGGTTGCACCCACTTTTCTTCAATAATTTATATATGAAATATATTTTTATACAAAATACCAAAATAGATCGATGTAAATATTCAATACCCAGGAAATAATATATATGCCCCTGTTTTCTGTTTAATAATCATATTCAAAAGTGCTTCTCTTTGTTCTCTTTCCCCTCAATAATTTCTACATTTTTCTCCTTTTTTTTTGGTTTTAGCCATTTCCAATTCAGCAAGCTCTGCATTCAATCTTTGGCCATGATAGAAGACACCCACAAATTGAATTCATCGCCACACAAAGTGCATGGGCAGAATGGCCCGGCATTGGGGGCAGCAACAAAAAGGGGTAAGTGCTTTTTCTCTCCACAACTCCTGGCGGTCAACACTAACCACCCCCCAGGCCGTTATCCAATTTCTGTTTTGGCCATTGCCTAGGCCTGCCTGCGTTCACTTTGTCTTGGCGTTTTCGACACGATTTTTCTTCATTTTCCGAAATCAATCAAATGCAGGCATCCGTTCGGGAGGTGCTCCGCCCTTTCCTTTGAACAGGAGGCAGAGGCTGTCAGCAGCGACACCCGATCCTGGGAGGGCTCTCTCCTGTTCCTCCTGCCTGCCAGCTCGCTTGTTGGACATTCATCAAGCCATTTCATCTATTGACTGATTGATAATATTTTTGATAAATGATTGGCGGCCATGTCCCGTCGTAGTCGTCGTAGTAGTCGGTGGCCCATTTTTGCAATTCTCTCAGCTTCCGGCTGGCCGGGTTATTTACGGCGTGCAAAGCGGCAGGCAGGCAGGCAGCGACAAAGGCAAAAAGGATTTATAGGTGAGCGAGCAGACGCCGCCTGCAATATGCAAATTGATGGATCCTCGGACGGGTCATCTCCATATGCCCAGGGCTTAAGCTTGTTCCTTGATTGAGCTGCCTTTATATTGGGATTGGGATTGAGTTTGAGATTGGGTTCGGGATCTGGATATGGATCTGGAGAGGGGGTACAGCCCACCTGCTGGAAAACACAGAAAAAATATGTATTTAATTGGAAGAAAATACATAAATATTATAATGATGAAATATCTTACAGGCAAGAGTGTAAAAAATAAAATACTCAAATTACTTACATAAATACACACATTTAAAAATCTTGGAATTCATTCATAGACATAGAAATCCTTTATACTCTATAGATATTTATGTTGTTTTTCACATTCTTTAGGTCGTTTTTTTTTGTGTGCTGCTTGTTGTGTCAACGTCGCCATTCTGCATCATTTTTCATAACGAGCCCGGCTAATAAAAATTAATTGATACATCAGCGGCAACACCATTGTCGGACCGACCGATTAGAATCAGTTCCAGGAGGGCGCACACACAAAGGTGTTAATGCTACTGAAATTGCTGCTGCTGCCCCGTTCGGCACGCGCCAATGTTTACACGGCTCATGGATCATGGTCCTGGGCTCTTTGGCCGTAAGCTTTGGGCTCTGAGCTCATGGCACAGGGCGACATACATACACATACATAGCTAGCTAAAGCCGTTCGACCATATGCGACCAGACCAGAGACCCGGACCAGAGCCAAACAGAACCAAGAATCAAAACAATCAGGCAGCCAAGAGCAGTCAGCCTGGCAGGAGCAGCCACCATACGATACGCCCACATTTGGACACGATGGCACAATATAAGCCAACTCAGGTGAGCTGGAGACAGGGCTAGGTGGGTAGAGGAAATGGAAGGGCAGTGCAGCTTGGACACGGACCTTCGTCGCCCAAAGGTAACTAAATTCTTTCGTGCAGAACTCCACGGTGTCTCTGCTAAATTGACTCTTTCGAGAGCTAAGTAGAGGAGCTGATGCTCTTTGGGAATTATAATAACTAGGATAATATGAACACCAATCTAGAAATATATATAAAACGTATAGAATTTATTTTAAGATATTTTAAAATACCAATAATAATTGATTTACTTACCCCAGAAGCCACTTCGAACTTTCTTGCCTAAACTTTAAGAAGAAGTGTATATCATACGTTTCCTTTAGTATTTCACTACGAGATAATCACACCTTGTGTTAAATCCGTAAATATACCAACCACTTAGCCCGTTTAGAGTATTTCTTCTTCGGTTTGTGTGCCTCGGGGCAGTGTCACTGCCACTGCCACTTAATGTTGCAGTTGTTGCCTCTTGCCTTTGTGGCTGAGCTAAGCGCCGCGTGACTTATTTGATTGTTAAACAACATAATCTGTTGCCTGCTCTTCCTTCCTACCAACCAACTGGCCAATTGATTTTTGGTCCAGAGCAAACACTGGCCGAGCATCCATCGATGGCTGGTGCCAAGTACCTGGACGAGATGAGAGTTCCTCTTGCCGACGGGAGTCAAGAGTAATTCAAACAATTTGCAATAAGGCGCCGCTTGCCCTTGCCTCGCCTTCCAAGGAAACCCCGCTGGAATAAAAGGAAAACGCTTCGAAGAATTGGTTTGAGTGGGAGACAAAGTCAGAGCCCATTTACCGGCTAGTAATGAAAATGCAGCGTTGCGGAAAATCGCACCGAAGACACCAGACGACACCAGGCACTAGACAGCGGACAGTCGCCGAGTGGAAAGTGGAAATTGAAAAGTAACGGACTGGTGGAGCCGCATGAGGAGAAAGAATATTGCGAAAGGTATGAAAATGGTTCGCTCAAAATTCATGCATGAATTCCGAGGGGTTGGTTGTTGGTTGGTTGGTTGGTTGGTTGGTAGAAAATGTCAATTTTTTCGGGTGCCCAGAGAAGTGGTTTTCATTTTCAGGGACTCCCTTTTTTCCGAGTTGCTTTTTGGTCAAGCCATCGGATGGGCAAGCACTTTCCGGCAGTCAATATTGCGGGGCGGACAATGCCATTTTAGGTGTTATTGTGTCAATGTCTCGATGGCCAAGTCCCTCCCCTGAAAACTCTGTCTCTCTCTGTCTCTCTTGCCACCTCAGAAAGTGGTTTTTGCTGTTGCAGCTGCAAACAGAATTGGTAGTTCATACATTTCACAGCAATTTCCATTTGCCCATATTGTCAGACAGAATTGCCCTCTATTTCCCCCATGCTCTGGCCAGATTTTTTGCAATTTCAGTTACTGTTTCCAGTGACAACCGTATATACTGGCAAATCAAAGCTAATTCCATGTAATCAGGCACATTTGTTGCATGTCCGTCCCCTTGTCAACATTTTGTTGCGTTTCCGGCAATGCACACGCTCCAAAAGTTGGTTCATAAAATGCAAGAAATGCTGCTGAATTAGGGCCCAAAGCCGGTTTTGGGTTTAGGCCATTGCATTTATTGCATTTATTTGATTTTATGGTTACGATTTCAATCGGTTGGCAACTTAATTAAACGAACATTGTTAGAGACTGTAAAAGGATGCAGGGAACCATGTTTTATAGGAGCGAGTGTTAGTCATAAGGGTGTGTTGATAAAGTGTAATTGAGGTAATTGAGTATTTATACTATAGTTTTCTAATCGTAAAATAAGTTATTTATATTGTACTTATATTTAAATACTTTTAAATAAGACTGGAAAAAATATTCAAAAATTGTAAACACATTTTTGAATACAGTTTATATTTAAATTCTTCGTGTTTCTATAAAAAACTAGAACAGGGAAGGGTTCTGTTGTAATATCTTGAATATCTTTTAATTTTAATAACATTTTTCTATCAGAAAGATTATTTGCGGTATGAGGATGTTTAAAATCGAATAAATGAGTTTATAATAAAACCTAATTTTCAAATTAAATTCCTCTTAAAAGACCTTACTTTCCTTTCTACTTATTCCTACAAATATAAGTAAGCTAAGTTATTCCTTAACTATAATTATTATTTTCCTTTTCCTGTACTGTTTTTACACAATAACTTACAAGCTCTTCCTTGGTAATAAACATGAAAGTCCTGCTTTGAGTCAAGAGATCTGGAGTGCGCCTCACTTGCCACATTAAAAAGCCACAATGTTTATCGGAGGCTCTGGCTGGCCGGCTGGTTCTCCCTTTTTCTTGAAGCAACTTGACTTCCTTTAGGCAAATTAAGACACACACCCCGCCGCCCCTCCAAGACCGGCTTGGGCTAAAAATAAAAGTAAAAAAATAAAACAAAACGAAGTGTAGAAGGAGCAAAACTAGTTCTACGTGAAGTTAATCAATGGGGAAAGTCAGACGGGGCTCTGGGCAACCGGATGCTGGTAATAATATTTAGATTTTTAGCCCTCGATGCAAAACTTTATGCTTGTTTAGATAACATTATCGCCTGTGCCAGAGTCGACTCTTTCCAACTGGTTTTCCCCGGCCAGCTCTCCTCCTTCATCCTGACTTTGGCCGCACATAAACTTGGCTAATTTACGATTGCATTGTGCGCATTGGACTCGCTCATATAATTAGAGAAATTAATTTGCGCGCTTTGCAGGATTGGGAATGGGTAACGAGCATAAAGTTTTTAATTTTCATGATGCAGATAATGCCCATTAAAATATGCCCCGGAAAAGGGCCAACGTGATAAAGAGGCAAGCGCCCCGGCCAACACCTGCCACAGCCACTGGCGGTGGAGATCCTTCTCCGGGAAAGGCAGTGGTCCCTTTGGCAGCTATGCCTTCTCAGCCGCAAACTAAGTGCATTAAAAAATGGCAAAAGGAAAATAATGCAGGACGAGAGCTCTGTGCCCTGTGCCACTGCCTCTGCTCGCTTGGCAAAAAGAGAAAATCATTTTTTTATTATGCAACAAACAGAAAAGTCGTCCTTTGGGGCCAGTTGTCCAGACGTCCGACCAACGATGCTTGACGACGACGACGACGTCGACCTTTTGAACCGAACCAAAGTCCGGATTCCCAGCGTCCCGTCGTCCCGGAGTCCTGGAGTCAACGAACGCTGCACAGAAATAAGCGGCAAAAAGTTACCGCCGCCGGCTCTGGCCATTATGCATTATTATTATCCTTGCTGCGGGTCTGTGGTCCTGGCTCCGCTTCAGTTACTGATTCTCATTCTCATTTTGATTCTGATTCTGATTCAGCTGATGCCGCTGCATTTTCACATATATTATTATATATATATACTGGTTATATATACGTTTTATCCCCGGCATCGCCATCGGTCGTGCTGAAAATTACTGCTCGAAATCAATTTCATGCGATTGAAGCACTTAATTTTTACCAATTCGTTGCTCCCTAGGATGGCCGGGTGTTTGTGTATTTTGCTCCTGCTTCCTGGCTCTGGCAGTCGCTCCTTGCCCCTTTTCACGAGTCCTGCTCATTGAGCACTGACCGGGCAAATTATTACAAAAATAAAAAGGGCAGCGGGAAAAACAAATAGCGGAGTTTCACAGAGTCTCCATGGGGACTTGACGATGCCCTGTCCAAAAGGGTTAATTATTATAGAAAGGATGTGGGCAAGGAGCGGCAGGAAAATATTTAACTTTAATATGTAGCCAAAAATCTATTTAAATATTTTATTGAAAATTCAGATTGTTTAGGGAACTATTAAGAGTCCCTTACCGAGGGTAAAGACCTCGTTTGTTACTAGCAAATAAAGCCTTGTACAAACGCATCCTTCAGTTTAATAATATCCTGGAGTCCCTTGGAAGAATAAAACAGTTTCAACACAAATAAAGCATTGTGAAAAAGTACTTTCCCTTGCAGAGACTAACCATTAAAACAGACTTTATATCGTTGCTGTTGACTCGATTAAAAGAAGAATCACTTTACAGGCTCACTCAACACAATTTCAACAATTTACGAGCTTAAAGAAACTTTGTAAATGTTTTAAAATTGGCTACATAAACTTTAAAAAACAACCAGTAAATAATTGCGGAATGCCGGGTTAAATTAATGCAATAGTTCGATATTTACTGAACTATGCCCATTAAACAATTAAAAAATAAAACCCGAACAAGCATCCTTATTTAATGAATCCACAATTGCGGAAAGGAGTGGAAAACCCGGTTTCAGACGTATTTTAATAACAGGAATTTTGCAGGACACGATTGCTTGCCTAGCCACAAACAGCTTTTGTGCAAATATTTATATTTACAAGCTCGAAAAAAAATAGATTGGAACAAAAACACGGTGTTGTTTTATTTAATTCCTTTAATTATTAAATCGTTTCGAACATTTTCTGCCTAGCGGGGCTTTAAAGTAAGAACTGCAAGTGAAATACAAATAATTAATCATTAATGTCCAAATTGATTGCAATAATGTGCATTTAAATGTCGTCTCGTTCTGCTGAAAATTACAATCATAAAATATATGAAAACGCTTGTATGTTTATTTGTTGATTTCCTTTGCAAATGTAATCCAAGATAATTGACAATGGAGCCAGCTTTTAACTATTAAAACCTCAGGATTTCTATGTTCTTATTCAATAACTTTTCTATAAGAGACACTAGCATTTACATATTTAAGTATTTTAATTACTCAATTTCAGGTATCTGATAATCATTTCATAGAAGCAAATACCCTTTTAGCCTTTGAAATAATTTATTTGTATTGTGTTAATGCAACTAGCAAACTTATCTCAGACTCAATAAATTATTATTAATTATTTACACTTCGCTTGGCATATTTTAATTAAAATTGAAGGCGCTACCGCTGCTGTGGCAACAATTGCCCCTGGCTGCGCTTTGAATTAGCTTAATTGATGTTGTTAAATTCGTAAATTAAATTAAAAACCATATTAATTAAGCCCATCGCATATTTTTTGCAACCAGCTTAAAGTGCTCTTCATATATTTAATGCGAATTATTATCGCCATTGTTATCAGCTTGCAGTTTTTCTTGTGGTCACCCCCAGCTCCTGGGCATATTTGAGTTTTAATTAAATTATTTCATATTGATTTAATGTATTTGGATTAATGAGATTTTTTGTTGTTGTTGTCATCCAGCAAACAGTAAATCCTTTTTTCACAAATGCATTGCTGAAACAAATGTACGTATTTCTGATCAATTAAACGCTTTTAAACGTTAAGCTTCGAGTCTAAAAAATAAAGAGAGAGCCAAATCGGCCAATGGCACTGAATGCGTGTGCCATTAAATTGCCATAATTCGCCCTGACAATGCAGCGCCCATTCAGCTGGCATTATACCGCCCCGAGGCAGCAGCAGATATGTATATACTATATGTAGTATGTGGAGTCTGCAATCGCTGCCCGATATTTTAATGAGACGCTGAAGTATAATTTATGAATTTTAATGAGTTGCCAAATGATGCCGAAGCGTTGATTTTCCATAATTATTAACACAAGCACCGCGCCGTCAGAGCATCGACATTCCCATCATCAACAGCACGAGTGCAGACGGCGGGACCCGGCATGAGTCCTGGCCGCCGACAGTGTCTGGACCTGGTCATCAACTGTTCGGCACATGCAAAAAAATAACAACAAGAAAACAAGAAAATGTAAATGGAAAAAAATGCCAGGAGAAAGGTCTGGTAGAAATTCTGGCCATTCAGACCTGAATTCACTTACCTCTTTCACAGACAAATGATTACTATATTGAGTATTATCATTTTTTCGACATCAGGTCATTCAAAAGATACAATAGAAAATGTCTGTAAGGAATGAAATTGAGAATAAAAAGAGTTAAAGTGCAATATTTTATACAAAAAAACATTTAATTTGTTTTATTTAGGCTTAAAAATAATATAATTAAAAAAATTTTAATTTCAAAGTGTAAAAAATAATAGACCATTAAACATCCAACTTTCAGTTGATTTTTCGATTTTTCCTTCGTATATTTTCAACGTATTAACCAATACTCGACCATTAAATATCCTGCCATCAGCTCACTTAAAATATTGCCTGCCTTTCGGCGTAGGATGTTTAAGGATCTCTTCCAAAAAGTCATACAGAATGTGAAATTACATATGAGCTATAAATATAATACTTTTACGAGCTATAAGTTAAGCATAAACCATATATTTATTTACCTAAAAACACTATATCAGATGTTCCTGTATAAATTTTCAAGGGTAACAACAACACTATCCTTAAATTCCTTGCCGTAACAAGGGAATACATACATAGGTGCACGTTCGACTGATATCCATCTATCTCTCCCTAGGGCCTTAAAGTGTTTACCTTATTTATTATGCCTTTATCGATGTTTGCTTTTTTTAATTAACAGCTTATGCGGATTGTCGTAATTAAGCACCTGCTTCGAGGATGCTTAAAGTCTTTTAAAATACATGTGCAAGTGAATTGAATATTTTGCGAAATTTTCAGGCACACACAGACCCACGTCGGGGAAAGATCATTAATACAAATTAACACATAATTCACGCACACGGTCAATAATGCGTGCGCACAAAGCCATGGCTAATATGCGAATGCTGCCGGTAATACCTAATTAAAGCCAATAACAATAATAATAATAATAACAAAATGGCTGGGGCCAAGGGACAAAGGCTCAGAGGCTGTGCACAGGATGCATTGCATAATGAAATTAACTAAAATATGCCGTGGAGTTTGCTTAATTAAAACGGATTTCAAACCAAAGGACGCGGTTGTTTCACGCAGCCCGGCTTAAGCGTGTGAATGACAGCATATAGTAGGGAATTCTATATAGTATATATATATATATATATATATATATGCACACCTATGTAGCACATTCGATTTTAATGCAAAGCGGCTTAGCCGGCTTACCGGTCGCATGATTAATTGTAATGTCCTGCATTACATTGAATGGCCTGCAAAATATTGGCCAATTTAGGTATATTTAAATTTTGCTAGGGCCATTAATGTTGAAAAGAGTTATGCAAATAATCTATTTACAACATTATTGGGAAAGTTTGACAAGAAAATTACAGGAAAATACGTTTTAATGGAATCATTGCCTAAGCTTGTTGTTTAGCTGATATAAATACGAGCAACTGAGAGAGAGATGATGGCCATAAAAGTTGGTATTTAAACAGGTAGAAAGTAACATTAACCTCAAAATATCGCAATCATGCTCCTCAGTCTTCTGCAATCACGAGCCAAAGCCAAGACCCACTTAAATACACATACCTAGTATTTAATTAAGTCTTTGGCCAAATCGGTGGTAATCATTATATTTACACAAGCAAACATTTTGGGCATTTGCTAGACCAACACTAATTACAATCCCCCATCGATGGCAGGTGGCGGATTCCATCAGCAATCACAGTTCCGATGCTCCGATGTTCTGATGGTCCAAGACATGACATTACGGCTTAAGGTTGCCCAACGGTAATGATAATGCCTCACAAAGTCAACACAAATGCGGCACTAAATCGGCCGGACCGGACCGGGAGGATACTATATACTCAAAATATAGATGAGGACGGAGGATGGGGGTAAGTGCGTCGCAAATGAACTCGTAATACCTCCACACCGACACGTTTATGCACTCAGCAAAGGGGGGAGGTAGGGAGCGATGGAGGGCCTTGGGCGGGCGACACTTGTGGCACATTTAGTTGGGCCCTAACGGCTGTCTCCGACTAACAGTAAACAGCAATCACTGCTAATGAGTTTTATTGTAAATTAAAATTGCAATCAGTGTCAGGCACTGGCAGCAGCATCAGCATCCGCTCAGCTGAAGTGTGCGGGAATGCACTACAGTATATGGCATGGTGACGCGTTTGGGGTCGCTGTGCGCATCCATGATAAATGCAATAAATGACACGTTGAACGCCTGTGACTCAAATCCTTGCATAATAAGTTTGCCAAATTGCAAAACATTAAATAAAGACAATGTGCAATGACAAGCCAGAACACACACAGGGAGGGACACGACAGTGGAGTGATGTCCCTGTCGTTAGGCAACCATTCCGATCCATAACCCATAAACCACATGCTACTATAGTCTGTAGTTGGATCTGTGGATAGCTGGGTAGGTGGGATAGGGTAGGTGGGATAGTTGGGAGGAACTCATGGATTCAGGGGGCAATGCAACTGATGCTTGGATGTGGCACCAATACTTGGATTTTCTTTTACTAGATTTTCTACTTGATTTAGCGGGAAATGTTACATGTTTTTAGTTACTTATGACCTTAAATCAGGCAGTAAGACTTTGATATATATCAAGGTTTTATGGGATTCATTTGTTAAATTTTCAGACAAATTTTTGAATGCCACTTAATATTTGTAATGATTTTAGAAATCTTTGAATCTAAAACAGGGCAACAAATATTTTTTCGAGACCTAATGAAATTATTATTCAAAACTTTTTATATTATATAAACAATTCTTAACTTATAGTACAAATCTTAGACATTTTCTGTTCATTTTACTTCATTATTTATATTATTTATACGAATGGCTTGATATTTATATTATTATTTAAAATTTTAAACCTTAAATCGTACTTCCTTTACTGATTTTCCACTTATCAGTACTAAAATTTCGCTCCTTCTGGCAACAATTGCCATCACTGACTCCATAAGCCCACACACACACACCACAAAGTACTCCTCTCACCAACACAATTACACCACCAGGACCCTTCTCCCACGCACACAGACGGACACATGTGATGTCATTAAAAAGGCATTCATCATGCAGGAGCCAGGATGGATGGCAATGCAGCAAGGGCTGGCAAGGGAGGGGGCGAGCGGAAAAGGACGAAATGAAGTCATGTAGGATGGCTGACTTATCGATATACCAAGTTAATAATTAAAATCGCAAAATGCGTTAAAAGTCTATCAGTTTAATTGCCATTCGTGGCTACAACTATCAGCAGGCGGTGCCCTTAACCACCGCCGATGTCAATGACACTCTGATGAACTGTCAGTCCTGCCCCGGCTCCAATTCGTACTCTGGCTACTCCTACTCCCAATGCTGATGAGGCTGCTCCCGATTCGGCGGATGCTGCTGATGCTGCATTGATATGCAATTAACAGCATCAAGGGGTCGGGCCTCGGCGGTAGCGGGACAATTGACGCATCGGGATTTATTCTATGGGCGCATGCATTTTTTATGATTAAACGATAGTTGGATGATTCCCCTTTATTCCCTCTGGAGGAGTGGGCTCTCCTGCTGCTCTCCTGTCCTGTCCGCCCGAATATGCCGAGCCACTGGGCAATAATTGAACAATTGCCAGCTGTCAGTGGGGAAATGTCCGAAAAATAAAAAAGGGAAAAACGACAAAACCAACGAAGGACGACTGTCAACCAAAACCTTCACTACTGCAGCTGCTTTAAAGGATTAAAGTATTACCGGGGACAATGGCTATTGGATGGCATTTAATGGGGATTATGCGGAGTCCGAAAAGGAGGCGCCGCCTGGCTGCTGGCTGGCACTTTAGTTAAGCCGCGCAATGTGGGTAATATTGGTTTTTATTATTTATTCATTGATTTTGAATGGCTGCCGATTAAATTAGTCGCGTTGAGAACACCAGCTTGCGGTGGTTTTCCCAAAAACCAATTGCCAATATTGTTAAGATAATATGGGGAGTGTGAATGGGGGTTTATTCAAGGGGTTTATTGCTTAAAAAATAAGGGTTTAATGAAGAGTTTTCACTAATGTTTTTGGATAAATTTATTCCTTAAACAATTTATAAAAGATTTCGTGGTCTCAAACTTCTACATTTAAAGCATTATTACGTTTTGTTTCAGTTTTTTTTAATTTTGTTCAAGCGTTCAAGAAAATAAGTCTAGCGATGATAAATGATTGTTTAATCTAAAGACTTGTTAGTAAAAATTTCAATACTGTAACAAGATTTTGTTTACATCTATGTTGATGGGTTTTACATAAAATGTGCTGATAGAGTTAAGAAAAATCTGTAAAAATCTGTAAAGTATGTAAGTAGCAGGGAAACTTTAAAAGCTTGTTAACATGAATCTGTATCTTATGTAAAATATGTTTATTTAGTAGTAACTTTTACATAAACTTAAACATTTTTTAAAGAAATATTTAAACAATGTGTGAAATTTTCTATTTTCCTTGTAATGGAATTTAAACCTTTGTAATTTCTATTTATTTACAGATTAACACTTATTTTTCTTACAATTCAAACCTAAGCATTTTTCAACTTGCCTCTTAACCAAACCTACCCTATTTTCTACTTCTCCTACTGATTTAAACAAAATAAATCAATAGAGCTTAGTACAAAATCTTCCTCTCTTTCTCTCTCTCGTCATCTCCCCTTAAATTTCTTGATAATTTCCCTTGCTTTCGTCGCACATGGAAACTAATGAGCCAACGAGCTGATATATCCATTTAAGCTTACACCCAAAGCGTATCCGATTCGAGAAAGCTGGAAATAGGAGGAGACCGAATCCCAGCTAAGCCGGATCCCCCCGGATCCACCGAATTCTCAGACTACCACGCTTCCGATACTCGAAAACTATTTATGCTAAATGAGCAACATGTCTTAATCGGCTATTCATATGGAAATGCATGGATTATTATTCAATTAGTTACGTTTTCAAAGCCCGAGTCGGAATAGAATGTAGCTCGCAAATACACAAGCAGAGAAAAAAGTGTAGGAGAGGGGATGGTAGGGATGAATCCATGAGATACATCTACCTACACTCGGCCAAGAAAATAAATGGGCGGGTAAGCAGAGCTGCTTCGCTTCAGTGAATTTTATTAATGAACTGTGGCCAACTGTGGCTGGCAGCACAAGTAACTCGAGAGCCAGGGCTCAAACATTGGCCACGGGAACGGGAATGGGAAATAACCAGGCGATACACCTGCGAGCTGGGTTCCCTCTTCATTATTTGCCCAGGTTTCAAAGCACCTAGCTCCGAACCCCAACCCGATCCGCGTCGCACATGTTCAAGCTGCTCTCTCGTATCTTGTATCTTATATCTTTTGGCCAAGCATATTGCGAAAGCCACAACAACACAGCGTAGTAAACGCAAATGGCCATGGGGAAGCGAACTATAGCTGCTGCTGCTGCTGCTGTTGCCACTCTCATTCATTCATAAAAATCCCAAGCGCCAAATCCAGTTTGAGCCATGTACACAAACCAGATTTCACACACATTCGCTCCCCGCCGCCGAATCAAGTTCAGATGATATTGCACAGTGGATCGAATTGGCCAGCAGATGGCTAATGAAGTTGAGATGTTAGCTCCACCGATTTGGTTAATTACTTATATACTGTATACTGTTTTCCCCATAGAAAAATCAGTCATGATTATGGAATATGGAAGATTATGCAACTGTTTAGAACGGGGCATTAAAATGTATTATTTATTGAGGGTAATTAAATAATTTAATGCATACATTTATGTATTTTAAATGCCTATATTTAAAATGAATTAATATAATTAAGTAAACATTTCTTAGAATGAATATTTAATATATCACTTGAAGTTGTTCAAAGAACCTGGTTGGGATTTATAAGATACTTTCTCTCTTTAGTCCTTTCGCTCTTAATAAAATATCTTATCTACGTCTTTCATGGACATTTATACTAAAAGATATAGATTTCTTATGAAGTAAATTCAAAACATTTAAATACAATGATAATCTTATAGTAACAAAATAAAACCCACTTGCAAATCATGTGAAAGTAAGCTCCAGTTGAGCACTTGATCATTTAGAGCTTAAACTCCCTTTAAGAAACTTTTAAATGAAAGTAGGGATTATAATAGAGTTACCAGATCCACTGTACCAAAGCGTCGGTGTCTCCACCGTGTGGGCAGACAGCGGATGTTCCATCAAACAAAACAAAACTAAAAAAAAAAATCAACCAGAACAGCGACTGCAACAACAGGTACTACTTACCACATGCTGATGATGGGGCTTTGATCTTTAACTCCAGCCCAGTGTGAACCAGTTTCCGTCATAAAGTATCCGTATCGGTATCCATAAGTATAACTCTGGGATGGCTCAACTTTTTATTGATTGAAGCTCGTCCGTCGCGTGGGCCGTGGCCGTAGAGTGCGTAGGGAGTGGGCTTGACAATTTCGAACAGGCAATTAATTATAACTGTTTGTGTCGTCGGGTGGGTGTCACACTGTCGTCCCTCTGGCTGGGGTTTTTCGTTACAAAATTTCCAAAAATTTGCATATCAAAAGCCTAGCCAGGGAAAATGGGGAATGGGAAGCCGCTGCATTAGCGGTAGCGAGGGGGCGTGGCAGCATATCAGTGCGTTCTTTGTTTAGGCTCAGGGGCAGCCACACACACACACACCGCCCCCAAAAAGCCCACATATTGCACATCATCGTCCTCGTTCCCGACACGCAATACTTATAGTTTTCTGAAACTTTTCCCAGTTTTTCCTTTCCCCCCTTTCCCGATTTTTTAATGAGTTTAATAAATGCTTGCTTGACTTTTAGCGGTAGTAAGTTTCTCAAGTACTCGGCAATTAGCGGCATGCATTGGGCTTTGGGAACGGAATAAGGAAGCCTTTGGCACACGCAATGAGCAAGTTGAACCGCGCGACGTTCCACTTAAAAAAGAAGTTCCCGTTTCAGTTCAGAGGAGCAACATCCATGCACAGGGAGAAAGCTACAGAAGAGAAGCCTTATTATACCTCATAAAAATATATTACTGAAATTACAAGGAAAGGAAAAAGGTAATATTGGAAAAAAATTATTAGGTAGCTTTTAATAGATTTTACTTAAAGAACAAACCATTTAAAGTCTTTTCCTTAACTCAAAGTAGTTGAAAAGATGGAACCACTTTAAAGTGCCTTTAATATCAAAACAAAATACTATCATTAACATTAAATACAATAAAAACAAACCCTTCAAACTTGTTTTTAACTCTAACCAATTAACTCTTTAATTACCTTAACAAAATACATTCTTGAAGTGTAAAAACAATACAAATACTCCCCGTTTAATGAAGCATTTTATTCCTTAAAGGGTGATCAAACTTTTTCTCTGTGTGAAATATGATTCTATCCACTTGTAGGCCTTCCTGCCCAAGTCGACGACTCTTTGATGGCAGGGTATATGTGCCTCATCCAGAAGGGTTACCACCACACTTGCCTATCTGGCGGATAGGATATCTAGATTGTCGTTCACTCCCCGCGAGATTTAAGATACATATAAGTATATATACGAAGTATATAGTATGCATTGCGAGTTCCCTTCCGATGCTTTGTTTTGATTTTAATTTGGTTCACACAATTCATCTGAGCTTGGCCTAGGCAACGACTGTCTCAGTGTCTTGGCAATGACTTGGTGGTAACTTGGCTGACTTGGCTGACTGGGCTGAGTGATGTGATGGGGAGTGACTTGCTCAAGATTCCCACATAAATTATGTGAGAGCCCAAGTGTGACCAATAAACCAACTGTCCAGACGCAGACGACGAATACGAATGCCGGCAAAATGGTTTCGTATTGCGACCTGCAATAAAATATGCCTGGAAAAGGCCAACTCGGAGACGTCTTTAAGAAGCAGCCAGCCAACCGCAAGACTCCTGCAACCCTTTTTCTTAACTTAATTTAGAGCTAAATATTAGAAATTACCTCACGTCCGGGGCATCAGGCGGAAAGGGCACAACGAGAGCCAGTGGCAGGACCCAATCCCCATATAACTTTTAAGGCATGCAAACTTTGTTCCGCACCGAATCGAGTTCAGTTCGGTTGAGTGGAGTGTGCAGAAGTGTGGGGAAGTGTATAGAGTGGAGGCAAATGTGCCTGCAAATGTCTTTTCAATTGGCAATCGAAGGGGGCGGCGGTGCAAAAAGCGCTGCGGTAATATCCCTGCCGTGAGGACGTGAGCATGTGTGTGAGGCGGCTGTGCGGGTGTCGACTTTGATGCGGTCCTTAAGCAGGCGTAATCCTGTCAAAGTGTTATCGCTAAGCACAAGCCCGGCACAAGCCCGGGACACACACAGCAAAGCCCCGTCCGAGTGGGTTCTTCTCTCTGACTTGCATGCAAATTTTTTTGCGCCACCACCCCTGATTTCCTGGCTTATATTTTTTCGATAACTCGGCCTGATACTTCCTATTTGGATACCCTTGAAGAGGGGGGTCCTTTTAAGAAGTTGTTCTTGAAGTTTGCCAAGAAAAGAGTTTGGAGACTTCAATAAGATATATGTATATGGCTTGGAAAAACTAGCAGGTTTTTCAGGAAATGAAAGCTTTTAATATGAAATAAATTTCCCTTTAAAATAAATTTGATAAATATTTTATCTAGTATCTTTAGGTTAAAGACATACCGATTAATAATTCAACAAACATCTGATTACTTTTTCTTAAAAAAGAAACTCAAAATCGTAAAACCCTATTCAGGAATATTTCTTGTGAATATTTATGATATTTTGGGTAAATAATATGTTTTTCAAATACAACTTTTTAAATATTTTATTATTTACTCCTTATATATATATATACCTTTAACCTAAAATAATTTCTTATCAAGGGTATCCCCCTTTTCAGTTACAAAAAATGTAAAACTTTTCTTTTCTGCTTTCCCCCTTTTCCCTTCCACTTGATGGTCTCTCCATTTTCCTTTTTGCTGACTTTGCCACACGAGTTTTACGCTTAAATAAAAAATATCTACACTTACCACTTTAGTGTTGCTCACCTAGCGAGGCGTGGAAATCCTTTTTCCACCACCCTTGGCCCTTCCCCTCTTTGGGTTTCTCGTTTTTCACGACTCTTGTATCGAACAAGTCATCAGCTGGCGAATGCCGAATGGCAAATGGCAAATGGCATCGCTTGTCGCCATAAACTTGAACAAATATGCAGCCGAGAACGTGCCACTTATGCTGCCGCACAATCGCCTTTGCCACCGCCTCCCACTGAGCCGCATTTGCTCAAGGTGCTCCAGCACACGTGTGTGTCAGGTGTGTGTGTCCAGGTGGGCGGGCTTTATTTGCCCAGTTGGGTGGTGTCAAGGGCAAGGGTTCCTCACCGCTGCGCTTTTTGTTTGCACTGCGGTTTCTCTGCGAAGTGACGGGCGGCGTTGGTGGCTTTGGTGTTTGCGCGGTCTGATTGAAGGAATGTCCCTGTCTTGCTCTTGGTCTTGGTCTTGGCCAAATGCGGTTGCACTGGCATTGCTGGGCATAAACCACCACACACCGGCAGCAGATTATGACAGATTTAGTCCACAATCATTGGGAAATGATTTCGAAACGCTGAAGGATAGGAATGTGTATAATTTCAAACACAGAGAATAAAATTATTAACATAAATTTATATAAGAATTCTTAATGTAATTTGAGAACTTTTAAGGTAATATAAAAACTATTAAATTTCTATTAAAATTACTTAATTTAGAAGCCTTTCTTACTTCAGCTAAGCATTAAACTAAACTGCGCAGCTGTTTTCACAATTTCCCAGATACTAGTATATGCCCAAAAAATAAAAGACTCGAAATAAATTCCTAATATCACATTATATTACCCAGAATTTCTACATTAAATACCTATTAGCTTGCTTTATTTTCTTATCTCCCTGCTGAAATTGTTTAAACAGAAACACATTTTGAGAGACGAGACGAGACGCTGCCCGAGGACAGGACCCACAAAGCGCTTCTCATGCAACACATATTGTGCTGTGAGCGTGAAATATTCTGTCCAGGAGTTTATATAAAAGAGATTTAGGGACACAAGGAGCCTTGGCGCAGGTCGTCTATCATGTGCAGAGGCTATTCACGTTCACGTTCACGTTCCCGTTCACTCGATGTCGTAATTAGCTCACTGGGGCTTAGCTGCAGGACGCGGAGCTCGCAGAAAGCTCATTAGCTCGGGGCATATATTACGGAGCTGTCAGTGTTGCCTGATATGGCGACCAGCTTGGCACATCATCACCATCAACATCCTTATTCCCGGATTCCACATCAGCAGTAGCTTTCTCCTGTTGCTCATGCAAATGAAGGCCTGACGGTCCGCCCCTCTAACTACCTACTAAATGGGCTCATTTTTCAAATTTTATAGCTACTTAACACAACATCAAACAATTTTTATTTTATTAACGCACCGCCAACACATCTCCATACGCAGGCCAGCAACTCAATTTTCAGCGGCATCATCATATCTTCAAGATATATTTGTATCTATTCGTAATAAGCGTCGCGATGCTTGTGGGGACCAAGGGGAGAGAACAATGTATTAAAATAATTGTGTGTGCTCATACATGAACGAGCCGGGCTCGACAAAAAATTGGGAAATTTGTGTCTTTTCCACTCGAAGAAAATTGGAAAAATGAATTTTATGTCCTAGATAATGTTTATATTAGAAGTAATATCTACAAAAGAGAGGTTTGAGACTGAGAATTCCATAAACTTAATATTTCTTACGGGAAGTTAAACTATAACAACTATTTGTAATTCTTTTAAAAGTATTTAAATAACTAAAAATATATAAATATTATATTATATTAAAAGAGCTGCTTGATATAAAATATATATAAATATAGACAACCTTAGTAGTAATAGTAATCAGTAACCTGCCCTGCTTTACCTTAGCTAAAATCCTTTCAATTTGCAATTATAAAATTTATAAAATGTGAAAATCTCCATTCTTTGTCTGATTTAATACTTATTCCCCGAGTGTTGTACCCAATCGAATCGACTGGAGAATAAAACAAAAGATCATATGTACGAGTATGTGTATTTTTGTACATGCCACATGCCCCAAAGGGACTCCCCTCCATCTGCTCCTCATCCTCCTTTTCCTTTGCCGTCGCTACCAGCACAGCCAAACCGAAGCGGCATCAATAAATGATTTCACAAAGGCACAGAAAAAGAGAATATAGAGGAAAAGCGAGCGGCGACTGGCTGAACGGAATGAAAACCCCCGCAAAGGTCATGAAAACATCATTGTCAGAGGCAAAAACACAGAGTCAAAGCGACGATACGAGGCGATATATGCGCACACAGGAGGACTGGGTCTTAAAGAGACCCTGCGGGCGTGTTGAGGAATGTGCGGTTAAAAATAAAATCCAAGACAAGATTGTGCCACATGGGTGACACAACACACACACACACACAGAGAGAACTAAGCCCAGAGCCCAGGAGGTGGCCCTCGGACTCGGCTCAGCTAATTGTAGATTGCCGGCGGCGCAAACACAAACAAGACACAAAACGCCTCCAGAAGGATGGAACAGTCCTGGGCCAATTTGGGTTTTTATTTATGGGCCAGGCATTAGTTTAAATTCAAATATCAACACATAATCCCAATGCCATGACCCTGGGTACCCCGAAAAATATCGCATTGCAGTTTGTGACATTAATTAGTCAACAAATCCGGGGGAAGAAGCGATCAGGTTTCAGGAATCGCTTTTTGTTTGCGTCTTGACCCACAAGGAAGTGTTATTTACATGGCCTTGCTTGTGTGTTGTGTGCTGTCCACTTGAGAACTAGTATAGTATAGTATCCTTTTTGTGGAGGGATTTATTTGCTTATGCAGTAGTCGGATTTTCTGTCTTGTCTATTTGGAGATCGCATTACAGTCCCGCCCTGTGTCGCCGCCAGCTTCTGTTTAATAAAAATAATTGAGAATAATCCTGGCTGCTTCTGAGAATTCTGTATAAAATTACAGGCATTGAAAAGAGACTTCCCTTTGCTCTTAATAATCCCTCCTAATGGATCTTTGCGACATCAAATTGGTAGCAAAAGGTACCTGTTTTTTTTTGTTCCATAAATTGTAGCCAAAGGCAACTTGGCTTTTAATGATACCTGCATAATTGCTATACATACATATTTGTATACTTAAAATGGTGAATGGTTACCGCAAGAGGTCTCAATCCTTGTTGTTTCTACAGTTTGAGTGAAAATCCGAATCCTTGCCGCGAATCCTTGCCACTCATCAACGCCCAGCCGCCAAAGTTTTTCACTTTTTAATCCCAGTGAACGCCTCAAGTCCTCCTGGCAGGCGCTTTTGCTGTTGTTGTTTTTAGCTTTCATTTCATTCGGTATATCCCCATTTGTAGGTGTGTTTGTATAGGAAAAGCGGGAAGAAAAGCTGGAGGGAAAGCGTGCGAGAGAAGGGAGGCAAAACCGGAGCGCGCGCGCTTTTCATCATCGTCATAATCTCAACAGCAACATCAACAACTTGAAGTGATTTGTGTTTTTCATCCGCCTTGCGATGGTTAAGGCTTTACCCACCTGGCTCCCCTCCTCATCCGCAACCTTCCAGAACCACATCCTGTGGCAGAAGTTTTCCTTTTCGCCACTTTCCGCCCCAGAACCCAGAGAACCCAGAAAGCCCGCTCCTTAGCTCCTCAAGTCTCAGTCTGCCTTTTTTTTTGTATTTAATCACCTCACAAGGCTCTCGAGCACACAACACGGCTTTAATCTATTTTAATTAAAAATATAATTATTTAATATAGCCCGAGTGGGCGGCTCCTGGCGAAAAGGGTATCCTGCTTGACTTGGATAAAACTGTGACTTGTTGCGGAAGACACTTGGACAGTGATCTCACAAGGATGGTTGGAAAATTGAGAAAAATCAAGACAGGTCAAAGTTGTGGCGAAAAGGTATCTTAAAGAATTTTGAGGGACTAGGGAATGTCTGCCTTAGATTTATTTACTAGCTAAGAATTAAGTGAAAATGAAATTAGTATTATTATTTATAATGTGTTCAAGAGATTAAGAATCTGTAGTCTATTTTGGTCTGTTTTAATTTCCTTTCCTGCCAAGTTAAAATAAGTTACAGCTTATAATAAATCCCTTAAAAAATCCCTCTTTTTGTTCTTCGACATATTTCATACAATACCCTAATAGAAAAACTCGCAAATACAAATCCAACTTAAGGTTTTATAAATTAGATTTGCGATCAAACGCAATATACAATTTTCAAGTTTGAAAATACCAATCTCAGCTCACTTCCTGTGACTTTGCATGCTTGCCAATTTACGGATCGTTCCTTTTTAGGCCACAAAAAAAAGGAGGGAAAAAACCAGGCAGAGAATCCTGAACACATGCCGGCAAAATTTCACATAAAATTATAAAGTATCCGCAGCTGGAGGGAACCGGAGCCGGGGAGGAGCATGGCAGAAGTGTAAGTACTTGGGGAAACTTTCTTTGCTGTGCAAATTTACGCCGGCAAATCTGTGCAGGCTTTTGTCACAAACTCCCAGCCAAGCACATCATGTGTAGAATTCATTAAGGTGACTAAATATATATATATATATTTATTTTTTCTCCTATGCTTTTTTTGGGGGAATGATGAGGATGAGGATGAGGACTTGGCAGTTTCTCAAGCTGCGTGTAATTTGTAGCAAGTGGCGGCAGGTAAAGCGATGCCAAAAAGGAAGATAGAGGCTGCAGCAGCAGCAGCAACAGCAACAGATATTAATTTCGCCCCAGCCAAGGCAAAGTAACTTAAGCTTCAACTTGTAGAAGGAAGATTGAGATACAGGCCCGGCCAGAATCCCCACTTCCTTCAGACACCGACACCTTGCCTCGGCTGCTGCTGCTGCTGTTGCTGCTGCCGTGCACATTAATTCGTGGGAATTAATTATTCTCAGGCCTGTGACGATTCCCAAGACACTCGCTCACTCATTCATTCGTTGATACCCAGATCTGAGACACAGTCTGAAGCCCCCAATCTCCCGGCCCCGGCCCCGGCTCTGGTCCCAGTCCTCCTCCCAGCAAGCTCGTCACTTTGCTTCTGCGGTAAGGCAAACATTTTTCGTATCTGTATCTGCAGCACTTGACGCTCTCTTTTTCCTTTAGGGTATCGTCATTTTTTTCAGCCCTCGCTGAACCCATAAAGTAATCTTGGCTAATAAATAGCAGCACCTAATTTCATTTTTATCGTGTTTTGAACACTTCCCTTTCATTATTTTATTTTTTAATTGTTGCACAATTTTTTTTTTGCTAAATAAAATAAATATTTAAATTGAAGCATCAAGTTTTAAGACGTTCCTGATATCCTGTCAATCAAATCATATATTTACAGGCCTTCAGGGTATTTAAAATAAACTAATTAAATCAATGTACATTTATTTTCTAGCTTGTAAATATTTTTGTTATATATTTTTAAGCATTAGCAATTAACATTTATAAAACAGTAGGTACTTCAAAAAAAGGCCTGCAGCTCGAATATTTATTTAATATTCGTTCATAAACGTTCATGAGACGTTTTGCTCTGAGCTATACTTGAGTCTCGTGTGAGCTTGTAAATAGATTATAAACTAATTAAGAAATCTTTCACAAATAATTTTACTTCCTTGTTGATTTCAGTATGTATTTCGTTATATATTTATTTAATATATAATTGTATTAATATTAATATTATTTTTATATATATTTTTAATTCCCTTTTGGTTCTGGTATTTATTTCGTCATTTATTTTCCTTTTCAAAAGACGTTGTGCTCTGATCAATTCTCTATATTTAGTCAGGTTTTTATAATCTTATAAACTTACTTAAAAATCATAAATAATGGTATATAGGAGGGTATTTCCCTGTCGATTTTAGTCTCTTTTTCGTGATATATATGCGAATGTGTGAATGCGACTGTGCATATATATACACAGATATACACATAGGAAAAGTTTATGTACTCATTGCCGTCTCCCCATCTACTGCCGCGGATAAGCGTCGCAATTACAACAGGGCCTGCTTCATCGCTTCATCTTTTTTTACGGCTGCCCTACAATGGCCGTTTTGGGATAGTCTTATGGCTGGCGATGGCCCAGAGCTGTTGGCCAAGAGCAGACACCGAGCCAAGCCAACGGGCCCATAACAAATCATTGGGCCATGTTAGCGTTGGAGTAAGTAAATTTGATGATTTGCACTTTGAACTTTAATTTGTTGTTCCCGCAGTTGCTGTTTGTTATAGTTGTTGTAGTTGTTGCTATAAGCGCATTTTGTGCCTAAAACTAATGGATGTTTTCTGAATTTAACTATCGCAAGCCCAGAGCCATCATAAGCACCAAACATTTATATTTAAAATTGTAGAAATATAAATATTTAGTGCCGGTATTTAGTGAGGGGGATTTTCTTATTACAAATATACTTATTGGAAATTATTGCTAAAAGTAAATACCTTTATGGTTTGTTGGTTATTTTGAAAATAATTAAATTTAATCACACGTTTCATTGGCTTTACAAATAAGTGGGGGCTTTAAAAGTTAATTATCTTTTATATTTACTGTGAAAATGCTTGCTTAGTAATAAAATGCTTGTAGTAATAAATGTGTGATCCATATTAAAGTGTTTATAGCTGTAGTATTTTTTAGAAACTGTTTTTAATAGCAAGTATATTACTTATAATAACAAAAATCAATCATAACTTATAAGCGTACTACATTTTTAAATAACCTACAACTGATCAAATAAGGGTAAAATAATTCTTATTTCTAAGAGATCTTTATATATTCTTATAAAAAGAAGTTCACCTTCCTTTCAGTAGTCTTATTTCTATGGAACACATTCACTGATTCCGCGAAAGGGTCTGCAAAAGTTAATGCAGCCTGATCCAAGGCCCCGATTTCGCTTAGTCGCAGCTCAGGTTCTCGGCTCTCCACCCCATCTTTTTACACTTTTTATTTCTTACTCTTCATATGATGTGACGTCTGTTTCTCTTTTTATTTCTGCCCAACCGTTCCCCTTTTCAAAACGCTTTTCAGCACACATTTTGCTTTTCTTTGGCCAAAGAGCGCACATTGCATTATTTATGTACCCGAGCGGGGAGGAGTTTTCCAGAAATTTTTGTTAATAATTCTTACCAGCAGAAGCGAGTAAAAAAATACAAAAAATATACATACTTATAATTTCGCTTTTTTCCTTCCTAGGCTATTAAGGCTGATGATTTTAATGAGTGAATAATGTGTTTGGTTGGTTTTTTTCTACCCTCCTCGGCGGGGCCCAGTTTTTCTGCTTTAATTTTTTAATAACCTTCAAACTCGAGTTGAGGCTGGCCCCTTGGTTAATTCGTTTGTTTGCCTTCGACATGTGTCGGGAGATGGGGAATCTGGACGACCCCCTGCTGGAAAAGTTCCCATTACCATTCAGATCTTGGCTCCCGATTCGAGTGGAGCATTAAATTTGTCATTAGGTTCTGAACATTACATCAAGTAGTGTGTCTTCTCGTAGATTTATCTTTTTAAATATTTAAACGTTCTAATTGGCTGACCGTCGGGCACTTGAGGCTTTTCCATTCTCCTTCCCATTTTCTTCTCGCCCTGAGAACATTTTCTGTCGACATAGATAATTGTGCTCCCTGCCGGCGATTATGTCGCAGATTATGCGGCAACAACTGACAAATGTCGTCTGGATTTGCCTTTGCCCCAAAAGGGACCAAGACGAAGACTCATTGCCGCAGCTTTCCCTGGGAGGGGGTGTGTGTGTGTGAGTGTGAACTATAATGAGCCAAAGTTGACTTTTCATTTTGGGTTTGTCAAGTGCCTCAGAGGCTTCTGCATTTTTCAAATGCCTTTGCTGAAGCAGTGTGCCCTCTGACATACGCCTTAGAGTCGCATTTTTCAGTTCTCTGGATTCTCGGGGGGAGCTGTGACATTTTTTATGGCCTGTACTGATGTTTTGACCTAGTAATTTAATGATGCTAAATGGCGTGGCAGTTGATTGCCGGAACATGCGGGTGGGGCCACTTGGAACTTGCCACCAACTCGGTTGCCACTTGCAACCAAGGGGTGGGAGGTGTGAGAAAGCTTCTCGAGCGCAACACAAATGTCAGCCAATTCAATTTGTAGGTTGAGACACTACAAATGACTGAGAAAGACTTTTTATACTGTGATCATTCTCTGAGTATATATTTTAAGGGTATTTCAGGACAAAGTATCTCTCTGGATAATATACAATACCCTGCCAGAGGCTAGCTTTATTTTCTGTCGTCTCTTTAAACTTTACCAAAGCTGTCTCTCTTCTTTTTAGCCTGCATATCGCCACACATATCGCAGAGCATTTCCCCCAACCAAGCAATCTAAGGTCCATCTCCGTCAGCTTTTCACACCAAAGGGACAGGGATAGGGACTGAAACAGGGATAGAGACAGAGACAGAGACCGACACTGGACTTGGAGAAAGGAAGTAATCCATTTTGAGTGCAGTTTTCAATATCACTTTCCAGAGACAACTTCCTGCCGGCATCATCATCAAAAAGGGGAAAGGGGCAGCATAAAAACTGTTGGCACTTTGCATACAAATGTGCCGGGCCAAGCCGAACTTATCGCAACATTTTAATAACTGGCGGCAACAGTAGCCGGACCTGCAGATGGTGCAGAAGATCTCAGCCGGAGCTGGAGCTGGAGATGGAGATGGAGTCCAGTCAGCTTTCATTAATTACCAGGAAAAGCGAGTTTTTGGTTACTATTTTTCTGCCAGTCAAGAAGCCAGTCGGTGTGCGAGTGGATTTTCAACAGGTTTCCTTTGGCCCTAACTGGGGTCCGCAAGCTGGCTCATATACCGAGTCCAATCCCAATCCCGATCCCGACTCCCAATTCTCCTGGACCGCTTATCTAGCGACCACATCACGCAACAGGCGCGTAATTTTATGAATGAAGTGTTCGCTGCCGGACAGGATTCATGGGCTAGGAAACTGGTCCAGGTTCTGGCACTTAATTGCACTCGCACCTCAGCAGCAGGAGAAGCAGCAGGAGCAGGAGCAGCAGCAGCAAGTGCAGCATCAACAGGCCGCAGTTTGTCAGACAGGTTAACAAATTGCGTTTAGACGGACCAGTTGCTCAACCGGTTTGCAGCACATCTGTGCTCGATTCTGGTGCACTTGTTGCATCAGCTTCATCATCATCATCATCAGCGGGAGAGGGGGATGGAGGAGGAGAGGAAGGAGGAGGAGCGGCTATAACATCAGTCGAAGGAGGGGCAGCACACGGAAAGAAATCGCCTAATATGATATGTTATTAAAATCAATACTCAAATCTAGGGAAGAAGGATAATACGAATTTGGACTCTAGGATGTAAAATTTAACATTGTGTATCGATAGGAAAAATATTGCGCTTAGGGACATATTAATAATAGTGTTACATTGAATATCACAAATTGGAATAGGCTTGCATTGCAATGCTTTGTCCAAAGTAACTAAAGAACGTGCCTTGAAACATGGTGACTTCCTCTACATATCTTCTTAGTAATCTTAGCTATTTTACAACCGGAAATTTCTAATCCAAATGAATACAAGTTTTGCTTATTTAATTCCCTTTTTCTCCAAACAACAATTCCTCCCAGTGTAGTCCCTGGACAACATAAAGAGGAGCAGCAGAACCACGCCACATTGCACACTTGCAGCTCTCTCGCTTATTAAATATGATTATGTGTTCGATTCTGCGCTGCCTCTGCGAGTTGGTACCCAGAGTGCCAGAGTGCTTGAGTGCCACATCTCCAGAGCTCCAGAGCCGCCGATACCGAGTACCAACCCGGGTAAAAGTACGATTGGTCGCAGGAAGTGGAGCCGCGCCAGGCGTCGTCACATTGGCGGCATGGCCCTGGCCCCCCTGCCCCAGCCACGGCCAACTGCTGCCCACTTTTAATGAAGTTTTCCGCTGCGTGATGGTTCTGTTGACTTTCCCAGCTGGGCTTAGATCCCCTCTGCAGAAAGTTCTGAAGAAAATCAATTTTAGCGCGGAAAAACGTTGGTTAAAGCATTAGAAAGTCGGCTATGAGAGGACTCCCTTTCCATTATTGCCGTCGCCTTGCTAAGTCGCCAGGCAAAATAAAAATCCATTGGTCGTTCAAATGTTTTAATTAAAATTTAATGAATTCAGTGTACTTAATTATGCATTGTTGTTTTTACGCCGACTGACGGACTGACTGGCTGCCTGGCCGACTGCCTGTTTTCTCCTCCGACGATGGCTATCCTGGAAAATTAAATTTAATTGTTTGTATATTTTTCTGCCACTGCCACTGACACAATCGAGTGGCCATCGAGGCGTGTTTGAACCTGAAAAAGGTTAGAAATATGGTGACACAGACGGCCCGGATATGGTAATTAAAATTGCATTTATATTGCAATTGATTTGATTATTAAAATATGTCCAGTTAGGCCGCAGTAATGTCAATAATGTTCATGAAGTTAGCCAAACTCCGGACCGAAATTGCTGTTTTAATTAACAGAAATTGCGTCGAGCCAACAAATAAACAAATAACCAATTTACTTGCAATAATAAGCATTCTGTATTTTATTAAACTGCAAGTACCCGGAAGCATTATGGTAAATCAATAAAGTAAGCAAACAAATTATATATTTCCCATCAAAGGGCGGATTTAAAAGCCCGAAAATCGAATTCTACAAAATTGAGATTAATAATTAAAATCAAATCTCGGCCAAAACAAATAAAGCAGACTAAGCTAAAGCTGAATTTACATTTTATTGACCTCGAGTGGAGTTCACTTTAATGGAAAATCATTTGAGACCACCTGCCAAAGTCTCTCTCGAGGCTGTGAAAGCTGATCCGCAATCCGTTAATGCCGCCGTCATTTAGGTTTCTTATTTTTTTCATAAAATAAAAATATGTATTATTAAATGTACCATTAATTAAGCCGAGCAAGCCGCCGCCGCTATTAATTAATAAAACTTCCTAGCAAAATGCCGCCACTTTGTCTGGCTGGCCCCGAAAAAGTAGAATCAATTAGGCGGCATTTAAGATGCAAGTGGACACGCCCACCAGGAGAAGAAAGCCCCCTTGGCGAAAAGAAAGATGAATGATGACCGAAGTCAGGCGGCTGATTGATGACACTGGACAAATTTCCAACTTTAAATAAGAGAATCCAAGTTGGTTGCCTAAAAAGTACCAAAGACTCTTTAATTACAAGATGCATAACAACTATAAGAACAAAATTCAAAGTCACATATTGTAGCCAGATTTTCTTCCTCGAGCCAAGAAATTCCCTTTAAAAAATCAAAGATCCTTTAAATTAATTTGAAAAATTTGTAATTTTATTCAAATATTTTTCTTTGTTTGAATATACAAAAAGTTTGTTTTCTTTTTTTCGCTTTGTTTTGTTTTTGTATTTTTTTGTTGTAATTTTTAAGTTGTTTTTCTTTGTGTTTATCTTTAATATTTTAAATATTACATTTAAATATTTACTTTAATTAATGAAATATTGTTTTATACACGTACTTAGCTTGTTGGTTTATCTCTCACCTCTTCAATTTAAATGCAAATGCTGTCAAAGTCTAATTTATAATTAACATTTTTATGGAATTTGTATTTATAAGAGTTCTTTAGCATAATTTTTGGCGCTCGCGCGTGCATGCATCAACTTGTTTACCATGTATATAATTATTGTCATGCATGATAAAAAGATGTACCTATAATTCGAATATTATTTGATGTCTCAAGTCTTAGGTCTAGCACAAGTCACGCTTAATAATTAGTCTGTGTTTCGGTTTTGGTGATTTCGATTTCGTTATCGATTTCTTATCGGTTTTTCGTTGATCGATTTCTCATCGTTTACGCTTTATCGGGCCTGCTCTCTGTGTATATATATATTTAAATATGTTTATGTGTGTACAGTACGTATGCTGATAAATATCGGGGTATGTCCTCTAGCTTAAACTTGAACAACTGCTAATGAGAATGAGTCACGACTCGCCAGACTCGTAATATTTATGCTAGATGCTAAAATGCGTAATTGCTACTACTTAATATCGATGGATCTTACTACGAATTCATATTTTGAGAGTTCTTCTGCGGTTTTTTATTTGTTTTTTATATGTTTTTTTGTGTTTTTTATTTTGTTTTGGCTTCTACAAATGCTGCTGCTTGTGGTGTCCTGGGTTATTGGATGGACCTGGGTGGTGTGGAGGAGGGCGGCAAGCATTTATCGTAGAGCGTTTTTTGGGTTGCGCACCTGCCCCGTGGGCTCCAAACCAAGTAAATTTCTTAAACTGGACACCCGGTCTCGGGTCTCCCATCTCCGGATGATCGCTTGGTTTGTGGCCAACGTGTGGTTTGCGTGCTTCGGGCACAGGTACTTATCACAGCCTTCGAGCGCCGCATGCAAATGTCTTTTCTCAAAACACACTCAACATGGTTTCTCCATTTGCGCTCCGTAATAATCAACGTCATATGGTAATAATTACAAACGTAAAATAGAAAATAAAAAAATTCAATAAAACCCGCAGCAGCCGAAAGAGACACGAACACCGTCGCATCTATCGATTAAGTGTTCCGTCGTTATTCCATTTCCGCTCCTCTCCATGAATATATATATATATATATCTGCCGGTGATTATGAGTGATGTGATGTCAATCAGTCTAGCTGGAGATTCGGCTGGGTTGGGCTGTCTGTGGCTGTCATTCACGCTCAGCACGGTGCTTAGTAGGTCTGCAAGGGAGAGGGGGAGAGCAGGTGGAATGGCTGTTAGAAAAACAGGTAAATACAGGTTGTTCTAACAAGCTGTTAATTAGTGGGGGCTTGGCAAGGTCTGGCGATTGATCTGGATCATTTTTACGAAATTATATGCACCACAAGAGATATCATTTTCGTAATAATACTAATTAATTTAGTTACTCGATAATTTCGATAAGCATTTTACACATCGAGGGTTTGCTATAAATAGTTCTATTAACTTCGATTTGCTTTTCTAGAATCATGTATAGGACTTTGAAAACATTTTCTTTACTACAATATTTCTTTCCGATTCCCAATAATCCTCAAATCTCTAGCCCCCAAATTTTTCTATATTTAAAAACTTGATTTCTCAACTTACCACTGGCGGATAGGACATGTATTTATCGCTCATATTGAAGTATGATCCATCGGCTGGCGGCGCCGGCGACGGTGACGATATGTAGCTGCCCTTGATCACCAGCGAAGAGGCGGGCGATGGCGATGGTATATACAACCCGTTAGAGATCAGCATGTGATCGTCCTTGGAGCGCATGGGCATGCCATCGATCAGGCCGGTGGCACTGTTCCGCTGACTGTGGCGCTTGGGATTGGGCAGGGTCCGGGTGAAGTCCGGATTGCAGAGCGGATAGGGCGGGGTGCACATGGAGCTCTCCTGGTACTTGGGCGGATAAGCCGTCGACTGGATAATGTCCACGTTCTCCACGAGGTAGGTGGAGGCGGCTGCCTTCTTCTGGACATCCGCCTGCAAAGCAGTGATGGGCAGCTAATTAGGATTTCGAAAGGGTTAGATCTCGTTAGTGGTTCATTAGTGCGATGATCCTACCTTGTACACCGACTGATTGTCGTCCTTGGAGTAGACATCATCGTTGCTGGGCTCTGCCTCGCTCTGGGACTTGTTCTGGCGTCGAATGACGAACCAGGCCACCAGGGCGGCATTTAGCACCAAGAGAACCATGGCTGCCGAGGTGATTCCAATGATCATCACATTGGGCAGCTCGTCCTTTTCGGTGTACTCCGCCGAATGGGGCTGGGAGCCCTTGCTGAGGGTCAGCTTGATATCAGGCATGAACTTGCTGCCACCAGCCTCGTTGGCCGCCATCACGGAGAAGTAGTAGGTAGCTCCGGGCTTCAGGCCATCCAGGGATATGTTCAGTAAGCCAGGCTTGGCATCCACATACTTGTACTTGTCCTCTCCATGCTGCTTCAGCCTCAGCCGGAAGTAGGTCTGCATGCCGCCATCGAATCCCGGGGTCCAGTTGAGCTCCACTCCCGTGTCACTTACATTACCCACTCTCAGCTGGAGAGGAGTATCCGGTCGGGTGGGCTTGCTGAACTCCAAAGTGGTGCTGGCTTGCCCCAAAGCATTTCTTACCACGCACTCGTATTGTCCGTAATCATCCGCCGAGGTGTTCTCGATTAGTAAAGCAGACTCATAGTTCAAAGGATCCACCTGACGCTCTACACTCTTGAACTTGTTGCGTCGCTGCATCTTGAGATCCTTCCCATTCCGCCGCCAGATGAAGCTGGGCTGCGGGGCAGCCAGAGCCCGGCAGATGAGCTGGGCACGAACGCCCAGGCGAGCGGCGTAGCGGGTGAAGTTAGGGGAGTGATCGATTTCAGGGGCAGCTAAGGGAGTTGGAAAAAATCAGGAAATTGTGTAATTAATATGGGATAATAAAGGAAAGATAAAATAATATATACATCTAGAAACTAAGGCTATATCTAAGCTACTTATTCCACTTACTTTGCACAACTAGCAGCACATTCTGGGCCGCTGGAGCTCCTCTCTGGTTGTCCACAATGCAGGTGAAGTTCCCTATATCACTGCGCTCTACGCTGGCTATCTGGAGCAAGGCCGTACCATTCTCAAAACTGGCCATGGTGCGAGAGGCCAAGTCATAGCCATCCCTTGACCAGCGAACATGAGCCGCCTCCAGAGGACGGGCCTGGATGTGGCAGGCCAAGACAGCCGGCTCACCAGCCACAAAGCTACGACCCTCACTGACCGCCGTAATGGTGGGTGCGTCTATTAGAGTAAGGAAACAAAAAGAACGCGAGACCTTAGCTTAGTTTTTTTTTGAGGGTCACTCCACTCTCTAGTTACTCACATTCCACGGCCACCTGGACCTCCAGCAGAGCAGTACCCTGGCTATTCAGCGCCTCACAGATATAGACACCCGCATCGTTGCGACTGAGACGACTGATGTTGAGACGCGGTCCATCGGAGATCAATCGCTGACCGCTCAGACTATTGCTGCTAATGGGCAGACCGTCCTTGGTCCAGGTATAGCTGATGGCCATAGGATTTCCGCTGGCCAGCAGCTCCACATGAAATGGCGCCCCCTCGACGCCCACGAAGGTTGTGGTTTGCGCCATGTCGAACTTAGGGGGATCTGGGTATGGCATTTCGTAAATTAAGATGTCTCTGGAAAAATTAGAAATCTATAAAAACTCACAGAGAATATCCAAGCTGATGGTCTCGTGCACGCTGCGCTGCAACACCTCGTTGTGGCTCTGACAGGTGTAGATAATGCCATCCAGATCCTGGGTTATATTCACATACATCTCCAGGGTGGACACCGAGCCACCCCAGAGACCAGGACGATTGGCCAGATTCAAACCCTCAACGGGAATGCCATCCTTCCACCAACTGATCTTGGCGGGTGGATTGCTGGAGCTGGAATCGCACACGAGCTTGGCCCTAATGCCAGGCACCAGGTTCTTGGGCACCACACTGATCTTGACCGTCTCGGGGGGAACTGATAATAGTAGGAAAAATCCTATATAGTAGGGATAGCCAAGGGGCATAACCTTTACTTACAGTGCACGCCCAAAGTCTTGGTGGCGAACAGGGGTATGTCTATGGCTGCATTTTGAACCTCACACTTGTAGATGGCATTGTTGTCGGAGGCATTGAGCAAAAGGGACAGTTCGGAGGTGATTTTACTGTCCACCAGCTTGGACGGTGCGTTCAGTCTCTTGTCGTTCTTGTACCACTGGAGGGTAGGAGGAGGATTGCCGCCAGCAGAGCTGCATTGCAGTTTCAGGATAGAACCGGAAATGAGGATGTCGCCATCGTTGTAACCAGTTAGCAGGGGCTGTGAAGGGGGATCTATAGGAGAATTTATATAAATTATAATTTATTCAAATTATCAACCTATTCTTGAGCTTAAAGTATATATTTTTTACTTACACAAAACGTTGACGGTGTGAGAGCCCACCACATTTTGCGTGAGCTCCGTGTTGAGGGCATGACAAACGGCTATGAAGGTCCTGCTCTGGGAATCAATGTTTAGGCTGATGTTGGAGCTGCTCACCCAGCCGCCATCGGAGCTGCTGGTGGTCTTGTAGGTGCTATTGGCCAAAGGACGACCATTTAGGGACCAACTGATGCGGGCAGGAGGGTTCGAGGGGGCGGTCACACAGCTCATTTGCACAGAATCGCCGACCTTGGCTTGGCTGGCGCCGCTTAGATAAACGTCTTTCGGAGCATCTAAAAGGATAAACAATGGGATTTATTTATCGGGTATATATTTGGTATATAATTATTGCTGAAGTATAGGGAAATTCGTTGATTTTTATTGAGAAAAGGAACTTACACAACACCGTCAGGTTGAGTTCGGCTCGCAGGGGCATGGGCGCCAGGATATTCTTGGCCTCGCACACCAAATTGGCTCCATTGTCCTCGGCGGCAGCTGTGAACTTGTACACGTTCTCCGACAGCCGTCCTGAGGTACGCTGCGGTGAACTGACGGCCACACCGTTCCGATACCAAGTCAATTGTGCCGGGGGATTTCCGCCACGACTGCGACAGGCGATTTGCACATCCTGTCCGCGATTAAGGCTCTCGCTTTGGCTATAGCCTTCGAAGAACGGTGCTCCGGGAGGATCTGCATAGGGGATTTCGGTGTCTATTATTAGGAATTTCTGCTCAACTCAAAGGCCATTCCACTTACACAGCACAGAGAGCTGCACCTGGGCACGCATGGGGACATCGGGGGGCAGGGCCTTGTGGCGGGCCTCGCAGGAGAACTCCTTGTAGTCGTCCTCGGAGGTGGGTTGCAGGTGCAGCGTGGAACTGGTGGTAAATCGTTTCGGGGCAGTTTGATTCACAGAGACAATGGGCGCTACTGAGAGAGAAAAAGGTCAGGAACAACTTACTAAAGGGTTTAAGGAGCTTAACTTAATATTTTTCCCATGAATTATACCCTAAAAATCAATTTCTTTTTTTATAAAATACTTAAATTTTCACTTACCACTCTGTACTGGCACATCGCCCTGAAACCACACGATCTCCGCCGCCGGATTGGCATTCTCGGCGATGCAGTGCAGCGTTAGATTCTGTCGCTCCTCCACCTCGACCCGGGCATTCCTTGCATAACCCTCAATGACGATGCTACTTGGTGCCGCCACGATGCTTAGCTTGGCATTCGCCCGTATGGCCGGATTCCCAGCCGCCGGACCCACCTGGCACTGGTACTCTGCATCATCCTCGAGCGTGGCATTCTTGATCTGCAGATTGTATGCATTCTGCTTGGCATCCACCAGGACCGAGTAGCGTGGAAAACCGGGAATCACTGCCGAAAAACCCAGCGCAAAGCCATCCTTGGTCCACTGGACCTTGCCGGCACGGGAGGACACCTCGCAGCGTAGGAGGGTGTCGGTGCCCTCGAGTATTTGTAGATCATGGGGCGTCACCCGGAACTTTTGCACGGCTGGGGGAGTGGGTGAGGGAACAGCAGGTGGAGCAGAAGTTGGAGCCGTAACTGCGGCCATTCCAAAGGAGATGGTGGCAGCTGCAGAGAGAGAAAGGTTACAAATTAATGTTTTGTTGGAGAAATTAATGTGACTTAAATTAAAGGCTAAAAAGGGTTTTTTTAATATTTCAAAAGGCTTAACGTGTTTCCATTTTTTTGTACATTTACGTAGAATTTCCCTAGATTTCTGTCAGTGCAAAAACAAAACGATATGAAAAGGAAATTCGCCTGGTTAATCGGCACGTTCGACATTTGCGCACGTAGTTTGCCAAGTGCAGCGGCAATGGGAACAGTTCAATTGGCATCGGAATCGACATGGATGTGTCGACCTGTCAGGGACGCAGAGTAGGGATTCGTGGCTCGGGGTTCGGGGCCCGGGATACCCCCTACGGTTACCCAGTTTTACAGCCCACACATAAAATACACATTACTTAAGCGTAAGCCCCGACGACGTCGCTCAGTCACATCGCACTAATTTGGTACAACTTCTTTTTCTCTGTTTCCCTCGCTGGCTTGCTTCCTCCAGCGTGACTCACATGTGTCAGGCAACTCTCAGGCTGTCATTGAGACATGGATGTATCTGTCCGTGAGTCTGTCCGTTGTCCATCCCTGTCCGCCTGTCCGTGAGTCGGTCTTTTTTTTTGTGTGTGTTCTCCCCGGCTCAGTCGGCCCACACCTAGGCCTAAAGTAGGTCTGCCGAGCTCTTGCGGCTCATTAGCATTAAAATGTCTTAAAGAAACGACCAGGCCACGTTCGATACCAAATTGAACGGCCTACTCACTGGGCTGTATGGCTATATACAATATACACAGACATGTGTGTGCGACCTAATCAGCATTAGAGCAATCTACATAGGTATATATAAAAGCATTGAGACGCACACTGTGTCACTGCCTCGAGGAAAATGCTGTGTGGGTGCAAAGCAAAAATAGATATATAAATAAAAATAAAATCAAGAGGAGAAAGTTCCGTTTTTGGTTCGGTCAGTTTTGGCCATTAAGTCTGAGAAAACAAAGCCTCGTAAATCATCTGTGTAGCCCGATCGAGTTCTTATAAAGACAAACTGTCGCCTTAGCAGTGATAAATATTTCTCCCAGTCTAGCGATTGAGCCATTAATCTTTGCTAAAATCTCTAATAACATTTTTAATTCCCCCAAAGCCGAAAACAAGTTTAATTACCAATTTATTTTTCAGCAAGTTATAACTCAGTTTAAACTGGTTTGTGGTGCCACTGTGCGCGGCAGATAAACAATGCATAAAACAAAACAAACATTTGTGTCGTGGATTAATTGATTATTTGTCTGGGAAGATGGTCTTGAAAGTGGTGGCTCCAAGCGGATATGATTCGGTCAGAGCGGAAATGTGACCGACCACCCAGGGGTTGGGACTGGGCCAAGTTAGTCATTCGTTTTGAGGGCGCCTCGATTTGCATTTTCTGCTGGCTGGCCAAAGTTCAAGCAATTAAGCCAAGCGACAGTTGACCAACTCGGCACTACTGCCAGAACATTTCCTGCGGCAATTAACCAGCGAAAAAAAAACGAACAGAAAAAAACACTGCACAACTTGACAGGTTTTTGCACTGACAATGACGGGGCCCAGAGACAACAAAAACAAAACTGAGACACCCGACTTGCAACAGCATACAACTCATTTAGTGTCATTACGGGAGGAGATGGCACTGCGGCTCTATGGGTTTTATGGCCAGCAAAACAGGGGAGAGGGACAGGCAGACGACAGGCAGGAAAGCCACCCCGCTGGTAGGCCGGGGTAATTGTCCCAGACACACATATGTGTGTGTTGCTGCAGGATGGCCAACAAAGAAATCCTTGAAGTGTGACAGTAGGAAGCAAACAGCCCAAAGAAGGGGCTCAAGGAACAACCAAAGAACTGAGGCACAGAACAACTGAACAACTGAACAACTGAGTAACTCAACAACTGGAGAGCACAAAACACACGCCACTCGACTATGACTGGAGTAAGTGCAAAGTAAATGAAAGATGAGCCAGAGACCGGTTTAGCATTTCATTCATGGCTTCTCTTCTCTGCCATCGTTCTGGCCCTGGTCAAGAAGGAGCGGCAGCAGCACCAACAGCAGCAGCTGTAATTGTCAACTGTTCCCCACAAATTGTACGCAAACTAAACTAACTGCTTAACCGCAAAACGCACAACGACGACGACGACGACGATGATGACCATGTCGATCCGGAGTCTCCCTTCATGTCTCAGAGCCCAGTTCCTGCACTCGAGCCTCTTCCTGTGCCTGCGGCCTGAGCGAGCCTAGGCCCAAGTTGGTTCCTGGCCACAAGTTAAGTGAGTGTGCCTGCCCTGGCCTGTCCTGCTTTTGGCCTCAAAAGCTTGCTAATAGTTTTTAGGTTGATAGGGTGCAGGTCCAGGCAAAAGGGAGCTAGAGATGGCTAACTAGGGAGAGCGTTGAAGGAGTGGGAAATAAGTAACATAAAATTTATTTAAAAAAATAGCAAGACAAATTAACTTTTATAATTCTAATATATTTTTTTAGACAAATTTTCTATATATATTTTTTAGCTAATAATATCTTTGATTTAGGCTCTACTCTCAGCTCATCTCTTTCGATGGGTCGCTGTGTTACGTGTGGCAAAGCCAAGCCAAGCGCAACGCCGGATGTCGCACTAATGGTCAACGCAACGCACTCGAAGGTCCCCGTTTTAGCCCAGTCTATAGCCTATACCCCGCTCTTTACCCTCTTTATACCCTCTCTCTCTCTCTATCGAACCTAGCCTAGGCCGGTCTGCTTTGTAAGTTAAACTATCTACAAGTCATTAACTCATACAAAGCCAGCAACTGTCGCAGAGGCGAGGAGGCGGCCTAGGAGCAGGCAACTCTCTCGTCCAGAATCCACAATCCCGAGTGAAGTGAAGTGGCCTGGACCAACGCACATTGAGCCTTTTGTTTTTTTCCTTTTTTTTGTTTTTCCTCTTTTGCCTCCCCTTTTTTTCCTGTGTGTGTGAGAGGGTTTTTTTTCTTATCGAGACCAGTTTCCAGTTTATACGCTCCCGCTGGTAACTCCAGCGCGTTAATGGAAAATATTGTGGCATATCACAGGAAATCCGGTGAGGTTTTTTTTTGCTTGTTGTTGTTGTTTTTGCTTCAGCCTTTTCCTCTTTCCTTTTTCTTGTTGTTTTTGCCGCACTCTCCTGCAGGACACTTAGCCCTCTCTCTATGTTACTCGGCTCGCTTTGACAAAATTAACGGGCACATAAATCTCTTGGCCGGGTTTTGCGGCTTTGCGTTATAAATTTAATTAAATTTAATTTTTTTTCTGTGTGTACTTTACTGCGCCTGTTAGGCATTTTTTGCCGCTTGCTTTGCTAACTTAACAAATGTCTTTTATTATATTGATTAAAGCGGCTTTGGTGTGTCAAATTTGTTGTCAGCCATGTTAAGCGCCGGGCAAAGTGTTTCAAATTGTTTTAAATGGCAAGGGAAAGGATTTGGGCTTAGGCCCATAACAATTATTTCTCCACATGTGGGGGGTGGGCAGTGGGTGTGTGAGTCCCCAAATACTTTCAGCTAAATTCAGAGCTTTTCCGCTGAAACTTGAGCGGTTTTTAGCCAGAATGACATTAGGATTTTATCTGTATTCTGGGTGATGGGTGACTGAGAGTTGTTTGGAAGAGTTTCAATTAAATTTAAGTGAGTTTTGTTATTAAAACGAGATTGAGTAGAATAATTGGTACTTTAAACTTTAACTTTATATATAATCTAAGAGATATTAAAGTTTTTTATTTAGTTTTGCATTCGTTATATCTTTGAAGATCGCTCCAAGTGATTGGTAACCCTGAAAAGATGTCATCTTGGCAGTCTTTTCGCGTTCTTTTAAGTAACTTGGCCATCATCTTGGCCATCGTGCTGGTACCCTACATTTCTGTGGCTTTTTGTGGCTTCCGCTTATGGCCAAGTTTATGGCTGACCCAGACCCGCATTCCCTCCTCAGGAAGAGTGTCACGTCACCAGGCCAGGCCAGTCCAGGCGTTTAATGTTCGCCCTGGGCACGCTTAATAAATTCACAATAAAACGCATTTGAATCCCGCGAACGGAATGGGGATCACGGGGGCATTAACGACCTCCAAATGTTTGTTTATTGTTGTTTCCCACACAGAGGCAGTGGCGTGGACTGAAGTCCTTAAGCAAATTGCCGCATTACCAAGTCTCTGTCTGAGTGTGTTCCAGCTCTGATTGAATTATAAAATTTGCAGCTGAACAAATGCGGCCAGGCCAGGCCAATATCAAATGCCAAGAGCCAGAGACAGAGCTCCCCTCTTCGACGTTAAACTAATCAACTAATTTGCTATGAACTTTGCGGTCTGCACAAATTGGAGCGTTCGAGAGCGTCCGAGAGCGCCGCCCGGACCCACACCGATTCCATTTCGAGGCATTAACATTAATTATTTTCTGCTTCATGAGCATTTTAGATGAACACGACCCGGGGAACCCAGAGATGTGACCCCAGATCCAGCCCCGGGACTTTCATCTTTCGTTAATTAATACAAAAATTCGGCTGTCGGTTGTGTCAACTATTTTTTTTGGTTCTTCTGGGAATATTTTTTGGATAAATTGTTGCGGTGTAGCCTGGCGGAGAAACAACAGTAAATATTTATCCTAGGCCAAAATTGAAAGTATTTTGCGGGCTGGTCAGTTATTTTTGAATTTATATCAAGGCGAGAATTTGTCAGGAATTTTTTGTGAATTTAAGTTGAGCAACTAAAGCTCCAAAAAATATTTAAAAAAGGCAATACAAAATTCCTCGGTGAAAATTAAACCATTTTGTACAGAGGCAGCAGGAAAAATACTATCATAAAAATCCATTCTTTACCAATTCCTGCATATAATAAAAGCTCTAACAGAGAGGAAGAGAGAACGGTAATAGATTTGATGATTTTACGACTATAAGCCACTCAGCGAGCAGTTTGTTTGTCCGGTTGTCAATCCATCCATCGATCCCTCCATCCACCAACCAAACGAACGAACCACCTACCAACCAGTTTTGTCAACTGCCACATGCGTGGGCCAGGCCCAGAGTTTTTGAACACCCACAAGACAGCGTTGAAAAAAAATTGACAAATTTTATTAGTCATAAATTGAAAATCATAAAAATCATAAAACTCGCTTAGGAGCACCTTGCCTCAGTCTGTGTAAATAAATTAATCCTAGGAAAAAGAGCCTTATTCGCGAGCAAAAATATTATTTAACAGGATCGTAAAACTTGGCAACGAGCGGGAAAAAGGATGTGTTTGTCTGCGGAATGGCTAAAGTTTTTCCACCGAAACCCCAGGAAAATTAATTTTCCCCAAGTTTGGGGAGATTTCCTTCTTTCTACAAGGGGGAGCTCGGAGAGATCTCCAAGCGGCTATTTGAATAAGAAATCCAGCGGCCAGAGGTAGTAAAAAATGGTGCGCCAATAGACTCATAAAGAAATCAAAGCCAGAAACCAGTTCAAAAACCAGGCGAACTAACTAAGAGACGACAACCTACGTGCTGTGAAAAGGTAAAAGAGATATATAGATGTCTGTGGCTATATACATATACATATATATGTAGAGGGAGAGGAAAAAACTACGGGCTTATGAATGGTAACCGCCATATGAATGGCCATACAAAGGCCACAAAAGACGTGGGCTTTGCCTCAGTTTGCGGCGCATATTAAACTGAATTTAAATTTAGCTGGAGAGCAACGAGGCACCTCTATGGGTATGCAAGTCAGAGCTGGAGTTTGCAAACCCCGGGCACGCACCTGGCTTTGACGGCTTTCTTGGCTTAAACTTAATGCCGGAGACGGAGAGACTGAATTGGCCAAGACTGAGCCAGCGATCGACGGCTTGCACTTGTCGCCTCGGCCCAAATGCCAAGACAACGGCTTATTGCACTCCATGGATACCCTCTCGTCTCCGCTCCGCTCCTTCTCGGTCTGAGTATGTGGCAGCTGCATAATTATAATGTCTGGGCCCCGAGCGGTACATTGGCTTGTCGCAACTGTCGGAGCCTGTCTCGCCGAAAGGTCAAACAACATATTTTTGCCGTTTTTATTGGAACGCTCTGAACTTTATTCGCGAGACAAAATTAGTTTAGTATATCTTATGGTGTCTTTCGACATCAACAAAATCACCTAAATATAAAATAAAAAATTTATATGTGTTCATTAAAAATTCAATGGCAGTAAAAATGCTATGAAAACGCATAAAGCAATTCATAACTATGCAAATGCGATCTAAAAATTAGCAAAAATTCATTTGAACTTCAGAGACCCCTCAAAAACATCAATACCATAGTATTTCCTATATTCAAAATATATACAAAAACTATATATAAAAACATTGTTTTTACTGGCACCCGCACTAGGTTTTTCATTTTCGTTTTACATTTAATTTTATTTATGTATGCAGCTCAAAAAGACATTTTTGTATAGCCCGAGTTGTCTGTTTGTTTTTATAAAAACTTAATGGTCCACTGATTGTGGGCATTAACCCATACATTTGGCCACAAATATATGTGTATATATTTATTTTTTCAAGGATGCGTTCATTAACTTTACGAGATTTATGTAGGCGGCGTGTGAACAACAGATGCGGGCCAACCTCAAACAAAGCCAGCCACATGCAATTGTCAGCGGTTCCCCCAAATTTGAAATCAGACTCAAATTTTAATGATGGGGACATTAAAGCCCTCTTTTTTTATATTTTGCACTTTTGACTCAAATTTGGGGTTTGATTTAAACCCAAAAGATACCTAACACAGTCACCCAAGAGCCAGAAATTCAAGTTATCTGGCGGCGGTTTTGAAAACTGTTCCGAGCATAACTCTCTGGCTCTCTTGAAACTTAGATAATCAAGATACCGCTGCTGCTGCTGCTGCAGCGAAACTAGACACTATAGCATCTGGGCAGATTAATGGCTCCGAGCTGATTAGTTTGGGGCCAAGACAAAAGGCCAGCTCCAAAGCGGTAATTAAGCAGAGACAACGCAACGTGATGCTTTGTGTGGAGCCTCCAGTTTAGTCAGAACATGTAAATTATAGATAAGCCGGAGAAGCATTGGGGCTCCGTCCGAGATCCATGCTCTACATGCCCAGCAACCAAAATGTTCATTTGTCAAAATTAACACCGCCGTGAACGCCGAAACAAATCGAATCACAAAGGCCGCCAGCTATATGTTACATAGCGAGTTCTTCTACGAATTGGGACAAATTGATTACCAAAGCTGACTTGCCTTTGAAATGGAATACCTGAAAGTTTAAGGAAGTTGGGATTGTAGCTTCAAGGGGTTTATTTTGTAAAGGAAAAGGATATTCTGTAGGGTACAAGAAAAATAAATCAATTTATACAAAACTTGGTAGCAAACACTAGTTTATTTAATTAAATAATGTTTTTTAAATATTTCATTACCTATTTTTAATTGTTTTTTATGGGCATTATCCCTTACCTTTATTTCTTTCCTTCTTTTTAGGAACAAATATGTAGCATAGGGCATTTCATATTCTAAAAACATCCCACATTCCAAACCCCTGTCTCTCTTTTATTTCATCCATGTTATCTGCCCAAAAACATCGGTTTCCGAAAAACTCTCCCTCCTCAGTTCCTACCAATTTGTGGCGTTCTCACACCCTCATCCGTCATACGTGCGGCTTCCCCCGGTTATTGTCATTCTATTAACTCCCGAGCTGTCCCCGATATTTAGACCATCAATCATTTGATTTTTTGGGGCAGTGCATGAAAAGTTCGTTAGTGCGAAAAATTAACTTTACATTCTTGGCAGCCAGCACTAGCTGGAAATTGCTTAAAAAAATACAGCAAGATATTCGTAATGTTCACATTGTCGCGGCGAGGAGCGTGGCTCGGCATCTGGTTATTAATTCAATTTTCACAAGTATATGTCTGTTTTTTTGGGCCAAAAGTTACCGTACACTCTTGTGGGTTTTCGACCACGTCCCTGGCAGTTTAATTGAGGCAAGAAACACAAAAAACAACAAAACAAAAAGATACAAGCAACTGACGCTGCTCGAAATATAAAAGACACAAAAAACCGGCTTAGGCGCGTCTTGTGTATGTGTATCGGTGTTGGCCATCCATCATTATGAAGTGTTTGCCAGTGTGGGTAAGTGGTGCACCTGCTCGCATTTCGATGGCTTTTCCACACGGAGGGGATATCGGGGTTCCAGTCCGGTTTTGGGTCCTCCTTCATTGATAGTTTCGAGTGCAACTTTCGCATGCGCAAACTGGCCAGGCAACATATGTCTGCTGGCCAGTTGGGATCCTCACTCCGTCCGATCCCGACTTGCAACCCCATCATCGCGAGAGCTTCCAACTCCCAGCTCCCAGCTGCTGCTGATTTTGCTTCTGTTTTTGCCGAGATTCTGGCTCCATGGCCTTTTTTCCAGATGGGCATAAACCTCGGTATACTCGGTATACTTATTTTTTGTGCGCCCAGCGTAAGTTAATATGACTTGTAGCACGATGATTGCTTCCTGTGCCAAGAGAGAGAGAAAGAGGGCTTGAAAAACCCGCTGACAGGCCTCAGCTCATCAGCTTGGCTTTTGCTGCCTTTTTTTATGAATGAAAAATCGGTGCTGGTGTTGCTGCTTCGGCTTGCCTGCTGTCTCTGTCTCTGTCTCTGCCAGCGGAAGTTATAAATTAATTGAGTAAATATCGATTCGCAAACAGACTCGTTCGCACACATGTCTAGGGCCACTGCCAGAGAGTCAGCTCTGGATCCGGACTCTGCCTTGTTAATTGGCAGCATAGAGCATTCAACTCCCAGCTATTTGCATAGTCAAATTGGCCAATGGGACGCGGCGGTGGTGGCGGCTCTGGGGACATGGCAAATCGAGTTAGGGAGCTGTTTAGCAAGGCGGGAGTAGCGAGATTAATGACCATAGAAATCGCATATTCAATTGCTCATCGAGTATTCTCTCGTTCGGCTTTGATAATTTATTGAGAGCGCTTCAAATGAATTTTTATGTGTAGATTGAGATTCGTGCCATTCATGGCGTTGAGCGTTTTACGGCTTAAGCTCTTTTACGGCACACAAGCTGAACTTGGGCTAAACTTTATTAATTACCAAGCGGGGGTCTTATTTGCCAATTATTTACTCGTCGTCATAAATCGCAACTACGTCTTCGGTGCTTGTTGTTTTTAGCGATTCTGAGGTTCTCCTCTGAAGAAGCGAGAATTTATTACTCAATTGGAGTAGGTTCTTAGCTGCCATAATTTATTAATGGCTAGTGAAGCACTTTTCTGGATAATCTAGTTAAATAGGTATCTGAAAGATGCATTAATTGGTTCTTGAAGGAGCTGAGGCTTTAGGATAAGGAAAATTAAAAGATAGAAGCTAGGGCTTAGGAGTAGCTTGAAACCTTATTTGTTTGGGTTTTTTGTGTGTAATTTTCCCTAGTTATTCTTGACTTAAGATCTAGATCTCTTGTAGAACTAGCTCTCATTAGCATATTCTTTTTTGAGGAGACAAACCCCAGTTATGTTCATCTGTTTCTTTCTTTTTCTTAAGCAAAAAACCTGGTATCTTCGCACGTTACACTTATTTAACCCAATATTTTTTAACATCGCCCCAACGGCGACTGTATCTGTATCTTTTCTGAGATCTGAGAGAGCGGCGTCATGCATAATTGCATATATCAGATGCAAACACCTAACTGTACATAGCATATATGTAGTATGTATGTATATAGCTCTGTGTGTATATTTGTTTGCTCGTTAACGTCGCGTCATAAGGAGCGACAACAATTGCTGTAGCTGTTGCAGTTGCAACTTGTTTGCCGTTGACGCCACCTAACTGTCAACTTTCTTTTTTATTTTTGCACCCAGCTCTCGGCTCTCGTATAATTACACCGACCTCTCGGCGGCTCGGCTCTCCACCAGGTCTTACTTGCATGCAATTAGCATAAAAAATATCAACAGAGTTTGCATTTATATAACGCTACAAATTATGCATCATTGGAGCTGCCACCAGCGGCAGCGGCAGCAAACTGCAATGACGTTGAATAATGACCGAAAATGCAATGGCAAGTCAACAGTTCGCCAGCGGAAAACAGAAAACAGCCAGCAGGCGCAGACACCGCAAACTCAGCTCCAGCTTTTGGCATAAGACGTGGCCGGAGGGAGGAGCATCATGGGGGAGTATCAGCTTGTACCAGACGTTGTCAGTCGTCGTCGTCGTGGTAGGTGCCACTGACACCTTACGCACACCCACTGCCAAACGTGCTGCAATTCCGGGGAGCGGAGACTCGGCAGGGAGAGTCCCCGCCAAGTACGATGAGCTCGTGCTGGCAATGCGATATGGTGAATTGCAGATGAAAAGACAACAGAGTGCACAGGGGAAAAATATATATATATATCTAGAAGATTTAGGCATTTATCCTAGGGTTTGTTGGTTGTTTTAAACCAAATAAAAGGCCACTTGCAGAATCTATATTAAAACCAATTTTAGAATATTTTCTTATCCCTGCAAGTGAGGTTTATATATTTGTTTTAAGGAGTGTTAACAATCTTAGGGAAAATATGTATGCATATGTTCACAAGATAGGGGATTTATCTAGGTTTCTTATTTTGATGTTTTTTATCATATAGTTTTTCTACGTAAATGATTTCATTAGGCAAAAGAAAGATTTGTTGTTGTATCTACATTAAAAGAATTTTTAAAATATTTTCTAGTTTATATATTTTCCAAGTTTTTTTTTAGTGCATCTGGAACCTAATCATATTAAAATTATACAAATAAAATTAAAACAATTAAAACTTGTATAATAACTAATAAAAATCATTGTCATTGAAAGCCTTTCCGTATTAATCTTAAAAAGTTAAACCCAATAATATAAATGTATACAAAATTAATAGAAATTTATTCCCAACCTAAGTAAAAACAAAATCCTATATCCCATAATGAGAATCAAATATCCTGCCACTTAACATCCAACGATTGGCCTTAAAATCCGAATTAGCCCTGTATAAGCAACGATTATGATTCCACATAAACATAAAGTACAACAATATCAATTTCATGAGCCTCCCGCTTCCAGATAGCTCAAGGGTGGAGGGTTGTATGACTTGGGGATGAGGTGGGGGCACCTTCTGTATCCCCTATACTGTCTGTAGATATATATGTATACTTTATATATGTATATACCAGCACGCATGAATAGACAGTAGTCGAGCTTTGAAAGCGCATTCGCATTCACACTCCTCACATGCTGGAAATCGCATTCTCCGGCTCGGAGTTTTCACTCACTTGACGTGCAAAGTACTGCAAAAAAAGCAGCAATACAGCATCAACAGCATAAAACAGAATATGTTTGTAAAAAAACACAAAACAAAAACAAAAAACCTACACAAACCTACTCCACACAAACAAAATGAAAGCGCAATGGCAAAAACCAGGGGAGGAGCACTACAAAAAATTGGTTCAATTTAGCACAGAGACAACACGGGTCTGGGGGATATATAGATGGGTGCCAGTACACCTCATCACAGGAGAGGGGCCTATTGAAGTCCCATGTTTTCTCTCACTCTCTCTCTAGTTGAGGAAAGCAAACAACGACAATGACAACGACAACTCGTTAGCACAAATTTCCAGAGAGAACAAATTTGCGGGGAGTGTCGACGCCTTTTAAATGGGCAGCTTTTTAGCTTCATTTTGGTGTATTTTTTGCTTTTCCGAAATTCTGCTTTTCGGTTTTTTCGGTTACAATGGGTTCTCAGGCAGCGGCGAAACAGGAAAAGTCACTCCACTTTGCCTTGACTTTTTGGCAAATTTTCATAAACTGTTATTTATTTTAACTGCACACAAAAGAAAATTCGCTGGCAGCGAGAATGAAGCAAAGAAGAAGTTGCTGTAGCACTTTTCGTTGCTCATTTTCGGTTCTCGCTGGGCGGAAGTGAATTTGCGAAAAAATAATAAGGAACATGTTTTGCGCTTTTGACCAAAAAAAAAGAAAACAAGAAAAAAGTAAAGACCCCTTCAGCCCAAATAGAAATGTTTACACCAAGCTAAAGAATAAACACTGCTACTGGAGGATCCGGCTAGGGGATAATGGGGTTGGGAATGAAGATGGGAAATGTGCATAAGCCAACACACACATTTTTTTTATACCTAAATATATTTACATAAAAACAAATGACCAGCATTTTGTGCTGCGGGGTCGCAACTTTGTGATCAAGCCCAGAGCCAGGTCTCCTCCAGCAATGAGAAGGTACGACTGCCTTCGGAGGGTTGTAATTATGCGGCACTCTTTCCGTTGCAGATGCAGATGCAACCTGATGGATATATGTTATGTACTTTATATACGTGCCTGCATCCCGGCCAGGAATTTTACTGGGCTTGGGAAAAACTTGCCCCGACATGAGGTGGCAAAAATTCCACTTTTTTATGGGTGCTTAGGCTGCTTTATGGGATGATTAGATGGGGACTAGAAGGAACTAAAACAAGATGGAGTCTATAGCAGTACTTGGCACAATTAGCAAGCTTCAACAATTTTATTTTTATATTTAATATTTAATGTAATATTTCTAAACTCTGTATAAGAGAACTTTAATGAAATTTGTATCACCAGGCTGACAGGTTTAATATTGCTTTTAAGGTTTTTAAAATTATTCAATAATATTTAGAGGCATTAAGCATGTTAACTAGGTAATTACTGAAATAAACTACTAAAAATATGTAGACTTTTGAGCATTAAATTTAAGAAAACATATAAATTGATAAAAATCTAACACTAAAGTTTACTTAGAAGCCTTTGCATATTTTCTTTATGCTCTGTGAAAAAGAGCTTAAGAGCTGGCAAGTGAATTATCCTGTTTTTCCTTTAGACCAACAAAAAAATATATAACATTTTCTGGCCCATCAAAAAACTGTGAAAAGGATGAAAAGGAAAATGGGAAGCTGAAGCTGAAGCTGAAGCAAAAGCCAAAGCTGAAGCCTCTCTCCCGTAATGAGGTGGGCACTTGGGCTTGAGGATGGCTTTGGACCCTGTCCAACTGGAGCACATGCATCACATTGGCTCTGGCTCTGGCTCCGGCTCTGTTCTACGAGTCAAACGCGGTCAGTTAGCCGCTTGAAGAGCTGCTGCCATATGTAGGCTAGTACCAACATCATTTGCTCTTTATGGCTCACACACAGTTCTGGTACGCAACCCCGGCCCAGCTTAGCCCCATAACCCGTTCGTCATATAATTCGCACTCATTTTTTTGTAGCTTAACTCCTGCTGTCAGTTTTTTTCATCCGCTTTTAATCAGAGCAAGTGGCTTACTAACGTGTGTAGTACTGGTCGCTGCTAGTAGTTGTTGGGCAACCGATTAGCCGCTAGTTCAATGCACTGCCTGCGGCCCAAGCAAAGGATTTATGCTAAGCACACAAACAGAGACACACACACACTCGCCTATTAAGCCAAATCGGGTTTTAAGTCCACTCTCTGCCAGCCGAGGTTTTAGCCAGCTCTAATTCAATTTGCCTACGTAAATCGTCAGAGGATTATAAAGCAGCCGCCGAGTCGTCATGCATATGGACAGTTGTCTGTGGCTCTGGCTCTGGCTCTGGCTCTATGTGGGCTAAAAGAGATTTTTGCCTCACCGCCTAACCACATCCTCAATTTTCTAGTTTGTGCCAAAAACCAGACCCAAAAAGAGTGTATAAACTAATTTTGTAGGTAGAGCTGAGAAGAGAGATGAATGAAAATTGTTCAGAGTGTGCCCCAAGTGCCATGTGTGTGTGTGTTGTGTGCCTTGTGCCTTGTGCCGGGCAGGTGTATTTCGTACTCGGTTTTTTAGCAGCTTGCTCCCTTTTTGGCCAGCGGTTTCTTGGCGGTTTTTGCCCTTTGCAGCTTGGCTTATATTAATTTTCGACGCGTGCAAACTACATACACACAGCCATTTGTATCTGGTAGATCCATATAATGAGGGACAGACACGGGCACAGGCACAGGCACAGGCACAGGCAGGTGGTAATGCCGCAAAGACTTCTGGAAATTATATTGCCAACCTGTCAGGAACCTCATTTGCTTCCTTGTTTTTGTGGTGCTTCAGTTTTTTCTATGAGTTTCTGGTATCTTAACCGAGTTTAGAATACTAAACGAGCATGAATTCCACGAATCATAAACATTTATGCTTTCATAAATAGTTAGTTGTGGTCAAAAGCCTTAAACTTAGTTCATTGAACACCGTAAAAAATTAAATAAAATTAGAGGGGACTTTAAGAAAAATGTAATATAATTATCAGACACTCATGAACAAGTTACCAGCGATTTTCCAACAGTTTTCTGTATTTATTTTCCCCCTGATATAGCGCCGCCTTGTCTTCTCTTCACTCACTCCAATCTTCACACGGTGTTAATCAAATATTTTCAATGCCCACTAATAAATTCGTCATGAGGCATTAGGGAGGCCAAAGCGAAGAAATAAGAAGATCATGAACCAAATACCCATAGACAATGATGATGGCATCGAATCAGACTTTGAATGCAACACAAACTCTTAACACTCGGCAATTAGCACTCACGAATTTAAAAGGGAACAGAGCCGCACAAATTTGATATGCAAATAGTTTTCAATTAACAGATGAACAAATACCCTGCCCCGACAATAATAAAAACTCCAACTATGCGACAGACAAAAGCGGCAAACTTTGTGCAGCGGAATAATAATAAAAAAAAGAATAATTAAAAGGCAAGCACACGGCAACAATGTTTGTCAGTTAAAGTGGCGGCAGTGGCAGTGCCCCCGAATCGGTTCCAGTAGCCACCCATCTTGGCCCCTCCTTCACAAAAGTGATGGCAAAAATTAAATTATGTGTGCCACAAAGTTCGCCTGAATTATGTCGCATAAATCAAATAAACAGCAGCCGAAGCAGCCAGGAAAAAAAGTTGAGGCTGGCAGAAATTGTTGAGGAAAATAACTGAAACTGTGAAAAAATTTATACGAAAAACTTTTGCATGTGTAAAGGTGGGGAAGGGAGGAGAGTGGGAGTTGTAAGGAGGGGAATGTGCCCCCCCTGGACCGTGTGTTAAAGCAACACTTGGCTGTGTGGCTGCGGCAAGAAAATTATTCTCTATATCTATTTGTTGTGGAGAAGCAAAAACCGCAGCGGCAACAGCAGCAGCAGCGACTCGGAGTGGTTTAAGAAAAAACAAGTGTTTAAATGTCAACAGCAAACAAACTAAAAATCGCTGGCAAAAAAGACAACAACAACACAAAAAAAGAGGCAGACAAAGGACGGTCTGAGCCAGACATGGTTCGGGCTCCTCAGACCGAATCCCAGATCCACTAAGCCAGCGTTCATATGAAAAGATACGAACTGCCACCGGAGTGTGTCTGGGACTCATCTTCTTTTCAGCTGCTTTTGCTGTTTTGGCTGGCCAAAATGTCATGAACTTTTGCCGCAGACATTTTCGCAAGCGGTCAAAAGCGGCGGCTCGCATCTGTGAGATACATTCGGCGTACATATTTTCAATTTTTACCAATAACTTACCCGAGAGGAGAGCAAATGTCAGCGATATCCAAAACTGCATCTTGTGGCTTGTTGCTCGATTGTTGTAATTTGCTGAACGCTGTACGATGGCGACACACACTCACTCACTCACTCACTTTAACTTGTTCACAGTTGCAACAGCAGCGGCAGATACGTGTTTATGTTTTGTATCTTGAATCTCGTATCTGTTGGGTTAATTACAACGCGCCTCCTGGGCCAGTTCTAGGCTGGGCGGCACTTGGCTAAGCATTTTGCTGGACATTTTTGCGGTAACACACTCGAAACTCAGAACCAGGCACAAACAGTTAAAGCCGACCGGCAAATCTTTGAAATATTCCCATATATTTATTTCTTAGATATTTTTTTATGTTTTACATATTTTCCTTAGATGTTGTTGTGTGGATTTTTCTCTCCGCGCTTTCGAACTCTGAACTTGAAACGCTGAGCGACGCAGACGCTTGCCAACATAAAGCACGCGCAGACCGAATAAGACTAAACGCAAAGTATCTGCATCTTGTATCTTGAAGCGCGGCTCACGTTTGTTCGAGGCGAACTCGAACCGAGGCTGGTAACCTGTAACCAGGGGCTAGACTAGCATGCAACCAAGTTTGCAACGAACTTATACAGCGAGATATGAAGTTAGAGGGTTGGAATCCCTGCTTTATACGTTCTTATATTTGTGAAAAGTAACTTATACTGACAGTCTATTAGCTGTACTTATATTATATTTTATCAACAACAATGCTTGTTAAAATTACTTGTTTTGTATGGAAAATAAATTAATGTTTTTCCAGCCATTTCCCTACACTTGTTTCCTGATTTTTGCTTTGCCATTTTTCTATGTACATATGGGTCTGCGTATCTAAAACCATTTTGATTGCTGCAGTCCGCGCGCACTCGTATCCTTTTAGAACACAGCCTCTTCGTTACTCGTAAGAAGCTCTCGTTTGCCTTCGTGCGGGGACTCTCGCAGCATCCTTGGATTCGGCGCTTAGAGGTTTGCAACTCTGCTACTTGTGCAGAAGTACTCTTATACGCCACTTATACCTGGCTCTTTTCCATAGCTGAATATGTTTTCGAAGAGTAGGAGTAACAGGATTAATAGTAGAGTAGTAAACCAATGTCGTGTGCTTATAAAAGCTGTATAATATAAGCTACGAAGGGCAAGTATAAGCTGTTAGTATAAGATACTCTTATAAGCTCTCCGTATAAGCGAATCGTATAAGCTGCCCGTATAAGAGGCCTTATTTAAGAGCCTTCCTCACACAAAAGCAAACTTTTTCGAAGTGTTTTGTTGTTGTCTCGAGTGTTAGGCTTTTGGTTATGAAAGTAAAAGTATTTGCCGAGCCCCGCTGCGGGTGTGAGTCGAAAAACTTCACCGAACAGGGAAAACCAACAGGGAACAACAACAAAAAAGGAACAGATCCTAGAAGTTTTCGACTTAAGTGAAAGTGCCAGAGCAATGAGATGAATTAGAAAAACTTTTATATATATATCTGAGTAATAGGAAATGAATTGACCGAGATTCGGGATTACGTGGGGAGAGGGTGGAGTGAGTATCAAAAGTTAGTGGACATCAGAAGCGCATTTGAACAACTCATAATCTCCCATAGGAGGGGTGCCGGTGCCTAAATAGGGGTGCTTTCCCCTCCTACCCTTATCTTTAATCAGTCAGGAATGTTTTTTCAATTTTTTGTTATTTAAATTCTATCATTTAACTCGAGTCATTCTCGTTAACAGCTCCTCGACATCTCTCGTTAAATATTTAAATTCAAACAACATTTCTGCACTTCCGGAATGCCCGACGCTTGAATGGCAAATAAATAAATGCTTCCGAATGGAGTATCTCTCCTCCATATCATATGTATGTGTGATTTTCGCCTGGTGAATTTTATTTTTCAAATTAATTAAATACCTCGCCCAACACAAATCGCCAGGCACTCGAATTTTGCTTTTCCAGCTGCTGATAAATTGCAATAAAAATGCACTTCAATTGCCAAACAAAAATCGGTCTCTGGAAAATTGAAGCCAATGCTATACAATATACTAAAGCCCAACTTTTTCTCTCTTTCCACCGCAGGGAAAATACAGAAATTCAGGAAAAAAAAACAGCAAACAAGTCCGCAAAGAATCAACAAATATGTTTGTTTGTCTGCACATCTGAATAATAAAAATATTGTGCCAGCGGAGGAAAGCCACAGAACCTCTGACAAGAATGCGAAACTGGCTCAGGTTCCTCACGATCACTGCCGGTGAAAATTCTAAATTTTAAAGTACTTCTAGTGAGATAACAGGTAAGTAATATTTGTATATATTTATATAAAAGAGATTTTTGTAATGGAATTTATTGAAATTTGAGTACAAGGTTGTGTTAGAAGGCAGCTGTGGGTTGTAAAGTAAAACAAAACAATATAGCTTATGAACTTATTAGAGAAACAATCGTTTATTACAATGAGGAAAAGGCAAATTAATTTCTGAGGTAGAAATCTATAAAAATGTGTATAAATAATTCATTGAACTTGTTTTTTACCTTAAGAAATTATATAAAGAATAAAATAGATACAAAATTGTACTATCAATATGAATAATTAATATCTTAACAGATACTTCTTACACTATCCACCAACTATCCACTGATATTAAAACAACCTGATAGGGATAAATTCTCCACAGCCCATATATTATTGTTTCGAAAACCCCCCTCTTATTTGACTTTTGATGTGTAAAATGAGAGACTGACTAGATAGATAGCCTGTGCATAATATGGTAACTCAACTAGCACAGTGCACACTGGCCCGGCCCGGCTTTATTAATGGCTCATAATGACTTAAGTGAAATTACTGAAGCGTAACTGGCCGCGCTCTCGTCGCTATGTGGCCATCTCTGTCGCGCTCCCAGCTGGCCCAGTTTGGCTGCAGCTACCATAAACGGCGAGAATTCCCACGCGGCATTTAATATTCTGTTGGCCAAGTAAATTTCACTCCTCCCTTAACCCACGGTGGTTGCCTTTCAGCTAACATGTTGCTTCTTCCCCTTGACGGTTGTTGTTTTAGTTGCTTCCCTGACTGTTGTTGCCGTTGTTGTTGCTGTGGCTGTGTGCAAGTTGTTAAGGTCAGTTCATATATTATGCTTTGCCTGGCAAAAGGTGCCATAAGTCTGCCACAGCATGTATGTGTGTGAGTGAGTGGGTGTGTGTATAAGTAGTTTCTCTGCCCATCCTCTAGTCTCCAGTCTCTAGTCTCACTCCTCCCCCCAGAGAGACCCAGTCGCCTCGTGTCCTTTTCAGTTCTATCCACTGGCAACTGTTGCCTACTTTCCTGCTTTGCGCTTTGCTCTGGCTCTGGCTTTGGCTTTCTCTCTCTGTGCTCAGTTCCCTTTTGCCTGCTAATTAAGCGAAATTTTGCGTAATAAGCTTGTCTGTAATTTGCGCCATCTTTTCGCCCTTCGCCTTGTCAGCTCTGTGTGTAAGTAGTGCTCCTTTTTGGATCCCTCCTCTGGCTTCTGTTAACTGTCATCAAGGTGTTCATTGACTTTGTTATTATACCTCAATGAATTACGGTGCGTCGGGAGATGGACAGTCTGCAATTTCTTTCTTTTTTGTATCTCAAGGATACGAAGAAAAAGTTAGCTAAGCCTAAATTGGTATTAGTCCTTTGATTAACTGGGCTTTCAATTATGTTAGTTTTGGGGAACATGAATGGGAATTGATTACCATGACAAATGGTAGAGAGAAAATGTGTTAAATATATTCATTAAAATAAAATAATTGATGGAAAAATAATCTCAATATATATATCAAGGATTTGAGTGCGAAGTTTATTTAAAATTTAATATGCTGGTTTCTTAACCTATTAAAAACTACCACAGAACAGCTTTCCGAATTGTAATTATTGCATTTTTGGCTTAATTATGATATTTAGAAAACTTGTATTTCCCTAAAAAAAATTCATTTAAAAATATGGATTTGTTGATATATAAAGACTAAACAATCTAAAAAATGTACACCATTAATTTCCAAACAAACTAATTATATAAAGTAAGCCAATTTAATAAAGAATATCAATCACAGGTTCTGGCTAAATTTAAAATCCCCCAAAATCGCACCTATGGAAGCGGGATTTAATTTGCGGCACAGCAGATTTCCAGTTCCTTTCACACACTCGCAGTCGGGATGAACCCAAATCCGAAAGATACTCGAACTCGCACTCATATGCACTTCAATGGCAAACCCAAAAACAACCTAATGTGTGTGTGCGGAGCTCAGCGCAGACCTGGGCCAATGTTTTCCACTGATAAGTACGCATTATTTACGCTACGCCTAACTCGGCACACACGCATAATTTCATCAAAAATTCACACCAAAGCAGCAGCAGACAGGCAGACAAGGGGGAAAAGCGTGGCGCGGAAAAGGCGAAGTGGGAAAAGTATAATGAAAAAAAAGTTGTAGATAATCATATTGTGAAATTTTTAACACCTGCTGCTTGTTGTGGTTTTGTTTGCCCCAGCCATTTTTATCAGCTGCGAGTGGATATCAAGCAATATAATAACGCCATTATTTACACAGCCACGGCGGCGGTAACAAAAAGCCAAAATGTCATTACACACATACACTGGGGTGTGGGTTGTGTGTGAGAGTGTGTTGTTCCAGAACATGTAAACAAAACCATTGAATTAAACCGAAAATTAGCATCGATTTAAGTCAAGACCCAGCGTGTATTATCCCCACGGCTTACCTAGGCCGGCCTCCTAACCCCTATCGCCGCGACTTCGGTCCGCTTATCAGTTACAGGCAACCCGAAAACCAAGGAACACAAACACCCAACCCCTCGACCCCCTTCGAGCACCTCGTGTTCCGTTGGCTTTAAACAAATTTTGAGCATAATTTAAACATGTGTTGCCCTCCGCGAACTACCTACCACAACGTGGCACCAGCACCGTACACGCTGCGTATGCTTAATCCCTTTTAATCCGCATTTCGGCAACGTGAGCCGCGGCGCCTACATAACCCCAACAACAAGGACGACAACCCCCTCCCCTTGCTGGGCGCACAAGGACATCCCCACCGGCAGAGCCAGAGCAACAACAACCAAAGCGAAATGCAAATGCAAATCACGCCGCAGTCGCTGATAAGGTGCCGTAGTATCTCCTAACCATAGAGAGAGGGGGGGAGTGTCCTCGTTTTTCCTCCTTTTTTTAAGGATTTTCAAGCGGTCGCAAGTTGTCAGCCCCGCGGAGATCCTTGATAGATGCGAGTGGCAGTAAACTGAAGTGTGTATCTGCGCGAGGGCCCCTCCTGAGTAACTAAAAAACTGAATGGAGGAAAAAAAAAGTGAGAGACAAATCTGACAGGTGGCTTTTGTTTCTCGGCTATGTACACCCCTAAGCCCGGCCACTTATCGTATGCAAATATTTGACAACATCACACTGGCTCATAAATGCACACCCCAAAATAAAATGTGTTCAGGCCATAAAAGACATCGAACTGTGGTTCTGCAGAGGGGTAAATTTAATAACCAGAAGAAAAATCTTATGAGCTTCGCATACATATTTTATTTGTAATAAAAGTCTAGTCAAAACTCCAGTGCTAATGAATTTATTTTCTTTAAAATATTCTCTCTTAGCAAATTAACACGAGATATTCCCACAACCCGAGTCAGATTCCAATTACCTTTTACATAAAATGCAAATATCCATGGCAATAAATATTTTGTAAATTTTTAAATAAGCGGCAGACCTCAAAAATGACCATATTTATTTAAGAGTAAAACGAGATATGTTAAAAAGCCAGTTATTTACTCGATGATTGCTGCTGGCAGTTTGTGCTTCCACTACCACTTCGACAGACTATTCATTCAAAGGAGGTGAAAAGTTATATATTTTCATTTTGCTGCCTTTCAGACATCAGCTTTTACTTTGACATCCAGTCTTGGGACTTACTTTCATTTGATTCTGTTGCATTTACTTGGCAAATTTAATATATACAATATTAATTTCCATCATAAAAGGAAGGAAGAAGTCACTGAGACAGGGAGATATGGAAAGATATGGATAGATTCTGTTGCTGAATGTCATAAATGTTGCATGTGCGGTGGAGATGGAAGGGAAATAAAATAAAATGTTAGCCAGAAAAGAAAAGTAAAGCGTAAAGCTCGGCCAGGGAACAAAGACAGGGCCGAAAGGCAGGAACACAATTTATGCATGGCCAGAAACCGGGCACTGGGCACTGGGCACCACTGAGAGCCCTGGCTTTCCCGACATTTTGTTGCATTCAGCGCCATCTTCGAGAGGCAGGCCCAACTCCTGCCTCTCCTGCCTATTGTAAATGCAGCTTAGAATTTGTTGCAAATAAAGTGAAATGGCAACGACTGCTACGAAATTCCACATCCACACTCGCCGTCCTGCAACACTCGAGGAAAAACAGAGGAGAAAAACAGGAGAGCAGCTGAAAATAAGGATAAAAGGAAGGGCTAGGAAAAAATTGGCAATTTAACATTTGACGTTTTCTACGAGACTTGTTCAAACAATATACTTGGGAATTTGTTTTAATGCTCAGGCGGGGATTGGAGGGGATCAGGGTAGGTGCGAGAGGTTACTCCACGGCTTTTCTTCGACTTTCCTGAGCTCTGGCCATGCCCGAGAACGTTGGCAACTTGCAATAATGGCTTTAAATTTTTATTAGATGACGACGCTTATGCGCCTTAGTTGCCTACAGTTGCTGGTCGACACCGGGCTTCCGGGCTTCCGTGCCACCTTGCCACCTTGCCCCCCTTGCAACTCCTTTCTACGTTCGTCCTTGCTGGCTGAAATGTTGAAATGTTGTTGAGAATTTCAGGGAGGAGAAGGGACCTCCAATAGTTGTTCACCACGTCGCACTGGCCCACGTGTCCCGACACACTTATGTGTATATTAGTAGCCATGTAGTCGACTTTCAACCTGTTTAGTTATAAATAAACTCACTAATTGCCAAAAATAGGGTAAATAGAAAAGGTAAACACAGGCTGCCATCCAGTCGATAAGGAAATACACTCTTAATACAATGGGTTTGGCTTCCTAATTAATTAGATTGCTGTGTGGAATAGTTTACATTTTTAAAACTCTTTGATAATACTCTTCTGAGCAGCATTGATTATTAATAGGTGATAAAGATATGATGATAAAACATATTATATATTGGAACATGAGATCCTTTAATGGGCTTACCAATTATTAATATTAATTAGATTACTGTATGGGAGATATATTTTTAAGACTTTGTATAAAGTAAGCCAATTTAATGGGAATATAAATCGCAGTAAAATCCCCCTTTGAAAACCCTTAAATAGCACTTAAAGAAGCGGGACTTAATTTACGACACAGCAGATTTCCAGCTTCTATCACAGACTCACTCTCGGGATGAGTAGCGCCACATTAAACCCAAATGCGAAAGATACTTGAACTTGCACTCATATGCACTTCAACTTAATCGCTAGTCACAAACGACTTATCCTTTCCCTAAATGTGTAGCTAAATTACCTTTAAATTGTATACTATTTAAATTTTAAATGCCTTGCAGCTGCATACTTCCAAATTCGCATATACCTTATTTTAGCTGTTTAAAGCAGCAAATGGAGGAGTGCAGGGTCCTGGCGCTGCACCATGTTTAGCTAGTTGCCCCGAGCGTATGCTAGACTTTATTTAATGTGGCTGCTGCTTGTCGCCTAATTCGCATAATTACGCGCTTATTATTTTTGCCAACTGTCGCTAAATTCGCATCTGTATCTGTAGCTGTAGCCGTATCCGTATCTGTATCTGTATCTGTATCCCTAGCCTGCGCCTGTGTCTGTGTGCCGGCGCGTAATTTTATTTAGCTTTGCGTGCAGAGATGTAATTGTGTTATTTGCTTGATTTTATTATTTGCTCCGAGGCCGCAGTCGGCGCAGACCCAGCCGCACCTAGCGGCCATAATTAACCAAATAAATAAAACAGTCGAAAGCTGTCGTTTTTAGTGGGGGTGCTGCTACTCCCGAATCCGAATCCGAGTCCCGGCTCCAAGGGATGGGATGTTTGGTAAAACTAATATATGGCAACATCCCATACACAGCAGACACAATGCTGTCACAGTTTTTAAGTTGACTTATTTTTGTTGTATGGCCCGCGGTGTTTATTTTGGGGTTTTTAATGTCCTGGCCTGCAGGGGCCAAAAGCAAATTAAATGGCTGTCAAATGTTGTTTTATTACAGCCAAATGGGTATGGCCAGTGTTTGCGGGACTACTTATTGGCATGTTTGCGAATTCGGTTTTGCGAATTCGGTTTGCTTGTTCTGGCACTCCGCGCATTATGAAGTTGTGAGCATAACTAATTGAAAAGTTTTTTTTTTCGTCCTTCAGGATTTGTTCTTTTTTCGTTCTCTTTTTCGTTGCCAAATGCTCTGGGCGATTGAGTAAGTGCCAGTCATTATGGGAATTGTCAGAGCTTAACCCGGTTAGAGAGTTAAGCAGCCAGAGATCAGGAAATAAATCGCTTCAACTGGCAAAGATTCTTACTTACTTATTGATATAAGTCCCAAAGTACACACTGGATACAAAGGTTGTAAGTCTTGGGCTTAGTGTAAGATCAATTAAGTGTCAAGAGGTATGTCATGAAAAAGCGGAAATTGCTTTCTTTTTTATTAGGAATCATTGTTTACTTTTGGGTACTATTTTAAAGAGATTTTAAGCCGCGAGGGAATTAGTAAGATTTTATTTACATTCTCTTAGGCAGCATTATTTAGAGTTTTCAAAATCATAATATGCTTTTGGGCAGCTTTTCAAGGTATATCAAATCGCCAGAGATATATGTAAGTGGGAAATTATAAAGACTAAATCAAAACACTAAAAGAATTAATATATTTTAAAGATACATTTCCGAGCATGTAATAAATATATCTTTTTCATTATTCATTTAAATAAATACAATTTACATACCTTTTTCTAAGTGTATTCTCCTCGCTAATCACAGTACATTGTAAATTTATGAATAATATTTAATAGAAACAATAACATTACTAAATAACCTTGTTTACGAAACAATAAACCCCAAAATGGTATGCTAAGTAATGCGATTATTTGGCAAAAGTTTATGAAAGCCCCAACTGCCAGTAACTATGTATAGTCAGATATAATTAATTGCTTCGCTTTTGAGAGGCAGCTACCAAACTAAGCGCCAATCAGCAAGCATTGGGGCTTATGAAAATTAATTTAATCACTTACCAGCACACAATGCCGAAGTCTAACTTATTGACGGCTTTAGCAGAACCCCCCGAAACCCCTCGGGCAAAATCTCTGGCAAGCTGACTGGCTGGCTGGCAGGCAACGGATGCTGCTGATACACCTGAAATTGAATTGCCTCCCAAGGAGTTCTGCCTTATGGCCTCGCTCACCGCCAATAACCGCAGCAAATTACATTTATTTAAGTTCCGTCACATCAAACGTTTACTGGGGGAGGTAATTCGGCTAAGGGCCATAACTCACACACAAAAACACACACACAGGGAGAGAGAGAGAGCGTCTACCTTGAGCAACAATTGCCCATCTAATTCACTCGTCTGCTCTCTCACCTGTTACCTGTTGTCTTGGTCCATATTACCTGAGCCGTGGCATCGCATCGGCGACGTCATGATTGGCATCATCGGGCGACTCGACTGCCGGCGGCGCAGTTAATGTTGTCTGATTTCATTAGCGCTGCGCAAGTCGCCGCCTGGCCCACCTTGCCTCACCTGTCGCCCTGAAATACACCGTCTATTGACATTTTTCGTCTTCGGTTTTAACACCATTAAGCGTTTTTGGGGTCTAAAGTGACCACGGAGAAGTAGTTTTCAATATATATGTATACCACAAGCCAAGTTTGTAATATATTTTATAGTTTTTAAGATGTTAATGGTAGGTATATTTATATATTTATTATAAAATGTATGTCATTTTTTGTGGTTTAAAATAATTATTTTATAATTTAAAATCCTTTTTGTGAATTCTATATAAGATGTCTTATATTTTATCATTGATTACTATTTTAGAGCTCAATAAATATATTTAAATAATAATTGCTATTTTATTTATTAATGTATAATTAATTAATTTATTATTTTATAGGTATTTATTATTATTTTATTGCTATAAATTATACATATTTATTCAAGTTCGTCATTTATAGACAAGATTATTTACATTATATAGTGGATTCTGTTTTTATAACTGAAGAAAATTATTATATCATATAACCATATCATATTCATTCAATATTATAATATTTTTCGTATTTCCGAGACCTGAAAAGCCCTCTCTATAATTCTTCGATTGTTTTCCATTTAATTGGTAATTACAAATTAAAAAATTCCTTGTAAACTCAGTTGAGTAATAACATAAATACCATTAAATCTTTGTCATGAATTTATAATAACTCATACACACAAAGGGGGGCTGGCTCCCTGCTCTGAGGGGGTTAATGAAAACACGTGTAATTTATCCCTCCTCTTTCGAATTTTTCCGTTTCTCTTTCGCCCATCTGCTTCGCACGCCAATTAAGCGACCGAGCTCCAAATGCCGCCACCTCCAACTCCCAGCTCCCCGCCTCTGTTTCCACCCGATTTTACATGAACTTGAATGAGGTTATTATTGGTTTTACTTCTCCTGTTGATATTGTCGTCGTTGGCTGTCAATATTATTGCCCCCGATACTTTAATCGCATTTGTATGTTGCTCTTTATGGGCATGTATTTATTTATTTCTGAATTTTTCCCACCCATTCCCAAGCCCTGTCCTCCGTTGTTGTGGCTAATTTGCTTTTATTATTCGCATTAAATTTGATGCTTACGTTTATGGATTTTTCTAATAAAACCGGCGAGAGCAGAAATTGAGACTTTGTGTATCGCCAATGTGCGAATTAGCCGAAAGTGGTCCTTCGGCCGTGGCGTTGTGCATTTTAATGGCCAGTTTAGGACGAGCAGCTGCTGCAGCATCATTGGATTATTTTGATTCCTCAAAACAGCCTGAAGGGCCCATGATTAGGAATTGCTGTCATTGATGAAGCGTGTCGAGTTCTTTTCTACGGCCGATTAAAGAAAGGGGGAAGAAAGGTTACAAGGAAAGCAAAACAAAAGAGAGAATTTAAATGTTACAAAAAGAAGCTACCAGTTTTAAAATATATCAATTTAATGTTAAATTTAAAGAATACATTTAAACCATAATTTAAAGCACTAGTTCCTATAATATCATCTTGTTTAGTTTTCTAAGCCTTAAATTACAGCTAGACGCAGTTCTGTGCAACCCTGACCACTTTAATTGAAACTATGCAAGCTTGGCCACAGTGATATAAGGGAAAATCTGATATTATCACACTTTAAGCTTTAATAAAACAAACAAAATCTGTTTCCCAACAAAGTTTAAGCTCAAGTATCTACAAGGTAAAGCGAATGTTTAAAAGCTTACACAATTTATTACACTTTTTTGCATTTTGCGGCATAAGTAGATTTCCTGGTATACATTTCAGTTGAGTAAACACAGACACACACATCTCCCCCAACTCCTCACCTTAATTAAAACTGGAGAAAAAAAATTTCAATTATATGTGTGACCTATCAGTGACAACAAATAAACAAGACAACACAGAGTCAAGCCTGCTTGCTACACAAGTCCTTCTGCATTTGCATATGTGTCATAAAAACTGGCATCGCATCGCATCGCAACGCAAAACTCCCCCCAAGACTCAGTACTCGGCCCTCGTGGTCGTATTTTCCCCATTTTTGCCCCCGCAGCTGGGGCGTTTGTTTTTTATGCCACACCTCGATGCAAATCATTGCCACATCTGACGCACATGTGGCACGTAACACACAGAAGGACGGATGGGCAGACGACGGTTCTCGTTGTCGTGGTCGCTGCTGCTGGATTTGTCTGTTTTGTGATTGTTGTTGTCCTCGGCAACGGCGACGGCAACGGCGGAGGAGCAGCAACTGGAGCAGGAGTAGGAACGGGAGCAGCCGTTATGCGGATCCTCCGCGTCCTCGCAGGCTGCCACCATCCATTCTCCCCACTTTGCCTGTGACATTCTGTAGGCGCTATGGCGTGCGAAATTGTAAAATTTTCGTCAGACGCAACTCCACCCCGCCATTGACTTCTATGTCCATTTGGGCAGAGGGAAAAATATTTCCAGATATCGATGGAACTTTTGAAATTCCAACAAAAATTAATGCAGAAAATCAGAAAATGAATTAAAATTGTAGGTACATAATTATTAATAAAACTAGGCAAACAATAGTTTAGAAATAAACAAGAAAATTCTGTGAGGAATAAAAACCTTAAATGGGAAATAGCTGAACCCAAACTACATACCTGGGAATTATTAGAAGTTTTCTTACTGCTTTATTTACTATTCAATGGTTAAGTCTTCATTTTCATGTCTTATATTCATATAGGACTTTTTCTCATCTATTTATTGTTGAAATACGAACCTTATTTGTAAACAAATATATGTACCTATATATTTTTAAATTTATTGAAATATTTCTTTCAGTGCCTGTACACACTGCTTTTTTTTGTTGTCGTTCTTGTCGGTTGTGTATATGCATTATTAAGAATACACTCAGCTGTCAGCAAGTGAACGTCTGGTGTCCCAATCTCTGTTTGCAGTTGGACTCCTTCCACTGTCTGGGATTCCTTAAAAATCCACTCCCAGACCCCTAGTCCCCCTTTGCCCCCACCAGACGCAACCTCAGCTCCCGAGTCAACTCTGTGACTTTGGCCTGGAGGAGGCTGAGACGACGGCGACCCATTTGAATTTTTAACTTTATTTGCCAGGCTCGCTTTTTTCGCGGGTGTGTGTGCTCTGGTTACATAGTGAGAAGGTCCTTGATCTGAGGACAATCCGAAGGTGGTTGTCTAGTCAAGGTCGCCAAGTGGCTTCTCGAAATGTCAGGGACTTTAAGTCAGGCCCAAGTCAGAAATTGAAAAATGGAAAGACCCACGAAAGCTGATTTCGGATTTCCCCCGATGTTAATGACCAGCCAAAACTATTGAACTCATAACTGACAGATTTCAGCTTTTCCACTTGAAACATGAGTACGTGCTAAAAGTTTTGCTTTATACGGTTTGCTTTCCTTTTTAATGTTTTGGCCTGAACGGAAAAAACCGGCACAAATATGATTTTATATATTTTTCAGGTGGCGTGGGCAGAACCAGCTGAGTTTGCCGCTTTTTCCTATTTGCTATTTGCTTTTCATTTATTAGCAAAAAAAAAGGAGGGGGATGGGAAAACGCCAGTGCAACTGGCGCTCTTTGGAACGTCACTTCTGGCCATTGCACACGTGTCCACAAATATTTGCGGTACGTGGCCGCACACCTTTCGGCGCCAATAACCAACCGCCCAAGCCCCCTTTCTTCTAAAGGGTTTCTGTGGAAAATAATTTGGCATTATTTCCTTGTATTTTGCCGGCTACGGTTTTAATAATCCAAGGGCTTTTAGTTACATTTAGTCGAATGTGTGATGGATGATGGTAGAGGGAGAGGGAGTAAGGGAGAGATTTCCTATAAACACTGCGGGCGATTTTTGGAAAAGCCCATTTTCCGCGGTCGCTTTGGCATCTGATAATTTCGCGATTTTCATTTCTAGCCGTGGCAATTTGATTTTAGTTTTCACCATGCACGGTCGGTCTCTGGCCATGGCTTTTCTAACGGCATTGAAGGGGAAATTTAATTTCGAGGTGAAACTGTAAAATGTTTGGTTTGGGGTTGGGCTTGGGGTTGGGGTCGGGACCCCGCCGAGGTCAGTGCTTAACGTTTTGCCGATACTTAAAGCCGAAGCCCCTATTTGCGGTTATTGCAAACTGTTTGGCTTTGCAGCAGCATTTTGCTGTCATTTATCGTTGCCCGCTGTGCCGAGGAAAATGCGGTGGGGGAAAGTGCGGTGGTTCGGAAAAGCTGGCAAAACGTACTACCACGGCGCACTGAGTGTGTGCGAGCTGTCATTTATTGTTGTCTACTTTCTGGCAAATATTTGTGCCCGCCTGCTTTTCGACTGTCGTTTATTGGTGATTACTTTTTGCCGGTTGATTTTCCTGTTTTCGATGCTCGTTGTCGGGTCGCACCTTGCTTGCACTCTTTGCCGGCCAAAATGTATTTTCTATCATCACCGCAGTGCGCCTCTACGAATGTGGAATATAGAATATAGAGGTGTGCAACCTCATTTATAATTTTTAAGGCTTTGCGGCTGAGGTCGGCTGTTGCACTATTTCTCACAGCAGAATTGAAATATAATTGAAATAAAACAGGAAACAAAGCTATATTTAGTAAATCGAATGTTGTTTGCAATTTAAACCATTTGATAGAATAGGAAATTTATTATAACTGCCCCAAAAATAACTTAATTTCAATTCGGAAAGCTTCCCCGTGCTAGATTTTATAAGGGTAACATATAGGCAGATTTAATTTAAAATCTAAAATTAAATTTTTTTTTGTAATTTTGAAAATTTTGACGGTGTTACCCCTTATAAAATTTTGAAAAAATTTTAAAATTTTTGTTTCTGTCGAACATGCCTAGAAAAACTCTGCTGTTCATACTGATCAAGAATATATATGATTTATAGGGGCGGAAATGACTCCTTCACTGCATTTCAACCTTCTGACTGAAATTAAATAACCTTGAATAGGCATCAAAATTATAGCAAAAATATGAAATTTGCTACATTTTTATCAAAATTTGAAAAAAATGTACTACGATTATTTTTTAATCAAATGTATTATTTTATTTAATAAATTGATCATATTTTCCTCCTGTTGGTGTGATATTTCATGACTGAACGACATATATAGCAATTTTAAAAGATTTATATTTTCTGTATCAATAAATCAATATTTGCCACGACAGTAACATTGGGCTGACCAAGCTCAAAATAAGCATAAATTCCACCCAAATAGGACTATATAACTATATCTCTTTATCTAGTTGGGAAACTTAAAGAAATGTAAGCGGTCCCCTTGTGTACTTTGAACTTGGCTTTATGTCGTTGTTTAAATTCAAAGTTTCAGTAACACCAAAATAAACCATATTATTGCACATTTGCATTTATTTTTTGTTTGTTTTATAATAACTATAAATAAAACATAGTTCTTAACTAAATTTTCATTAAAAAATAAAGATTTGTATTACTTAATTTACAGCGTAAAATAAACTTTCGAAGTTTTGTCTTTTAATCCATTAAATAAACTGCAAAGAAAAGCCATTAAATAATTAAATTGCTATTTGACCGCTTGCAGGACATTTTGTGACAACCCACAAGGCAGGGCGAGTAAGGATCTGAATTATTTGATTGTTCGCTTTAAGTTGCCGTTTTCATTGAGCACCGACTGAGACCAAACAATATGTAAATTATGCACTTGTCTGGCCTTAACACGAACGCTTTAAATTCCAGGATGAAATTTCTTAAATTCCCGCCTCCTTGCCCCGGAGCCTGGTTAAAACCATCAATTTATTACATAGACTACGTTTAAGCTGGCCAATTTAATAGTTGGCCAGAGGCAAATTCTCCCTGTTTTTGTTATGTTTTCTACTTTTTTTCTTTTTGTTTGGGTTTTCAGTGAGGCACTACTGGCTTGTGTGTTGCATGAATTTCTAGAGCTGCTATTTATTATTGATATCGTTACTCCTTTAAGCGCACACTTTATGGTATTTCGCAGTGTTATCTGTGAAGTCCGAGCACCTGGCCGACAAGGATATCCAGATCCTTGCAAATTCAATTGCATATTGCCAGGGATATTGGATGAGGGATGGGTTTTTGGCCAGGATGGGGGGATCACTGTTGGGTTGTATCTCCTCTGCAGACTTGTCTGCCTGCACTGACATGCAAAGCGGCAGAAAAATTGTCTAGCAAAGTTGCCCGTCAGAAAGGGGAATCGCAGATAGACAGCCAAGTCAGAGCCAAAAGCCAGCTGAAGATGCTGTTTTTATTTTTCCCGCCCGAACTCGCTCCTTAAGATTGTTAACCGCCCGCACTTGCCGTTCGTCCGCACACACTTATACGTATACGGCGTAAACTTGTCGAAAATATATACGAAAATTGTTTAACAAGTTGAAGGCTGCTTGCTGCTCCCCCGGAAAACTTTTTCACCTGCTCAGCTCAGGCAGAGACTCAGACTCAGACTCCGTCTCAGGCTCAGGCTCAGCTCACCCAGCTCTTCCAAGTTCAGTGGAGTTTGGGGGAAAAAATGCATCCAAAAGACGGACGAAAGTTTGCAATGATCCATAAGTTTTTCGCTCCGCTTACAGCTGGGTAACATCTCCTGGGCCAACTTTGGCCGGAGCTTCAGTTTTGGCTTTTAATTAAATAATTTCGGACAGCTGGCTGCATTTATTGTGAGACTCCACCGTCACCGTCACCGTCACATCCCCTTCACCTTCGCCCTCACCTGTCAGATGTGCAATTATTTCGGCTTGCAAAATATTTAACTGCATTTCCTATTGATTTTTGTGCTTTGTAATCAAGTTGCCTGCGAGGCAAGCAGGAAATTGCCGATCTCCTGCAATTCTTGCAGCCGTAGTCTAAGCCGAAGCTCTCTGCTCTCCTCCGGTTAGCAGGAAATCTTCCCCTAGACCCTAGACCCTCGTCCTGCTGGCCAAACACATGCCACTGACTGCTGTCTGTCAATAGAACAGCAGAGCCGAGAGAAAGAGCTGGCATCCTGGGCGGGGTGGGGACGGAAAGTTGGTCGGTCCATCGTTTATAGCAATTTCATTTGACTTCTCGCCTGTGTTTGCCCACCGTCAATAAATGAGCGTAATATTTGGACTTTGATTCCTGCGGCTAAACTGACGACGGTGAGACAGTTGCAAGTTGCAGGTTGCCTCCGGCAGGTTGAGAGTTTAACAATTCCTCCTCTCGTTGAAAGTTTATCTTCGTGGCAGAGGAAAAAGTTACCTCGTAGATGAATTAAAAAGCTGGGGAAAATAATGAAGGATTTATGTTAAAGTTATGCCTTTAAAGCAGGACTTAAATTAAGACTAAGCTAAATTAAAACCAACTTATAATAAAGTTTGTAATTACAATTTAAACAAAATGTACGAGTTAAAATAAGCTTATAAATACAATTGAAATTCGTTCTCTTAAAAGTTAAATCTCTCTCCTGCAAACTCTTTAAACCTGAGGAATATGTAAATTATAAGCCAGTTTGCTGTATGGATTGCAATTTTAATGAATGGCTAATAGCTGGCCAGGGATTTTCTAGCCACATGTGCTAAGGCCAGAGGATAAGACTGATAATCCCCCAAAAAGCCAAGCTCTGAGCATGTTGGAATCAATGTTTTTGCGGTAGTTTGGATGAAAAATGGCATTTTCCTGATGCTTAGCCTAAGTGACAGGCCAAGTGGCGAGTCCCGAGTGCCAAGAGTTGGAGAGGAGGTGCCTGGAACAGCCACTTGGTCGAACTTACTTAACTTAACACATGGCGACACACACGCACATAAGGTGTGTCCTGTGACAACTGAAAGTATGCAGCACTTTTGTGCGAAAACGTGGTCACCTTAGTAGCTGCTGCACTGCTGCAGGAAAAGCCAAGGAAAAGCGCACGAGAGAGTGGGTGGGTGTTAATTCGCAGCCCACAAACTATGGGAAAACAAGAACTGTGTGCGGCAATTGTAGCGCCAGCTTTTCCATTGTATTATGACAGCGGCGGCACCTGCAAGTATGCAGTGATTGTGATTCTTTGTTGGTTTTCCCTTTCTTTTTCCTTTTTTCCTTTATTTTTTGTAGCCAGTTCACTCGCTTGCGAAACCCCTCGAAAAACAGTAAACAAAAAGCAGGACAATAGTCGAGGGCCGCCCGGCTGGGTGGGTGTTAGGTGGAAATGCCCTGGCATGGCATGTGTTCATTGTCCAAGAGCAGTTCATGCTTCGCTACGCATCTGTATGCACCGGGCACGAGGATGGTCGGGGGGGGCGAGGTCGGGGCCCAGTTGGCATATCAACTGGTCGGACATGGTGTAAACACGTTTAATGCTGTTGCCATTGCCGTTGCATGGCTGCAGTTGCTCCTCCATGAAGCACGAGTCCCAGTGCTAGCCCGGCTCCAGCTCCGGCTCCGGCTTGTGTCTCGTCCTCTGGCGCCGTCGCCTTTGCCACGTTTAATTTAATCTACTGGCCAAAGCTGCAGACGCTACCTTGACATGGACGGCACTTCAATCTGCATATGCGGAGTACAGTACTGATTGCCTAAGGCAAACCACAGAATAAACATGACTTAGGAGGTGTTTATGTTTTTGAAAAGTTGAATAATAATGCCTCTGGCTAAATGAATAATTTCTCTTAAGGATAAAATCAGTACTTAATATTAGCATATATTCATGCAATAGTTCCTCCTGTGAGCCTGATAAATTTGTACTGGCAAAAGTTATAATTGGGATCTTGCTTTTAGCTACACCAGAACACAGAAACGTCTTGGCCACAATATTAATTAGATAACAATTATCTTTTAATTTTCAAAGTAATTACATTTAATTCTCCTTTAAGTCCTTACAAAATGTGATTTATAGAGAGAACCCACCGTAGGTAGCTCTGCACCTCTGCTAGCTGCTCGAGTGCACCGCAAGTCCATTTAACTTAGCTTTTGGCAGTGGCAGTCCAGGACCTGCTAGCTGGTTGCAGGTTGCTAGTTGCCGGTGGCTCCTTGGTCGCAGCATCACTCAAACGCCGGGGAAGCCCCGAAATGCCGAAATGCTGAAACCCCCAAACGAGGCGACAGGAATGCGTGCAAATGTGAGTGTGTGTGTGTGTGTGGGGGCTGTGTAAGGGCGCGTGTGGGCAACGTAATTTGCATGGTCAGCTTGCAGTTTTGGGACACACAGAGTGGCAAGTTGTGCCTCGTCCCTGGCTTAATTGCATGCAGGAATAGCAACAACTACGGCAACGGGGCAACGTTAGAGGAGCATCATCAGCAACATCGTCATTGGCAACTTCATCCAATTGCTGTTGGAGTCCCAGTCCCCCTACTAGATGCATACAATTTCCTGGCGTAAGCGAGATGCCCCTTTAAAGTTCCTAAAGTCCTAAGAATAATACAGAAAAAACCCAAAAGTGGGTCAGAATCTGCCAGCGATACTCGCACAGGTGAGAAGCCAGGTGATTATGCGGCACATGGTCCGACCTGCCTCGTTTTTTGGGAACATTACAATATACAAGTGCCGTGACACGCAAAAAATTAAAGGGTAATCCACTCGATTTCCCGTTTTTTCTTCCGCCCACTAGACAGACATCACAGTTGGAGTCAAAATCAGACAATGTACAAAATGTACGTTCCATATGGCTGGCACTCTCAAACATCAGTTGAAAAAAAGAGCGCCGCCAAGTTTACAAATGGCTCGGTGGGATTTTCCTGATTCCCTACTTGCCTTTCTTCAGCGGGCATGCGAATCATTTGCAAGCGATTTAATTTCAATTGCATGGGCGTTAATCAAAGGCTACAAAAGCCAGAAGCTGTCGAAAATATATCCAGTCATTCGGTGAAACAACAGGCGAAAAAAGCTGTCATTATGTAGAAATAACAGCAGCAAAAAGCGACGTTTACATACAATACTCGTATATTTCAAGTCCGCTAAAATGAGCGATGTCCGGGGTTTTCAATTGTTTTTCCAGCTGGAAATGGTGGAATTTTTGGCTTTACGAGTTGCTTTTGATATTTTTGGAAAGTGTAACTTTAATTTTTGGTATTTAAGCAAAATGTAACATTTAACTTCGTTGTATTATCTGCTTACTAAAATACAATTAATTTCTCTTATTTGAATTAGTTATTTTACGTCATTTTAAATAAATACATTTTTTGTAAAAATAAAAGCAAATACAACACAAATTTTTCATTTTTGCTTTTATTTTTACCTTTAAGCTTAAAATTTTGTTGGGTGCATTTAAATTACGCGCTCATCCTGAATACAGAGTTGCCAGACTTTAAAATGACCAGAGTTGCCAGACTTTTCGATGACCATCGATGTGCTCAGCATTCATCGATGTATCGATAGTGCCATCGATGGTTATCCAGCTCTAGCCCTTACAAGCTGGCCACACTACGATTTTGGGAACAACAAAAAAAAACTCTGGAGCGTTTTCTTAGGATTCTGTGGCGCGAATTTGTTAATAACAAATGAACGGGGCACGAAAGTCAAAGTCTCTGCGCACAGTGCGGCTGGGTGATGTTCTATACGACGAGCAGAAGCGCCTGCTGATGCTGTGCCGCAGCTGCGAGCGCCATTTTATTACATTCGAGGCGTTCCACAAGCACTTGACAAACTGCTCCGGCCTGAAGCATATAGTAACGCCAACGGATCTCCTCAGCTACGACGAGACCAAGCGGGAGACGCGGCATGTGAATGGCAGGCAGGAGGTGAGGATATCTAGGAGTTGCACCCAGGAACAACATTAATGCCTTAACTTGTCCGTAATTCCCCAATTTAGCTCCAAATCTACGACATCGAGGCAGTAAGAAGTGCTAGCACCTTCGACTTGGAGGCAGAACTAGAGGATCCGCGCTGGTACACCGATCCAAAGCCTAATCTCAGCCCACCAATAACCAAATCGGATCTGGCCAAAGAGAATGTGGTGGAGATCGAGCTGCAACTGGCGGAGGATGAGCCCGAAGAGGAGGTGCCGCCGGCGAAGCGTCCACGCACTCTTAACAATGCCCGCCGGCCGATCCTCACCGCCCAGCAGCAACGAAAGACGCGCGGCACCAGCGGCCACACTGTGACGCAAGCCCCAACAGTGAAAGCGAAAAAGAAGGAACCAATTTTGGTGTCCCCAGTCATGAAGGATCTTAAGCGCATGGAGGAGACCCTCAAGAAAAGGAGCCCAAATGCAGCTCCAGGAGCGGCGTCTTCGGGAACATCTCAGTCGCCTGCCACTAAGGCCACTCGAGTGGCTTCCAAGCACACACCACCATCGCCACCAATGGCATCTCCATTGGCTTCCGCCAAGGCATCCCATTCACAGCTTCCCATGGTGAGCATACCGATGGATGGCACCCAGGAAATCCTCAACAAACTGCGAGCCTGCGGCGTGGAGGTGAAACGGGGAAATACCAGTCTGAATGTCACTCCGCCGGCTGAAGCTAGTCCAACCAAAAACCAGGAGGCCTTGGACATCATGCGCAAGCTGCAGTCCAAGGGCATCCGATGCACCAAAGTTACCAAACAGTAGTTCGAAGCGTTCGTAGGCTGATAGTTGTAATTGCTTAGCTTAGAATATATAGATATAAGGACTACGTCAAGTATTTATATTTAATAAATTCCAGATGCCTTGCTGGGAAAAGTCAATTTCAGCTCATTCTAAGCAAATATGTGGGAAATTTTACAGTTTGGTACCTATTTAGGTTAGTCTGAAGTTCAAATAGTAATATATATTCAAGAAAATGTATGTTAAACTTATTTCCTAAAAACATTTTTAAATTTCATTTCTTCCATTAGTGTGACCATTGGTCTAGGCATGGCAATCGAACATAGAATTATCGATAAGACGCAGTTGATGTAAGTTTAGCTATTTTCCCGCTGAACCGGTTTTTTATGATTATAGCATAGCAGAGAAGATATGAAATAAATTCATTCAGTCTTGAAAACAGAAAACAAAAATATATTCAAATATATTTTAACAAAACTGCACTTTTAATGTATTTGTATTTATTATTATTCTTCCATTTATAGCCAAATCTGGCTACCTTCAGCGCAAAGCAGTCGCCAGCACTGGCAGGGTAGAAGAAGCAGCTTGTTGATTTTTTGGTGTCGCACGCGTTTTCAAAAAGGAAATTATATTTTCCGGCGCCCGCGTAGTGTGTATATTTTGTAGTTGCTCGTTACACTGAACACCAAATCCCAAATTCGCGTGTGCAACCACCCAGCCAGCTGAGGCGGTACGAGTTTAGTGGTAAGTCAGCTGATTGCCTTTGCCAAGCGGGCCTTACATAATTTGGGGGCCGGAATTTGTGTTTTGTTCGAGGTGCTTTTGCTCGAAATGCAGGCGAAATGACATCATTTGCTAGTTTTTAGCAGATGTCGTCGATATATGATGTGCATATAGTAATCCTGGCACTATTTTCACTGCAAGGGCATTACGAAAAGAGGTCTTTTCAAGATGAAATTCGTATACTTAACAAGTGTCTCAAGAGCACCTTTAAATATTGAATAATTTTGTATAAATTAGCAATCAAATGCTTTTCGGCGAAAGTGCCTTCAAATACCGCAGATTAATATTATAAATTCAAAACCCCTTAATTAAAAACACACATTTATCATTTAGAATTAGAATGCAAGTTTTTATTACTTCATGTTGCAAATACTTTTCCTTCATTCCCATATTCTGCAGGGCACCGAGCGGGTCTCTAGACCCTCTCCGTATTCCATTCACTACATGTTTAGTTTGAGAGTTGCACACTTAGTTATCTAATTGAATTCGTTACATGGGCTTTATTCAGAGTTCTGGCGTATTTTTAGGCTAAACTATTTAGTGCATGTCTCCAATGGGATTTAAATTAGTGAGTCTGCTTGGTATTTCAATAGTTTAAACTTTAAACATTAACTTAAAGCTGCTTAATGTGTTTCCTTTTAGCATTTCAATCAATCCATTTACTTTTTGCTCTCTCGAGTCACAAAACATTCACATTACATTTAGTTAAAGTATTTAACAGTGAGAAACAAGTACGGAGACATATTAGATTAGAATGTAATCAACATTTATAAGAAAATATACATATATATACATATATGTGTGTGTGTTTATCGTGTGTGTAGACTTATTGAGATTTGGTGCACATTTAAATGCGGCATTTAACGTTTTATAATTGTTATTCACTAGTTATTTAATATAAACAATTCTGATGATATGGGGCTGGTGCTGGCGAATGGCACCTCCTCCGCCCCATGGCTCCTCACTATTCCAGAGAGCGCCGGCGCAGCGTCTTGCGCACTCCTCCCAGCGCAGCACTGCTGCGATCGAGGAGCTCGTTGGATAGCCGGGCCAGCAGGGGCAGCTCCCGCATGGAGACATTCACAGAGGGCAAGGGCGCCAGCTGCTGCTGCAGCTTCTTGATGGGCGTGGGCGGTGCTAGGTGGTGATTCTGATGGTGTGGTGTGACTGGCAAGCTGGCGGTGGCGACGCTAGCGCTGGTGACCTTCACCTGGACCTCGTCGCTGTGACGTTTCAGGGCCTCGGCGCCCAGGGAATCGGGTCGCTGTTCGATGGCCTTCAAGCGGTTGCTTTTCTGCCTATTGGCCGCCTCCCTACGCATCAACATGTTATCCAGTTTATCCACCGTGGCCGTCAATTCGTGCTCCCACACATCATTCTGCTGCTGACCATCTCCTCCCTCGATGGGACGCACAGCCAGTATCTTGACCTTCTGTCGCAGGGCCTCCAAATCACGCTCATCGACCACACCTCGCAGCTCTCCAGCCCCCGTTTCGTCGTAGTCGCTGGCATCCTCGTCATCCTCGGTTTCCGCCGCTGTTTGTGGCGTCTTAGCACCCAAGGACATCTGGCTGCCGGCAATGGAGGGATAGTCGCACTTCTCAAGCTCCATCTGGAAGTCCGGCAGCGAGGGCAAAGCACTGGAAGTCGGGGAATTCAACTCGGCGCCGACACCCGGCTCGCGGGGCCCCGGCGGAGTGGAGAAATCCCTTCGCTGCCTGTGTATATCCTCGCTGATCCGCTCCAGAGTACGCAAAGCCGTTGAGTAGGTGCTCTTGGCACCGGCCACCTGCTGTTGCAGCTCCTGAATGCGATTCTTCTGCGTCTGCAGCTGATCCTGGCAGACCTGCTTCTCCTCGAAATACGGACGTGACTTGTTGATGCTGCGCCGATAGCGATCCTCCAGCTGCTGCACCTTCTGCTCGGCGGTGTGAAAGAGCCGGGTGCGTCGCTGGTGCTCCGCATGGCAGTCAGCCTTCTGCGTTTCGGCATCCATCACCTTTTGGGTGGCATGGTTGAGCATCTCCTGCCAGGCATTGTCGAACTGCCACTCGTGCGAGTTGGACATGAAGCGTTGCTCTGCCAGCGCTACAGTTTCCTTGGCCGCAGCATGGATTTCTGTAAGGGGGAAAAGGAGAATAGGTTTTACTTCAGTTTTACTTGTGAGACTTTCTATACTCACCATTTGCTCGCTGGAACTTGACTGCCGCCTGCTGACATTCGATTTGTGCCTCGCGTGCCTTGTCCAAGGACTCGTAGTAGGGCCGAGCCTTTTCAATGCAGCTGCCCAACTTCTTCGAGGATAGCTTCAGGCGACGCGTAGACTCATTCAGCAGAATGCGAAACGTGGAATTGGCCTCCTAAGAAAGTAGCAAATATTTAGTATATGCGAGTCAAAGATATGGATTTTATATGCAGTTAAGCTTACCTCCAGTTCTATTTCAAGCTTATTAATCTCATCGGTTGCACTATTGAGATTCTCCAGTTCAATCTGCAAGGGATTCAAATAAAATAATTAATATAATGTGAGGAAAATAATAAGAGAAAGTTAATAAGAGAAGTTTCATAGAAGCTAATTTTCTTTCCTTTCCTTGCAGTATTCCCTTACGACACCTGCCCACCGAACTACCCCCAAGATGTCCAAGGACTCCAAATACGATCTGGGCAAGTTATACGCCCGCGTGGATCGCGTCAATGTCAGCGGCCTGTTGCGCACCCACAGCGACTATGTGATGAGGGCAGCGGATGCCCTATTCAAGGCCAATAACTTTCAGGATCTGATGCTGGAGGCCATGTCCGCCAAGTCGTATCTGCACGAGCTGGGCATCTTCAAGGATGTGAGCGTGCATATCGATATAAGCCGAGGAGCAGATGCCTCACCGCAGGGCTATGAGGTGACCTTCAAGGGCAACGAGTACTCGCGCATGATGGGTTCGGCGGGCACGGAGATTGGCCAAAACGAGGGATCTCTGCGAACGGAGCTGACCATCCCGAATATCTTTGGACGCGGCGAGAGCCTGTCGCTGCAGGGTAGCTACAGCAACACAAGGGCCAATGATCTGCAACTGAAGTTCTGGAAACCCTTCTTCCACACGCGCTTCATGGAAAACCGACCCGAGTGAGTAGGGGAAATATTCTCTCGAAATTGTACAATTACTTATGGTTCTTAATCTTAATTTTTTGTAGAGTATCCTTCAGCCTGTTTAGGCAAACAGATCGATTCGATGTCAGCTCTTTTCAATCCACAAATCTTGGCTATTTGGTGGACTTTTCGGCACACACTATGCTGGGCGTGGATGTAAGTATAAAATCAACATTTCACTCTAAGAAATTTGTACATTTTCCCCCCTCAATTTCAGTTGACACACTCGCTGCAGTACGAGAACTCCATCAGGGAAGTGGGACTGCTGAACAAATCGGTGCCCTTCGCCATACGCGATCACTGCGGACCCAAGCTGGCCTCACTGCTTCGCTACTCCGTGATCTTTGACAATCGGGACGGCAGTGTATTCCCCACCCGCGGAGTCATGCTGAAGTCGGTCAACGAATACTGCGGATTGGGCGGCAATGTCGCCTACACTAGCAGCACGGCCCACGGAGAGGTGAATGTGCCCCTGTTCGCTGGCTTGGTGGCACAGTTTTGCGGTCGCGTTGGCGTTCTCAAGGAGACCAAAAATACCACACAGCTGCCCATCAGTTCGTTGTTCTACTGCGGTGGACCGTTGACGTTGCGAGGATTTGGATTTGGTCGAGCAGGACCCGTGATCGATGGTACGCCCATTGGAGCGCAGACCTTCTGGGCGACGGGCGCACATCTGTGGGCGCCACTACCCTTTGCCGGAGTCTTCAAGAATCTGGCCAGTCACTTTAGGATGCATTTCTTCTACAACCTTGGCAACAGTGATAGCTTTAGCACAGGTTTGTAACAACTACTTTTATCCTTCAATTTAAGTCTTAATAATGCGTCTTTTTTCACAGAGAACATGCGCAGTGCCTTTGGCATGGGCCTGGCAGTGAAGTTGGCGGAAAGAGCACGCATCGAACTCAACTATTGCATCCCCCTGAAGCGGCAGACCACGGATAAAATCGCGAATGGTTTCCAGTTTGGCATTGGCTACGAGTTTGTCTAGAAATCACCTAGGTTTCTTGAGCACAACATCCAATGACTGGATCCAAATCCTAGCAAAAGCCATGAGAGTCACAACCACCACCAGCCCCACAGCAACAAACTAATTATAATTTACAACAAATGGCTGCCCCCCTGTCCCTACTATCGCGAGTGCTTAAGATTCTGTTCCGTATTCTAATTGTCAATGCATTTTATTTTTCTCTGCAAATTTATTCGTAGTCCCAGCGATCATTTAAGTAGTTCCTAAGGCGTGTACATACGTAAAACGAAATGTTAAATAAATACAATTAAAAAACCCAAAAGTAAAACGATATAAAAAACAATTTTTAAGTGAGTAAAATGATCTTAAAGTAACGCAAGTTCTCCACTTAAGAATTGAAGGTCTGAGCAATATATCTTTCAAATTCAGTTGATTTATCTTTCACTTAAGCTTATAACTCGAAACCTAGGTATTTAAAAAGCTCTCTCAAAATCCGCAACTGATTTTTGTTGATAAAATATTTAAAAATTCATCAAAAGGTCTTCCCAAGTGTCAGGTTTGTTGATTTTACCCATTAACATGTGCATTTTTACAGGGGACAATCGCCGGCGGACTTGTGTTCATGGATCGCTGAACTGCAGGCGGCTACAGTTTTTCGTTTTGGGCTTTTTTTGGTTTTGGAATTTTCAGTTCGGGACCCACGGCATTTTGTGGCCGAAAAAAAACAGGTTTTAATTATAATTTTGTTCGTTTTGTTTTGTTATGTCTGCCCCTTTTTTACGGCGGCTTTTTATTAAGGCCTGTCCCAGTTTGATTTTTATCGTGTCCGCTCTGAACATTTCTCCACATCCCGGACATACAAGCCGCAACATAAACCGGAGAAGAAGTGGGAGCTTTTTGGTAAGGGCACGCTCGAGTTGCCTCTGTAATCGAGATTGATTTAAGAGCCCAGACAAAGCCAAGTGCGAGCGAAGGAAGCCTCCTACAGAAACTGGTTTTTTGTGTGTAAACAAACCAAACCAGTTTGAGAGAGCATCCGCTGCAGAGATGAACACATTTCAACACTTGAACTTTCCTGGAATTTTTCGCCAGGCAAAGGAACGAGGCTTCAACTTGTTTGCGATCGTTTGCGACGACGACCAACAAACTTTTTGCCTAATAAAAAGTTCACTTATTTCGAAGCCCTTCACTACTTTCAAACATTTTTTCCAGGCAATTGAATGAAGGGAAAAAATCGCATAAAAGCAATTGTAAGCCGATTGTAATTAAGGGCCCTAGACCTTAGGACCAAACTACCTCTTCGATCCATCCGCCAATGACGCACAATCGAATGAATAAATACGCCATAAAAACATTTTATTACAATGCAATTCAATTGTAAATACTGGAAAAAAGGTGAACATGTTTACTAACCGCCGCCCAGGCAGGCAGCTGTGTGTGTTTTTTCGAATACAGCAAAAAATATTTGATTATCAGCAAAAGTAAATAACAATTGAGCTCTTTTTTTGGATAAATTAAATGTTGAAATGACGACGCAAATTGTATAAATATTTTCGCAACTTATCTTCGTTCCCAAACCACAGGAAAAAGAGGGGTAAGCTGGGCAAATACAATTTCCATAGAACTTAATCTAAATTTTTTCAGACGCGGGGAGTCCTCTGCAATTATTGATTTTACACACCATAAATTTAAAGCTCACAACAGGGTCAAAACCAAATGGAACGAGGCCCCAAAAACGTTGCCATAACACGCGATGTGTGCGGACGGACGGTTTGCTAAGCTCTTGTTTTGCATTCGTCAGAGTTTCGCGTTCCGCCAAAGGGCGGCCTGAAGCTCAACTTGAGTCACAGACTATGAATAAGCCAATCAAATGCGAAAGGTTAGAGGCAAGGCGTGTGTAGTCTATTGGCTACAAAGTAAAGTTAGGAAAAATGACGTGAGTGCTGCTCGTTAAGATCCCAAACAAATCTTCAGACATGAGGACGCCACCCCCGCAAAAGGATATCAAATCGGGAATGACGAATACCTGGCTAGCGACACGTCAGTCTCTAAGGATTGTTAAAATAGACATCTAGGCAGCAGCTATATTTAGGTGTAATTCAGTTATGTCAGGGTATATTGAGGGGTTTTCTTTTAGCGAGCTCTAAATAAAGGAATATATATTGTAAGATATGAAAAATCAAAAAGAAATTCCCATTTTAGAAAATATAAGACATTTTCAAAAAATCCTCACTGCTGTAGGATTGAAATATTCTCCTTGAAACATCTAGAAAACCAAATCAAAGGTGGATTTAAGGTTTCAATTTAAATTCCTAATTTATTCTAATAAAAACCCTGAGTTCTTCATACTCCCCTAATGTTTTATTTATTTTATTCCAATCCAAAACAATGAGAGAAGTGTTTCAAGTACCAGAGATACCTACAATCATGATACAATTATAAGAACTCCCCATTACTTATTCATTTTCCAAACCAGACTGACAGCCATGGCTTTAACCCCTTGATACATCTCATATGATTAGTTTATTAGCTTACATCCCAGACACATTCAGCCCTTCTTAGGGTGTCCTGTTCCGCTCGATGTGTTTCCAGTTTTTCCGCAATGACGCCAGCCCAGCCCAGCCCAGCTGCCTCTTTTTGCCGGTGTGGCGTGATGCCGACCGACTGGGCCGACCTGACCTACATACAACTGGTGGTGACAGCTTTCTCCCCTCTCTCCCAGCCGGCGACCGCCAAACAAGAACCACCCTTCTTCAGTTGGCGAAAATGCCAATAGTGTAATGGAAACCTACATGAAATTTGCATCGATTTGAGTTGCGCAACAAAAAAAAAGCAAACGAGCAGAAGAGGAAGCCGCAGGAACTTGTAGGACATTCAACTCGAGCGGAAACGTACGTCATCGGGGTGGAATAATGCGGCAGTTACAAAGTTACAAGGGAAAACTGTCGCAGAGGTTGGGGCTCAAGAAAACAAAGCAAAAACAAAGCATTTTCTCCTGAAAGAAAGTCGTCACTGGGAGAGGTCAAAGCAGATTGTTATATAAAGTGGAAAACAGCTATACGATGCGTGAACGAATGTCAGGCGACCCGAAAATAAATAAGCCAAGTCCAACGTAGCTTGACGATTGCAATTGACCGCATAAAGTTTTTATATTTTTAATTACCCCTCGGGAGTTATGTCAACTTGGAAAACTTGCAATGATAAATGGAATGGAATGGAGAGCAAGAGCAGAAAGTCACAGAAATCCAGAGACTGCTAATACACTCTCTAGAGAACACTCTAGAAGTGTGTGTCCCACTTTATATAAATTATTTTCAATTGCTTTTGCGGCAAGAAACTTTCTCGCTGTGACCTTTCTCTGCCTTTTTTTATTATTTCAAGTACAAGCGTACTTTTAGCCGCTCTACTAACTTGCTTTGTCAATAAAGAAACAATCGAAATGCAGCAACAAGTTCATGACTGATTAGATTGCCGCTTAAAATCGCTATCACTATTGATGTGATAAAGCAGGAAATGACCGCTCACTGAACCGCAGTGCCTAGTTCAAGCTGTGCACACATTGAATGTCATTAACAATTCAGAGTCGTCGACAAAGCCAAAGCCAAACTTAATTCATTAAAGCTCAAAATGCACGGAAAATTATGTGCTGTAACAGCTTCAACGAAAGTAGCTGCCGTGGTTATGCCTCATTGATGATAATAGTGATGATGGTGGTGGCAGCGCTCGCTGATGATGATCAGTATAATGATGGTGGTGGTGGTTGAGGAACCCCTAGGGGGATTGCACCCAACGAAAGGTTACAAAACTGAGTAAATAACCCTTGGGTAGAGGGAGGCAGCTGCTTTTTAATTTCTCTCAATGATATACCATATTTTGTGTTTAATAAACTTCCTACAGTTGTTGGTTTCACTTTCATCGTCATGAATAAGGCACCAGTCTCCTCGGAGGCGTGGGTTCGAATCCCACCGCTGCCACAGAAAGGGATTAACTTTTTTTTTTTACTTTTACTTTATTTTTATATATATTCAATGATGAAGAAGTGGAATTTGAAAGGCAAATATTTTCCAAGTAAACACTCCTACTTTATACACATTTTATTATGTGCACAAATATCTTGAGAAATAAACTTTGAACTTCGGTTCATTTTCGTAATAAAAGATAAAGCATATCGTATAGAATATAGCTCTGCTCGGGGGACACCTGATATACTATATAATATATTATTTGAATCAAAAGTTGACTCACTTATCGGGCACGATTTTCTGATTCATAGACGACGCCTCCTCCTTTTCCACCTCCGTTGGAGTTCTCTAATTCTCTCACCTTGCTTACGTAACGGAACGCCCAATAAGCCAAATGTCATTAGTCATTTTTTAGATTTTTGTTTTATCAATTCCGACGCGCGCAGAAAGTTTCCCCTGCTAATCTAATTATCATTATCAAATGGGGCAAGGCAAAAAACTTATTTATAAATTGTTTTACTAATTTTCTCTACCAAAAAGCTACCCTCTAGCTTCTCTGAAAAAGCAATTAACGTATAATCGATAATTGCCGCTTAATTATGCATTCGCTTGGCTTTGGAAAGTTTATTAGGAGAAGAGATAAAAGCCGCAAGCACGCAAATAACTATTCTTCGGCCAACTGACGCGTGTGTAAAAATAAGAAAACAAATAGAGAAGAAACAATAAAACATCTGTCGAGACACACGATTTAAATCAAATAGACTTTGGGACAACGCCGCTTTATCAATTCTTTGTCTATGGTTTGTCGTCATCGAAACTTGAAAAATCTCTTAAGATAACAAATTTTGCACGCGCTAAAAAGTGAAGAAAAAATATATACACTCCGCTCATTGATAAATCATTGGAAATAGAAGGCAAGCGAGAAGCAAACAACAACAAAGCCGGCTTGGCTTGTCTGAAGAGGAAGTCGAGCATAAAAAACATTGAGAAAGAAGCCAACAAAAAATATATAACAACGAAAAAAGCTGGCAAAATCGAAAATATGTATTTTGCGTTTTTGGTAATATATTTTTGTTGTTGCTTTCGCGGGAATTCTCATTCTCCAGACCGGTTTTCGGTACAGTTCTCGGTTCGGCAAAGGCATTTTTGTTTACGGAGGGAACTCACTCCAATGATTGTTTATAGAAAACGATCGCCTCTCAAGAGTGCCCATCCGATGCCTTCTATACTTCTATACTATATATTTTATTCCCATACATATATTTTCAGACATTATCAAATGCTTCGATCAAGTCACATGCGCACATGCCTGTGTGAGGTTCGAAATCAAATGCTGTTAATGACTTTACTCGGCATGCGACCATGCCTCCCACTAGTTATTTGCATTTAAAAATAGACATCATTGGAGGGGTCTACGGTGAGATTTTTCTTTGTGTAGAATCGGGGGATATTTACACAGGGAACTTATTGTTCTGTTCCCGGATGGAGAAAGGTGTTTTTTAAATGGAAAATACCTGAGCTGTGAGGGATCGTAAATATATTTACAGATGCTTACTGATAACAGAATTTAAAATGTAAACAAAATGGAATTATTATTTATAGTAATTCATGACATTGAAAATAAATCAAGGTTCTTTGTTTTACAATCAAGGTATTAAACATAAATTTAAATGAAAAATAAACTGAAAAACAAAATGTATCTGTAATGCTTTTAAAACATGAAATTTAAATAAATCAAATCTCAAACTAATATTTCTCTTTTTTAATTGCTTTTGAAGAATAAAATAAGACCTCCAGGCTAAACAGACACTCCCAATGAGAATAAATGTATCCAGTTTCCCCCAGGGGAAATGTGTTTTTCCTATACTATCAGCAAATGTATTTTTTTCCCCACCATTTAAGGCCATTAAGCCTGCAAGTGCAAGCTGGCGATGCGCGATTGTTTTGCGTAGTTGAATAAGCGGCGAATAAATCTTGATTTATGCAAAGACACTGACTATTGTTGCCTCACATAGACAACAACAATAAAAGAAAGACACAAAATAAAATTAAATACAAAAAAGCCAAATAAAAACAAAAACAAAGGCGTGTATAGGTTGCGTGTGCGCTTTGGTATTTCCATTTATTAAATTTGTATGCATACCTCTTCTCCCGAAAAGCAAAGAGAAGAAGAGAAGGGGCAAAGGAAAGATAAAGAGCAATAACCAAGCTGCACTTGAAATCATTTAGGTACCGAGAGTTCACTTTCATATAGAGGCGAAAATTCCCAAATAATTCCCGAATGCGTGGGATTAATAACGAAGAAGAAACAGTCACTTGACACTCACTCTTTGTGATGCTGTTTCTCCTTCATCCTCTTCCCATGCCCTTTGTTTCCATTTCACAATATACGAACGGTTTTCGTAGGAAAAAGGAAACCAGCGATTTGCTTTAAAGGCTGAGTAAATTGATTTTGAATGTGTTCGTTTTTTGGGAGCCAACAAAGCGTGAAAAAGGTTCATGCAATAAATGTGTAACAAAGTGGAATGCAAAAACAGCAGGTTCCCTCCTCTATTTCCCTCAATTAAAACCGAAAAGTGCAACGAAAGCGGGTGGGGAGAGAACAAAAGAGAGAGAACTGACAAAAACAGATCAAAAACAAAGCAACGTGCCAAGGCAGCCGTCGGATATTTGTTATTGTCGTGTGTTTTCTATGTAACAGTAAAATCACTTGGCACGGCCAGGTACGGCGGAGAGAAAGAGGGCGACAGATACGAGGGACAGGCGCTTTGCCAAATATTTGCACACACACACACACTCACCTGAATTTGCGGGTCCAGCTCGTCTTCTGCACTCGACATTTTCGCTGCTTTTCACCAATCACAAGTATGCAAAACTGCGCTAATTTTCACTTTTCTGTCGTCCGCTTTTCAATTCAAACCACTTGCATTTCGTTTAATTGAATCTTGTTGTTTGAACACACAGATACGGGCTCCGCGTCGCGTCAATTTTCCAGCAATTGTGCCCGTGTGTGCCTATGTATATTTAGTTGGCGTTTCTTCAATATTATGTAAATTTGTTTGTTTGTTGTTAACCAGCAATTTGTTAAACGGTTCCTTTTTCACGTTTCTTTTGCGTTTTTCGTTTCACAATGAAGTTGCTTGTGCAGGAACACGCGGCAATTGAGAACGCAATAAAAGGAACCAACAAACGCCAGTTATATTTTTCCACTGCCACCGAATTCAATTTGTTTAATTTAATTTCGCTTACAAATGCTAAACTATCCTAAAAAAAAGCGTCCGCGAAGGAGGAGGAAAGCAGAATGTTGATGATAAATTAGAGGTGCCAGATGTGTAGCCTAAAAAATCTCAAAAAGGTAAAATTTCCCCCTAAAAAATCCAGTTTTCCTCCCGCGTTTCCAGGTGAATGCTCACGACCCGACCGCGTTGCCGGGTGAATGCTCACGACCCGACCGCGTTGCCGGGCGAATGCTCACGACCCCCGACCGCGTTTCGTGGTGAATGCTCACGACCACAAAAGCGACCAGCGTTGCCAGACTTTTCGGTCGTCAGCAAAAGCGTTACCAGACTTTTCGGTCGTCAGCGACAGCGTTGCCAGACTTTTCTGTCGCGAGCTACCGGTCAACAAATCGATAGGTTTGGCGGGCTTTTTAAATATTTAGATTCATAAAAAGGCATTTCAATAAAAAAATTTAATATAAAATGATTATCAACCAATTAAAAAAAAATATGAAAGTGACTTACGAAAGTCCTCCCTTTAACAAAACAATGAGAAATCTCCCCACATTTTACTATGAAATTTTACTTTATTTGTTATTGGTTTTTTTCATTTTTGTTTTGCGTTGCCCTTTATGTGCTTTACATGTTTGTGATTTGATTTTATATTTACTTTTCATTACGTTTGCCTTATATGCGTTTATAAATCGAATACTCCTCCAAATTCCTCTAATGATATGCGCACCAAACGAGTTTTATTTTATAACCGAGCGCCATTATTAACAGAAAACGCACACGAAAAAGATCAAAGAATACATTTTATACTAAATAAATTTGTATTTATTTTGTGTAAATTATAGAGAAGGCAATGCAATGGGTATACCACGGAATTCTAATCGTTAAATCGTTTAAACGTAGGTTCATAAAGATGGATTCGCTCCTCTCTCTCTCTGCTTGCTTAATTTAACGCTAATATAAGATTTATATTTTATATAATGCATCTTTTGTTGTTTACTTTGTATGGAATAACACTTAATTATACATTGATTTCTCATATATAGTTTGATTTCTTCAGTTTTAATCGTAACAAATAGAAAAGCTGATTTGATTTGAAAAAAATGAAAGAAAATCACACAGTTATTATATGAAAACAAAAAGAAAGGTACAAATTATAGATAAATGCAATTTGAAATTGTCTGAAGGGTATCTCTTTAAGTAGTAGTTCTGTGTGCGTGGCGTGGCTTCCTTCTGGATCGTCCTCGTCAAACCACTAAATACTTGTCCATAAATGATTTCGTTTAAATATTTGTTTATATATCGAATTATATTATATATATATTTTATGCTATATAATAACTATATATATATGCATCGCTTTACTCGGTTATTTTGTTTCGTTTTGTTAACATTCATATTCTTGCTTTGAGGGGGTGATGAGAGGGTGGAGAGAGTTTAGGAAAAGTACAAAAGTATACAATGGTTCGTCGAAAGCTTTTCTCGTTTAGTTTGTCCTTTAACTACTATCGAAAATGATATGGAAATCGAAGAATACAAAAAATAAAATCGAAGCCTTCCATCCTGCTTCCATTCTACGTATAAACAAATTCAGCTTAACTAAGTTTAAAGTACATAAAACATTACCACACACCACCACAAGTTCTACCGCAAAATTCAGCTACACTACAATTTGTTGTTGTTGTTGTTGATTGGAGAGTGGTTGTTGTTGTTGTTCAGGGATTTAGGGGAGTCTATTCACTGTCTATGTTTAGACCCACGCGCTTCTCCTCCTCGAGCATGGCGTCCAGTTCGTCGGTTAGATTGGCCAGCATATTCCCAATATCGTTGAGAACATTCACCGACACCTTGGGCGGCACAACCACAGCCGGAGCAACGGCCGCCGCCGACTCCGGGGAAGTGGTTGTGGTTGTTGCCAGCGGCTCTGCCGATCCTCCGGGATTGCTCAAATCCAGCGTGGGGGAGCGTAGATGCAAGGCACTGCCACCGCTGGCCGTGCTGCCCATGCTTTCGCTTCGCGCCAAGGTGGCATCGTGCAGCGAACTGGAAGATTTCAGCGAGTGGAACGAGTGCGCTATGTTGTTCGCAATGGTGTTCGTGGAGGAGGAGCTGGAGCTCGAGCTGGAGGAGTGCAGGTGAGCGGGATGAACGGGATTGTTGTTGGCATGCAGCTCCTGGCGATTGAGCAGACGCTGCTTGATCGTCCCGGTGTTCTCGTTGGCGAACGGTATCGTGTCAATCGAATCGATGCTGGAAGTTGACTTATTGTCGTGGTACTTCTCGCAGTGTATCTCCGCCGTGGTCTGCTGAATGGTGGCATAGTTGGCATAGATGGGCTGCTGATTGCCACCAGCAGCTGCTGCGGCCGCCTGTTGCTGCTGCCAGTGCTGCGCCGTGTGGCCGTAGAACATGTGTGGCGGCTGGTTAGCCTGTTGCTGCTGCTGGTGTTGCTGCTGCTGCTGCTGCTGTTGCGCCTGCGTAACCGATCCTGGAGGCATTCCCTCGCCGCTCAGCGTGCGAGAATTGCGTATGCTGCAGTGGCGACGCGGTGGCTCCGGCGCTATCTTCTTGCCCGTCAACGGACTGCCGCTTAAATAGTTCTGGAAGCAACCATTAAATCATTAGATTTTAAATGATTTAAAAACTATGTAGGCCGACTTACCGCTCCCGACTCAATGCCGCTGGCCGCTCCATACTCTGCCGCCGCTGCCGCATTCATGTAGTGATGATTCTCCAGCGGCGGCATCGTGTTCAGCACTGCTCGCTGCAGAATGCCCCGCTGCTGGCGCGGCAGAGTACCGCCTCCCTCCTGCTCGTAGAGCAGCTCCCGTGTGGCATCGTTGGTGGGTGTTATGTCGCCGTCATCGTAGGATCGCCGCCAACCAAGGGCGGGTGCATTGCTGCCCATTAGCCGGGCTGCCGCCGCCTGCTGCTGCTGCTGCTGGAGCAGCTGTTGGTGGTGGTGCTGCTGCTGAAGCGTGGCGGCTGCTGCCATGGCCGCTGCAGCTGCTGCCGTTGTGGGCGGCCCAAAGTGGCCGTAATCCGTGGTCGTGTAATGGCTAAAGGTCAAATGGCTGCGCGTGCTGTTGTCGTGGATGTCCTCCAGCGATTCTAGGCTCTTGCCACGCGGCTGACGCACCTGCAGAGAAAATAGGAGAAGCAAACACTTGTAATGAGTAATGTTTTAGACAGTTTTTCCCACTACTTTATGAACTTTTCGACACAGAACTTGCTTAAAAAAACTCAATTCAAATTAAAATTTGAGCAAATCATTAAAAGAACTCATTAAAATGTAAGAAAATTAAGGATTTATAAGGTTTTAGTTGCAAAAGTCAGCTTCTAGTTAGATTTTAAGCAGCCCCTCGAGAGTTCAAGGTCAACAGGCTGCCACTGCTGAGCTCTTGAGGCTCCTCGAGGACCACAGCTGTGCTGCCCACCTTAATGAGCACCACATCGTTGCCGGAGCAGCACTCGTGATTGCTGCCCGTGCAGTAGTAGGCATCGCCGTTGATGAGGCTGCCGTTGAGGCAACTGCTGCCAGCTGGGGCCGTGGCATTCAGGACGCTGCCGCTGCCGCTGTTGGCGGTCGCGTAGATCTTGGTATCGTCCCAGGAGACGCGAGTGGTTGGCACATAGGATGGCGTACTGGGTATGGGCACAATGAATTGCCAGGGCTTCCGGGGGTACTCCTGATTTTGGCCACAAAATGAGGAAAACATAAAAATGTAAAAGAAAAATAGGAAACAAATTGAAATTTTAAGAAATTATAAAATAATATTAAACTTAAAAACTCAATTTTTAAGATTAAAAAAAGATGTTCTTGAAATTAAACTGCTATTCTCACCTGCTGCTGGTAGGCATTGGCTCCTCCAGGATTCCACTTGCCACTGATGATGTCCTTTACCCGCTTAATGGCCAGCAGAATTTTCTTCTGATGCCCCAGCTTGACAATGCCAATGTCCTCGAGATCCTCCCAAGTCACTTGGGTAACGTCGCGCACCGTCTTGTAGTTCTGCTCCAGCAGCGGCTGTATATACTCCTCCAAGCGCAGCAGCTGCAGCCACTCCTCAATAGAGCCCTGCAAGGGAAGAGGGGAAGAACGATTGAGTATTGGACATGTTTATGGATTATTATATGAACATATATATATTCTCCCAGTGGAAAATCGGGCTAATCGCTTATGATTTAATGCCGGGGGAAGATCAGCCCAGACTACAAATTGTCCATGAACTAGTTCAGACCCTGACGCTGATAAAGGGGGAAGCATTCATGGGTTGGGAGTGGGTTACACACATGGCTGGTGTCTCAGCTCGTCGCTGTCGTCGTTCCAGCTCTAATCAGTTGATAAGATATGACATAAATCGCGTCAAAGCACAAGCATAAAGAAACGAATAAAAGCCAAAACTCGTTGCTGTCGTCATTAAACGGTAGCGAGCGAGCGGGCTAGACTCGCAACCAAATGTCGCCATCCCACCCGTAGATACATATGTACATATATACCACCAAATATGTGTATCCGAGACACGATGCAGTCGAAAATCATCAACTTCCATAAAGTGTAAGCCACTTTCTGATACTTTATGCCATGTGTACACGATGTGTTAATCACTTCTCTGTTGGCTCCGACTCGCCGCCGCTCTTTTGGCAGCTAAATTGCTGTTGATTTCAATTTAATTAAACGTCTTGTCTTCTGCGAAATGGGATGTGATTGCTGGGCGAGTCTCCCGATTGGAAATTGTTCATTGAAAGCTCCTCTCTTGATTTTGATTGGAGGGGGACGAATGTCAAATGGGTTATATGTAAATGTGCAAGTGAATTAATGGAATTTTAATAGGAAATTTAAATTCAAGGGTTACAGTGTGAGTAAGGATATGGAAAGTATGTATAAATGTAATAAGAAATAATATCAGAGTGAATTGAGTTACAAGGCTCTTAAAATTCTCAAGTACGAATTCAGCGGCACACAAACTCCAGGCCAAAATCCTGCTGCTTGTCTTTGGACAAGATTCTTGGCTTATAAACACAACTATAAGCGAAAACACCAAGTAAACACACCTCAAGTCTATACAGAATATTAATTAATTCAAAAAATATTGCCTCAAAGACATCTTTTCAAAAATATGATTTTGTAAACATAATATTTACAAATAAGTTTTTATTTTCACATGGAAATACCTACATTTAGTCGCAATTTCCTCTCCAAAAGACAAAGACGAAACCCTTCAACTCCGATCTTGAGCTTCAATGTCTATTTATTATTTTAGGGAACTATCCTCATTTGTGGAATACCAATGGAAAATTATTAATGTATTCCTCACAACTCTCAAGTGAATGTAGCACCAAAAATAAACCCGCAACTCCACTAAAGCCATATATGCTAATCGGAATCCTCCAGCCTCCACACATATTTTCCCAAAAAACTTTAACAAAATATTTATCTAAATAACAATTTTGTTTTTTACGTTTGTTTTTGGTCTTTGGTGCTTTTGCTTCTCCGAAATCCATTAGCAGGTAGCATATGGTATGACACTAAACAGCAGCGCGGCGGCAGCCATCATTAGAGGCTAACAAAAAACAGGTTTTTTGAAAAGCAAATCGGTGACCAAAATACAGAAACTGAGAAGAAAAAAATAACGACTGTACGTACTGCGTACCGAAAACAAAAAAAAAAAGAGACGTTGAAAGCGAATGCGTCAGGCCGAAAACCGACCAGGGTCCGGGAAAAATCAGAGAAGGAGAAAAAAAAATACAACAAAATAAGCCAACATCACAGAGACCCCTTATGACCCTCAAGGTCGTTCGTTGATTGCGGTTTTTAGTTCGCGGGGCGCAAAACGGAGATTGGCGACCGTTTAATAACTTTTTCCTTCCCGCGCTCGCGCTCTTCAGGTATTTCGCTTTATTTCCTTTTTCGCCGCGATAAAGATGTGTGTTTTGCGAAAAAAGAAAGCCGAGAGAGAGGCTGCAGAATGTTGGCTAATGAGGGAGTTGTTGTGGCTGTTGTTTCCCTACTCAGACTCAGAGTCTCGTTATGGGGTGATGTAAGTACTCGTACACATAAAGAAATCAAGATCATATTAAATGATATTTAATAAGTTGTGAATCTTAAGGGGGTAAACCCACCTAGAAACGCAAAAAAAAGGCAATTTTTGTAAAATTTATTCCTGGCAACCTATAAAAGTAATCAAACCAATTTTTTTTTTAAATGATAAGCACACATTTCAACTAATATTTTATAACTTTTTTATTGAAAAATATTGAATACATGGATATTCTTTGTTCCCAACGTCCTGAAAATCGAAGGACCTCCTGCTTCATCGGTAATTATTCAAATCCAAAAACAAAAGATTATCTTCTTTAGATCCTCTTCTAGTTACTACGTAGGATTTTGAAAATATTGATTTTTGTCGAAATGGGGCCGTTTGAACTCAAATTGCGATTTTTAGGAAAAAAGTTTATTTTCTTTAAAAAAAACTAAAATCTTAAAAAAATCCTATGTAGTAGACTAGATAATTATGCATGAATAGCCCGAAATTTCAGTCAATCGGTTTATTAGTTTTCGGATATCGTGGCACCATTTCAAAAATGGTTTCGGAAAAACGCGTTTGAATTTGTAATGGGTAGCGCGTGTAACGAGGCATACATTGTCGGCCTATTTTTTATTTCGACTTGAAACTTGGACCAGACATTCTTAAGATATCAAACTTTAAGAAAATAAAATAAAAAAAAATCGAACATTTTGAAATTCCTAGGTGGGTTTACCCCCTTAAAGTGAAATTTATATTGTAAATATTTATATTTACATGTACCCGAAACTATGTATGTGCTCTCTAGTACTAAGGATGGTTAGAGAAAATGAGATCATATTAGATGGTGCAATTAATGAACTTAATATCATAATGATTTTTAAAAAAGTTATAAGACGTTGTGCTCTCTGGTACAAAGTGACAAATATAATAACATACGATGATATAGGATATAAAAATTATAAAATTCGGTTTTAATTCTTATAAAGTACGTGGACATGCTGTGCTATTATGGCTTTTAGGTGAAAATTGAGCATTTTAGACGGAACGTCGTAGAGAAATTATATGTACAATTGTAATTAGGTGTAAGGTTAACAATAAATTTTCTAAGAAATAGAGACCATATTGGATCATAGATATCATAAACCTACCTAATATATTATATATTTTCAAGTATTGTATCTGTTTTATGCATTAATAAGTTTACTAAAAAAGCTAAAAAAGGAATATAAGGTTTGTTCCTTTTCATTAATATTTATTTAAAAATATATATATTTATGTTTCAGAATTTGTGCCAGATAAATGATCATATTTTATAAGGATTTAAGAAGATCTTTTTCGAAACTAATACAATCATCAAGATATTGAAAATATATTCATTAAACTAACATTTGTAATACTACATAATAAAACCACTAGCACATTTATGTCAATTTTCTTTTCCTTAAAAATATGTTTAATTGCTCAAAAAATCTTTCCATTTTCTTTAAGTGCTTTCGAGTACTCCCAACCACACCCCATAAACAAAGAGTGTGTCCCGCCCGTGATCGACAAATAACAAATATCGAATGGAGTCGAGTCGGGCGATAAAGTGCGACAACACCGGCGGTAACTCGACCACAAAACTTGGCAAACTTGCGAAAACAGTCACGGCGCGTTATATAAACACAAGAACGAGAAACAACAAAAAGCGAAGAATTCCACACAGCTAGTAAAAAATTATAATGGCGCATTTTTCAGACGAAATACAAAACCCTGGGTAAAGAAACAATAAAAGCGAGAGCAGAAAGAAAAAAAAAAAAATAACAAAATCCCGGTAGAGTAAAACAAAAGCTGAGGTCATTTCTGATTTGAAAAATTGCAGCTTGTGTAGCTCAAATCGTTTCGTAAAGATTCGAGGCGGTGCGATAATGAAAAACTAAAACTGAAAAAAAAATGTAGGTTATTAGCTGGGGAAAAACTAGCAATTAACCGAAATCGAGCGGAATGTGGCTCAAGTTTGAGCCGAGCCACCGATGAATGATCGATAAATGCGATAAATGATATTATATATGAATTGGCAGCGCTGTCAGGTGGGCTGCAAGCCCGTCGAGTGGGCGGGGAATGCAGTTACACACCTCCATATACAGGTATCAGGTACATATACACACAAAAGATATAGGTGCACAAGCTGACGAAATGCACGAGTCGCTGAAGCTGCAGTTGAAGTTGAAGATTATGGCCGTCGTCGCCAAGGTGTTAATCGTCTTCGGAATGCACTGTGTGAATGTGGAACTCATGCCGAAGAAGACTCTTGCCATCCACAAAACAATTAATGTTAATTTATGGAGGCATTTTTGGAGCACTTTTCAAAGGCGAGGCATTGACTTAGATTCGTTTCCGAGCGCAGCTTAAGCTTGGCTTGGTCCGACTTGACTTCTTGACCTTTTTGGTCAGCTTTGTCGGTGATATTTTTCGCTTCTCATTTGTATGCATTTCCATATGCATATCGCGTTGACTTCATTTGGGTTTAGTCATTCGACTCGAAAGCGTTGTTTAGGGCTAAACGTGAAATGCATATTGATAAGACTTCGGTTCGGCAGTTGCTTGCATTTTTTAAGGCACGTACTACTTTTTAGTACGAATTTTTAGAGCTGCACTTAAATGTGGATGAGGTAGGTTTGCTGAGTAAGTACATACATGCCCGAGTTTTAAGCCGGAAGTAAAAGATGTTATACTATATATGAGGGGTTTCTTTATAAAAGTGTCGATTCAACACCTTAAATATAAATAAAAGTGGAACCTGAATGGGAGGGTTTTCCGGATTTATTAGATTGCTATTTTTATAGAAGTGTCAATTTAACACACTAAATAAATATTAAACTGGGACTAGAATGGGAAGGGAATATTTAATGGAAAGACCCATATTTTCCTCACTTTTTAATATGGAAGTTAATACATTATGTCTTATAAAAACATTTAAAACCACAGCTGAATACAATTACTTAAAATTTGTTGAGAATTTAAATTATTTTACAGGCTATGGTGCCATTTAGTTAAAATTCCAGTAATTCAGGCATGAAGTAAGGTAGATCCGTCAGCAAAATTAGTACTGATGATTATGTGGAAACTGAAACATATTTATCTTAAAAGGCTGGTCATATACAAAAATGCTGACAAGATCCCTGACTTAAATGGATTAAGCCTGATAACTAGACCTTGAAAAACACCAAGAAACGCATCTCTCTTTATAATATTTGTATACAAAGTACAAAAAGTAATGAACAACTAATAGATATCTTCTCAATATAAAATATTTCCTGGTATTATTCAAAATTAACTTATTTCAATAATTAATTAAAGCAAAAAAGAATTATGCAATATGAAAACCAAGCCCCTTAATAACAACGGAAGTAATACACATTCAATTTTCGATTCCTATCACAATCCCATACAATTTTTGCACTCAGCAGTTTGTTCACCCCCGATAAAGCCATTCAAATCAATTATTTCTACGGCTAAGAGAGTCCGCCTCGAATGGTTATTGTTCGAGGGGCTATATCATCTTAGTCATTGGACTGGAACCTTGATCTGTCAGATCGATTGGCTAATGATCGGCTTCGGTCGGTCGGGCAATTATCCGCGATGGAGCAGGTTGCGACTGCGACTCCGGCTGCTGTTGCTGCGGCTGCTGCTGCTATTTCAAGTTCAACTTAATGTCACCACCGAGGGGCGCCATCGGATTCCTCACACACACACGAAATCCCCACGAATATGGACTTTTAATTTGTATTTATTTACTCCGCTCGCCGGCGTGTTTTTAATGAATTGTTGATGGGAATTAATGTGCGCATATTAAATGAAATTCTTTCATTAACAATAAACTTTAAAAAAATATTCGCTGACGGCGCTGTTTCAAGTTCTCTTGTGGTGGGAAACAAGTTTATTTCTGCTTCTCTTTCTCATTTTTTCATTTTTTTCCATTTTTGCAAATGCTTTTTTAATGAAATATCAAAGATAAGCTGGTAACTAAACAAGCAAACAGCGGAAAGCGGATAGAGAAAGATAGAGAGACTAGGGTGTTGCCGGTCGCAATTAATGCCAATATGGCAATTTGCCATGTTTAAAGCTGAGTGAGAGAGTGTGTTAGTGTGAGAGTGTGAGTGAGCCCGTGTCTGTGTTAACAATGACTAAGTAAGTTGCTCTATGCGATCCCAGGCTAGAGTTTATGGTTGCTGATCTGTGTCCCAGGCCATAGTTGTTATGTCATCGCATCTATATGCATAAATAACTTGAAGTCTATCTTTTAGATATAAAATTAAGTCATGGGGTATCTACAAGATATTTTAAGTAATTTGTGTATTTTTAAACTATTTAATAAATTATTTTAAACTAGAAAACCCGGTGAGCCTCATCTCTCTTTAATTTAATGCCTTCACATAAACTTCAGAGAGATTATAAAACACAGATAATAGTTCATATTTCAAATTGATTTATCGAAATTAGTATGGATCTGTAGGATAAACCTTAAAAATAATTCAAAACTAATGATAGTATTATTTATAATCTCGAAATGTTTATTTAACATGTTAAAGCAGTGGTGCTCAGGCAATAAATTGATCTCTAACTACTGCATTTGGGTCACACAAATTTACTGACTCCCAAGTAGGGTCCCTGCTTTAAAGCACAAACTTTTCATCACTTTTTAAGCTCCTTATACTTTAATTTCACCTTTCAAAATATTCTCTAGTGAGGCTTTACTGTACTTGAATAGTGCATCACGAGCTAAACTGGTTTTGTTACTGATTAGATAGGTAAATATTTACGGGCGTGCTAACAAATGGGGTTGTTTCCCGGAACTTTTCTCTTTATGACTGAGATAAAGTTTGGACTTAATTACAGAAAATTCTAGAAGACTTTTAGAAGTCATGAGATTGCTTTTATAATTAAAATTTAAAGGGAATGACTTCTATCTACCTTGAATTCAATTTTAAATTTAATCGATGATAGCTACGAGTGGCTTTTCTGCACACTTCATGTTTAAAAGTTCCCAAATCTATTATACTATTCCCTGATAGCTTAGCTAAACTTTCTACTTACCGGCACAAAATGCGGCAAATTGTCCAGCACCTGCAGCTTATCGATCCTCTGCTTAATCCTTTCCCGATGATGCGGATTCTTGATGCCAATGGCGGTGAGATCCTCCGGTGTCATGCGCGCAATTGTGGGCAGATCGTAGCCCGCGGCTATGAACAGCTGGGCATACTCCTCGTGCTTCATCTCCATCAGCCAGTCGATGATGAGCTCATCATTCCGCTGCCGGTCGACGCTGCCAATGGAGCAGGAACTCACGGAGCTGCAGCGCGGCGAGGAGAGCGGCGCCCGTATGGAGGCACCCGACGAGGAAACACCGGTCAGGTAGGAGGAGGCCCGTCCCGAGTCTAGGCTGGCGGTGCTGTGGCGGGATCCCGAGCCAGCGGATCCCGAGGAAGAGCCCGGCGAGTCCCGACCGGGGGACTGGGTCAGATCGATGCCCTGGTCCTCCTGCAGGGCCAGCTGCTGGTGATAGTAAACCGCCGCCTTGTGGGTCAGCGGTTCGCGCAGAGTGGCACAAAACACGGGCGGCGGTGGTGGCACCATGGCAACTCCTCCTCCAGGCTTTCCAGCGCCCGGTGGCGGTGCCCCGGCTGGGGCTGGCTGAGTTGGCGCTACCCCTGGGCCGCCCACTTCATCCTTGAGCCGCAGGGCCACGCTTGTCTCCCGGGGCAGGTTAAAGCCACCCTCCTCCAGCGAGGGCGACGACACAATGCTGCTCCCGCTCATGCTGATCCCATCGTCCGCCTGGTGATTCTGGTGGTGGCGCAAGGGTCCGCTTAGCCGGTAGAGCGGTATCAGCGGCTGGTGGTGCGGATGATGGTGGTGCAGCTGCTGCTGATGGTAATGTGAATCCTGCAGAGAATCCCCAGGAATCGTTGGCGGTTGCACCTTCTTAACCTGTGCGGTGGATGCATGCGGCTTCAGCGAACGATGCATGATGATGTTGGGCCTCCAATGGCCGCCCTGGCCGTACTTTCACCGACTCCTGTGGGGGAAAACAAAACAAAACACACACAAGAAAATTAGTACCGTGCTGCAGTAAGTCTGGCGGGCCAATGTGTCCGCCAGATGTGTGTGCCAGAAAAGCAAGAAATCTGCATAATTGGTCATAGACAGTTTTCTCTAAAAATAGGGCTCCCAACTGTGTTTACTCGGCGCGATGCGGCGGCGAGTCAATAAACTGCACTACAGCCACTCCAGCCCCTCCATCCCAGCATCCATCGCTCATGTTCCTGCTTTTCTACCCGCTCTCCACATCCCTCTATCTAGTCCGCGGCATCTCGTATTACGCTTTTCATTCACAAAAATTTGTCAATAAAAGAGATGGCGACTAGGGGAGTACCCTTTAATCTGGTATTAAGTAAGGAAAGTAGCTTAAAATATTTTAAGAATTAATTCCAAATTCAAAAAGTCGCTTAAAACATTAAATAAAATATAAATAATCAACTTAATTAAACAGCAATAAATAGGACTGCTTACCTTTTCCTTTATATATATTAAAATCTGTAGTAAACCTGCCTTATATCCTGCCTCAATACCATCCTAGTACCTCATATATCCTAAAGATACTATCTATAAGATACTTTATCTATATGCCCAATACGCCCTTGCTGATTTCCCGAAAAACCCACAGCCCGTAGACGACTTTTCCAAGCAGCTGGGAGACACCAGGGCCCCGGAGAGACAGTCGGGCAGACGAGAGACCCTGTGAAAGGGCGAGGGCTATGGGCACGAGCTGTGTCAAAGTTCGTTGACTGCATTTTGTGGTTCTTGAGGGGGGGCATGGGTGACGTGGGGCGGGGCAGCTGCTGTCTAGTCGGCAGCAGCGTCATAATACACTCGAAAAATGCACGGACAGCCCTCGGACGGGCGCAAAAATCTGGCGAAAAGTCACGAACGAGACCCTCGACATGTCATTAACAGCAGGGTGCAATAATAAAGCCGCCCCGATTTACGGGGAAACAATAATAAAGAATGAAAAATAAAGGAAAACAAGCAGCTTGGCTAGGCGGCGGCAATTTCCTGGCAATTTGCTTACAAAGTATAGCAGCAAGGCAAAAAATGTGCATTTCGAGTGGCTGAGCTCGCTCAGGTGTATCGATAACAGGGGCCACCTGTTCGATTGGAAACTCGCTGCCAAGAAGGAAAATCCAGGTGTCATAATCCGAGCGGAGGCGTGTGTATGTATGTGAGTGTGTGTGTAGGTTGCAGGAAAATGCAGGAAAAGCGTACCAACAAAAGCTGAACGAGAAACGCAAAAAAAAACGCATAACGGTGGCAGTAGTAAATCTCATTTACAAGCTGCCTTTTAATGAATTTTTATGTATGCGACGTGCCGGGAAAAAAGCAAGGTAAAATTGCAACCGTTGCGAAAAGCCCAGAGAGAGGGAGAGAGTGAGAGAGGGAGAAAACTCTCCCAAGGAGAGCAGAGAGTTTACGAGCGAGAGAGAGCAACGCTGGAGCTGGAGCTGGAGTTTTCGCGTAGTAGGGTAGTATATCAAGCTGCAGCGGCGAATGTGGGTTGCGGTTTTCGCCGTATTGTGTTGTTGTTTGGCCGCCCACACAAGCTGCACCCACTGCAACCCCTTGCCTCCCCTCACCACCACCTCCATCATCATCATCATATTTGCAACCACCCCCTTCGAAATGCCAGATGTTGTTGAACCGTTTTTCAGGCGGCCGGCATTGCAGTTTCTTTCGAACAAATTGTTGTCTCTGAGGGTTTTATTTTTCTTTCTCGTTTTTTGTTATCCCATTTTTATGAGTTACCATTGTTGTTTAGGAGCTGTAAGTTTAATTGCAAACACGAAAACGGGCACGCCCACACTCCTTTTTATTTCTGCCACAAGGCAATGCAACACTGGGTGGAAATGTCTTAGGAATTTGTCATAGAGTAAATTTTAAGAGAAATAATGAGTGGTAATACATGTTATATTTAATGTCACATTATTTTAGATTATAATTAAAAGAAAAAAGGAAATTCCTCTCTTATGGGAATGTCAACATAACGACATTAACTAGTAAGAGTTTGAAAGCATTGCACCTAAAATTCCTAAGTGCGAATTCAGCAATTAAATGTTGAGGTTGACTCAGTCAGTGAAATAAGTAACTGATGAGGTTTCTTGATATAGAACTGTCTGACAATTAATTAAATTGTTAATTGTATTTATTATATTTTATTTACATAAACATTTCATCTGGCTTATCTTTGAGCTTCCAAATGCTGTGGGATTAGGAAAAATTCCATATAAATATACGATTATTAATCAATCCTAGCTCATTTACTATTAATATTTACATAACCTCTTTAGCAATACAAAATAAACAATGAAAGACCCACAATACTAACACTCCCATTGCAAAAATCCCCCAAAATATAAATTGATAAAGTATACACATAATTTATGCGCACTTTTCGTTCAGTGCACATTACATCTCGTGTTATTGTGGGTGGTGAGTAATCGTAATGAGCATAACACTTGCTCGTGCCAGCTTTGGATTAAAAGTGTGGATAGAAAAGCGAAATCAATTTCAAACCCATTGAGAGGGTTCCGTTTCCCCTCGCGCGAGTGTTCACTGTGCGCTTCGGCGTATATAAAAACTGATTGGAAATGCAATTGGAGGCTTGGGACCTTTTGGGTGTTGGCAAATACACATAAATACAAAAGGGAAATAGTCGGACCGAGGGGGGGTGGTGGTGGTGGTGTTGGGTGGCTTCGGCGGCAAGCAGGCTGAAAGATTTATTGATTGTCGCACATACACTCACACACATATATATCTACACGTATTGATAGATGTACAATGAAGCGGAGTTGCGGTTTTTGAAGTTGGCAGCAAAAACGCTGAGCAACTAAAAATAATTATGGTTTACACCACAACCAGTGCCTGGTGTGCTCTCAACAACAAAAGGGAGGGCAGTCGGAAGGCAGAAACTGATAAATCAGATACAAAATGACCGCAATCTTCCATACCCTTTGCAGGGGTAAAAGTATATTGACAAGTCAGTCAAGAGAGTGTAGCTTTCACTGGGTATGATTGGGTTTTAGTCAGCTTCTACTGGTATTTAGTGGGGTGTATTTTCTATACGAATGTTCCTAAGTAAGATATCTTCAAGTTAGTTGGAATAAGATGCCTAAAAGTGGCTTATAAACAATAATAGCACTTAAAAATACATTATCTTCTAAACGAACTTTAAAGATTAAGAAAAGATTTCTGGTAAATAGCAATTTCAGATATTTAACTCATATCAAAGGAATTTTAAAGCCAAATTTATTAAGAGAAAGGACTGTAAACCAAAGCATTTCATGTAATTATATAGTATTAATACTAAGACTTTCGAGAGCTATGTACATCACATTCTCTAAGTAAATATTTAATCCTCTTACGATTTCGTACATAAAAACAGTATACTCTGCATCCAACCAAAAGCCAATGCAACCCAAAAATAATGAAGGAAAAAGCGTATTTAATCTTCGCCAGATTTCCGACACGTTTAGTGGCTCGTTTTCTTCTCTTTCATATCGTTTTTGTCGCTGTCGAGAGCCGTTAAAGTTTACTGGCATGAGTAATCAGCCAAATGGAGCGCAATAAAATGGCAAACGGTAACACGGCCAATCTATCACCAGAACGGCCAGCTCCAGCTCCAGCTCCGTTCAAGTTGAGGCAGCAACCCCCGCACATTTGGACCCACTATATAGACCATATATATGGTACACTACCCACCCACAGGAGAGCGCACAGTACTGGCATCAAATGAGGCGCATCTCAATCTCATGTTTATTAACGGTGCTCAGAGTGTGTGAGCCTCAGTGTGCTGGTGTCATTAAGCCAGATAGATAAAGGAAGGAAAGGTTCCATTCGAAAGCACCCCCGAACTCCCCGAACTCCCTGCCAACCCGTACTTAACCGACCTCAGTCGGCCAACACTTCATTATTGACAACAAAAGGCTTTGCCCGACTCTCAGCTTCGTATTTATCAGCTGCGGGTGCTTTGCATATGACAAGTTTTATTTTATTCTGGTTTTTATTTATTTTTGTTCACTCTTTCACTCGCTTTTTTTCCTTTATTCTTTGGCCGTCCCTCGGTTTCTTTATTTTGCCCGAAATGCAATGGACAAAGTTCGTTCGTACTTTATTCGTGTTTACCACGCCCCGGTCTGGGGTAAAAAAAAGGCTTTGTACTTACTAGAATATTTTGTCAAGCCAAACAAAAAACTAAAGAAAGAAAGCGACACATACACCGGGGAAAATGTGGCAATTAAAATGGTCAGAAGAAAATTTGTACTAAAAAATTACCAAGGATGAATTATATGATATAGTTAAAATTGTAATTATAAGAAATATTTTATAAAAAAGGACTCTAACAAGGTTCAACAAAAACGCAAAGGTTCAATGTGACCAGTATTTTACTAACATGCTGAGTGACCTTGCCACCACATTTCTTGGTGAAAATTTGAATATTTTTCGAAGAGTATACAACTATATTAAGCAATACTTATGTTTAGTTTATAGGATTTATTACTTTGCTTCACTGAGCTAAGAAGTTTATTGAATGATTACGAACTAAAAGGCAAAATTAGGAAACAAAAATCTTTAATTTACTATTTTTCTCTGTGCAACATCCGTAGAGCGACAACAACCGCACAAAAGATGGTGTCGATGATGCTGCTTACTCGCTGCCTGCCCCCTCATTCAACGAGTCCCCCCTGGAAACTTCTCATCTCTTTGCCACAAAGACTGTCGATAGCTCGAGATGTTGATCTTGCAAAGCGCAGAGCAGAGACAAGCAGCGGCGGCAAAGCACGGCAGCGGCAACAACGATGCCAGTAACTCCAGCAACAATAAATGGCCAGAGGCAGCCGAAACTTGTTTTGCCTGTAAAAGGGAGTTGTCGTTGTCGTTGTTGCGTTGCTGTAGTTGTAGTTGTTTGTGCATTGTCTCCGCGTTTTGTTTCAGGTTTCAGGCAAACGCCAAGAACAGGCAAAAAAACAGCACCATAACAGCTATATGAGGTGAACTGCAACTGCAGCAAGGAGCATTAGGGGAGCTGTACTGCTACCCTACAGGAGAACGAATCCTTGAGCATCAGTTAAGTTTAAAAAACTAACTCATTGAATTTATGTAATCCTCTTTCAAGTCAAAAAAGAAATTCAAATTTCTTGAAAGAAAAAGTATCTTTTAAGCAGAGAAAGTATCTTAAAAAAAGTAGCACACTTTTAAGACGGAAGTATCTTTATGACAAGCAATTATTCTTTTACGAAATAAGAAAAGCTTTTTGAAAATCAAATAATTTAAATAGTACTAACAACTTAAAAGACTATCATAAAAAAGTCTTTGTCTTTTTGCTAACAAAAAGGCAAATTCAATATTCAAAGCAATTTCTTTTCTTATTTAATTATTGCCAAGACTTTGTAACCGATAGCTAATTGCATTGATTGCTATAATTAAATTGCCTTTTCAGAGTATGCCTTGGGAATTATCAACAGTTGGCCAAGTTGAATGGAACTTGGCTCAATGGCAATTTGAAGCAGAACCCAACTAAATCCAAATCAATAGCGCACATGTTCCATTTGGAATAGCTAATTTAGAAATTGGCCATTAGGAAAATGCCACTCCAATTTAACTAATTGATGATGAAATGTCCACTGTGATCATTATTATAACTTCTGCACTATGTTGCAGTGTACCTTTGCCACAAATAGTCTGGTTATAACTAGGACTGTCTGCATTAAAGAAGACAGGTATCTTAATCTATACCGTTGTCACTCACTATATGGTATAACCGACATACCCAGTGATACCCTTTTATGGCTGTTGTTGTTGCCAACGATTCCGGAGGAGCGGAATAAAGCTCGTAGGAGGAAAACGCAGCGCTGAAGATGTGTCAAAAGTGTGGGCGGGCGGGTAGAAAATGGACAGGCGGACAGACGTACGGATAACTTACGTGCAGTTTAACGGTTAATGCAAACGAAGACGACATTGCGTTGCGCATATGGCCATATAGTATGGAAGTACCAACAGAAACAGAAACAGAAAACAGAGACGGACCAAATACGGCGGACAGGCACGTAGAGGAATATACTCGTACTGGTACTCGATCTCGTACTCGAACCAAAAGCGGCCATCAATTCCTTCTTTTTGTATTTTTTTTTTTCTCTTTTCATTTTTGGTCAAGAAGAAAGGGGCAAACAAGTTGTAAGGCGAGCAATGAGTGCAGACAAAAGCAGTTACAAGACATGAAAAAGACAAGGGAGAAAGAGGCGGGGTGGGAGAGATACACAGAAAATACAATGTGATAGCTGCCCTGATGGTTTCATTATAAAAGTAAATATATTTTATAATTTAAGGCCTTCATAAGAATTTGAACCTAAGGTTTCAATAAAATTATTAACGGAATAGGTAAAAATATACTTCCAAATAAATATTCTGTATCAAATCCAGAGAATTTACAGAATATATGTACAATCAAGATAGTTTTCATGGGTGTCATCAGAAATACATAAATATATCATTGCCTACATTTGGAGACCCTTTAAAAATGTTTTTCAGATAAAAAATCTTTAACTGCAGCCAGTTTAATACTTTTTTCAATATTCTATATCTTTGAATGCCATTAAATTATGTATTTCTAACCGTGTTTTCCTATTCTTTCACATTGCTTTACTTTATTATCCCCAAAATGAGTTCTTTCTGTGTAGACATGAATAATGGAGGGCAGTCCTCAGCGTTTTACAGCTACATTGAACTTTTTGAGACTTTTTTTTTGAAGGCACTTGCCGCTCGCCCCGCCCACCACCTACCACCCATTTCCCATTTTCCTTTCTTCTTTCCTTTTTCGGCCGAAAATTCGTATGCGGCTTACTACTACGCACACACACACTACTACGCGAATTCGCACACACACACACTCGCACACACATGCGTAGGATATCGCTTAACAACTGTGCAGAAAATATGTAAATTACCATTGTAAATCGCCGAATTTCCGCCAGATTCCAATTAAATCCTGCGACAGGGGCTCGAAATGCACATTAGCTTTGCTTTTCACAAGGATTGCAATTGATTTTTCATATGAAAATTCTGTGCAAAAATTTCTTTTTACGTTAACACCAACACACACTCACACACACCAACACACGCGAGCGTATACCGAGCAGAAAAGTCGCTGTAGTTGCTGTTGTTGCTGCCGCTGCTGTTGGTGGCACACCGAAGAATTGGAGCCGAGCGAGAGGAGAAAAAGAGAAGCGACGACGACCGCAAGCCAAAGCTTATTGAAACGCGGCTCCAGCATGCGAGCGTTAAAGCCAGGTCCGTGGATTCGTAGCACAGTGTCCGGACTTTGGAGTCCTCCAAGTTGCAGCAGAGAGCGGGCCAGAGAGAGAGAGAGAGCGGGAGAGTCAGTGCGCAACTTGTTTTCTCTCTTCTTCCACGGCTCCAAGCTCCACCGCGAGAGTCGCCTCGATTTTTCTCAGCGACCAATTTGTTGCAATTGAAACAATAACAATTCCACTGGGCAATTTGTTTCGGGCCTGGCAAATTAGTTAGTTAATAAATGAAAGAGGAAAACGGGAAAAGAGAAATGGGAAAACAAAGCGTAGCTTCAATAAGCAGTCACAGGCTTTATTCCCTAAAGTGGTTGCCATTGGCGACGCTGGAAATGCATCGGGTACGATGGGACTTGAAGTGCAATTAGGTGGGGTAAGAAAAATTGGGAAAAATAATGTCTATAATTTGAAACCCTCTTTACCACATACAAGATGATATGCTTACTGTAAAAACTACTACCTTAGCCTTTTCCTTAAAGATAGTTATATAATAGGAATAATAATATTTTCGGAGTTTCTAAGAATCGCACAATGAAACACTGACGAAATGCTTTCATTATATCAAGACTTGCCCTATTAAATTTATGTTTACTTATAAATGTTTTATGAACAAATATAAGTAAATTGAACAACAAACTCTAGAGTTATAGAAATTGAAATATCTAAAAACTTTGTTAGTTTCAAGTTAGAGCAAACTTTTGTAGGAAAAACCCATACCCCAACGTTAAAAGTTAATTCTACTCATTGTGCTTAACATTCTAAAAGTAGGAAATGTATTAACTTTTGTCTGTAATTTATAATTTCAGATAACAATTTTTGGAGGCTCAGAGGTGAAGAGCTGAACGTGACATTCTGTAATGGATAAGCTGGTTATCTCGCCGTCCCACTGTGCGTTGAATGCCACAGAAAAGACAAACAAACCGTAGCTCGTACCACACACAGGCGCAAAAAGCCAGCACAACCACTTTTCATGCCGCACAAGCCAATAAGAGAAATGGAGAGCGGGGAGCCACTTGGGGAGAGAGAGAGAAAGAGCGACAGAGTTCCAACTTGGAGCCTCCAGCGAGTTGCGGCAACTTTATTTGAGAATACGCGCAGCTGCGCTCTCTCTCACTCTCCAACTCTGGGAGCTCCTCTCTGGCTGTAATCTCCTAGTGGAGCCATTACCTCCCCCCACCGCTGTTCTAACACTTCATTGGAGACAACGACCATCAAGTCATTTGATTCCCACACAAATCTCTGCATATTGAGCGGCTCTCGCTCTCTGTCTCCACCTCCATCCCTCTCTCTTTCTCCCACTCGTTTCATTATGGCAAGTGAGTTATGGCTTTTGCGAGTGTGTGCGTACTGCGCTTTCTATTGATTTATATGAGAGTTTTATGGCGCAATCTGAGCCATAATAACCAGAAAGAAGAAGACAATTACAAAATGCTTGCATTTTAATTAAAAACTGGAGGAAAAAAAAGTGCATGCATTATGTAAAAAATACGAGTAATCGCCTAGTCAAAAGCGGGCTTTTCAAACTCCCCCCATTTCTCACGACCAGAGTTGTCACGTGCCCTTAAAAATCGAGGAGCCGTAAATCCCACGACACGTGTTGGTTTTATTAATTACATAAGCTGCAGCTGCAGTCGTGTATTGTCTTCATTTTTCTTTCCCTTTGTTTCCTTTTTCGGAAACCCAATTTCCTGCAGATGCCCAAGATGCGGCGGCACTAAACAAAAGCCGAAACAGCTGGCAACCCTCGAAAAGTGACAGATGGCGACGCCGGCGTCGGCGCAGGCAGCGCAGGACGAAGGTGGCATCAAAATAAAAACACAAAAAGCAAGCGGCCGCCGCTTGAAATTAACCGCTAGAAAACATGGTTTAATATGTAGATTTACTTACTTTACAAACAGAAATAGTTTTTCCAGGCCTTTAATTAACTCCCCAATGCCCGCTCTCGATTTTTTTGAAGCAAATCCCAATAAATTACGAGCGCAACGAAAGCTGGCACACAAAATGTAAACAATGTAAAATTGTCGTAATTGTTGTAGTTGTAGCCTAATGAATTTCACGTTTTTTATGGCATTTTCCACAAGTAAACGGCATAAAACAAACACACAAAAACACACACATGCACACTGCACACACAAAGCACTGTTTGTTGTCTCTATTTTATGTCTGCGGCGCGCGAGTAAAACATAAAAACCAGATTAATTTCCAGCAGACGAAAATTACTTTTTTTTCGTTGATTTCTTTTAAGCTGTCTTTCTTGCTTCGTCGACGTCGACGTTGTTGATATTGCGCGGCGGCTCTTTATGCCTGCCAAGCCGCCATTTTCTTTTTGGTAATTTTGAAGGGAAAAGGGCTGGAAAAAGTCCTTGTTAATAATTTGGCGCACTTTTAATCGATTGCATATATAAGCGCATTTGTTAGTTGTATTACTAACTGAACTTTTGTTTTTCTTTTGAATTTGCCGACCGTTTTTCCGCGACACACGTCCGCCGACCGAAAAAATGAAAACAAAACAACAGTGTTACCAGATGAAAATTTGCTCTCCACCTAAAAAATCCATTTGCAAATCTAAAGTTATCAGTATTTTCTAGTATTTTTGTAGTACTTTTGTGTGCAATGACTATGGTAACACTGGCATACATTTAATTAAACTTTAAAAAACCATTAAAAAAAGACTCAGCATAATTCTTAGAAAAATCTACTTTATTAACGGTAAAAATTTCAAGGGGGAGGGGCGCGTAATAAGCGTCCTTCAAATTTACCAAAATTTCTATTTCATAATTTCATTTTCAAACATCGATAACCGGTAAGTCATAAAGTGTTATAAGCTGTTATAAAAAAAGGTGGGGAACTTTGCACCGCGTACGTGTGACCGCCCTCTGAAGAAATGGAAATACCTTCTGACCGCCCAAAATATACCATTTTGTCTGTGCAGCCACCTCTTCGGCCTCCGCTTTGTGCTCTCCTTCCAAAAAAGAAACGGAGGACAGCGATGTTAATTTTAATTTGTTTAAAACAACCGAACTGCCAGCCATAACAATTAATTAAAAGTGTTCAAGTGCCAAGGCTTCAATTAAAATGTTTGTGACACACCGATCGGCTTTAATTTAACTGTTGCGTGCTGTTTTTGATTTGTCATTCGTTTACGTTTCGTGAGTGTTTTTGTGCGGCGTTTTGTGCGTATTTTTTGTGGTTAAACAAACTGCTGAAAGTAGTGTGAGTTGATAACGCTGTTGCAGTTTCTATTCAAGTGTTAATCATTAACTTAAGAATGCTAAATTGGCGGCGGCACAATAGGAAAATGCAAATTACTTAAAACAGGTTGTCGCCGCTCCCGTTCCCGCTCCCGCTCTCTCTGCCTCCCCTCTTTCTCTTTCTATCGTGCGCTTTGGTATTTGTTGCCTCCGCGGTGTTGTTGTTGCCAACTGGGTACTTTTTTTAACAGTTGCCTTGGTCAATGTACGGCATTAATTACGCTCAAATGGTGGATACTCGAAGCCACAGATGCTAAAGTAACTACATAAGTAAAGAGAGAAGAAGAAGTAAGACTAAACTAATTTGCACCTTCGCTTTGGCGTGCTAATTCCGCTTACTTTGCTTCTTTTACTTGATATCTTTTGGGTTTGAGGGCGTTTTGCATGATTCATTTGCTGCGTTTGTTTTGTCTTTTGTGTTTGTCTCTGCGCACACATATCGTTGCAGCCAGCAACAACAACTACCTGTGGCATGCAGTCCGCTCAGCTTGTGTTTGTGTTTGTGCGGCCTAAATGTCAAAGTTGACATTTCGCTTTGGGCGGGATTTCAAATTGAAGGCAAAGAAAGCGACAGCGAGAGCGAATGAGAGATTGACTTACGTATTTAGACTTTTATCTAATTTGTACAGTTATAACTGTGACATTTTTTTAAAATTAGATTAGTATTATTTTTTTAATATCTTGATTAAGGTCATTTAGATTTCTTAGATTTGTTTCAAAGCTTTAGAACTTCTTGTAAAATATTTTTGTTTGCATTAATTTTCAATTTTAAAAGTTCTTTTCAATGAAGTCCCACTGTTTAATCTTAAACTTTTATCTCTTCTCTCTTTTTTGCAGTTTTCTGTTATCAACTTGTTCGTGTGCGTGTCTGTTTGTTTCGTGTTATCTAAATTCACTTTAGCCAGCTAGCAAATGCAGAAAATGCCCTCTCAAATTCTAAACGACGGCAGCAGCGTCAGCCTAAGTAGTGCCAGCGTGAACATGGCCAATTCCCCAAATAGCATTACGGTGAAGACCGCCTACAATGGTCAGATTATCATCACCACTATCAATAAGAATATTTCGTATGAGGAGCTCTGCTATGAAGTTCGAAACATCTGTCGATTTCCCTTAGATCAGGTAAGAGTGTTACACCAACTTTATACTTAACATTATCTAAGAGATTTATTCTTTTTCAGCCATTCACCATTAAATGGGTGGACGAGGAGAACGATCCCTGCACCATATCATCGAAAATGGAACTGGACGAGGCCATACGGCTGTATGAAATGAACTATGATTCTCAATTGGTTATTCATGGTGAGTTTGTTACTATTTTGTTAATTTTAGGATTCATTTTTAATATGAACCCTGTGATATTGAATCACTTAAATTTTAAGCTTAAAGAATATAAAATCCTAAGAAATTAAAGGAATAAACGGTTTTAGTGAATGAGTTTAATTCAGTTATTAATGCAGTTCTAGCTAAACAGCTTCAAAAGCTCTAAATTATCTGTATTTAAGCAGCCCACCAAGGAAAGCCTCTTCCTTACCCTTCTCTCCACAAAGTTTATAACTTTTTTGATTGAATTAGAAGGGAATAATTTCATTTGGCTGCCTTCAAGTATCTAGTAGGCAATTAATTATCCAATAAGCAACACATCTCGTGGGTGGATCCAATATTTAACCAGGCCTATAAACATTCAGGCCTGATTAAACAATGTGGGAGCTCAGCACGTTACTTTGGCTCAATAAACTTGGGGTTTTCCTCGTGCGCTTGCCGGCACCCGGCACCAGGCTTTAAGGCAGCAGCAGCAGCATCTACTCGACTTAATAACATAAAATATTAATTAACCCGTACACACAAACACACACCCTCACACGCTCGAGGATCTCGTGTCTTACGGCAATTGCCTTGAGCAGGGAGCGTTTTTCTTTTTATTCTGTTGACTTTTCCAGCCTCCTCTCTCCGACTTATTTACATATAGAGCTCTGTTGGCTCTGGGCTTGCCGGTGCCATTAATAATTCATTATAATTAAATTGTTTGCTCCGTGTCGGTTTAAGTTTTTCCCATCTTTTTTTGGAATTTTAATTTTCCTGTCGTGCGGTTTTTGGCGATCTCACTCAAAGCACCCGCTCGGTAACACACTCCCCCTTTGAGTTTTTATACTTAATTATGGGAGCCACAAAAAAGGGGTTTCACTTGCCACATTTGTTCGTTTCGGCAAATGACAAACACAAAACCCTTTCAGACACTAAATTACCTAAATAAGGTGGGATGAAAGTTGAAACTGATAGAATAGGGAATGCTCTTTATTGGAGCAATTATAGTGGAATTCAAATAAATTAAGGAGACTTCCTAATAATTAAATAAGTTGGACTTAAATTGATTGGTCTAAAAACCGTTGCATATTTTACGGCACCCATTTAAATGGACTTGAAGGTATTTTCCAATTTACATATTTGATTTCGAATCCCAGGCGATTTTGGGATCCACAAAAACGTTGATTAACAATATGGGGAAGCACAAGGACCTTAAATATTCACACATTCGCTGTCAGCGTAATCCGCTTAAAGGGAATCCCTACTAAATTCAGAACACACTAACATTTTCCGAGTTATTCACATTATCCTTGGTCATTCCATACCTGTGGTCATTCTCTGTTTTTTTTCGGACATGGAAAACTCAGAAAAAGGGGAAAAACCAGCTACAACTAACGGCACAGCAGATATGATAACTGCCAGTCGCACTAAACAAAGTTTTGGGATGACGGGGGGAGGTTTCTGTGGGGGGCTTACAGTTTCCGCTTTCGTTTTTCTATTTTTTTTTGTGGCTTTTTGTTTTTGTGCTTGGGACCAAGCTTCCTGATATTTTGAGGCCATTTGGGCTGCCCATCTCACTCGCACCTGTATCGCCATAAGGACATGTGTGTGGTGAAAAACGAAGAAGAACGTGAAGGGACAACATGTTAGTTATTGTTGTTGTTATGTGGCCACGTGTGAAAAAATGCGGCTTAAAATGTATTAAAAGCATTCCGTATGCGTGTGAGCGTGGGGGAGAGGCGGAAGAGGGAGATGAAGCAGGAGAAAGCAGGGGGCATAGTCAAGGTATTACGTTACAGTTACACGCACTCCTGCATATGTTAGTCTGTTAGTCGGTGTTGCCTTTGCTGTCCTTTTGTTGCCTTTTACGTGTTTTCTGTTTGTGTTGATTAGTAAATGGAAGTGTGTGTGTATGCGCGCTCGTGTATGTTTCTGCATTTTTACAAGCCCTTGTTTTGACTACTTCTCTCTCCTTTTTGTTGGATATTTGTTTTTCTTATTTTCGTACGTGTATGTTTCTTTATGCCTTTGGTTTACCTTCCGGTTTCATCTCCGGCCAACAATACCTTCCGCTCTTTCCGCTCCGCCCCCCTTGCGACCGTCTCCCCCCAAAAACAAAACAAAACAAAAAGTACGGAAAGCCTGAAAGCTACCGTTATAATTTATGCGCCTGCAATATGGCAACGCTGCCCTGCGAAAGCAAACTCACACACACATGAACAACTTTTGTCCAGGTCCGAAGAACTTTTTGCCGTGTCTGTGTGTGAAGCCCAAAGGTCGATACACAAGATGCCGTTACCCAGGAGCGAGATGGCGATAGCTGGCAAGCGGGGAGAGAGAGCATTTCCCCAGTCGAAACAAAAAACAGCTGAGCCAAAACGCAAGGCATTGCCATTTGGGAGAAAGTCGGAGCTGGCAATGCTTAAAGCGCCGGTCTGCGGCTTTCTCGCCTCGCAAAATAAAGGATATTCAGTGGAGAGTTCCTGTGCGTCACCTGACATTGAAGAAGTTGCGCTCTCCAGCACTCTCTGGCAAATTTCCCTAGCATACTTCTCTGCGTCGGCATTTCACTCGCGCGTTGGCCGCTCGCCTGTGTGGAAGTGCCGTGCGGAATTCCGAAAAAGCTAACAATTCTCCGGGCTTCAAAGTCGCGTCGCACACACACACAGCCACACTCACGAACCCGCACATACACATACGCACATTCAAGTCATACACATAATTATATATATACAAAAATACATGGATTTGCACACAGCTAACGGCATATCGAGTTACTGCGGTGTGAATTAAACACGAAAATAAAGAAAATCGGAAAAAGGAATGCAAAATAATAAGTAATAACCAGTGAACACCGCATAATTCCATACAATTATAAACATTTCGGAACACCAGTGTGGCTGGTTACTCGGCGAATCCTGCCGAAAGTCTGGAGGAGAAAAAAATCAATTGGCCCTGGGCAATATTTTTTCGACAGTTCTGCCGAAGTTGTCGTACATTCCTGATTAGTTGCCATACAATTTTTTTCTTGCCCCGAAAAAGAAACCGTTAAGGAAGCGGAAGAGGAGGATGTGAATGATTAACATAAATTTGTGAATGTTTCATGAATGGAATGGGAACTTTACAAGTGTCTCAAGTACGAAGGGATGTAGGGAGAGTTTGTGTGGATTGTAACGGAAAAGGACTGGAATTTGCTATTATCCTTAATAGGATTTAGCCAAGTCAATATGTTTTGAATGTGAAAAATGAATTGGAAAGAATTAAACATTTTCAGAAGTATTTGAAATCTTAGACATTGCAAACTAATAATGATATATTGAGATTATCCCAAGCAGAGTTTATATTTACTATTATTCAGATCTCAAAGCTTTATAAGGTGTAACATTTTTTTCTTTTTTAGTTTACATACTTTGCTTTTATTTATTGTACAAATTAGACTAGAAATTGTTGTGTTGTAAAGAAAATATTTATTCGGTACCTTAAATATTTTATTGCAAACTTTTAGACATATTTTTTAGGGGTTTAAAATCTCTAAAAATTTCTGAAGTATCATAGTATAATTTTTACATATTTAAAGCATTTTTCTAACAGTTTAATGATTCTTTAAGCTATTTATTTTCCAAAATTGTGCTTATATTTTTTATTATATATAAAACATGTTTATTTCTATAACAAATCAGTAAAAAGCAAAGTCAGATTGTGGTTTTCAGACCTTAAGAATGCCAATATTCAAACAGGGTATTACATTTGCCCCTATATTTATCTGGGACATAATGTAGCGAAAGCGCAAAGCAAACGACACCTGATAAAATCGAATCATTGATTTCCATTTTTCGTGGATTCCCAAACAGTTTTTTCCGCATTCGGCTTTTCTTTTTGCTCTGGTTTTTCTGATATTTCTTCTTTTTTTTTTTGGCTGCTGTGTGCCAGACACTGGCAAACAAAACCACACACTCGCCCATACACACACACCAAGTGAGTGTGCCAGCGAGTGTGCCGAGTGTGTTGGTGTGAGAGAATCCCCACCCTAAACTTGACCCCAGGCATTTGCACTTCATCAAGCGCTGCTTGCACTTCTGCGAGACCGTCTGGTTGCCAAAAACTTACCCTATACATGGCTATATATGTATATATATGTAAGTATGTAAGTTGGATGGATCCATTCCATATGCATATATATATACATACGTACAGTGTGTAGGCTGTATATGCTGGTAAATGAGTCAGTGGGCTAGGATGAAGCTGCAGGGCGAAACAATTTCCTTTTATTCTTTTGTGGAAAGCGTTTGGCGTTGGCCAAGCTGTCGCCGCCGTCGTCCTGCCATTTAAACTTGTTCGTTTCTTTATGGCCCGAAGGCCCTTCACTCGAACCAGGTGCGCGCCTTCTCCGTGTGCGCCTCATTCTTCACAAAAGTTAAATCAGCAAATTTCCACTGTTTTTTTCCACAGTTTTTCTTTTTTTTCGGATTCCGGCAAGTGCCCTCCGGGCTCGGTTCCTTTTTTTTCGGTTCCTTTCGCAACCTTTGGGAGATTCGGTTCTCCATTCGCTGGCTGGGCTGGCCCCCATTATGATTGTTTGGCAAATTTTAATGATGCCATTGGGCTTAATGAAATTATTGTTAGTTCAGCAAACAAGAAAGCCTCCTTTTGGGCGGATAATGGCTCTGAATTGGATGGGCGGCAGGATGGCTCTGGTGTGGGCTCTGAATTGAATATGCACATGACGTCCGTTTGGCTGGCTCATTTTGCACGCTTATTCCATATTGCTTATGCACTGAGAAAATAATTGTCTACGCGATGGTTTATCAGTTTTCTTTCATCTAATATTGCTTTCTTTGTTTTTAAAAGTAAGAAGTTATGTATAAATAAGTCAAAATTGCAGGAAATTACTTGAAAGTATATTTTATTCTACCTACCTTCTTAAGTTTACTTTTGAATTTGGGGCTTTCAACTTGTTAGCTTTTATTAAGAAACACTGTAAAATATTTTATACTGATACCAAATATAGCTTTTAACATAATTTCTTAATACCTTTATTCGTTTTTTTCATGAAAATGCCCAATTTATTAATTAAATAATAAAAAAAGCGCATCATTTTTAATGAATCTTTCCTGAATTTCTATCTTAACATTAGCTAGAATTTCTTCTAAACTAAAAGCAAAATAAAAACTTGTTTTTATACCCGGAAAATGGTACTAGGAAAATATATCATGCCAATCGAGTAATTTTGTAAGGCAGAAGGAGGCATCTACGACTTCATGTTCTTGATAAGTATCAGCAGACGATTCGATTTAGCCTGGAAATGTAGAAGTTCAAAAATAATATACCTAGTGCTCTGCTTTAAAAATAGTTTTTTAGAACGCATTCTTTCAAATTAATCAGAGATTTAACTAAATTATAAACTCTTACAATTGTAGTAATTGCTATGCATTTTTTATCTACCATTTTTCTCTGAGTGCATGAGCACAGCCTCTCATTCTTCCCTTTATTTCGCTGTGTGAAATTTTATAACTGCGCGGGTCGAGCGAGGCGTTTGATGGCGGTTGGCAGGTGGCACACTCACTGGCCCCGCTTGACGTCACTGGCAAAAGCCAAATTGATGTTTAACTATTGATGCTCCTTGGCCCCGACTGGTATCTGGTATCTGGCGTTGGCGGTGGCTTGGAGATTGTTTCCCAGCCCATTGCCTGCTTATGTTTATCGTTATTGTTTCGCAAAGCAACCCGACTCGCCACGATTGCTTGTGTTTGCTTCTCGAATGGTCAATAATTCGGGGCGTGACGGGCTAAATATCAAAATTTGATGGTTTTGTGATGTAAGAAGCTGCGCTTATTCAAGGCTCTTGGGAATACTTAAACAGTGTAGTAAATATTAAATAATAGCTTTTTGGTTATACATTTAATCAATATTCAATAACATTTCTTTTGTGCAATTGAAGGCAACTCTCGAGAGATTATATATTTATAAATGGAATTATGGGTTCTTTGTAGGCAAAATTGCAATTAGTTTTTTATGTTTACACAATATACCATTTGATAAATAAATAATTTAATATTGCTTTGTTATGTTTACCATAAAATGTAAGCTTAAAATGACTTGGAATAATATTTTCTGTTGAATATATTTTATATTTTTCTATAACTAAAGCTAGCTACCTTTTTAATTAATAATTTTACGTTCCTTTTTTACGTTACCTTTATTTAATGCCACAATCCCTAAATCCCTGACTGATGGTATCTTAATTTATCAGCTTAATTTATGCTATTAATTCCTAGAACCATAAATTGTATTAATTCCTTGTTCAATATTTCCATCAATTGTAAATCGGCTTTAATCTGGCTTAGTGCAGTGGGATTTCAGGATTTCAGTACTTTTGCCTGTCCAAGAGTAGGAATTTGTATAGAGAGGAGCTGGAGGTGTTTGCTTTGGACTGTTGGAATGCTGGGATGCTGGGACGTTGGGCTGCTATGCTCTGTCCTGGTCCTGGTCCCCATCCTACAGGGCAAACAAGCAGGCAACCAATATTCATGCTCCAATTGCAGGGAAAACAATGCCGGCGGAGTGTTTATATTTAGCAAACGCTGTAGGATACGGCCAGCGAAAAGGGGATGAGGAAGGAGGATGCTAGGATTCGGAGCAGTGGGTGCCCCTGCTGCTGCTGCTGCTGGTGGTGGCGGCGGCTAAATTTAATTCCAAAATGCATCAGCTCCCTTTTGTTTTTGCCCCAGGCCACTAGAGACTGCATCATCAGCAGATAACAGGAGCAAGTAGAAAATAAGATGAAAAAAAAAAAGAAACGCCCGAGAAAATGAGTGCCAAACAAAGGGATCTGCTTGCCTTGTCACGACAAGGCTCTTGTGTCAAGTGGATGCTGTCCACCTAAGGACCTTTCTTGCCACCCCCCTGGTTCTGCCCCATTTTCGACCCACTTCGACCCTCGTTAATCATGCGAATTATGCATGAAAGTGGAGTACTTAATTTCAATTGTCTAAACAACAAGCGATTGCGATGTGACCTACCAATACACTTGAAGAAAATTTTCTATTTACACTTGACTGCACTGGTGGGCGGCTTATTGGGTTGGCTTTGCCTGGCTGGAGGTACAGGGGTCGCTGGGATAAGAGTAAACGTGGGTGGTTGAAGGTTCGTAAGAGTGAAGAGTGGGAATAAGGAAATATGTAGCTTATTAAGAAATACCTGATTCAAAATCAATTAAAATTGTGTAGATGTATTCTTTGTATGGTGGGAAAAATTATATATTTTTAACAAAGAAATGTGTAAATGTCTTTAAGAATATTTGAACCCGTTGTTAACAGAAGTAAACATTTAATTTTAAAGTTCAACCTTGTCGCTTTTAAATATTTTGTTTAATGTTTGTTATAAAAAAGATTCTTCGTTTTCATTATATAAAAGTCTAAAAATTTCTAAAAAGATTTCGATAACTTCTACAAGTGATGTGTGTTCACTCCATCAAGCCTTCACTGTACACAAGAAGGATTGGCAACCAAAGATTGCATACTTATTAGGGCGACTGGGAGCGAATTTCCCTGCGCGCGTCGAGCTTTCGACTTACGCTCTCTCCCTCTCTGGAACCCTCGCTCGCTTTTCTCTCTCTCTCTGTGTTTTCGCCAAAATGTCCTTTCTCTTTCTTGCCTTTCACGCCTTTGTCAATTTGCAGCAACTTGTGCGCTCGTTTGACTTGGGTTAAATTGTTTGTGATTGTCGCAGCGATGTCTCTGTGTGGGTTGCCGATTTCTCCAAGAGCTTGCCAGTGTATGTGTCTGTGTGCGGGTTCTGTGACAGAGTTGTCAGCTGTTCGGCCTGCATTTCTCTCGGTATCCCCGCGCCGCTCTCTCGCCTCTTTCCCATTATTACACAATTTATATATTTTTTTTAGGTGTGGTTTCTGCGGCGTCTGCAACCGGCCACGCCCAGTTCGCACCGCCCATCTCATGGCCACATCCTGGCAGACTTCTCTCAGTAGGTGTGTGTGTGGGTGTGCGTGTTAGTTGCTTCTTTTTAATCAATCATTATAAACTGCGAGATCAGCGCAGGGAGCGGAGAGCCGTGGCGGCGGCTGTCGTTTGGCTTTGAAACTTTGCATTGCATAGTTTGCTGCGCCATGTAACTGTAATTGCAACTGGGACCTTGTTCCGCTTTGCTTCGTCCTTAAGGCTCCTGGCTCCCCTCGGCGCTAATGCTGCTACGCGATGTCCTCCAATTCTATTTTTTTTTCCACGCTCCATTTGTGAAAGTTAAGGAGGCAGCGGCGGTGGGTAAATGGTAATGGTAATGGAATGGGGTGATGTGGGTTGGGGTTGGGGTTTCATATTAAGTGGAATTATTGGAAGCACTCGTTCAACAAGAACTGCCGTAAAGAGAAAAGTAATTCAAGTATTTTCCGGTGATTAATTTTGCAACATTCAGGCAATCGACATATGGCAATAGCTGATTTTTTCTATAGCATTTGGGGATTTGAAAGGAAATTGCAAGGATTATGTTAGTCCCCATAAAATCATAGGAGAAACAGAATGATTTAGATACATATGTTATAATAAGTTATATTTCATTTATAGTTTCTCAAATCACTGGGGTTTTGAAATCTTTATGAGGGTGTTTAAAATTAGACTAAAAAAATAAAATTGTTAATAACAAATACATTTGATTTGAATATGATGATTTGGGGTTAAATTATATTATATCAAATATTATTCGAAAGTTTCATAGTCTCCATGGCATAAGTAATTTTAAAATTAAAACTAGGTCTTTCAAAGACAAAACTCGATTAAAACCAGTTGATTTTGCTGGCAAGGCAACTTTCAATTATTATTGCAACAAGTTGCTGCCCACTTACAGCCCACTGTGCCTTGTGGCACCTGAACCCCGCTTTCCCCTCTTCTGTGTGTGTGCGCGGTGACTTTGTGTGCTAATGAAAATAATGCTAATTAATCGCAGAAACAAGTCAAGTGCCACGGAACTCTAAAAGAAACAAAAAGAGCGGAAAAATCGAATCGAATCAAAAGGAACATAAAAGCAAAAGCCAAGAAAGTTACAAAACAATTAAAACAAAAAGTAAATCGCGTCGCAAAAAGCTAAAACAACAAAGCATAAAATGGCCTGGGGCTATTGGTCTGCCACGACTGTGGATCGTGGGCGGTCGCCGCGCCGGCTCACGCAGTGTGCCCCGCTTCCGGTCAACATAGTGCAGCAGGAGGAGGAGGAGGAGCAGCCCTGCCTGCCCCAACAACAACAGCAGCAGCAGCAGCAACAGCAGCAGCAATCCCAGCAGCAACAGTCACAGACCTGTCCCAGCACCCCTTCGGCGAATCAGCAGGGCAGCGGCAATCTTTGCTATAGCCCCACCTGCCGTTCACGCTGCTCGAGTCCTTGTCCCGGCTCCCCATGTGGCTCCATAACGCCGCCACCGCCGCCGCTGCTCACCTCATCGCAGCAGCACCTGCACTCCAACAAGAATTGCCCGGCAGCCCAGCAGCTGATGACGCACCTGGACTATGCTGCGCGGAGACAATCACTCGACCAGCTGGACAGTCCACAGGTAATGGGACTTTCATGGTTTCCATTTCACCAAATATGCACATGTAACTCTGCTTGCTGATGAGGGGTTGATGTTGAGTCACTCCATGAGAGCTGGCTGCCTCCAAGTTGATCTGATTTTTACACAGACTCATACTGGGTTTTTAGTAAATTATTATATATCAAATTGATTGATTGGGATTTTGAGATAATTTAAAGTACTTCTAACTTTTAACTGCTACTTCTTCTTAAAGAAAATGTTAACAATAATAGAAAATAAAAGATGAGTAACTATTTTACATCTACATGATGCACAACGACCACACATTCTGAATTGCTATTTACAAGGAATTTTATTTCTGGTGGCGTAACTCATCTTATGGAAATATTGCTTTGTGCTTCTACATAAATTTACGAGATATAAATATTTTCCTTAGTCAATAATACTTGGTCTTCCCTGATAAAAATTGAGAAATTTCAGTGAAGAAATTAGTAATTGCATTAACAAATATGTTATGAAAGATTATTCATTTATATATCTTAAAGATGAGCAAGGTATTAAAACCTGTTTGAGATAAGTTAAATCCATATAATTCAGTGGTACTTCCCTAGAAGAAACCCCTTATTAGGGCTCCCAATAAGAGCTAAAAACCCCCAGCAAGCAGAGTTATATTTGTACGAGTAGCTAAAAAGATACACAACTAGCTAAGACCCCTCATTCTGACCTGGCTATATCTGCGTTCCTCCTTCCCCATTTCAAACTTAATCCAGTCCAAGTACTTCGACATCCAGGCCAACCAGCTGTCGGACATCATGTGCCGCGGTGCGGTGGTCAGCTCCATTCAATCGGCGAACAACACGCTCACCCGCGGCGTATCGCTGCACAGCCGGAGTGGCAGTGCCCATGGAAGCCACCATGGGAGTCACCACGGTAGCCATCACAGTCACAGCCATCATGGCAGTGCCCATGGATCGCTGGGCTGTTTGCAGGGCGGCGTGGGAGTCGGCGTGGCGACTGGTAGCACTGGCAGCATTGGGATGATGTCGGCGGGTCACATCGACACCGGGGACTATGATGTACCACATCCGCATCCCTACACCCATCACTACATGCAAACGACGGCCTCGGTTACGCCGCCACATGCCACCTTGAGCAGGCCAGGATCGGCGGGAGCCGTGTGCCAGGGCCATGACTCAGGATCGGACTCCAGTCAGGGCTGCGGCGGCTCCATAATGGGCGGCATGCTGGTCATGGGCCATCCGGGACACATGGGCAGTCTGGGGCACCACAGTGCCGGCAGCGGATCGCTGGGCAGGTGCTCGAGCAGGTGCCACAACACGAACACCACGACAACGGATGACTCGGGCGGTGGCAGCAGCGGCGGCGGTGGAGGAATCCCAGGCGGCGGCACTGGCTCCATGTCTGTGGGCATGCCCGGCATGTTGATGGACTATCATCATAGTCATCATAGTGGCAGCGCCGGCAGCGGTCTCAATGGATGCGGCGGAGGCAGCATAGCTGGTGGAAGTATTGGCGGAAGGAGCAGTGTCCTTGGCACCATTCACAATGGGCACGGGCATCATCATCAGCAGTATCATCATGAGTGCATCCACTATGAGCGGCTGCCCATACCCGTGCCCATACCCACGGTGCCCATGGGCGTGGCCACGCACCCGCAGCAGCAGCAGCAGCAGCAGATGTCGCAGCACCAGTTGCAGTCGGAGGAGGAGATCGAGCCGGCCTATGCAACAGGTAAATGGAGGAGAGATGATAATTTCGGCATTAAATATCCTGTTATTAATAGCGATAGCTTTTAATTTGTAATATTTATATATTGTTTTGTATTTAATCGTATTTTAGTTCATTAAATTACATTTATTGTTCAGTTTTAAACCTAGAAGGTTATTAGAATTTTATGTATATTGTCATAGTTTATGTTCCCTATATCCTTAAGTAAACCCTAGTTTAGAATTTATTTATAATAATATATTATATAATGTTTCTTTCACAATGTTAGGTACATTTTAAGTTAATGAATCATTTTTTCCTGATAAGTTCTTGTATTGAATTAATTATAGAATTAATAACTAATAATACAGTTATTCTAAGGCAAAATCATCTCTTGGAGAATTAATTTTCGGGAAATATAGGATTTGTCTTGAGATATTAATTTATTAGGAAAAGATTTGATGATTTTTATTGTGTAACATTTTTCCGATTTGTTTTTGGTTTATTGAGGATATATTATGTTGGATATGAACAATACGTGTGAAAAATCCAACAAGTATATTTTTGAGATATATTTTAAATGTTTAACATAAATGTTTATAAGGACTTGATATTAATGGGTTATAGTTTTAAAGCTAATTTAATTAAGTTTTTGATATAGAAAAATGATAATAAGTTTAATGAAATAGTAATGTTTATGTGATTATCATCAAAATGCAATTGAAAACAATTTATTTTTATTAAAGTTTAAAGAAGTTATTGTTGACAAACTTGGTAAATTCTCACTAAGTAAAGGGTTTGATGTTGGAACCCTCTAGAATTTCAAAATTCGATGCTGCCTAGTCTGGCTGTTGGGGTTGAACCTTTTTTTACAGAGTCTATCTCAAACTTGAGCAGAAGCCAAAATTCGCTTGGAATATTTAAATATTTATGGCTTGTTGGGATGGTTTATGAATCGGTTTGAGAATCTGTTTTGACAATTGAAAAATCCTAAGTTTTAGAAGAATTAATTGAAGGGCTTTTAAACACGTGGCGGCGGTTTACCTTTTTAGCATTGAAAATTTTTCAAATCTGCGCTTATTCCGAGACCAGTGGGTTTTTGAAATGGATGTATAATGAAATTATAACATTAATAATGCGAATTCCGGTTGTGGTGTTTTTTTTGAATATGTAAATGTTTGTTTCTTGTGAATATTATAAACATTTTTGAATAAAATGGGAAGTTTATCAGTCTGGGAGTACTGGCAGGAGTTTTTTTTAAGATAAATTTTAGAATTTTTTTTATTTTGGAAGAAATTTATGTGGAAACGTTTTTTCCCGTGTATTACTCTGGGTTGAAATCTTTCTTTTGGAGATTTTTACCAAAAGTCAAGTCATCGCTTCGCCCAAAAATAATGATTTTCGAAAAAACCCTAAAAGTAATGTAAACTAGAAAAAACAGATGTGATACATAGATGTATTATATAATATAAAGAAAATTAGAAAAATGTGTATGTTTAATTGAATTTGGAAATTACCGTTTTTGTTGTTGCTCTTGTCATTCAGGTACGATAGAAACAGATAAATGAAATAGTCCATTGCATTTAATAGTGTGTTTTTAACAATTACCTTTTTATAAATGTATTTTATGCCTGAAAAACTTTATTGTTTTTAAAAAGTGAGTATTTTAACGTTGGCCGCCAAGGTTAAAGTTTATGAGTTATATTAAATAAAACTTTTTTGGGGTGTTTTAAAATTTGATAATCGGTTGTTGGTCTACCTAAGGTTAAGGAAAAAAAGCTCCTAAATTTAATTATAGTTAATTGATATCTCAAGACAAGAAAGCTCCTAGATTTTATTACAGTTTAAAGTTATCTCAAGAAACTATGAACTAACTTAACTTTAACCAAACCATAAAGAGATTTATCTTTCTTATTAAAGCATTCTACTAATCGCTTTGAACTACCGTCAGCTTAAAACGTTTAGACAGCCAATTTATGACCCCATAACGTTGTGCAATAAATTGGTGCTTATCCAAATTTATTAGTTCCTATAAATTATTGATTTTCCACGGCATGCGTTGTACTTAATTTTATGAAATTGCCAGTCCCCGATCTTATCGGCGAAGCCATTCGTCGCGCTCTCACTTGCTCCCAATTGGAGGACGGACGGCAATAATAATGTGACAATTCAATCGTCAATCGGCCACTTGAGGCTGTTTCGGTTTCTGTTCTGTTTCGCACTTGCTATTATTTTATTTTTCCTCTTTTTTATTGTTCTTTTGTTGTGCTCTTTTGGCATTTTGCCTATGCCTTTTCCTCCACATCGCCACATCGGGGGCTCAGTTTGCAGTTGAAAGTCGCGCGGTGACGACGCTTCGCGCGTTTATCGAGAGAGCGTTTCTCAAAGAATATTTCAACTGGTGACCCCTGAACTGGACACAGAACACACACACCCAACGCACACTCATCACTCACACACCACAATGATCATCTGGAGCGGCTTCTGTGAGGCGGCCCAAATATACAGCACTCAATCCGCGACTTTTATGACCGGGGGACCATCGTGTTAGTATGGCAGCCAAGTGGCGGAGGGGTTCTCTCTCTTATTTAAATTGCCAATTAATCAATGTGGATTCCATGTGCTGGCCACAGGCCACACTGTCTAACTGGGACGTTTTTGAGTGCATTTTGAAGTGGCATCAGTGTCTTAGAAGGGTTTACTCCGAATGGGTTTTTAAACAATTTTACTACAAAATAAGGTTTTATCTGCAAAAATGCTCTAGAAAGTGTAAATTCAGTGTAAACTAAAACTAGCAATGAGTTAAATAGGGAAACATATATGGAAACAAGCTCAGAATTACACAAGGAAACCTATTCAAAGGGCAAACAAATCCCTATAAGGTCTTAGATCTTTACAAATATCAACTAAACATCGCCTTAACGATAAAAAACCAAAATTAAATGCTTTGAATAAGCAAAAACCTGCACATATCATCAAACATTCTCCTAAGGACTCTGCTTTTAATATTAGAAAAACATAACATAAATCATAGAAAACTTAATTCCTTCTATATTCAGCTTGCTAAATAAACCAAAAATAAAAAAGGCACATAGTGGGATACGTTGTCTTTAGTGCTATTCTGATGTATAAATACACATTCTAACAATATAATTATTGACAGCAGGTGTAAAATCTAGTTTCAAGCAATAATCTTTGCCTTCCGTTCCGACCTTCTACACACATTGCCTGCCCCCACTCACCGCCCTTCTTTATGACTAATAATGCATATCGCGGTTTTGTTTTTAGCCAATCCCCGCACATACAGCCACTAACTGTTATTCCCCATGGCCTCCTAGTCACTCTATAAATTGCTGCTGGCCTCTTATCTGGCTTTTGGGGCAAGGCATTTACGAGCCAAGAAAGAACACAAACCGCCGGCCAAACAAGAGCGCAGAGCGTGCAGTCTAAACAAATCGCAAGCAAGAGCCTATCAGAAATTGATAAGGGGAACGCTCCTCCGTGGGGAAATACGAGTATACGTAGCATTCGAAATTCTAGGTCAATGTGTGTGAAACCCATCATCGGTGGAGGGCAGTGATAACCTTGCGGACGGACAGGCAGAATTATTGAACCCCAGGGCACTCCTGGGGCGACACTTTAATTGAAATATGAATGAGCGATGAGCTGGCCGAGGGACTGCGGCAGAGTACATCTGATAGCCGAACAATTGGTCTCAATTGATGGCTGCTGCTGCTGCTGCTGCTGTCCCGGAAAAGCTTAATTAACATTACTCGGAAAAAGAGAGGGAGAATCAGAATCTCTTCTGTCAGTTCCCCCAGCTCTTCTTATCGCCATATCACTCTTTATTCTCTCCACATGGTGCGTGGCGCAGAGATAAGAGCCCAGCCAGTGTTTGGCAATCGGAGTTCGGAGTCCGGAGCCGGCTCAGTAGCGTTGTGGGCGCTGACATGTTAACAAGCCCCAGCAGAGAGACAGCAGCAGCAGCAGCACATTCAGTTAATGTGGCTCGGCAAGAATCCGTTTATAAGTAAAAAAAAACAAAAAATCACATTAAATTGATAAGCGACCCGCGGCAGGGAAAGAGATTTACCCAATGGGCAAACTAGCCTGCCGTAAGCATGCCCCCTGCAATTATTCCCACACACAAAGACATTATTAACCATTCGCTGAGTGCTTTATGTCCTCTATATATTATTATATTAAGCTCTGTCTTGATATTAAATCCTTAAATAATTGTGCTTTTCTTTCTGCTCTTTACAGTATTCCCCAATGTTCCTCAAGCGCCGGGATTGTCCTGCGATGGCGAAGATCGTAAGTGTTTAGTAGCAAATACTTTGAAATATTAATCTATAGAAAGAGCAGTAATTGGTCTCTAAGGTTTCTTTAAAATAATCCTATTTATAAGGTCTAAGCTGGCTTAATTTTTAGAAGATAATTTTATTGAAAACCTTTTTCTTTTATTGTAATATTTAATGTTATAAAGGTTTGTTTGCGCTTTGGATTATTATTACTAATTTATACTTTGCTTTGTCTGAACACAATCCGTACAACGAACTTTGCTTCATAAGGTTCTACGAAAGATAACTCTATTCATTATTGATTCATCATATTTACTGATTCATTTTAGACTTATTAAAGGCGGTTCTGGTTAAGAATCGAGCTTATTTTTATAGATTTTTATATTTATTAGTCATTTTAAATAGATTTCTTCTTTCTTTCTAAATTAAATTAATAGGAAATTAGGAAGCATTAAAATGAATAATAGTATATTGTTTACCAGCAAAGTAATAGCAATCTAATCAATTTAATCCCACTTCTAAATAAATTAAAATAGGTACATTTCAAACTCCAAGCCTGATCTAATCTTGATTTATTTTCCAGGCAGCATCTATCGACGCGGTGCTCGACGCTGGCGCAAGTTGTATCGCGTCAACGGACACATCTTCCAGGCCAAGCGTTTCAATCGGGTGAGTCCTCTAACCATTCCCTAAATCTCAGCAAGAAAATTATACTAAAACACATTCCCCCCCCCCTTTTTCAGCGTGCTTTCTGTGCGTACTGCCAGGATCGGATCTGGGGCCTGGGCCGTCAGGGTTTCAAGTGCATCCAGTGCAAGCTGCTGGTGCACAAGAAGTGCCATAAGCTGGTGCAAAAGCACTGCACCGATCAGCCAGAGCCGCTGGTCAAGGAGCGGGCCGAGGAGTCCAGCGATCCGATGCCCGTGCCGCTGCCTCCGCTGCCCTACGAGGCGATGGGCGTCGGAGCGGATGCCTGCGAGACGCACGATCATGCGCACATTGTGGCGCCACCGCCGCCAGAGGATCCCCTGGAGCCGGGCACCCAGCGCCAGTACTCGCTGAATGACTTTGAGTTGATACGGGTCATCGGACGCGGCAGCTATGCCAAGGTGCTGATGGTGGAGCTGCGGCGCACTCGACGCATCTACGCCATGAAGGTGATCAAGAAGGCCCTGGTCACCGACGACGAGGACATTGACTGGGTGCAGACGGAGAAGCATGTGTTCGAGACGGCCTCCAACCATCCGTTCCTGGTGGGGCTGCACTCGTGCTTCCAGACGCCCTCCCGGCTCTTCTTCGTCATTGAGTTTGTGCGCGGCGGCGATCTGATGTACCACATGCAGCGGCAACGGCGGCTGCCCGAGGAGCATGCCCGCTTCTATGCCGCGGAGATCAGTCTGGCGCTGAACTTCCTCCACGAGAAGGGCATCATCTATCGTGATCTGAAGCTGGACAATGTCCTGCTCGACCACGAGGGCCACATCAAGCTGACGGACTACGGCATGTGCAAGGAGGGCATACGGTCGGGCGACACCACCTCCACCTTCTGCGGCACCCCCAACTACATAGCCCCGGAGATTCTGAGGGGCGAGGATTATGGCTTCTCGGTGGACTGGTGGGCTCTGGGTGTCCTGTTGTATGAGATGCTGGCTGGACGCAGTCCCTTCGATCTGGCAGGAGCCTCTGAGAATCCCGATCAGGTGGGTGCTTACCTTAACTCTCTCTCTTGGGAGTTTATAGCTAATGGAATGTTTTCTACTTGATTAGAACACTGAGGACTATCTTTTCCAAGTCATTCTGGAGAAGACCATTCGCATACCGCGCTCTTTGAGCGTTCGAGCGGCCTCCGTGTTGAAAGGTTTCCTCAACAAGAATCCCGCTGACCGTTTGGGCTGCCATCGTGAGTCCGCCTTCATGGATATTGTCAGTCATCCGTTCTTCAAGAATATGGATTGGGAATTGGTGAGTCTAAAGCCGGTTTCTTTGATGTTTGCTCTGTGTGTGTGGGTGTGCTGCTACTGCACTTGTTTGTGATGATGATAGGGAGAAGTAGTTACAGAGGAGTTTGTGTTGGGAAATTTTACGACATTGAAGCTAAAGAAGGTGTTACAACCACAGAGATTATGATTTAAACATAGGTCAGTTCTAAAAGTAACTTGCTTAATAGCTTAACTTTATGGTATTGCTCTTACTTACAAGTCAAGTTAGAGATAAAAAAAAAGCTGATAGTGATTCCATAACAGCAATCGCTCCCCCCTTTATCTTGGATATTAATTGATTTCGATTATTACGTGTATGCGCGTTAAAGATAGCACAAAAGGAGGTGCAACCGCCTTATATACCCAACCTAGACACCGGCGATCCCTATGTGACAAGCAACTTTGATGTGCAATTCACCCAAGAGCCGGCAGAACTAACGCCAGACGATCCGTAAGTCGAGTATATATAGCAACAATTGAACAACACCCCGAAAGATGGCAAGTTGTGTTAGTTATTGTTTGATTCCCTGCATGAAAGATCACTTCCCTTGAAAAGCTCCTCGTCCGAAAGCAGGTAATTGTTCGTATCGATCAGCCGCATCTCCCTGCCCCCCCTCTCTCTCTCTCTCTCTCCATATCTGTCTTTAACCGAACGGAAATCACTCTTAAACCGATTTGTATCATCATCATGATCATAATGCTCAAGCGCCGCCACACCGATGACATGCCAGAGAAAAAAAAGAGACTTTTTTGTGTTTGCCCCAATTGGCTGGGAGTTTTTCTTAATTTTCCTAATCAAATTTATGATTTCTTACTATTATCCCCCTCATGCGCACACCCAAAATCGATAAATCGCAATCACGCAGCTTGAGCGCAAACAGGTCACGCCACCATTTAAGCCACGCCTAGACTCAGATCGCGATCTGGCCAATTTCCCGCCCGAGTTCACCGGCGAGGCCGTGCAGTTGACCCCGGATGATGAGTAAGTTTTTCACACAACAACAAGTTTTCATCCAACTTTCTTAATAAGTCTGGATTTTTCCTGTACATTGATTAATATATATTTTGTTTCCCCTGATATTCTCTCAGTCATGTGATCGATAATATCGATCAATCCGAGTTCGAGGGCTTCGAGTATGTGAACCCCTTGCTGATGTCGCTGGAGGATTGCGTCTGACACCACGAAATGTGTGACTTGCATCCGTATAATATGCGGGTAAGTGTTGGAAACTCTAAGAAAAGATTCCTTAGCAATTTACTTAAATCAAAATATATTGAAATTCGACAGCTCTATGGCGAGGATTCCAGTGATTACGATTCCGTGGCTGATGACCTGAGTCTCCTGCATTTGAACAGCGCAGCGGGAGGAGCTGGTGGATCAGTCAATAGCAATAACAATCTCAGCCAGCAGCAACATTATCGCCAGCAGCAGCCGCAGCACAGCAGCAGCAATATCATCCCTACTCGCAGCAGCAGCAATTACAGCAACTCCAGCAGCAGCAGCAGCAACAGCAGCCACCACAACTTCATCATAATGGTAACAATAACATTCATAATAATCAAATGCAAGCAAATAATAATAAAAGTCTACTGCAGCACATGTTTTGCCTTCCATTGAACTAATTAAAATAACAAATTAGATAAAAGAAAACCCGACCTAAACCCAAAAGCCACACAGCAGCAACAGCAAATAGTAGCAGAGCAACAAAATGAGAAAATTAATAACTAAATTTCGTAACTTACAAGTTATAAATACCTACACATATATGTACTCTCCTCTCAACAAAAGCAGCAAGCAGACACGAAGAAGACTTTCACATAGGCAAAAAGTAGTAATATATTTATTATACATATATGGTATGTACGTAACAGTCACAAGTTGCAAGTATTACACTAAATAAAAGGACATAAAACGATTACTTTACTACTTACCATAAGCACCTAGGCAGCCAGGCAGCAAAACCGAAAAACCGAAAAAGAAACCATTTCATAACTCAATGCAAGACTTTTCACCGCGAGGAGAACTTAGGGAGATGGAGGAGGAGGAAGTGCAACAAGAACTTTTTAAGCTAACATCGTACGAAATATATATAATTTTTAAACGTTTAATAATATTAACAAACAAAAAACAGACATTTCAAGTTTCATTTAACTGAGGCAGGAGGACTATATATTTCAAATGAATCAATCTATCTAATATCTAAGCATATATAATGAAAATTTAAAATGTAAAATGTGTGTGTGTTATAGAGCTGGAAGAAAATCGATATCCCAACGATATTATTCGATTTAGATCGAAGAATAGAATGATTAATTATTTAAAAACATCAAATAAATAATAAAATCGATCAAAACAAATTTGAATTCTAAACAAGAAAGATCAGTTCATCTTGCAATCGTTTTCATACCGATAAGAAATCGATAATATCAGTGTTGAAATCGATTTTTTTCCAGCTCTAGTGTGTTAGTATTAGAGAGAGAGAGCGAGGAGGAGTATGGTTTTTAAAAGCGACGGAACTGCAATAGTTGAATGATAAAACGAAGTACTAAAAATACTGACAAACATTGTAATTCCATAAATCTAATTTTTACACACACTGAGAGAAAAAGAGTTAACCAGATTCAGGAAAGAATTCTCTTTAAATGCGAACAAAGACGACAACATATTTATTTATTATATTCCCTTCTGTATTATTTATATTTATAAAAAAAAAACCAAAACCCAAGAAAGCAAGCAAGCAAACACAATCCGTCTACTGGCAATATATATATATATACATTTATATATATATATATATCTGTATCTTTGTTAAGTATTAAAGAAACCTTTGTTTTTCTTAATGCATTCCACTGTACTTACTTACAAGCAACCGAAACATATATAATTTACTGAGGCACATCTCAAGAATTATGAATTAATAATAATATTTACAGAAATTTTTCAATTTTTTTTGTGGGTCGAAAGAAAGGATAATCAAAAAATGTGAATTCTTTTTGTTCAATCTGTTTTTAGCCTAATCCTTAGATATATACAAAAATATATACACTTGAAACTTAAACTCAACTCAAATTGTACGTTATGTTTTACGAATATTGTGAAATTAATTAAAATTAGAGTATATCCACGGATAATATCATTGTCATTGTGTTGCAAAAGCAAAAGCAAAAGCAAAAGTTTTCAATTGAAACCAGAAACAACCAGAAGGCGTGAAATCTTAACTCAAATGTTACTTGTTAATTGTATGAAAAGCAACAAAAATTAAGCGCATATTGTTATAATTCCAAATACAACGCAATCTAAACAAAGTAATATATATATACGATATATATTGATCAAACCGAGTTTTTGATTAAAAACAGAAAATAGCAAGCAATCACGAGAGTGGCGAGAAACCAATTTGAAATTGCACTTGACGATTTTTACCAAGTTGTTCGATTCGATTTTGTTGTGTTGTGTTTTGAATAAAACCGAGTGTTCTATGCGTAAGTTTAATTAGTATTTAAAATGACCTTAAATATCTTTTGATTGTATTTTTTCCCCGTCTAATTTTACACGAAACTGAATGCACTTTTTGGCATACATTACCGATGCTAGCAAAATGTCAAAATAATGAATTGGAAAACGCAGAACGATAGAGTTGCGTTTACAACAACAATTATGCATATAAACAACAAACGAATAAAGTATTGTATAAGAACAAATTGACTAGTCTTCGATTTTTTAATTAATTTTTGAAAACTGTTTTTAAAGCTTTTATTAACAAAACGTATATCGAGATAGTGGGGAAAAAGTCAACAAATGCCCGAGAGGGAGGCTGCCTCAGTTGGCCTGCAATATGGAGACCGGCTCTTGCATAATCTCCAGTATCTTCGCCTCCGGAACTGGCACCCCATTGGCCAGCAGAGTGTGAACGATGCCATCATGTTTATTGCCACTTGAGCGTGCCTGGAGCACGAATTCCGTGTCCTGTAGCAGGAACTTGGTGTCTGTGCCGCCGTGAACGAAAACCGACTGCGAGAATGGGCATAATAAAAGAAGGGCATAAAGTAGAGATACGAAATGGTGGGGACCTAGACCGCCTCACCTCCTCAGTTCGCAACTCATCGTTGACGAAGAGACTCAACGTGTCCAGTTTTAGCATTATCCTGTATTCCTGCGCTGCTGCCGCCCGTCGTCGTCGTCGTCGTTGTCGCCGTGGACGCCTCCGCATCTGCCGCGTTGCCAGTGTAGAGCCACAGTCGATATTGGCGTGTCATCTCGTCAGTGTATAGCTCGTGTGACTTGCCATCGATGTACAGTGAGTATTCGTATTTAAAGCCCGGCGCCGGATCCACGCGTATAATGCAGCGGGTCTGATCGATGTGAAAGGTGTCCTCACCGACCAGTTTGAACATCCAGTCCCGACGCAGGACCTCCTGGAAAAGAAAAATAATCTTTACTATTTTTTCTACCAAAATCCTCAGGAAGTTTATTTGAAATACTACTGATTTAGCTTCAGGTTTATTAAAGTTGAAGCTTTCTCTTTATATTTTATAATGTTTCTGTTTTAAGACTAAATCATTACTAATTTTTCAGGCAGCTGTGAGGCTGCTCTGGACGTCGGAGCAAGTTTTGTCCCTTTGCAGGAAGTCTCTTTTGATTCAAGAACTTTAAAAGCCTTTAAGGAACCTTTCTTCAATAGGAAACGAAGGATTTCAGGACTCGCTAGAAGACTTTGAACTTATACGAGTGATCAGAGGGGACTCCGATCGTGATGGTTAATAGGTAAGTTGCCACATTAACACACGTTTTATTTGAATATCTACAATTAACCAATAATGTTCAATAATATCGATCAAGTAGAGTTTAAAGGTTTAAAGTGAATCTCCTTCTGCTCCTTCTGTATCTTCAGCATGCAGATACTTATCTAAATAAATTTAAACCTCTTCATAATATAATATATATTATATTTAATTGTTTTTAATGATTAAAAGTCTTGGCTGTATTATAGTTAATACAGCTTCGAGATAGTGAACAATTTATTAACAAAAAATTGTGTTTTTCAAAGTGAATATGTAAACAAGAGAAGCGACTCTTGATAGTTACAAAAATATATTGAAATATTCCAAGTTTATGACCGTAATCCATCTGCCAGGGAAGGCCAAATAAAAAAGTAATTCACTTTAAACACTACACGTACGAACGCGACCCCGTAATTAAGTTTGCCTTCACAATGCAAATTCCTCAACAGCTCCGAACAGCTCACCAGCCAACCAACAACCGAACCCACTTGCCGCGGCCCAAAGAACTGGGAAACTTACCCGTCCGTTGACCCAAATCATGCGCCGCCCACTGGTGGTGCCGTGTTCCAGCTCGATGCGGTACATCTAAGCAAAAAAGAAAAACAAGAAGCAGGGGGGACAATTATCGCAATTTTCCATCAATTTGAGTTGCGGTTTTGGAAAACACTCCATCATCGGGGTTGCCACAGAAACACTGAGGACGATTTGAAACCATTTGTGTCCAAAAGTGTGCCCTTAACTTGTATACTTTTGTGCACTATAAGAAGGATCCCCAGTTAAGTTTACCTTGCCATTGATGGGCACACACCACTGGGCCACTATGTTCTGCTTGTTATAGCGCTGGTCCTCGGGCACATGATCCTGCGTCATGATGGGCTGCGTGGACAGATTCTCCAGGCGCAGCGTGGGCGAGAGAAAGGACATGTGTCTAGCAGGACACTGGCTCACCCCACCCGTCGTCGATCCGCCGACAAACAATCAATAATTCCTATTAATATTAATGGTAATCACATTTAAAGTGCAAACACTTCTCTCGAACACCCTTACACAATCCTTTTGAGAGAAGTTCAAGGACCTCGTTGCTTTCGCAGGCAACTTGTGCAATCTGCAGATCTAGTTTGAGTAAACCTTCCGCCTTAGTTTCGGGTCTAGAACTTATTCCCTTCCGTGTGGCAGCGGCGACAAAACCGCAAGAGCGAACCGCACGTTGTTAGCGCCAATGGCACACTAAACAACACAAACCCGTACCCGTACAGTGAAAGCCAAAGGAGGAACTGAAGAAAAACTAGTTGGCCTGCCTTTGCTTTGGCTTTTGGCCTGGCTCTCCGGTTCTGGCCTGGCCTTAGCTCTGCCTCTGCCACCAGGCTACTGCTTCTGCTTCTGCTTCTGGCCAACTCGCGGTCGCGTTTGTCGGTCTGCCAAAGGCAAGCCAAAGTGCAGAGCAACTACGCCGCATGGCGCCAAAACAGAGTTGATTTGTTTCCACTAGCCGTGCGTGTGTGCTCCGGGTATGAGTGTGTGAACAGGGAAGGCTCCCTTGGGTGGACAATAAATGTCCCAGTAAATATCCTTAATTCCTAGGCTGACTAATTGGTGATTACATTCTCTTTAAGGGTTTGCGTTTAGGTTTTAATGAATTACGAGGCAGAGCACGTTAATATCTTTTCATTAAGGATTTCTTCTTCACTTTTGATTTAAACTAAGATCTGAAGAAGTCATAAAATATGTTATTCAATATTTTAGATACTCCGTTAGACGCCTTCTTAAATGATACCCATTCCAATTAATTTTCCGTTTTATACATTTTCAGGGTATTATTAAAATTTCAGTAATAAGCTTGTCACATAGTTAAGGAATCATTTTCGACCCTATAAATCCTATAAATATTCTTGATCAGCATTAACAGCCGAGTAAATCTAGGCGTGTTTGAGCAAAACAAACATTTTTCAAAATAAATCAACAGTTTTTAAGAGTTAAAATTGTGAAAATTTCCTCAAAAAATTTTATTTTTTTAAATTTAAAATTCAATATGCATTTTTTTAATCTAATAAAAACTAGCACAGAAACGTTTTGCGAATTAAATTTAATGCATTTTTGGCTTAGTTATGAACGATTTCATTTTCGTCCAAGTATCTAAAAAATTTCTTTTCGTGTTTAGAATATTATTCCGATTTTAACAAACCAAATTTAATCAACCAATAAACCATTATTTATTTAATCCCAGTAAGAAGATGGTTTCACTTAGTCGAAGAAATGATATTTTTCGAAATTACGTAGCCGACTAGTGGGACAGGCAACAAATTAAGGTAAACCCCATAATAGTAAAAACCCTTCCAAGGAAAGGAAAATAATTTCCTCTACCCCAGAGCCTCCACTGTATAGAGCTTTAACCGTGGCCACTTCTCAATACACCCCACTGCCAGTGTCGTCGCTCGCATAAAAATAAACTTTGCCCCGTCAAGTATGCAATTGTTTTTGCATTGCACCGAGTTGAGGGTTCGAAGGGGGTCGGTCTTCAGGGCTTCCAGTGCCTCCTCCTGCTCTCTCTCTGGCTATAGCCTCGAGCCTCCAATTGAGCGTAAGCCAAAACAATATTCGTGCATACATATTTTATTCTGGATGACAATTATTTGGCCCAAGGGGATAAGGCTCCACTGTGGCCATGGTAGTGCCAGTGCCAGGGCCCTTGCTCGTGTCTCCTCTGCCACATCTCCGGTGGCAATCATCGGCGCAAATTTGTCGCATTTTGTTTTGTTGTCATGTTTATGGCGCAACATTTTCTGGCCATAAATACACGCCGAAAATGCTAATGACCGATTGGGTGGCTGGCCATAGTGGCGGTGATTCTTGGTTGCCTCTGCCACTGCCAGTGCCAGCACATGCCACCAAGACGTGAAGACTTTCTGCCTCCGGGCGGCATTTCAATCGACCAGAAGCGATATTGATAAATGTATTTGGGCCAGATTGGATAAGGAGTCGACACCGAGAAACGGGCACATCATATGTCAAATCAAGTTCCTCGGGATTCGGCCCTCTCCTCCGGCCGGGGGGGTTGGGGAGGAGGCTCTCTGGGAAAACATATGCCAGCGCCCCATCAGAGTCCCAACACGCGAAGGTCACTGACAAAGCGCCGTTTGAAGTCGCTTACAGTTTTAGTTGATGTTGACGCGATATCAAAGGGGGGAGTGGGTTGGCTGGCGTTGGTTGGTTGGTCTTTTTTTTCCCCCCAGCTTTGTGTGTGTGTGTGTGCTGGGGTGTAAAAAGAAAGCAGCCACAGCAACGACAACGACAACAACAACAACAATGGCAGATAACGAAACATTTGACAAGGACAAGGGTGCCCCGTCGCCCCATCAAAACTCCCCTTTCGGCACGAAGCTCCCCAGCGGCAACGGCAGTTGTGTTAGTGTAATTATTAGTGCCGTACAAAATAAATATGTACGTTTGTATATGCACACACAAACATCCTTTTTTCGAAGCTTTAGCTGGTGAATCCTTAGCCAAGGAAACCATGGGACTTGACTAGATGGTATTCTGGACTTTATGTCGTCGAGATATAGATTTTGTAACTTTCTATAAAATATTTTCTTAATTTTTAAATCAAGAAAACATCTTTAACATTACATTGCTATATTACTTATTTTTAAAAATGTCATGCTAACATGTTAAATAAATTTTCCTGAAAGCCTTGCCTTTACTTCCCTCTCTTAATTGTAGCTTCTGTGGGTTTTAATTAATAAATATTACCACTCTGTTAAAAACAATATAAAATATATGTTTAATGGATTGTTTAAGACCTTGATTAAATAATAAAAAACTTGTTTATACCTTTTGCTCACCCGAATACCCCAAGAAAATCCCCCTTTGATAATCTAAAAATAAATTCCTTTACCTATTCTTCGTTCTTTAAGGGTAAAATAACGAATTCCCTTCCCTATTCTTCGTTCTGTAAGTATAAATAAACAAATATTTCATTATAAATACCTACTTTCCTGGGAAACCACCGCAGATTTCTCCTTTCAAGCCCATTGTCCTCGGCTGCGCTTTTTACGTTGCCTACTTTCCAGTTGAATTTATGGACCATTCCGCTTGGTTGTACACTTTTTATGCAAATATACGGCCAAAAGTGCCGCAACAGACAACATTCGCTGACGCTGACACTGTCGCTGTTGCCTGATGATGTTGTAGTGTGTATTCCAGGGGCGAGAGGAGGGAGCAGGACATGGTTTTGGATTGCGTGCTTAGGGCTCTGGTGTCGGCCGGCTGGCACACTACAAATGTCGCCAGCAATTAATTTCCATAGATAATTGCCTGTCGATAACGACAGTGGCATTAATCAAATGCTGGCCGGCTGTTGACTAGAGATGGGTGCTCGTTACTGTTTTTCTTCCCGGGGACAAGAGATTTAATCAAAAACTATGGCGAAATGACAAAGTGAAAGTTGTATTTCAGTGATTTGTTGTAACGCTCTTAAATCAAATTGAATTGAATTGGCAAAATGTGTGTGCTGTGTGCGCTTAGCTAGATGTGTGTGAGTGTTCGTTCCGCGATAATGCATCGTATTTATGTACTATATAAACTTTATGAATAAATATACATAGATGTGTGTGTGAAATAGATTCCATTCCGTGTGACTTTAACCAGCTAAATAATAATACTGATCACAACAAACGCCAATAGTGTGTGAGAGAGTTCAGCTTCAGCTTCAACAGTTGCCGGTGAAAATAATGTGTGTTGTGTTCGATTGTACACAATAATAAATATGGAGTATACTCGTACGTATAAATATAATATGTATATACTATATAGACTTGGTATTGCTGCCCGATATAACAAGAACAACAACAACAAACTAACATAAACAGCAAATATCGTAATCGTTTCGTAATCAAGTAATTGATCTACACAATATGATTTTGGGAACAAATTTGAACAACGCTGGGCGTGTAAAATAGGCGCTAGTTGTAGGTAATTAGTCCGATTATCTTCCGTATAATATGAGTGCGTTATATATGGTATATAATAGACGCTAATTGCACTATTTATATGTAGGTAAATATTATGCTGCTGTTGCACTGCACACTGGCGGTCGGAATAAGTGTGTCGTCGAGATATTAAGTGTCTAATCGTGATTATGGGGAGATATATTGATAATATTGCCTGGCTTCGCTAACGATTAACTTAACTATTTACATAAAATACCAATTATAAATACTGAGTAATCAAAGGGAAGCGTCGATTGAGTTTTAAAGCCAAATCATACATAAATGCACTTTGTTCAATTCATAAACGTGGAGAATACTTGTTCAGGAGGTGGACTATAAACTACGAATTTTGGCCGTATTGCGATATTATATTCATCTCAACTTCTTCTATGGAGATAATGGCAGTTTGGATTCATCTATCTAGCTAATAGCTTATATATAGTATGTGGATCCTCTTGACCGCCAGTGCGGAGGAGAACTATGAACTAACATGATGGATAGATCCGAGGAGAGCGCGATGCTTATTATTGGAAAAATGCTGCGGTAGAAAAATGCACAAAAAGTCTTCGGTCTCGGGTTGGGTTGGGGGGAGTTCATCTTCATCTTCATCATTTTCTCGACAGCATTATGTTCATAACGGTGCCGCTGTTGTGCAGCACTCGCTTGGCATCGTTCAGATTGGCATTGGTCAGGTCGTAGCCATCGATTTCCAGCAGCTTATCGTTGAGGCTCAGCAGGCGGGCGGCGTTCGTATTCGGCGTTATGGAACTCACAAAGATGCCCACCTGCAAAAGGAAGAAAATAACCATTATATATCACATCAATCAGTTATTTTTTTATAGGAAAAGCTCACCTGATTGAGCAGCTCGGCTATGTCAAAGCCCATGCTGTGCTCCCACTTGAGTGTCACCTGTTTCACCGTGGGATTCTTGTGGACGCCAAAGATCCAGGTGGATTTCTTATTGTGACTCGCCTTGGAGGTGTTGTTGGTGGCCGTGGAGTTCAACGAGTGCTGCGACAGGGAGTCATCCACCTCCTCCTCCTCCTGATCCTCGTCCCGCTCGTCCTCCAGCGCCTGCTTTGTTGGCTCCACATGGTTGTTGCTGATATTGTTCTGGTAGTCTAGCAGTTCGTCCTCGTCGACGTTCTCTTCGATTTCCTGGGCACCAATTGCGGTCGTCTTAAAGTTACTATTCAGGGCATCCTGGTAGATGGTGGTTTGCTCCTGCAACTGCTGCTGTTGCTGCTGCTGCTGCTTGCGCTGCCTCATGGACTCGTACAGATTGAGATCCTCGGGCGTCTTCTTGGTATACACACGAGCTATGTGGTAGGGCGGCGGTTCTAATCGCGGCGGTGGCGCCGCCGGCTGTTGCTGTTGCAGCGGCTGCAGTTCGTAGTCCTGATCCCCGTTCAGATGCGTGGTGGGAAGCGGCGTATTGGCCTCCACATAGAGCTGCTGGTAGTGCGCCTCGTAGTTGACCAATGGCAGGCCGTAATACTCCTGCGTGGGCACCGGATGCGCCAGCGGATGCTGATGCGGCTGCTGGTAGACACCGTAGATGTGTGTTGTATCCGGCGACATGCCGTATATTGCACTTGCTGTGGCCTGGTCCACAACATCCTCGTTGGCATTGCTGCTATCACAGTGAACTTGGCCGTTGGCCACTACGCGCGCCTCCCTCACCTCGCTGCTGGTGGCGGTGGCACTGGCCGAAGAGCTCGCCGCCTGAGCCTGCCTCACGTACTTGGCCATTTGGCGCAGCTCCTTGGGATATGGCGTGGGCGAACGCATCAGCCGCACGGCCGCCGACGATCCCGCCATCTGTTCGGGCGTGGGTGTGGGCGGAGCAGCGGCCGCCACGTAGCTGGAATAGCTGGGCGCCGCGGGCTGCGGCTTCGCGGCATTGCTCAATATGGTGGTTTCCTCCGCAAAGCAAATCCTACGCGACGGACTCACATGCGACGGCTGCTGCTGGTTGGCATACACGAACTCGTACTGCTCCTGGGCCTGCTGCTGCGCCTGCATGCTGTTCATCTTGAATGTGACCTGTGGCAGCATGAAGCAGGTCAACTGGGTCTTTGTGCTCGCATCCAGATACTGCAGAGGCACCAACGGCTGCGACTGGTTGTCGCTGAGCCACAGCGACGTGAGATTCACCAGGTTTAGCATGGACACTGGCAACGCATTTATGTAGTTATTGACCACATTTAGCACCCGGAGCTTGCTCAGATTTCCAATGTTGTGCGGCAGAGCGGACAACTGATTGTTGGCCACGCTCAGGACACTTAGTTGCTGGCAACTGCACAGCTCATCCGGCAGCTGGCGAAGTTGATTGTCGTCCGCGAAGAGGAAGCGCAAGCTACGCAGCATGCCAATCGTACTGGGCAGACGGATCAACTTGTTGTGGCTCAGCACCAGCTCCTCCAGTTGCTCCAGATAGCTGATGCTGTCGGGCAGCTCCGTGAGGCCATTGGACTCGCACTTGAAGGTGACCAGTGATTTGAGCATGCCCACACTGAAGGGAAAGGCCTCCAGGCTGTTGGAGCAAATGGACAACACCTCGACGTTGCGCCAGTTGCTCAGCTCGCTGGGCAGAGTGTCCAGCAGATTGCCATTGGCCTCGAAGTGCTGCAGGTCGCGCAGCTTGCCAATGTTTGGCGAAACACGTCGTATTTGATTGAAATCGATCCAAAGCTCGCGCAGGGATTTCAGCTCGCCAACAACTTCGGGCTGGGAAGAAAATAAGCGTTTGTAACGTTTATAAGAAGCAGGATTTATAACCAAATAAATGCTCACCAGCTCTGTAAACTCATTACCGCCAATGTCCAGCCGCTGGAGGTTCACCAAGCGCACCATTGACTTGGGCAAAGTGATGAGATTATTCAGGCGCAACTCCAGAATCCTCAAATTGACCAAGCGACCAAAATTGGCCGGCAAAAACTCGAGGTAGGTCTCGTTCAGCAACAGCTCCTGCAGGGATATGAGCGAGGTAATGGCATCGGGAAGACGTTGCAGGCTGTTGCAGCTCAGATCCAGGTGGGTTAGGTGCTTGCACGACTTGATCTCCTCGGGAACATTGACAATCACTGGAAAAAGTACAGATTTTAGTGCCTGGTAAGGGGAAAAACTCTGGCTTTAACTCACAGTTCCTGTTGAGATCCAGATGCTGGAGCTGGCGCAGACTGCCGATGGCCTGGGGTATATTCTCCAGATTGTTGCTGTTGACATGCAGCACCCTCAGTCCCTGACAGTAAAACAATTGCGGCGGCAGCGCTTGCAGCTGTCGGAACGGACGAGAAGCGATAAGCGATAAAGGTAAATAAAGCGTTAAATGCGCACTGGCGCACAGGTTTACCCACCCGTGTGGTGCTCAAATAGAGCTCCTCCAGCGTCCGCTCGTGCTGCCACACCTCCGGGAAGTCGGTGAGCGGCGTATTGCTATAGTCCAGCTTGTCGATCACCTCCTCGCGCTTGAACTTGAAGCAGGGGAAGCACTTGCTCAGCAGCGGCATCTTCTTTGGGTTGGGTTTCGGGGTTTATTGCTTTTCTTTCGTTAATAATAAGGCACGGGTTTCGCTGCTGCCAACGAGACAAAGCGTTACGTTCATCCGAATTATTGGGGTCACATAACCGTTGCCGGAGCCCACTTACCAGTGATTCATCGCCGCCGCAGTCGTCGGAACGCTATTCTTGGTCCTGCATTGCATTTGTCCATTGGCATTTTTGGGCTTGTTATTGTTCTGCCAGCCCCACCAACACCAACACGCGCACGCACACGCACACGAGTGAGTGTACACAAAAGCGACTCCGCTGGCCTCTCTTGGCGCTCTTCCGCATGCAAACTCGATCAATTCGCGACTTTACCTTCGCTATTTACACATCATTCTTGGTTAGAGCGAGTGGTGTTTGTTTTGGCCATTGAATTGGCTTTTATTTAATGTTTTTCACTTTGAAAATAGGGTTGTTGATTATATATCAAAATATCGATATATCGATATTTTTCGTTTCCGGGTGAATTCTCACGACCCGACCGCGTTTCCGGGTGAATGCTCACGACCCAGAAGCGACCAGCGTTGCCAGACTTTGCGGTCATGAGCAAAAGCGCTACCAGACTTGCCTCCCAGAATGAGATACAGATGGCGCCACTAAAGCCGCCGTTGCTGTTCAAATAAAAGCAAATAGCTGTTGGCGTTAAAAAAACATGCATCCGGGCTTGCATTTTTCGCTAAAAACGCTTCACCCTTTGCTAATTAATATTTGCTCTCCACTTCCTAGCTGCGATTGCGCTTGGGCAAACTAAGGCCCCTCCTCTTGTTTCGTTTCGTTTAGTTTCGTGTGGGTTTGTTTGGATTTGCTTGGTTTTATTTTATCATCTGTCGTTGATAATGCCGACTTGATAACTGAACAAAGTTCAAATGGGTTAATGTGGATTCCGACTAAGATGGTCAATTAAAGCTTAGCACAGACTTTGAGCAACGAGTGTGTCGTCAGGTTCCGTGTCGTCTCGTCGTGCGGTGTGAAAAGTATTCAAATACTAGCCTTTTTTCGGATTTTGTCGCTTTCCGTTTCGGGGCGTTTTAGGTATTTGTCGTTTTGCCGCGAAGCATTGACGAATTTACACTTCAAACAATTGTTAAACTATACAGCATATTGCAAATAGGAGGTACGTAATAGACAATGTGCTTGTATTTGCAAGAGAAGAGTGCGTCCAGAGCCGTGCGACTGCGGACGAGGGTTTAGTTTCGGTTTTACGGTTGCTCGTTGCAGTTGGATCGCTCGGGGATTTCATATCCAAAGTGAGTGCTCAAAATGTGTTGCAATCTTATCTCTGCAAAATTCGGGTTAAGCCCATAGAGGATGATCTCATAAATAATTGTGCATTGCGGAGTGTCGATCCCTAATTGTTTGTTGAATCGCGGTAACACAGTGATGTGACATCTAAAGAGTTCAAAGTTGCGTGAAATTCGGGTCAAAGGATAACGAATTTATTTTAAATATTTTGATTGCTGTAAATGAATTATAAGTGCATTTTTAGGATCACAAACACAACCTCCCAAAAGCTTGAATTTTGAAATAAAAAATACATTTATGATACAGATAAGATGTAAAGTAAGGACAGAGTGTTTATAATATATAATAAGGTAATTATTTATAAGATCGGGACATCACACATTCGTAAAACCCCAAATGCTAACATAAAGTACGTCAATTTAATCAAATTAAATTGTAAAGTTGTAACCTTTTACCTTTAACTTGTTTAATTTCCCCTTTGAAGTGTCTATTTCCGTGCACTTTGAATTGTAAATTTGACAATGCTTGTTCTACAAATTAACAAACACCTGTTAGGCTCTCACACGCAATTACGAACAAATAAGTTGAAGCTAATTGCTGGTAACCAAAAGGCATTTCCATTTTTAGGTTGTGACACTTTCCCTTGATTTCGAGGAGAAATATACCAGGATAAAATATTTACATACCTAGATTTTTTCATTTTATTATTGGGTGGTTCTATTACGTTTACCTAACTTAAAAGTTTTCTTATCATAAGGGTCCTTTAAATATAAATAAGTCTTTGGGAACAGCTAGATATAAAAACACCTGTCAACAGTGGGGCACGCAGGACTTTACCAAAAGGTGGAATAAAATGATGAATTAAGGAGGAAAGTGAGGAGCTGAGTGATAAAGTAGGAAGTATGGGTAGACACCAACTGAGTAAATAAGAAAGCAAGTGAACAAGTTAATGAACAAATGAAGAATCTAGGTACTATAATAAACTAAAGATAATTCATTTAGTGATGAATAAATAAGCACGAAAGAGAAAGCAGAAACCCGAGAGAAACATATAGAAGGGGAGAATGCAACCCCCTTTAGTGCGTGCCACCCCCTTATGGTGGGCTCTCTTTCGGGTGGGCGCTTTTCCACCCCTGAGTGAAACGGTTAGGCACAGCGGTTACGATTTGAACCGGTTTTTTTTTATTACATTATCTCGTATGGCGAATTCTTCTCGTACAATTGTTGATATTTTCAGCTTAGCCAGGTGAAAGATTACTTCTTCTTGCCCTTGCCCTTTTTGGAGGATTTGGCTTCCTTGGAGGCTGGTGTATCCACGGAGGCCTCCGGCGCGGATGCGACAGTGACAGGATCGGCGGTAGACTTCTTCTTGCCAGCATCCACACCTGCCTTTTTGGAGGCCTTGGCCGAGTCCTTTTTGGAAGGCATTCTGAAGAGTAGAGGAAACGGATTTTAAAACGTAAAGAACAATTTTACTTTTTCTCCGTTTTTACAAATTCAAAAGTAGGAAATTTCTTTCTTTATTTTTTTATTTACCTTAAAAGAAATTTGGTGAAAAGCCTTAAATGCCGACGAAGGTGTTAATCGCCTGAAATTTCGAGACAATATGAATTTTTAGGAGAACCTTAGGCTTCCTTTTGAATACTAAATAGCATTTAGTTCAAGGCTTGCTTGATTTTTTTTTTTTAATTTTATAAATTTGCTTGTTTTCATATTCGTCATATTAGGTTTCCTCCTTTTTTGAACTTTAAATGTTCTTTGCTTTAACGGTTAATGGTTTGCGCCTGCTTTTGGGGGCGGCTTTTGGTGCTCTGAGTATTTTCCTTGTTTTCCGTATTTTTCCCTGGTTTTCTCTTATGCTCTCCTCTCTTAACATCTCTCTCCGGCCGGGGTCCCATTTTCCGGTTTTGCGTGCAGTTGAGGAAACGAAACCAAAGAGCGCGCACCGCGGACCGCATAAACTTCTAGTGCATTTTGTATTAAGTAATTTTAGTTTCTAGTGCAATAAGCTGTATTAGCAAAGCATATTTAATTAGTAGCTAAAGAAATCGATATTCCAAAGGAAATCCCCAATATATTCAGCAGGCCACGCATTTCCTGACGCATCAAAAAAGAATAAAGAGCGTAGCACTAATTATCGATTTTGTTCTGAAAGCGTTCGACAAAAAAATCAATAAAAAAGCCTGTGCCTGAAGGCTGTGCAATCCCCTAGCTAAAGAATTCCTAAATCCACAATCTACGAACCAAAGCCGGCAGGTGCAATAAATACGCGACATGTCGGCCAAGCGGAATGCAGTGACCACGGAAGCTCCGGAATCGTCGGCGGCGCCCGGCGAGGGAACCCTGCTGGCCCTGGACCCACGGCTCTCGAAGAGCGTGGAGAGCGTCATTCCCAAGAAGCGGTGAGCATAATTTACCCCAAAATATACACTCAAATATCCAACAAAAATACCCCAAAAATTGTCTCAAAAAATGCGCCAAAAATGTTGATATGTAAAAACTGAGAAAATGAAGCATTATTAGTACTTTATTCATTAATTTACATTTTTTTAAGGCAGACCTTGAACTTTTTATTAAATACTTTTAATTAAGAAAGGTAATTGTTTTAAATTAGCAATTAGCAATAAGCATTGTTTTAAAATTAGTTCTTAAAAGTTGAGAGCTTCTGTCGTTATTTTTCGTTAAGCTCTTTTTACCATTTGAAATGTTTGTCATATGTTTTTGAAGTAAATAAACTGCTGGGCTGCTAATCATTATTTGTTTATATGTATGTATACATAGTTCTTATTTTTCTAAGAAAAACATGTGAATTGAAAATCTTTATTGAAAGTTTTAAGCTTGTAGTATTAGGAAGACATTGAACCAACAAAAACACGAATCTGTATGGTTATAGATAGATTTTGAACTGATAATATTATTTATTCAATGGAACAACAGTTTGTATTGTTTTAAGAAAAAATATGTATTAGGCGGAACTCAGGCTATGGCCATTTATTTTATTAACATTTTCATTTCTCATAGACATTTATTAAGAAAATATATATGTACATAAAGGCACCCACTTTCTTTCAATGTATTTTGTAAAGAAACCAGGTTTCTTTTAAAGTTTTTGGGTTTTGAATTCACTTTAATATGTAAATAACTATTTACATGCACTATTTACATACTACATTTGGACTATGTAGGTTTCTGAATGCGAATTTAGTCTCTGTTTTGAACTCACTTTAACATGTAAATATTTAATTAGGTATTTCCCCTCGAAACTAACTAATGCTAATTGTATTTTCATTCATGGCTCAGCCAGGAGGCCCTGAAGTGGTTTGGATGGGGCTACAACGACTCCCAGTTTTACGTAAAGGATGGCGTAATTTGCTTTCGCGGCGACAAGTGAGTCACTCTCAATGGGAATTGCATAATTAACTATAACTTATACTATATCCCAATCTCCCACAGATATCCTCTGGCTGGCTGCGAGCTGCACGACCTTACCAAGTGGGTGAAGGACAATTTCAACCTGTCGGTGGATTTCGCCAAGCCTTATCCCCAGCTGCCACAGTCGTATCCCCAGCCGGTGGAGAATACTCCCTTCCTGCGCGAACTGAAGGCCACCACCAAGGTGGATCACTCGCTGGTGGGGATCGATCGGCTGGTGCGTTGCCATGGTCAAACCCTCAATGACATATACAGCCTTTGGCATCACAAGTTTCGCAGGATTCCCGACATGGTGGTGTGGCCCCGCTGCCACGACGAGGTGGTCCAGCTGGTGCGTCTGGCCCACAAGCACAACGTAATGCTGATTCCCTTCGGTGGTGGAACGAGTGTGTCGGGCGCTGTGACCTGTCCCCAGAATGAGTCTCGGATGATCTGTGTCCTGGACACCTCGCAGATGAATCGTCTGTTGTGGCTTAATAGGGAAAACCTCACCGTGTGCTTCGAGTCTGGAATTGTGGGCCAGGATCTGGAGAGGGTCTTGAGGGAAGAGGGCCTGACAGTGGGTCACGAGCCGGATTCGTACGAGTTCAGCACCCTGGGCGGCTGGGTGGCCACCCGCGCCTCGGGCATGAAGAAGAACGTCTACGGGAATATCGAGGATTTGGTGGTGCGCGTCCGGATGGTCACTCCCACTGGCACGCTGGAGCGGGAGTGCAGTGCACCGCGTGTGAGCTGCGGGCCGGATTTCAACCATATCATTCTTGGATCCGAGGGAATGCTGGGTGTCATAACGGAAGTGGTGCTGAAAGTACGTCCCCTGCCACCGGTGCGGCGTTATGGCTCCTTGGTCTTTCCAAACTTCGAGGAGGGTGTGCTCTTCATGCGCGAAGTGGCCCGCCGGAGATGCCAGCCCGCCTCCGTCCGACTTATGGACAACGAGCAGTTCATGTTCGGCCAGGCCCTCAAGTCGCAGAAGAGCTGGTGGGAGGCGGTCAAGGATGGACTGAAGCAGCGCTATCTTACCTCTTGGAAGGGCATCGACCTCAGCCAGATCTGTGCCGCCACTCTGCTCTTTGAAGGAGAGCAGAAGGATGTGCAGCGCCAGGAGGCGCTCATCTATGAGATAGCAGCCCAGTTCAAGGGGATTCCGGCTGGCGCGCAGAACGGTGAACGTGGCTACATACTGACCTTTGTGATTGCCTACATCAGAGTGAGTTTGAGTTGAGATCTTAGATATAAGTAGGAGCTTAAATTAATCATGTTTATTTTCTATTTCCTTCCGCAGGACTTTGGCCTAAGTCAGGGCATTATAGCCGAATCCTTTGAGACCTCTGTGCCCTGGGATCGCTGCAGTCTGCTCTGCCGCTCGGTCAAGCATCGTTTGGCCACGGTAAGTAACTGGAAATACTCTGAAGATCTCTCAATAACATCTTTTTTTTCTGATTTCTTATCAGGAATGCCATAAACGCGGCATAACCTTGCACAGGTCTATGTGTCGCGTAACCCAGACCTATGATTCCGGCGCCTGCATCTACTTCTACTTTGGGTTCCGCTGCGTGGACGTGCCCAATCCCGTGGAGGTTTTCGAGGCCATTGAGCACAGTGCCCGCGATGAGATCCTGTCCTGTGGTGGTTCCCTATCCCATCATCATGGCGTGGGCAAGGTTCGTGCCCATTGGTACCGTGACGCTGTGACTGAGACGGGCAGTTCCTTGTTTACGGCAGCCAAGCGACATCTCGACCCTAAGAACATCTTTTCCCTGGGGAACCTCTTGCCGCTGGAGGAGGAGGATCATCCGAAGATTGAAGCCCTGCCAGCTTCATCATCAACACCACCGAAGGCCAAACTGTAGAGGATAGTGTTCACCATCTTAGTCCATGTCCTAGTCTTAGTCTCTAAACTGATTTCCTAGTCGCTCTTGGGGGGCTCTTTCTATGCCAATTTGTTCGGGAATTCAGTGCTTTTGTAGCGGGCTCATGTTTTCTATGGGTTTTTTGATAAATAAATGGAATATTTCTAAACGGTTTCGAAAATTACTTATTGGGATATACAGTACACCTTTTCAGTTTTTTTTTTGTAATTTTTTCCCTGTGTAACCCTGACCATAGACACACATCGCATTTGCGTATGCGTGTTCTGGCGAACTGCCGATCATTGTCTTCTCATCTGCTCATCGAAGTCATTTGCGGCTTGATGGCGCACCATCCTGGCCAGGCCAAGAGCCAACGTCGAAGATTGGAGCGCCCAGAGCCAGGAGATCAAATGTCATCAAGTTGTCAACTTCGTTAGCATGCCACAAGGCAGCGATCGGAGCTGGGCTTTAAGATCTTTCTTGGCCTGGCTGGTGTGCTCTATACACTGCAGGAATTTTGCTAGATATTTTAAAGAACAAATTGGAAATAACCTTAAATCACTTTGTTTAAAGGGAAGATAACTTTGGGTACCCGAAGTCTGTATTCCTTTTTGACAACTGTATAGAAAATCCATTAATTTTAAAATTCTTTAATTTTTATGCGATTATGTTTTTTATTAGTTTAGTGCAGTTTGAATTTAAAATGTAAAATTAGGGTTTATATTGAAGAGTTTATATTTTTCGGAATATTTAAAATGGGATAATCAGAGGTTCCTTAAAAATGTCTGACGATTTAAAATAATTTGTATAAGCTCCTAAAAGTATTCTATATGAAAATATATGTGTGGTGTGGTGATTACAACTGTCACAAATACGAACTACAATTTAAGGGAATTGTTAAGAATTGATTAAATTGGCGATTATTTTAAATGATCTTAAATTTAACAATATTAATTACTATATTATGAAATTGAAACAAGTTTTGAAGTACATTTTGCAAGCCAAAAAGAAATTTACGAATGAATTTGATCAGTTATAAAAATTATTAATATTACAAGGATTATATAAAATTTTACTTAAAGATCATTTAAAAATCACTTAAATTTTAAAGTAAAAACTTGTTTGTGATATTTTTTCGCACCGTGCTACCAAAAATGGTGGAATGAGCGCCTTATTGATGGCCGCGGAGAAGTCGTCGACTTGGCCTGTCTTGTTACCCTGGCAATGGATACGGATACTGCACGTATGCTATATAGCATACGGTGTACCCCCCAGTACACACACACACTGTCAGCCTATAAATAAAGATTAAAATCAGCAAAAAAATACAAAAAAAGTAAGCAGAAGAAGTCCATCTAAGTCCCGTCCTGCTGGAAATTGTCAGCAATTAACCCGCGGGTCACTCCCGGAAAACGCTTGCAGTCCTGCGTTCGTCCCAGACTCCAGATTCCAGACTCTGTGATTTATGCCACCAAGTATAAGGCCTAAAACCCACAATCAAGGCCAGCGAGGAGGGGTTGGAGGAAGAAGACTGAGCGGAGAATTACAATCCTGACACGTTCGCCAGGCGGAAAAACAAAGACAGAATGCTCTTCTACCTGAGGGAGATGGACATAACTCATTTGCATTGAATGAAAAGGAATGAAGGTGAGCCGAAGGGGAGAGTTAGGAACTCAAGATTATGAGGAATATAGAGAAGGAGAGAAAAAAATAAGTGGAACCTCTAAGGAGGTTCTATAACAAAAGGATTTTTATATATTAAAAGAAAGAATTGTAGGGCAAGATCTAAAAACAAAGATTATGTTTTTAGGAATACTTTGCTGCTGAGTAAAAAATTACTAAGACAGGTTTTTGGTTCTCTTTGTATTATGTTTATTTTATAAACATTATTATAATAATATTTCAGGCTTTATAATATTTTTCCCTAACTAAAAACCAGCAGCATTGTGACTAACAAGCCATGTTTCAGCAACATGTTGCTCCCGGTTGGCAACATTAACCCATTAAAGCCTGCTATGCTCGGCCAACGGCAGGGCAGAGGCAGAGCGAACCCGATCAAACCGGGTTCGAACCCATCGAACCTCAAACTCATTCTCTCTGCGAGAAAAAAAGCTGTTTTTGACTCGAAATAAATCATAAAACAGCCACAAATACTCAAAATAAAGCCACGAATAGCAAGTTTAATGTTTTCCCTTCTAATTGATACTATTTAAACGAATTTTAACAGTTCTCGCACTACTAAATTTTTGATTTGAAGCTATTTTTGGCTATTTTTGGCTATTTTTCTGGCTACAAAATGAAGAGGATCAAACACGAAGGATGCAACCCGAAGGCGCTCGGCTCCTCCCAGGCACTCTCGCGAGCATAGCGCCCCTCTCTCGGGATCTGGAAATCACCATAACGAGACAAATTTGGTGAATTATTAACAGGGCTTTGCTCATGGATTCTTACAGAGGATTTTAACAGAATTTTATATGGGAAATTTAACAGGGCTTTGCTCATGGATTCTTAACAGAGTTTTTAACAGAATTTTATATGGGAAATTTAACAGGGAAGTGCTCATGGATTCTTTAGCAGAATTAGGTGAATAAAGTAAAGTAAGCGGAATATCCTCCTCTCACTCGCACTCATGCAGGATTTTTGTATTTGCTTTTGTATTTTGTATTTGATCGTGACGTAGGGGTTGCTAGCCTGTTTTTACTCTGAGTTGAAAGTATCTTTTGCTTGGGAAATTCGGGGTGGCAGATTGGGGCAGCCGATCTTTGTTGAATATGATAAAGAACATATTCAAGAACAACACCTCATACGCCAAACACAAAATCCACCAAAATGCCAATTTTGACATTCCATCAAAGTTGAAAAATAGGTGTAAATTAGCACTTCGGTAAAACAGGTATGCCTGCACGTGGAAAGAATATTATAATTTTATTCTACCTTGGTTTTACCGAGATTTGATGGCCCTTTCGATAGAGACCATAACCATGACGGTCGATTACATATTTTACCTAAAAATTGACCGCAAAGTCAGAATTTTTCTCAAAAACGACAAGCTTTTTTTGCAACCCAAAAGAGGTTCAACTTTGAACAAGTGTAACTTCTGAAATACTGAACCGATTTGAATAATTTTTTGGATTCAACACTTTTGAACTATTATCTGTCGAATGCAATAACAAATTTTACGATCCGTTGTCATCAAAAAGTTGATTATTGTATAGTATCTGTATCTTTTGCGCCATTGTGTGCCGTGTAAAAAGTATCTGTATCTTTCCGTCCGTTGTGCGACTTTGCACAGTTCGCACGCGACGCTTGCGCAATTCGAGCGAACAACAACGGAAAGGTGCGACGCGATTTGAATTTATTTGTGTTGCTCCAAATGCAGAGACTTCGCTAGAACCCAGAGAATCTCTCAGATAAATACACAGAGATCTCTAGAGAGAGAGAGATACAGAGACAGATCTGGCCGGGAATAAATATTTTCCTGGCAGCTGCACAAAACTCCGACGTTGCAGATGCAGTTCGCCCGCGACGCTTGCAAGACGCGCAATTCGAGTTGGGTTTTCGTTTCGATTTGGCTTTTCTCGGTTTTCCATTACGTGTTTTATGTGTGCTGTTTTTCTCTGTGGGAAAATGCGACAAATTATCCGGCTTCGTTCATTAAAAATACAACGTTTTGTTGCTGGTAATTGAGCGGCAGCGGCAGTTGCTTTTGTTTTGCCTTTAAAAGAGTGAAACAGGTGCGTGAACCAAAACCGAATCGAGTTGTTGCACAAAAACGAAACATATAAAAAAAAAAAAACATAAAAAAACAACCACCAAAAAGAGCAGCAAGCATAACTTAACTTGTATAAAAATCATTAAAAGTGCATTAGTTATGCCAGGCTTTCCCAGAAAACTCATCTCGCAGCGGCTGTGGTTCTAAGGCCTTTCATCAGTCAGTCATCCAGCAGTCAGTCAGTCAGTCACTCCGTCAGTCTGTCAGTCTTAATGCACCTGCAATGACTCGTTAAAAACTATAAAGCCTTTAGCTCTGAGATGCCCCCTAATGCCTTCCGGACCTCGCAGTCATTAAAGAGAAACAATTTCGCACTAAAAAGCAACCCACGTCGGGTGGCCAAAGTGCTTTATAAGACCAACAGCCCATAAAGTGATCTCAAAAGAGTCAGCAAATGCGGAATGTATGATAATAATAAAAAATATGTATACATATATCTGGCAAAAAGGCATACGATTTTTGGTCAGTTTGGAGTTTGGCTGCAACGCCAACGCAAAATTCTCCGGACTGCGATATTTGGTTTATGAGTTCTGTCGTTCCAAGTGTGTGAGTGGGTGGCTTGCTTGGCTATAACTTGGGGTTTTGTGCTAGTTCTAACCTTGGAATGCCTTGAAAGATTAGAATTTTTATTTTGGCACTCTTGGTGTGCTTTATGGAGCACGTTTAAAAACTAGAAATGGGTTTAGTTATGTAAAATTTAGGTTCTCTTAGAAGAACTTGGAGTTTAAAAGTCTTTAGTTTTAGTAAGACTTGATATAAATTATTTAGAATATGATATCCCTTTATAACCCTCGTTTTCTGAATAAGAATTCACAATATATCCCACTGTTTTTTCTGCTTTCTGAGCTTTAAAAATTCCAAGAATGCTCTCATCCGTGTGTCAGCCATAATTCATCATACAAAGTATCCTCTTTTTTGCTGTTGTTGTTCTTACCATTTTGCATAAATGTCCAAGTCATGTCTCGGGGCCGTAAAACGTGCCTTTAATTTATCTAATAGATATTTGAACTGCCCATCACAGGGGGCTGACGTGGAACAAATGTTTCCCATTAGACTGCATGCTCAGCATAAATGCGGCATTGAGCCATAAAGGCAGCAACAATAATCGTTGTTTTAACCCTTCCAGTTGGCCAAAAGGAAAAATGCTGCCAAGGCGCACTTAATTAACATGCAACTGGCAATGTTCGCGTAAACACAAATGAAAACAACAACGACGACAGCCACGACAAGTTAACTACAACAACAAAACACGGTAAAAAGTGCAATCAAAAATTATACAACAACAAAAAAATAACTAGGAAAACGTGAAAAACAAAGCAAGAAAAGGTCTCGTTTCTTCGCCAGAAGGTGACGACGAGCGGTCTAAGTTTCGCCAATCAGTCAGCTAATGATGCTGCGACCAGGGGCAGCGACGCGGATTCGCCCCGCAGCTGCTAATTAAACTGCAACAACGACGACGACCCACAGCAATTACTGCGGCCCCAACAACAGCATCGTAGTATTCTGGCAACAGCGGAAAATAAACCATAATGTGAGTATACTCTGGAAAACATGACCCAAGATTAAAGCTCAATAAGGCCATAATTACAGCGATATTTAGGGTAGCTTCAACTCTTTTTCTTTTACAATTTGCTGCTTCTCTCATAGACAGAAAATATATTTTGATAAAAAATCGTTCTCGCATATGTCATTTTTAAGCTTGTTTTCTTAGCTTTCTAAGAATTTTTTTGGGAAATTCTAGTAGCATCATTAAATATGTAGTTTATAATATAATAAGCAACTTAATTATATCAGAAGTTTCGAGGTCTGAAACAGATAAAGGAAATTCTATATTTATATTGCTTTTGCTTTTTTCTTTTAAAAATTTGTACAAAGTAAAGGGAAATAATTGTAATTATTCAATTAAAGGAAAGGCAACCTAAGCTGATACCTCAACATTTTTTGGATAAGATATCAGCATGGGTTGCCCATATTTCTCGCCCAAATGCCTGAGAAGGTTCAGTATCTCATATCGCTGCGTGCAATGACTGCCATTTGGCTTTCTTTCCGTTTGCTGCTGCTGCTGAAGTTAAAGTTGCAGTGGCAGTAGCAGAAACAGCAGCAGCCACCCCATCGACTTTCTAAGCCAGTTGCCAATTTAGTGCATTTGCTGCTGATTTGGCCAGAGTGGCGGGAAACGGGAAAACTGGCCAAAACTGGCAGTTGGTTGTCGCCAATTGTTTGCCGGCTCTCCTTATTGCCATTGGGAAGATCTCAGACGGAGGACAGCCGAAGATTGTGCAGATTGCAGATTGCAGACTCCAGACAAAAAAAAAAGAGACGCAGTTCGAGGAAGAGTGGGTCGCGTGTTTGACACAAATGCCGCGAATAGTTTTGAAGGCGGTTTGGCCCCACTGCGATTTATGGTCAAGACCAGCGTTGACTTGTGCAAACAAGAGTTGTGCTGGTGTGTTTGTGTTTGCGTTTGTGTTTTTTCTACCATGTTTTTCTTCTTCTTGGCTTCCTGTGCCTGCGCTGATTGCGTTTTAATAAGCCAGGCCAAGATACCTTTCAGCCATTTGGTTGCATGTTGGCTTTAAGTAGCAGGAAAACCAATAATCAGGCAAAGACAAACACCGCAACACGCAAACGCTCAGAAGTTGGCCAGTTGCTAACTTGGCTCTCGTGCCATTCCGGCCAGGCAATGGGTCAGCATGGGTTAAACTTGCCCAGCCATGATGGCCTCCGGGCTAATGTCTGCGATATCTATTGAGTGAAATCTCGCCTTCGATTGTATTTTGCCTTTCAATGAGCCCAATACTCAATGCCACACAATTGAAAGAATGCTTCTGATCGGATATACAAGTATAGGAATATAAAATAATGAAAAGAATAAAGTATATAAAAGATAAATATCTAATTTGTTCAAGATAAAATCAGCATTTGTGTCTGAGCTGGGGGAAATATGAAATTACTGCTTTTTTGGCTTAGTTATGAACCATTTTCAATTCGGTCTTCAGATATGCAAGGGTATAAAGACTTCGTCTTCTTTTCATGCTTTTCTTTATTATATAACATAATTATTATTACAAAATGTCAAGTACCTTCGTCTCAGGTCTGTGAAAAATGTCAAAATGATTTTAATAGACCTAAAACCCTAACGATAACTCGTTTACAGCGATTATAGCTCTCTCAATGGCCCATTCATGTTTTTTGATGGATTATAGTCAATAATAAAAACCTTTTTATTTACCTTTATCAAGTTTGCATAATAACAAATTCCATTTCGAGCCATCGATCTCTGGAACAATAGGAAAACCTTTATTGTTTATAGGCAGTTAAAGTTTCCATTTTTCTGAAGGCGGCTTTTGCGCCTTTGATGCCAAAAGATCTATGGAATGGGCTGCGACTTGGGGCAATCGCAGTGGCTATTTGGCAATTTGTCGCTGAAATACGGCAAGTGTTTGGCTTAGATGCCAGGCATAACTAGCTGAGAGTGAGCCGATGCAGCCTGTTGGCCAAGATCGATTCGTTGCGGCTCGTAATAGGCTTAGAGCTTAACGCTATTGGGAAATGCATTCAACTTCGAATGCCATTCATGAGCCATTGGCCACGCCCCGTTGACCCTCAGACCACATGAACTTGGCTTATTAAATAAACAAATAAAATAAAATAAACAACATACACACACTATTGCTGCCAGCCAGCAAGCCGCCAATAAATGTCCGACAGTGCAAAAAGGCCATAATAATAAACTTAAATAGACAGACGAAAAAAGCCACCGACTCCGACTTAATGCTTACAAATTTGAGCGTTAGCTTCGAGTTGCAGCGAAAACAACAAGAACCATCGCCGAGACGAGGGCAATAACAAGTTTTTTATGCGCTCCGCTGTGCTGTGTCTAAGCTTTGTTTTAGCGTCACTCATTAGCCAAGTTATGAACACCGCCGCCGCTGAGCACTGCGGCCAATAAAAAACAGTAGCAGCAAAAACAAACAAACAACAGTTTCGCAGCAACAAAAACCATACAAAATATGGTTAAGACGCTTGGGCCAATGGAGGAACACTGATTGCTAACTGTTAGTGGCTAAGGTAAAATAATTTTTTATTATTGTAAGACAAAAAACATTTGAAATATCAGAAATTAAAATTATACGGCTAAAATAATATGTATCTTGAATTATTGAGGATTTATAATGTCGGAAAGTCCTTTATATTAAATCCCTAATTTATACTGATGCCAATACAATAAGCCATGTTTACTCTTTGAAAAATATATTTTTAAATACAAAAAACGCATATTTTGCCATATTTTTAGAGTAAATTAAAATAGATAGACAGATAGACATTGTAACCTTCTAAAATTTGTAATGCCTTTTTATAAACAATTAAGATGATTCCAGGATTTTATGTACACACGTAATTGATTGGTTTATTTTTCATTTTGTGCTGTTAAAATGTTTTATTTAACATAATTTAAAAATTAGTACAAGATAATTAATAATCTTTATCTGCCTCAAGACGTCTACAGTATATTTTCTTCCTTGATTCAGCTAGCTCCCTTTCTGGTGATTTTGTATCTCTGGAGATTTGTGTGGCTTCCCTTGACGAACATAAAATAAAACAATAAACTTAGGAAAACCATTTATCTTCTCTTAATAGTTTAATTATAGTTTAGTTAATAAACTTTTAGCACCCTCTGTCTATTAGAAATTCGATGCGTTTTTTCCTAAGCATTTTTTGTAAAGCATTTACAGGTATAAACGCCCCGTTCCCATGGCCCACCCAATCCAAACGAATCGAAATCGAGCGTTTCTAATACACACACGTTCGTCGTAATCAATTAAATGAAATCTGAGCCGGGCTTAGCTCAACCGAAAATCGTTGTTGGGGTTTTCTAATGGTCCTCCCCAAGCCCCCAAACAATTGCTACACTACAAAGTTGCTACGAGGAGTCGTGTCACAAGCAAAAAAAAAAGAAAAACACAACTGAAAAATTGGTTTCTCTTTATATATTTTTTTGTTACTCATTGTGGCATTGTTTGAGCGATTTGTTTGAATTTTGCCGCCCGACTCTGAGACTGGGGGGAAGATGCCTCGCCAGCTTTTTGGGTATTTCTTTTAAAAAAGAGTCGCTTTTTTTTTGCCTTTCCTGGGCTGTGTGTGTGGCTTGGCCTTTTATCCCAGTCACGCTGCAAAGTTATTTGCGCCGTCGCGTCGTGCAGGGACCAAGTTCTCTTCTCTGTTATTATGCCAGCCGGTTTCATCGTCATAAAGCTGGAACAGAACAAAAAATCAAGAAAAAGCTAAAAAGTACAGATAAAAAACGTCTTGGGTCTGCAGTTTTGGTTTGCCTGTTATACGAGCCCTCTCACAGTCTTTTGATTTATGCAGTTGACGTCGTAAACTGTTGCAGTTTCTGTATTTTGATACGGATTAGGGAATGTGGGGTATTTTTTGAGGCTTTTTAAGGGTTTTAACAGACATTCAAAAAGAGGAAAGAATTTCTAAAAGTTGGAGTAAAAACATTTACAATTAGGGTACAAAACTTAAGCAAATGGGTTTAAAGGTCGTATTTGTTTTGGATTTTTTATTAATATTTTCTTATTAGGTAAATGTGTAGGTTTATGAGATAATCTACATAAATCTTTTCTTTTAAATTGTAATATATATAAAATATATGTTATATTTGTACCTATTACCTTTTTAAAAAGAGCATCAAACAGTTGCAGTTGAACCCTAAAAGTATCCAATTTCCAAAAAAAAAATTATACAGATTCTTCCTTATGTGAGTATTTACAGGCTAAAAATATACATATACAATTTTTGGCTTGAGATTTTTCCTGTAAAAAAAACAAGGCCTAAACTAAGGGTTGCCAAGCTGCCAATATTGAGTTATTCATCGTTTGGTTGGTTTTGACTAAAAAGTAAGTCAGATAGCTTGTTATGAATGCGACAAGCGTCTGGGTTATGTGTGCCTGCAAATGGCAGGTAATTCATGTAGAGACTGAGTGCTTTTTTGCTGATTTTTTTTGTGTTTATTATATTTTTGGAGGTGCCTTTGCGATGAATGAAATGAGCTCTCAGCCTTGCGAACTGCTTCCGCTCGGCGGCTATTATTATTTTTTTTTTTGTGTCTCTGTCTGGCCGGGTCTTAATGTTCAATTATAATTTGTACAACCGCCTGACACTTGAATGAAGGTTAGACTTTGGCGAATTATGCTTCGAGGCATAATTTCAAGTGTTAAGATACATATAATGAAATTACTTCATTCGCATTGTGGCCTGAAGTTGAGGTGAGTTGATTTCCCATTGTTGCGGTCAAGTGGGCTAATGACTCTTGGTAACTCGAGATGCTGGGCTCTTGTGGCCATAAAAGTGTGATTTGTGTAATAGTTTTTTTGGACATGCCAATTTATTGCGATCCCCCTGCTTGGAGCTGTCAGCGGCATGCCAGCGCCTATTTCTGCGGCTATCGAATATCAAATTTTCAGTTTTCGAATTCCCAAGCCTCGTTTGCATATGACACAAAAAATAAAAAACAAACATAAGACAAAAGGTTACTTCTAACGATGCCGTGTGTGTGGATCGATAAATGCTGTCACCTTTTTTGCGTTTCGCATTGGACTCCAAATATTTGCATAAATTTCCGTAGAAGCATTCCCCCCACCTGTGCTCACCTGTTCCAAAAATGCGCAGTTCAAACCGGGGCTTCGTTGACTCGAAACTCATTTTCAAATTTTTGTTTATGCGCTCACGACTTGGCCATAAAGTGCTTGGAATATTTGCAAAGTCTGGCTGGCTCTGGCCAGTTACTTTCACATTTCCAATTGAAATTCAATTACGAAACCCGCCCCAAGGGGGAAATCTATGCAGAAAGTGTTAATATTTATTAATTGACTAAGGGGAGAAAACCACCAAAAGCTACAATTAATACAGGGAAGTAAAGGCAAGGCTTTCAGGGGAATTAATTCATGTTTAATTTAAGCAAATGCTTTTAGGAATGGGAAGTGTACAAATATTTAAGCAACAGTTTTTGCTAGACCTTTTACAGAAAATCACAGCATACATTTATTAATTGAGCAGGTTATTAAAGTTCAAGATTTTACCTTGACTAATAGGAAATATCAATTTAAAAGGTTAGGGTTTAAAGTACATTAAAAAAAGCTAAATAACAAATAAATAGAGAGAAATAAAACAAAGATAAATGTGAGAAGATGTTGTTAAAAAACTTACCTTAATAATAATCACTAATATATTTCGAAACCCATTTTGTTTTGCCATTTTCATGGCTTAATGCTTGATTGCTTCAAAGTTCAACCGAATTAATGGCAGTAGCTTTGTGTTTCTGTTGGCCATTTGATTTATCAGTTATCCGATTATATAACAATGTATTTATCCAATTAAGAGGCGGGGCTCAATTCATTTGACTCTGTGGCATCATCTGATCGTCATCAGTTCAAGTCGTTTTGTAGCTTGTCATATGCAAATTGCGTATACGCCCCAATGGCAGCTTAACGCAAAATGTCAAGCTCACTCTCACAATCTGTCACTGACTTGTCTCTCTGTAAAAATAAAAAAAAGATAGCAATAAAGCACATGCGATCCCCTGGAAATCTTTCTCTCATTAATAGTTGCTCCTCGTCTAACGAGCGTTGTCCGGCCAGAGGAAATACTTGGCCAGTGATGCAATACAGCTCCATGGCTTTGATTTACAGTCAAGATACGTACGATAGCCTCACAATTGAAGGCATTGAAATTGCATTAAGATGGTTGATAAATCGCCGCTTGAGCTTTGAGCTGGCAATTATTGTTGCACAGTAAGAAAAGACTACAGTCAAAAGATACTAAGTTAATACATTATATTCTTTTCTAAATAAAATGATTGAAATATACTTTATATTAAATAAATATGAGCCTAAGAAATTTAAACTATATTCTACTGAACACGGGGCTTTCTGCAACATCGCTGGGCAAACACACTTTTATCCTCTTTGATCCAGATGCAGTTTTTAGTCTACTTTCTACTTAAATCTAATTACTTTTCTCAGTGTGTCACGAGTGGGTGGCGCTCAGCCGGGGTCGAGGTGCTGATGATGATGATCGGATCGTCAAAGGCGATCACCTTTTTCGCTTAACGACTTCAAACGTTCGCAATTAACTCAAATACTGTATTTACAAGCCACCCCCCTCGAATGGCTTCGATCTCCGATCTGCGATCACCGATCGCCGTCATGGCTATAACATGGCTATATCATAATTTACAACTTCGAGACGTCGGTCAGGCTCCGGCGCACGCGTTCACCGCAACTCTGTTTTCGATTATGCGCCTCATGGCTCTCGGCGGTCCTAAGACTTCATCTGCGGCGGTACATGTACATATATACAGTGTATACCCCCCAGTATCCCGTGTCGATCCCAGGCCAGAGAAAAAAATAACCATTGCTGGCCTTGATGGCTGCCTGCCCCCAGGCGGCGTTTTGTATCTCGCGCTTGCATCTTGTACGGGGTATCTTTTGGCTGCCGAGCCGAGCCGCCGCCTGCTGCTGCAGAATTTGTTAGCCTGTCGTAAACTGCGCCAAATCGCATAAATTATAAACGCCAAGCCCCGTTTATCGATATGCAAAAAATACCAACAAAAATTATATATATCGTGTTTTCCCAGGCGAAAGTGTCGATATGCCTTGAACCGAGAACGGTTTCTTTTTGCCTTGCGGCCGGCCGGCAATTTCTTTTAATTGATTTTCAACAGTCGTGTGAGCTTTTCCTTGTCTCTCCCTCTTTAAAGTCTAGACAACGCCAACGCATGAGATGCGGTTCGGTTGACAGGTGTTGATTGAAATGACCCAAAAAAAAATTGAAGAAAAAAAGACGGACCAAGGAACAATGCCTTGAAGATGGAGACATGAGTTTCACACTTTCGGGGTGTTTATAAACAGCTGGGAGAAACATTTTCAGGGAAAACAACTCAATCACATTAATGAGACGAGTCTCAGTCGCAGGGGAAAAATATCAAATGACTCGACGGGTTTAAACTATGGGGCAAAATCTATTGTAAGCACTTAAGGGGGAAATAAACTGATGAATTCTTTGTAGTTTTTATGTTTTTTTATTTAATATTTATTATATATTTGTAGGCTTCAAAGAACTGAGAAATCTAAATCTAAGTCATGAAATATACTTATTTTTTGAAAATGATTCTCTTGGTAATTAGGCTTTTAATGAAACTTAAAGTTTATGATATTTCATATAAAATTAAAAGCAGTTTACGAGTTTGACAACAGTTAAACTATATTTCTAATTAATAATATTACAAAAATACATTTTAAACACCCACATTCCCTAGAAAGACACAGATATTGTCTATGTTCGAATAGAGTTATATTTTTCTTGGGGCTTGTCTGCCTTGTCGAACTCTGCTCTGTAAAAACAATAAATATAAATAAACATATTGTCGGCTGTGACGCACTCGCGCTCAGTGACAGTTGCGCCGATAAGATAACACCGGCACGCACTCACATCGTTCAGAAAAAAGAAGAAAATATATACATATGTATATATAGTTGACACTGTGTCAAGTTGCATGTCATGCAAGCCCGGTAATGTACGGCACTTTAGATCTATGTATGAACCGAGAACAATCAAGCAACATGCAACTTTGAGAAATACTTGAGTTAGAGAGCAATGCATTTTGAAGAGATGATTTTTGAATAGTTTTATAATTAAAGGTAATTAAGGAACTCTTATGAAATGTAATGCATGCAATTTAAATCAATAGATGGACATGAAGTTACAGAATTCATGTGAATAAAGAAGAAATTTCAAGGACTAATGAAACAGGCGAACGCTTGAAAGAACAAGGAAACAAACTAGCAGAGGCAATAAATATACATTTTTAATATTATAAATAATAGTATTTTATTATTTATGAGTAATGAATTTAGTAGACTTAATCCTTAAACCCTGTTATATACTAGTATACTGAATTTTTAACCAAGTCTCTGAAGAATACGAATGTCTCTAGTAACCTCATTTATATCAGCCACATTAGCTGCAACCAGCAATCGCTTGCGTTCTAATGACGCTCACTCCGCGGTCTTTTCTGTCTCTAATCAAAATGTTTGTAAACTTAATTAAATGTTTGCTCTGTGGACAACAACTATCAATTGTTGCACAATTTACACAATTGCCGCCTTGTAGGGCAAGTAAGCGATGTCAAGTCGTTGTCTCTGTCGTCGGCTATCAGCAGATCGTCTATTGAACCCCAAGTGGCAGCCCATGAAATGATCGTTTTATTTCATAATTAGTAGTTGCCTCGAGCATTGATTTTGTAATTTATGTTAATTAGCCCCAGGCTTTGTTTTTCTACGGAAATATGAATATTGTATAAGGCGGCAACGAAATTTCATGCTCTATGAGCTGGTCGAGAGAATTTCTACAAAAATGTCACGGAACTGTTTGTATTTTTTAAACCCTCAGAGTTTGGAGCTAAGTGAGCCGGTTTCCGTTTCTGTTGAACTGTTAGGTGTTTTTTTTTTGCCATTCATAAACAAGTTTTGTGTTTTAGCCAGTGGATTTCACGGCTTTTAATTATGCGTTAGTGGACTCCCTCATTGCTTTAATGTGGTTATAAATTGCCGCAATTATTTATTCGTCACACCCAATCGATTTTAGTTTTGCCGGAGGCTCTTCGCTGCCCACTATTTCCACAATGGAATGATTACTAGATTTTTGTGCAACTCTTCTCGGTCCGAACTACTGCTTACTGCTTTCTTTTCTTGCTTTTTGGCAAGCCTGGTTTTATGGCTTGTAAGCTTAATTATTCTAGAATTCAAGAATTTTATGGCCAGCCGTGTAACACTCATTAAACTTGTCAACTCAAATTAGCTTACCAGAATATCTTTCTTAATGACCTGGTCCTCTGTCCCCAAGATATCTCACTTTGGCATGTAGCAACTTTATTTCCCAACGCAGCTTCTGTGTGTGATTTAATGATGCCTTTGGCTCCGGCTCCGGCTGGAAGATCAAAAAGCCAGGATAGGGCGACACCTTTCTAAAATCATCAATCATGGCAAATGCTTCCGCTTCTAGCACTTTGCCGAGACCCCTCAGATACAGTGATACAAAAACAGATATCAGAGTCGGCATAGGTTACACTGAACGGAATTGTTACAAGACGTATGTATGTAGAACAAATGGTTAAAAACAATCTTGCTAAAAGTGAATATAATAAATTAATTTAATGCTAATGAATTAGTAAAGAGATTCCTTTCTGCTTCAGAATCTTCTACACATTTTTGATGTGCATAAAATGTAAAAATGATATAAAATGCTAAAATGATATATGGAAAACAATGTTTATTGTGATATTTAAAATTTTTTTAAATGGAAAGTTGCAGGAAACGTTTAATTTCTTACAGAAAAGTCCAAAATTGCAATGAAAAAATTTGGCCAAATTTCAGTAAATTAGAAGAAATCATTTCAACATTTGTGAATAGATATCTAATTGACTTTCGCTTCAAAGAGTAATGAAATATCGTCATGTCCATATATTCTGCCCTAGTTTAATTAAAATTTAGAAAATCGCTTCGATGTACAAATTTCTCCATGTGTAATCGCAAGTTCGCTTATCGGGCGTCCACACAGTTTCGGAATTGGAATTGGATTCGGAATCGGGCTGTTTGGGTGTTGGAGCGGTGTGGATACTCGTTACGAACTGGTTTTCGACTAAGCAGTCAGTTACTTATATTTATTAATTATCGTATCGATAGCTCTCTCGTTTGAGCTCGGCCCCGGGGGCTAAAAGCCAAAACCAAAGCCGAAAAAAACTACTACTAACAACAAAGATACACTTGGCATTGTGATTTTCAGCTCTTTTTTACTGTGGGTTAGTTCTCGGATTGGTTTGTTCCTTAACGATCGTCAGCAAACAAAAACAAAAAAAAAGCGACAACCAAAACAAACACAAAAGATATACAAAACACATATAAGAGCGCGCTAACAGACACTCTGATACTCGGCGGCACACACAGAGCATAAAGTTCAGGCGGCGTCGAAACTCGTGAAGTTTTTTCCCGGCGGGCGCATTCAGTTCGATTCCGGCGATTTTCGAGCGCGGAGCGTTTAACTCGCACCGAAAACAATACGTAAAAATACGAAAAAATAAAATATAACAACACGAAACTAAATCTGAAAAGATTGTGAGTCAGTAACCAAAGTGCATCAGTGAGTGAGATTCTCTAAATGCTTCGTTGCCATGGCCGTGTCGCCGTCGGAGTTCATTAGTTTCGGCATAGAATTTCCATTAGCCTAAAAATAAGTGCGTCTATCGGTGAGCGAAAGCCAAAGTCAAATGCTAATTAAATGCCATCGCCGAAAGCCGACCACTAAAGGCCATTAAGAAGTCGCGTACGCGGTGGGCAATGACTCGACTTGGTCGTCACGCCGGCGATATGATGGTGCTCCCCGATTCCGAGTCCATACTAATCGGGGGCTACGATGAGTCAAAGTTTAACGAGAAGATAACCCACCTGACGCCCACCGAGCAGGAAGCAGTCAGGCGCTTCTGGAGGTAAAGAGAGATAATGGGGCCAAGTCTCCCGATCGATATCACAGATCCGATGTGGAGGGAAGAATAAATTGCGGTGGCGAAAAATTAAAAGCAAAAAATTAAAAGCAAAAAAAAATATAACAGCAGTTTATCGGATGTGATTTTGTGTGTGTTTTTTGTTGTGTGGAGGTGTTAAAAGGTGTGAGCTTAAGTGCGAGTTTTGTGTGGCAATGAGCTAATGTCAACAAATAAATGGTTATTTAATAACAGATCTGATGGGAACAGGAAACCTTAAATTTAAGTGCTTTGTTTTTGGGAGTTTTTGAAATTGAATTTTAAATATATTTTAATGGTTAAGACATTTTAAAGGAACTTGTTTTTTATACAAATATTATAAAGAGGGCTTTACCAGGTTTTTAATTAAGCAGAAATAACATTTATATTGTTTTCTGCTGAATCAAGAGAAACTAAAGCTGTAAAATTTAGTTTTATTAACTTTGCATTTATTGATTGTTCAGAAATACAGAATTTTGAGTAAATATACTATAAATTGAAAATGCAGCAAAATATTTTTTAATATTTGCTAACCAATTTTACAATTTTTGTACATGTTAATAATATTTACTATTGAACATAATTTGTATTTATTTACTCCCAGGGGTTTCCCCTTTTTTCAAATTAAACTTGTCATTTTGTTTAATTTTTGAAGATTTGTATTTTGAATTATACAAAAATTGATACGAAAATTTGTTGTATACATTTCATTTAATTATATTGTCATCTCTCTTTAAAATTATATATTTCAGTAAAAAAATGTATACAAATTTCATAATTGGTTTACTTTTGATATTAATGGGCTAAAAGCAATTTGAATTAATTTTTTAAAGGGTTTATAATTTTAATTAAAATCAACAATTAAATGTCATTAATTTAATTTAATAAAAAAGAAACTATAAAAGTAATACAAAGTGCACAAAAAGTAACACAACCTCATGTCGAAAACCTCATCCAATTATAATAATTTCTAATTATGACAGCGATCGCATAAACACTAGGAAAAGGCGCAACAAATTGCGGCTAGACAAATGTAGAAGGCAGAACATAAAAACAACAAGTTTCGTGTATCATAATCATAAACACGCATATTAATTTGGTCTGCAATCCAAAAATACGCGATGCCGCAACCGTTCCACATGAATGCCACTTTTTTTCGGAGTCAGAGTCGGAGGCGGAGGCAGTGCGTCCATGTCCCCATGTCCATGTCCATGACAGGCCTTTTCCATTCATGTAACATGCATACGAACGCAGGCAGCAGCATAAATCAGTTGACGCATAAATTTTCATTTTACATAAATTTTCAAATCGGCCAAAAAGATGGAAACGTGAAAAATGAGTCGAGAAATATGGCAGCAAATTGCCAGACGGCTTTCAATTTGACTTCTACACAACATGAATTTATATAAAATATATATCTATAATTTATTTATATTTTATATTATTTTTTATATTAGCAAAAGCTGTTTATGTTTTGGCAAAAACATGACAGGTAATTAATTGGTTAGTTAACGGAGGGGCCTGAGGCAGGTTCAGGTTAGCTCCGTCAAGTTGGCTAATTGCATTAGGACAATTTGGCGGAATCTCCTCCACCGACTACCCATTCCCTGCTCCTCGGAAACGAAAAACAAATTATAAATAATTGCAGTTTCCGCTTCCAGCAAAGTGGAAAAATGAAAAATGCTGCACGCATGTTACGTTTTCCAGGAAAACCGAATGAAAACTGGAGTAGGGATCACGGCGGCGGCAAAGTTCACTAATGAGTTCTCTGCTGGCAGGGATCGAGAATGGGCAGGGGAGTGGGTGCAGGGACTGAGGCTGGACGAGAACCATTCCTCCACAGATTATTGGGGATTTTGTGGCGCACGCTCTCGCATATTTCCAAAGATGTTTCCAAATACCGAACAAAGGGGGCGACAACAAGAACTCAAAACGCTGACAGCTTGATATATTTTATTATAATTTCTTCCCTCTGGCAAGTGTGATTTCTATCTTTATCTGCTCCTCTTTTTTGAGAGTTTCCCCAAGTATACAGGGAAAATTTTCGTATACTTAAGACATTTTATAGAAGACAAAATAATGAACAGTTTTTCTCAAACAGGTTTTTTGACCTACATTAATTTGTCTTAGGAAGGATATGAAGAAAAGGTGGTTAATCACAGAAATTGCTTACTAAATTTATAACATAAAAATTTTATGAAAATTTTTAATTCAGGCACACACATTAAAGTGGATCTCTTTAAGGCAATAGTACAACTTAAAAATATAATAAAAAATATATTCTCTCTCTACCTTTTTTCTCCCTGTGCAGCTGTGAATTTGTCACATTCCGTGCCGGGTGTGCCTTGCATTGATTTATTTTTAAACCCTTGATAGCAAAAGTAAATACGGTCCGTCGCTTCTCCTAGCATTTCGCAAGTGCGCCTGCCTCTTCGCTCTGTTATTGTTTGCTCAGGCCGTGTAATCTCTTACTATATAGTCTTATGATATTGTTTTCTTTATTTGCCAATTTCCTAACAAGAATTTTCTTTTTTCCAGGTCGCTGGTTTTGCGAAGTCAACGCGCCTTCATTGAGGAAAATGGTAAGTTGAACTAAAAGCTGCGTGGGCCCCGGCCATAAAAACCGAGTATAAAGTATAAAAACGTGTCTCAGACCCACATGGCGCTGGCATTCTGGTATTCTGCAGCCACCAGATGGGATGTGGGTCAACCTAACGCCCGCACAGAAATCCGCAAAGCCGGGCCAACACCACAAACACCAACACCCACCGTCGTGTTAACACAATACACTTAACTTAAGGCCGAAAAGGCAAATTTGTCACAGCGGCGCTGTGGCAACGCACTTTTCCAGAGTCCAAGACCAACCCACGCTGGATCAGAAAGATATATCGCGCATTCGGACTCGACTCCCTAATGGAAATCACTTTTGGCAAGACCCACACTCCCAGCTTTCCGCAAATATGCAGCTTTTAATTAAGCCAAAAACTGAGCCACAAACTGGTTTCCCGGCTTAAAGGCAAATATTTTCTTTGATATCAGAAATAGCTTGGTTTGTTTTTCGTTACCAATTTATGACAAGCGGATGTGAGTTGACAGTGGGCGTGGCAGGCTTTGATAGGTCATGTCTTGCTCGGTTTTTCGGCCTCCGCTAATTGAAGCAATTAAAATGGGCAGCCATTTCAGCTCATTAGCCACACACGAAGTGTTTACCATAATTTTTGTGAAGCCTAAAAACGACTAAAGTTTATGACACGTTGAAAAATCATTAAAAATAAAATACAAAAGCCATAAAGCAGTGCAGCAGCAGCCTCAAGTAGCCGCCCGAAAGGGACAACTTTAATTGGGTAATTAAAATGAGCAGCCACGAGTAGGGCGAATCCCGTCTGGGGAGCACTAAAAAAAATAATTAAAGGGAAACCGCAATATGTGGAAGGAAATAAAAGGAATTGAGGTGGAAATATTAATATTTTTATAGGGGCACCAATATTTTCTTGGAAATATAAAAAAGTGTTTTGTTTTATAATTATTATTTGCTTTTATTTGGGAGTTATAACTCATGGGAAATTCAAATTAAAATAATTTTATAAAATGTCTATCTGGGAGAATCTTAAAAACAAAATGAATTAATAAAATAATATTAGATTAAAGGGATATTTAATAATTTTTAAATTTATTTATTGATTCAAAACTATAGTATAAAGACAGCAAAGAATAAGATATAAATATTTTAAACTAAAACGTACATAATTCCAGCATCATTTAAAGAGCACTAATATATACAGGAAAAAATACCAAGTTTTTAGTCAAATATCTTATAACAAAATATGTTTACAGTCACCAGATAAGTGCAGATTTCCTCACACACACTGCAAACATTGATTGAAAATTATAGCCATTTGGCATCGAGTAGAGTATCTTGATTATGGCTAATATACCCATTATTCACTTATTTTATATTGGGCTTTGGCATTTTCCTTTTTTTTTCGTTGTCAGCTGTCAAGTGAGTTTTGGGGCATGCAATTAGATCGAACAGCGTTGCACGTGTTTTGCATAATTAAATTTTTTCGCTTTCCGATAATTTGCGACTGTTGCAGCTCTGGCTCTTGCACCGTTAGCTTCATTAGCCGTCGCAGCTGCAACTGCGAATTCCGCCTACCTCCGGGATAAAGCCCCCATATGAGCAAATTGTGCACATGTCTCAGTCCGTCGGCCAAGCAACCAGTTTGGATTTGGTGTACAAAATACCCTGGGTTAAGGGGTACATGTGGACTCACATTACAATAGAAATATTTAAAATATTTCAATTGAAAAAATGAACAAAAAATGACCTCACTAAGACTCTTAAAATATTTGAAATTTTAAGCAGAAGTGACACAAGCTTGTGAAATACTTGTTTAAGTCATTTAAAGATATAGAATTCTATACAATTTGGGGCGTACAAAGAATGTCTGTTTAAATTTTTCTTTGCTATAAATAAAGCATTAATTTTTTAAAATACAATACATTTAAAATAGATGTACGTATATGGAAAATATTTGTAAAAATTATTTGAAGGCATACAAATTGTTGTAAAACCTCCCAAAGTGTATCCAGACTTCCACAAACTTCACTTCCCTTAAATTTCATTCACAACTCGATCTCATTTTGTATGCTGGGCAGCATCGGCATCATTCACCCATACGCCTACGCCGAAAATGTAGTCATTACAAGCGGGACTGATCAACATGGAAACGCTCACGATATAATGATAATGATCACGATGATGATCGGTGGCCAGGGAGACTGGAACACACGGCTACATTGAGCATGATCGTAATTCAGAGCTTGCGTTCGAGCTGGGTTAATTTCTTAATTTTTATGTGAGTCGGGTGCGAGAATACGATTTATGTGACTTTATGTAGGCGCCCTTATAAGGCACTGCAGATTGTCGTGTAAATGAAGTTGTAAGTTCAGCGAAAACAGATTGTATTTAATTTTGCAAATTTACTGTGAAAGTGGGGCAACACTTAAGGGGTTTTCTTTAATATTTATTATATTTATTTATGCTAAACAAGTTGATTTCTATCTTAAGGAAGTTGTGGTAGTTTGAATAAAAATGTGATAAATCGATATTTGAATAGTTATATTTAAAGCTCTACAAAACTCTTAATTCAAAAAATATTGGTACAACGCCGTTTAGTCTCTTACAAAAACCGATTAATAATCACTTACTCACTCAATTAGGGGACATTTATGTGAAACCACATTCCTGGCACACCCACAAATTCGAGAAATAAAAAAATACTAACCAAACGCCAAGCCAAATTAGAATGGAGACTGATTCGGCGATTAAATGTGTCTACATGCAGTGGGTGGGTGTGGTGTCTGAGTGTGAGTGTTGCCTGCTATCGATGATAATTAAGCCGGTGAACAGATTTGGCCGTAACCCTGAAGCCGCCAGCTAATTACGGCCACTGCTCTTCGCTCGATGCTCATCAATATGCGCGGCCTCTTAACACGTATACGCCGCGTTGGCCCGGCAACACTTTCACAACCATTGACACGCCCACAACCAATGGCAACCGATGCGTTTTGTTACAGCCCACGCTTTGGCTTTACAATATTTTATGAATGAAAAGTGAAAATCAGACAAGATTTTCTTTTGCCAGCCAGTTCGCCAACAGATGGCGACAGCCGGGAGCTTTATTTCCAAGCAATTTCCACGATTTGATAAGCGTGGCTAAATGCCGGCGACGTATCTTATCGGTTCTAATTTGCTGCATGATGAATAAAACGAGAATTTAATACTCTTCAGTTGGTTGAAGGTTCGCATGGCAAGCACAGCGATTGACGGCGTTTTTTCCTTCATTTTTTGAGCCATATATACACGGACGACCCACCGATAAATCGGAGGTCAGCCTCGCCGGGCACTGCAGGAATTTCAAATGTTTTAAGTGGAAATTCGAGTAAGCCATAAGAACTAAAAAATGCTGTGGTTTCTCTTCTGGCTGGTGATCTTGTGGCTCTGGTACCAGGCCAAGTATACGCAAGAAAGTGAGTGATTAATGCAAATAAATGTATCTGTCGGTGTTTGCCTTTAGACTTTGCCGCAAAAAAAATGTTGCTCGTGTCCCTGGAAAGCAATGGCTAGTAGAGCAATTACCTGAATCATTATTTTCATTACTATTTTCCTCGATTACTAAATAGCTTACAACCAATGCCGGCGTAAATATCTCGAAAAATTGCCTCGAGCGAGGCATAAATCATTAAAACACAAAAATGATTCACCTTAAGTCCAAAGTGTTTTATCTAAACGAACCAAAATTAGTTATTATAAAACGCAATTAAGCATAAATAAGGCACGAATTTATCTCACGGATTCGGGGAACCGCGCCTTTTGTGCTCAGGTTACCGAAGCCGAAGACCAAGTCTCGAAAACGTGTTTGATGGAGGGCAGGTGCAGGAATGAAAAAGATACAAAGGGAAGATACACACACATACCTTGATTATTTATTGTTTGAATGTTGTGGCTAATACCGGGAATCGAATTCTGATGCGTGACCTTGGCAGTGACAACAAGACGCACAAAAAAGATACTTAAAAGATACTTATTCCCTTTTTTTGTATCTTCCAGCTCGTCAGACGTCTGGCAGTGGTTCCTCTTCGACTCCCTCCGTGGGTCCTGGTGGAAATCGCTCTGTGCGCAGCTGCAACTGCTGTCCCTATGGCTACCACATCGACCTGGACTTTGTGCGGTACTGCGAGGCCCTGGCCCAGGCCAAGCCCAGCGAGGAGGAGCAGCGACGCCGGGATCGCCGAAGGTCACGCAAGTCCATGGAGTTTATGCTGGGATTCGAGAGCCTCTTTGGCAGCGACTGGCAGGCCGAGTCCAGGGTTCAGGGGAAGCTAATGGAGGTGAGTTTAAATAGGAATTCAAAAGTGGGCTTCAACGGAAATCGATTCTAAAGATTGCTTTTGGAATGCTTTCATATGTTAAATTGTTTCGCAAGTAATAAATGTCACAGAAAAAATTATTCAAATTAGTTTATGCCTATCCATATATCACTCGCTGGTCCCGGGTGGTCTCTTTTGATCTGGCAGCTTCCAGAACTGAACGAGCAATTAATATGTCACCTCTTCCATTTCCCGTGCAGGCCGCACATGAAAGCGAGCCGGATTCGCCACGCCCCATTGGATCGACGCAGTCGCCGGCGGCGGCGGTGTACACCACCATGCCCTGCTACCGCCCGCGCTCCTCGTCCGTGCCGCGCTTCACCTACGGCAGCATCCCGCCCCGATCGGAGTCTCCCTTTGGCACCGCCTCCTCCACCTGCTCCTCGCTGCGTGGTGGCGTTGAGAGCGATGCGGCAGTATATCAGCAGCGTCATCGTCCTCCGGCAATAAGTCCGCCGGAGACAAGGGCCTTCCTGCACGATGCCCTCGACGAGGTGTGCAGTGACTTTGAGAGGACGCTGGAAAGGACATCGGTCAAGAGGCGACAAAAGACAATGCCCTACCATAACTCCTTGTCCATGGATCGGAATAACAACAAGCTGAGTCTGAGCCTCAGCCTGAGCAACGGACATGGCGGCGCGCTCAAGGAGAATCGGAGTCCTCGGCTGGGCAACAGCACGTGGGATCGGTACTTTGATGTGGCAGGTGAGTGTGGGCGGTCGAAAAACGACGAAAATAGCAACCGAAAAAGTTCTAAAATTATTAGTTTCTTACTCTGCACAGGAAGAAAAATGATGGGACAATAAGTTTGATCAAAATAATTAATAATAATAAAATAGTCTATTAGAAAAAGGAAATTATAAATTTTCAAGGGGTTTTAAAAACCTGTAAAAGGTTTCTAAAATTATGAGAGAAAATGAACATACTAAAATAAATTAAACACTGAATTTTATACCTAAAAAGAAATTTTTAAAATATTTATCTTAAAGACAGCATCTAAGCATTTCAATATAATTCTAAACGCTTTATACAATTATTTTTTGTTCTGTGCATTGTCAGATGATTCATAGAGCCAAGTAAGATACGCCTTTGGCAGATACTTTTGCTTTCTTTTCTTAGCAATTAGCGCTGCTGCGGCACATGTGACATTTTTACGCACGAAAGTGTGAAAAATTTTGCCAGACTCGCCGGAAAGGCAATTGAAAAATTCATACAGTGGAATGAAAAAAGAAAGTTGGAGTCATAAATTAATTGAATTTAATAAAAAATTATAAATATCTAAGACTTATAAAAAAAATGCTAAGATTCAAACTCTGTTTCCTTAAAAAATACATAAAAGATAGAACATAAAATAATTTTTGCCATATTAATTTTCTGCTTTCATATAATTGTACAATTATTTTGTTGCCTAAATTATGGCCCATTGTCCCCCAAGAATTAGTCATCTCTGCAGCTGTGCCTTCAGATCAAAGGACACTTCGTCATCCACAGAGTTTGAAATAAGCATAGAAATAAGCATAGAAAACTAAACAAATTAAAATCTAGACTAGTTTAGTTACGGTTCCATGAGATACAAAAACCGAGAGATATGCAAATGCAAATCCAGATACGGTTACTTTGCATCTTTGGCATTTGAAACTCAATTGGGGGCCAGCCTGCCACTTGCATCATGGGGCAGGCAGCTTGAAGGCAATTTTCGAGGCGTTCGTATCTTAAATCAATTTGAAATGCGCATTTGGCTCTCAATTTGCATGCAAATTCTGCTCCAGCTCCAGCTCGTTTTTCTCGTATTTGTTGATGCCATAAATTTGCGATAAAGTGTGCACAAAAAAATCGCCTCAAATAAACAAATCAAATTGTCGCGTTTCGGTTGTGATTCGAACGCTTTTTTATCCTTCTTTTTTTCCAAGCAAAGAGTTGTCATTGATTAATGTTTATTTATGGGTTTTCTATAAGTTGGTAATTGTTTAAGTACAGGCTTTTGCAACAAAAAGAAACTTGGCTACATGTGCTTGCCAAAAAAAATCAGACAAAACATTTTAAACAATGGATGAATGCCAAAATAAATGCGTGTAAGATCAGAATTTGGCAACCTTGAGCAAACCCTACCCTCACTTAGTATAGAAATGTATCTCAAAGTTAAATCATAAATCAAGAAATCTACGATTTATTTATAGATTTCAATTTGCTGGGATTTTTTCAATGTATTTCTTCATTTTCTAAAATCAATCAAACTATTTTGTTCGTTTCCAAAAATTTAATTAGCAAGACCGATAAGATATATGCGATAATAATTCAAGGGTCGCCTCTTGACGATGATTTATGCAGACCTAGCCTCTTTTTCTTTGTTTTCCTGGCCTTGACTCGGCAACCTCGGCGATATGCGAATTGATTTGCAAATAGACAATCAAAAATCAATACTATTTGCCTATCAAATGGCCCGTGGAACGAATGTAAACAAACAGAAAACTAATGGGCGTCTCTCGGGGCTGGAAATTCTCTCTCATTTTTTGCCCACGTCACCGAAATTATCACTATCAGTGTGTGTTAATGGTTGTGCATTCAGCTTATCAACCCACAAACACCACAAAATGTTGCCAACTTCCTTTGCTCTTATTTTTTTTTGTTATTATTTAATTTTTAGCAGCCTTATCGCTGCCGTGCTCTTGCCTTTGCTCTTGCTCTTTTGCTCTCAGCAAATTGGTTTCTATTTTATTTTTCTTTGTTAGTACTAGAATTAGACAAAACATTATTTTTTTGTATCACCATTCGCCGTGTTAAATAATAACACAGCAATCTCAACTGCTAAATGGTTTTTTGTCGCTCTTCGCCGGGTGCTTTTGGCGCCGACAATGATGATGATGGTCGTCGGAGTGAACGAAACGAAAAAACAAATCTGAGAGCAGCAGTTGGTCGACGACTTTCGAACGAATAGCATAAAAATGCGTCGGTCTGGCTGCGCAAAAAAATACTTACAATAATAATTACCATTACGAAATGCCTTAAACGAATCAAAAACTAAACAAAACGAGTAGTTAGACGTGTAATTAATTGCGACCAAAGTACATGAAGATATGTGACGAGAGCAGCCAAGACGAAAGCAGTTTGGCTATGAAATACACAACAAAATAAATTATAAATAATAAAAAAATATAAATTATATCAAATATAAAACACACAATAAATTAAAGCTAAAACAAGCCTTATACATTATGATAATAAAACTCAAATAAATGTTTTAGTGCCTATAAATCTCATAAAATAATATACAGACTTTCAATAAGCACAAAAATACAGCTCAAAAATAACTACAAAATTCGAATTTATATATTTTTAATAAAAATACAAGTATAATGCCCACGATTCTACGAAAATTGAAATATGAACTTCTACGAAGTGAGTGCGTGCATGTTTTAGTGACCGCCACTGTGAGGCAGAGATAACATGTGATGAGTTTTTGCTTTGATCTGTCATCGATTAAACCATTTAATATTGCTTATAGCCACAGAGCCTTAATTAGCACCTGCTGAGATAAGATAAAGCAAACAGCTAAATATAATATAATATAATTAAAACACAGAATCTAACAAATATTTGCTACGCTTCTACGCTCTCAAGTGCAATGCCTGCTGCCTTGGCCCATAAAATCGCAGCCAAGTGCACTGCTCTGTATGTGTGTGCCTTGCTAACCAACTACTAAACTACTAAAATCAATAAGTGAAAGTGTATAGAGAGGATGTTCTCCACCTCAGAGGATGCCCTGCCCCAGAGACGGCGGCGTTTGGTCAAGAGGAGCCTCAAGTTGAAGCCGGACAGCAGCAAGCCGAACGCAGCGGCCAAGAGCTGGTGGAGCGACTGTAGGTTCATTAGCTTAAGGAGCCGCTCGTTTACAGAACTATCTTCGCCCAGTTTTGACTTGGTTCTTTTGCTAATTAGTTGGGCCATAAAAACTGATTAATTATGGCCGCGGTCAATGCTATTCCGCGTCACGCGCCGCTTCGCCCCCTTTTCAGAGCGTCTTCCCAAAAAACGCTTAGCCAATTTGGCACCGCTAGCTGAAAAACAAAAGTGCACTGAGAGGAAATAGAGGTTCCACTATGAATTCAGAAATATTGCAAATTTAAAATGCTTCAGAAAAAGTTTTTAATTTAATTTGGTTTTTATTCAGAAGATTTTTGTAGATATTTATTATCCTATAAGTTGAAGGATTTCTTTAAAAAATAGTACGGTCAATATTAATTAGATAAAAAAATATATCTATGTATATGTAAGTTTTTAAACAAATATTTAAATACCGCATCCACCTTATAAAGTCTGTTATATATTTTTAAATAATTTAAGGCTTCACGTTGCCTGTTCAATTAAAGTCTTGAATACTTTATACTTTCTCTTTAACTTACTTGAAATTATAGAAAAATAAAATAATTATTTATTCATTTTTTCTTAAATTTAAATATAACGATCAATTAACGGATTAATTACAAATAATCAAAATTATTCCCCTACCTAATTAGGAATTTAAATCTCCTAATATTATAATAATTATAGCTTTGCTTTAATTTGCTTAATAATTACAAACATTAAAGCCTGCAATAATACCAAACCCTAGTTCCACTTTCCCTTAGTGTAGCTGTACAAAAATAAATAATATATTGTTGCTGAAAAGTTCGTTGCACACAGAAATTAAGTAATAGCAGGCAAAGTGGGCGGAATGTCAGCCCTCCCCCGAGATGAGTAACGAATGGCGGCGGCGGGGCCACAGTGCGTATGGGTAATGTTTGACAAATGCAGCGACCGAAATAGAAGCTCGTATCAGCTGGTCATAAATTTCTCTCCTCTCTCGCATATAAATGTTATATGCACGATTTGCGTGTGTCAAGAAAAAAAAAGCAAATAACCTTGTCTCGCATGTAAATAAAAGGTAATATATATACAGATATAGCCGCACATATGTGTGCCAGGGTGATAAACAAAAACTAATATTGAATAATAACCCGAGTGCCTTATCTTGGGACATATACGCAGACAAAGGCAAAGAGGCAGAGAGGGTGATCGAGTGACTTTTGGCTTTTATTTTGCCTGAATTAAATTATTTGCAAGGCGGCAAACTCTGGCACAATTATTAAAATTAGATTTGAGTAAGAAATGGCTTTTATCAGAGCTGTTTTGTTTTATTTTTTTTGGGGCGTCAGTCGCTCATGGCAAGTCTGCAAATCAAGATCGTTTTGACCAGGAGCGGGAGACCAAGTAAACTTTGAGGGACCTTCAAATGCACCTCTTTCCTAAACCTAAATAAATCTTTAATTAATTCTGAATTAATCTTGAATTAACCCTGAATTAACCTAGAAATAATCCCTTATTTTCTATACTTTTCAGACTCCTGCATAGCGGGCAATCGATCGCCCACGGACACGCCACGCCCTTTTCTGCGCTCCAACACTCTGCCCTTGCAACAGCGTCCCAGCCCGGCGGAGGTGCAGTACGAGAGCTATGTGCAGGCCACGGTGGCAGCCAATGCCAAGTCTCCGGTGGAGCAGCTCGAGTCCCTCAAGTCACCGGGTGTGGCACCACCGCCACCACCCAGGCGCCATCATCTACTCTCCAGCACACCCGTCTCCAAGGAGCAACAATCACCGCCGGAGAATGGCAGCTCCGGCAGTTCCCTCCAATCACCGGTCACCTCGGAGGCAGGCCAGGCCACGGCCGATGCCCAGGCTCTCTGCCAGATACGCGAGCAGATGGCCCTGAGCCTCAAGCGACTCAAGGATCTGGAGGAGCAGGTGAAGGTCATACCCGATATGGAGCAGGAACTGAATGCCCTGCGTGCCGAGAAGCAGAGATTGCTGCGCAAGAACGAGGAGCTGCAGCTGCGTGGCCAACGCCAGACGCCTTCGCCTCCGAGTCCTGGCCTCAAGACCGCCGCCTCGCCTGTGCAGTTTACCCCTCAGCGGATCAGTCCCGTGTCCCTGGAGAGTCTTGGCTCTCGGATGCGCAGCAGTTCCGTGTCGGCCTCCCCCTCACCGCCCACCATTGTCCGGCGGGATGTGTCCACCCAGGCGGTGGTGAGGCCGCCATCCACCCGCGATGTGGGTGTTGGCCACCAGGCCAGCACCCGGAATGCCGGCCTACAGACCATGGAGACAGTTTACTCCAAGGCAGAGCTGGAGCAAAAGGTGGAGCAGGCTTTGGAAAATGCCCAGAGGCAGCGGCTCCGCAAGCTCATCTCGGTGGGTACCCAAATGTATGTCCCCCAGCGGGAGCAAAGGGAATCGGGAGTGCAGACCCTGCCAGAGCGTCCCAAGCTCAAGCACCATGTGGGAGTCAGCGCCAAGCCGGCGACGCGTGAGAACTTTACCAGCTGCAAGCCGGAAGTGCGTCATGTGGGTAGCTCCGAGGATCGCCTGGACGATGTGCTCTGCGAGAAGTGTGTCGTGAGCAAGAGGAGCGTGTCCTGCGGTCCGGACACACCACCAGAGAAGGTAAAACCGCCTCCACCACAGATGCCTGGACGCAGCAACACCTTCAGCCTGGGCGAGACTGAATCCCTGGTGAAGGTGGTACACAAGGCGATAGCTTGTCAGACGCCTGCCACTCTGGTCCACAGTGTGGAAAGTCAGACCAACGCGCCCCTCGTGCGTTCCACCGGCGCCCAGGTGAATCCCCAGCAGCAGCACTCCTCGGTGCAGTGTGGAGCAAAGCAGGTGAGCCGCCAGACGGACACCGCGGGTCTGCAGCGTCTGAGCCGGAGCGAGACCAAGGCAGAGCAGGTGGCCGAGTCGGTGGCCAAGCCTGCCACTCGCCACATGGCCAGCAATACGGACAAGGAGAAGGTGCCGGAACCCAAGCCGGAACCCCCGCCGAAGCGCACCACCCACTCTTCCTGCAACACGGAGGAGGTCCGTAAGCGGGACGTTGGCTGCGGTGACATCGTCAAGCCGCACATCTCCATTGCCTGTGCGGCCAACTACTGTGATTCCTGCAAGGAGGCCATCCAGGATCTGGCACGAGGCTTCAGCAAGTCCACTCCCACGTCTCCCAGGGCCGGCGGTGCCGGGCGTCGCTCCACCTCGGCGGATTCGCGGATACCCAGGCCCAAGCACCTCACCAGTCCCAGTCCGGTGCGCAAGGAGTTCAAGCGGCAGAACACCTACACGCTGGCCACGCCCTCGCCCACGCCCAGTCCTAAGGTGGAGCGGAAGACACGATTGAGGTAATTTCATGATTTTGCCCACTGTGCCAGCAGCGGCCTTAGCCAAGTTTCACGCAAAGCTTTTAGTGGAGCACACAACCAGGGCTATCTCTTGCGCAAAATCCAAAATTGGAATAAAATCCATATAGTCCTTACGGCTGAGCGGGTTTTGACCTTCAGTCGAGTTTTGGTTTTCGCGTTGCCACCATAGCGGCGCACGCTTCTTTTGCTTTTTTGTTTGGATTTTGGTTTTCCGCATGGTGCTACCAATGTTTTCCAGCCTGAGCAGCTTCACCTGCTACCCGCTGCTGGTCAGCGGGTGCTCCGCGTTGCTCCTGACGTGGGTTAAGGCTCTCTTCTTACCTGTCCCTTACTAATCCCGCTATTCCTTTGCAGTTCCCTGCAGGAGAAGCCCCCAACGGTGTCCAGCTTCCAGACCCCTGATCCCTCAAGCGAAATCCAGAGCTTCATTCGTCAGCCCCAGAAGGATCGTCTGGACCTCAGTCTCCTGGGCGACGACGAGCTGGTTGTCCGCGAGGAGAAGCGGGTGAGCATTAGCTGGTCTCGAGATGCTTCCCCAGCGCCGCTTATGACCTCCTCGGGAACCACCAAGTCCGAGTCGCCGGATCAGGAGCCAACCATGATGAGTACCTCCAGCGATTCCAGCCCGCCGTTGGATGTGCAAATAGCCCAGGGCGCCAGGAAGAAGTCCAGCACGCCAGTCAAGTCTAGTCAGAGCGAGGGCTCTCAGGTGACGGTGATCGAAAAGCCGGCCACCAAGGCCCAGCTCCATCAGCTGGCCCAGGCGGACACAGAGCCCAGGAAGAAGTGAGTTTTAGCTGAAACTTTACCCTTGGAATATATTCTAACCCCTACACTCTTGGAATTTTTCAGAACCGAACTCTCCAAGGGCTTCCAGGATGCCCTCAAGATAATCAACGATTCGCTGCTAAAGAAACTGGGCGCCAAGCCCATCTCCTCGCACAGCCTCAAGTCGGCCAAGGCCACCATCCAGGACAACTGGTTCATCAACTCCAGTACTGGCAAGTCGGATCCCCACCAGGTGGAGGATTACCTCGACTACTTTGAATCGCTGTCGGTGCCATTGCTGGAGTATTGTGTCAATCTGTCTGACAATAATGTAAGTGATGGATTTATTTTAATTACATTTTTAAATAATATTTCGAATTATCAATTATGTTTTAAAGTACGATTTATATTTACTAATTCGATTTTTAAAGATTAATTTACTAAGTTTCTGCCCTAGATTGCTCTTATTGCTCTACCTATCAGATATAATATTTAGGTTATATCAGATTGGGTTATATCAGATATACATACATATGTAGCTATAAAACTTGGCTTTCGTTAGTGCTATCTACAAAGAAATTTCCAATAGGTATATAAATGTTTTTAAAATTTAAATAACTAAAAAGAACACGTATCTTTAGGCTATTTAATGAGCTGTACTTAAGCACGTTTCGTTAGGAATTCTAAGAATTTCACATAAAAAATGTAATGTAAAATAAATAGTTACTGCTAGGAGGTGAACCCTATTAGAATTTAAAGCTTAAAGCGCATTTTTGACACAAATGTAATGGACTTTATAAACGAGATACAGCATAACAAAAAATTTAATATAAACTTTACAGTATTTTAAAATATTTTAAGGTGATATTCTTAGGACAATTAAAATTTACTATGCATCTTTTAATTATTTTTGAATTTGTTCTATGTTTCTTGTTTGCTTTAAGAAGATATCATCCCTGTAAAGTAATATAATATTCATATAGTAATATAAAATAATAATAATGTAATATTATACTACATTCCCCACAGGGCAACACAGCCATGCACTATGCGGTCTCGCACGGCAACTTTGACGTAGTGTCCATTCTGCTGGATTCCAAGGTTTGCGACGTAAACCAAACGAATAACGCCGGATACACCTGCGTGATGCTCGTATCGCTGGCCAAGCTGCAGCAGCCGGCCCATCGCACAGTCGTCGAGCGACTGTTCAAGATGGCCGACGTCAACATACGGGCCAAGAAGGTAGGTAAGGGGCCACCATGCTCCTGTGAAGATGCCCAAAAAGATCTGATTCCTGGATATTCTACTTACTCCCCTACTAACCCCAATCCCGCCCTGTACTCCTTCTTGTCTCGATAGCACTGCCAGACCGCCCTGATGCTCGCTGTGTCGCATGGTAATGTGGACATGGTCAACATGCTCCTGGATGCCGGAGCTGACATCAATATCCAGGATGAGGATGGCTCCACGGCGCTGATGTGTGCCGCGGAGCATGGAAGGGTGGATGTGGTGAAGCATCTGCTATCGCATCCGGACTGTGATTCGCTGGTCAACGATGTGGTGAGTGGGGATAAATCTTTATCTTAAAATATCTGAAAAACTGAAGTACTCGTTCCTTGCAGGATGGCAGCACTGCCTTCAAGATTGCCTGGCAGGCCGGGCACCGGGACGTGGGATTGCTCTTATATGTCCACGAGCAGATGCTGCGAAGCAAGCTGCCAAATCGTGGAGAGCCCCTAAGGACCTCCTTGGTATCGTCCCAGCGGCACAAACGGCAGCCATCGCAGTAGAGGTCAGGAGAAGTCCATAAAGCCATATCGAAACGAACAAAAAACAGCTAGTGTCCGCATTTCCGTTTCCGGAAGTGGAGCCGCCAAGCACACACATTCCATGGCCAAGGAAGACACCAAGAAGCCGCCAACACTTACGTATATTGTATATTTTATAATTATACTTCGGTTGTCATACGTTTTTATTTATTTTTTATATCTAATTTAGTGCTAATATCTGTAGGAAAACAGTTTCTAATATAAATCTAATTTCGATTTGCGATCAATCAACGAAGGCAGCAGCAGCAGTCGCTGCAACTTTTAACTGAATACTGGCCAGAGCCACCTCGATACATATAAGTTGTAAACACAAAAACCAACCATATCAGCAAACGACAATGCAACAAGCTATATATACTATATATATAACTAACAAAACAATTAACAATGAAAATAAATAAATTTGACAATTATTTTAACAGATCAAAAGGATTGTATTTAATAGAAATTAAATCGAAAGCTATTTTAGAAAGAGAAGTGTGTGTAAAATAAATAAACTCTTAAATAGAAAAACGTGTTTACTTTTTTTTGTAAATTTAACTACTCTAAACTGACCTCTAGTTTGCTTTACATATATATTTAATTTGGTTAGTTGCCTGGCTCTGAGTTGTATATTGCTTTCTAGACTTTGTTCATGGAGTAAATTCTTTGTCATTACGCTAAAGCTCCGCTGTATACTGACATAAGCTTAATCTCTTTGGCCAGATAGGTGTTTTTCCATAACCAAAATGAGCGCTGCCTTAGCCACATTTGGTGTGCACTTTTAATTGAATTTTAAGACTTTTCGAGAGTTTTGGCGGAAGTCTTTTCCGGTCAAGTTTGTTTCTTTGTCATTTTACTTATGTATTTTGAGTTTAAAAGGAATGTTTTAATAAGAGTTTCTCAGTTAAATTAGATTCAACCTTTATGATTTAAATTTCTTCTGTAACAGATACTTTAGCATCTTATGAACGTCCAGCAGCTAGCACCTTAATTTCCCTATCCCAGAGACTTAGCTTATGTCAGTTCCGAAGCCTATACCGCCCTCTCCTCCGTGCCCGGCTCTATGACCCCCAGTGGGGTCAGAGTTAGAGCTATACCATCTTCCAGGTTAACTAGCGGCTTCCTGGAGTTCAAAGTGAACTCATACTCTGAAAGGAGCAGGGCCAAGGCCAGGCGAAGCTGGAGTTGGGCAAACTGGATGCCAATACAGCTGCGAGCCCCGACTCCGAAGCCAAACCAGGTGCCCTGCTCCTGCAGCGAGTCCCTCGGTCCGCCCCAACGATCGGGTTTGAACTGCTCTGGCTCCGGATAGATGTCCGGATCGTGGTGTATGGCATGCGTGGGTATGATCAGGAAGAGCTCCTTAACCAGCACGTACTTGGGGTGATCCGGCACGGTGTAGTCGTTGAGAGTGCGTCGCAGGATGTACGGGGTGATGGGATGCATGCGCAGGGTTTCGCTAATCACCTGACCCATAAAAGTCAGCGACTGGATGCACTCGTAGCTCAGGTTGCCCTCGAAACGCTCCATGGCCTTCTTGACCTCCTCCCTAACTCGTGCCTGCAGGTCCGTGTGCGAGGCCAGCTCGTAGAGGATGTAGGACAAAGTATTGGCTGTCTGCTCGTAGCCAGCCTTGAGGAAGACCACCGCATGGGCGGCCAGCTCGTTCTGCAGATGCATCTTCAGCTCCTTGTCCGCCTCGTACTGGTGCGTGATCAGCTCCAGGGCCTTGACCTCCATCAAGAGCTGCAGATAGTCCTGCTGGCGAACGCCAGAGTTCTCCCTCTGCTCCACAATGTCGTTGAGGAGACCCAGGAAGTAGTTCTCCGCCTGCTTGGGCGTGCGTCGCAGTCGGAGCAGCCGGCAGAAGTTGGGGAACCGTATCATCATCAGGCTCATCAGATAGCCATGCTTGTGGCTATTCAAAGCCATCTCGGTCATCTGCTCAAAGTCTTCCAGGGGATACTTCAACCTCTGCTGTGTGTCTAGGCCAAAGACGCACTTGGCCAGGGCCGACAAGACATAGCGCCGCATTATCTTCTGGATGTGCAGCGTGGAGTGGGGCTGCTTCATCAGCGTGGTGCTGACGACCAGGAGCAGCTGGGCCGCCTCCTCGTACAGGCAGCCATACAGCCAGGACATGCGATCGCCCTCGAGGCTGGGATCCAGCTTCTGGCGCATCTCCTTCCAGCTCTCGCCCCTCAAGGCATACAGATCTCCGGACAAGGGATCCGACTTCTGGTTGCAGTACATGCCCCGATCGTTGAAGTTCCAAAAGTCCTTGATCATGATCTGCCGGATGAGCTCCCGGTCCAGGATCAAGGCGCGCGGCTGGAGCAGCGCATAGAAGCCGCAGAAGGGCCCACTGCTCTTGAACTTGCTGTAGAGCGCGGAGTAGTGGGACGCCTTCATCGCCTCCGTGCTGAGCGTCTGCGTCATTATCTGCCTGATGACGGGCCACAGCTTTTTCGGCCTTTCGTGCGGAATGCCCCGAAAGCGCCAGTAATCTCGCTGATACCGCGCCGCCATAATTAGCAGAACCAGCAGCCCCAAGACCACCAGGCCGATGATTAGGAAAATTATCCACATGTTTTGCATTTTGTGTTTTTATTTTTTCGCTTCTCAATTTGTTCTATTTACTCTGAATCACATGCACGTAGGTATGGCTAAAATCACGCCCCGAGCGAGCTTCCTTCCGCCGCGCTATCTTGCCACCCTTTCACTCTCGTCTACGGGCTGCGAGTGTCACCGCCTATGATCTAATGCATCGTCCGGTCTAGGGAGCTATCGCGGCGTTCTCAACCCGCTACTACGTTCATAAGCAAAGCCCGCGGCGCGACTGAGAGTCGGAGAAAAGTAACCATTTACTCCAGGTGAGCACACGGCAGGTGAGCAGCCCGGGAGCTTTTCATTATTTTACGTACCGCTTTTTCGAGTGCGCTACAGCGAAGCTTGCGGATCGTCAGATTCACCAGGTGGGCGTCCCATTGAGGCCAGACGGGGAGACATGATTATTATTATTACTTTAGTTTCAATGAGTGACAGAGAGGTCTGCTTAATGAGTTTTATATACGCTAAATAAATAAGTGAACAATAAAGAAGAACGTAAGCCAGAAGTAACCGTTTTCCTGGTATGCACACTCTTGTTTCCCAAACATTAGTTGGTTTTTAATTTTACATTTACTTAATTTATTATCAGCTATTAGTTTTCTTTTAAAGTATTTATTAAAGCTCAATTTAATCAAAGCAATTTTTTATTTTAATGTTATAGGGCTCTCTGTTATTAAATCTAATATTATTTTAACTTCATTAATATAATACATTAATTAAAATATAATACTAAGATCTCCCCTGTTCAACTTATCAATAACCTTTCTTTCCCTTATTTAATTAATTACTAGCCTTAGTAGGACATTTAGCTGATCACCTTGGCGGGGAAACTTATTCTTATCTTTATTTCACCTCTTTAAAGTTGATTTTTGTTATCAGTTTTTTTTGGGCAGAATTCTTTATGAATTTCGGGAATTTTTTAGGGAGAATTTCTTTAAATTAGTTTCCACAAGAAAGCTTATATAAAAACAATATAAAATAATATCCTTTATTTACCTTTCATAAACATATTACCAGCAATAAGTCATCCCTGTAACATTGTGGGTTTTTGCACGCAACCTGATCAATTTTACGCCCAATTAGCGTTTAAAAGGCATGAAAATAGTAAAAATACAAAAGAACAAAAGAAAAGCTCAGCCACAAAGCTAAAACAAAACCAAAACAAATATCTAAGCACCAAAAGCTGTTCGGTTTAATTGTTTGTTGTTGCTGCCAACATCCGCACTTGAAATCTAATCAACTGTCGAAAGGCGCGTACTCCTATGACCGAAAAGGTAAACAATATAGTTGCCAGATCCGTCAAATAATACCTGGCCAATTAATACCCATATCATGTTGCGTTGTCGGTAAAAATGATTCCATGATGAAGTAGCCCCCGGCGACAATGTGACGCTTTTCATGGGGGATCGTCCACGAGAGTGATAAGAGAGGGCTCGTCCCGGTGCAGTGGTGGGTGCTTCAAAATAAAACTGATATAAATACCAATTTAAATAACTAACTAGTCGTAAATTAAAATAAAGGGTACAAATTGTTTACGAAAGACCCTATTAAATTACATTGTCCTTATCAAAAATCTATCTAACAGCTTACAAGATAAAAAGAAGTAGTGCTACTCGGCTTCTAGACACTCCCAACTAATGTTACAGAATCCGTAATGCTCTTAATAATACATTTAAATATTAATTTAATTTAATTATTTAATTTAAAGAAAAATCTGACTTTTATTTCTCAATTTGTCAAAAGTCGCCTTAGACTTATAGACGACTAAAAATACCTTTTTTAAAATCCTCACAATTTCCTTTTTGGTTTTGTGAAGGAAGAAGCTGTTGGGATTATTAGGAGTTGGATTGAGTTTTCGTTGGAAAGGATATAGCTTTGGTTTGGGAATGTGTGCGAAAGAATCACTTTTCTTAGGATTGGAGTAATTTTTTGGAAAGTTATTTCATTATGCAATTACACCGTATTAATTCTAAGACTCTGAACTCTGATATTGCTTAAAAGCCTAATTTTTAATACGACTCAATGAAACACCTTTCGGCTCTTTTGCGTATATGAGAATACACACTGAAAGATGGTTTTTCTTTTTCAAAATATTTAAAAATACAAAACTACCTGCTTACATAGAGATCCAGTGTTTGTGTTTCTCCGAAATTCAGGCAGCACAAGGTATACATAGAATTTCATTATCTCCAAGAACCAAGCAGCTCTCTTTCTCTCTTTAGGACTCTGCTTCAAACATTATCTTCTTCTGAGTTAGTCCAAAATTCAGATGAGGGTGGTTTCAATACATTTTCCTCGACTTGTGCTCAGTCGTATGTGAACCTTCAAGAAACCCAGATCATAGCTAATAATAATTTTTTTGATTTCTTGAAATACTAGCCAAGTGTAGATAAGGTTCTTATCACGCCAGCATAATTGGTGCTATAAAAGTTATTGCCTTTAATGAAAATTTATAAGTTTCATTAGTTCTAAAATCAGTCTGTCTAGAAAAGCGACATGGAGCTAACATATGTTCTCTTCCAAGTGGTAGTCGCTCTTCTGGCGATCGCCGGCTACTCATATTACCGCACACTGACCTACTTCAAGCGGCGAGGAATCCCCTATCATCCACCGCATCTCTGGCTGGGAAATATGCGGGGATTCAACAAAGAACGTACTGTTAACCAGATCATACAGGACCACTACGATCGATTCCTAGACTCCCAGGTTCCCTTTGTGGGCTTCTACTTCTTCCAAAAGCCCGTCGCTTTCATCATGGATCTGGAGCTGGTCAAGCACATACTAATCAAGGATTTCTCGAACTTCGCCGACCGAGGACTGTTCTACAACGAAAAGGACGACCCCATGTCGGCACACCTCTTCAACCTGGACGGTCCTCAGTGGCGTTTGCTGCGAAGCAAATTATCTTCGATTTTCACTTCCGGAAAAATGAAGTTCATGTTTCCCACAGTTGTGTCCGTCGCCAACGAATTGATCTCGGTCATTTCTGAGAAGCTGGAACGTGAATCTGTCCTGGAAATCCGCAATCTAATCTCTAGGTTTACGGTGGATGTGATCGGCACCTGCGCCTTTGGCATCGAGTGCAACAGTCTCCGCGATGAGAAGGCTGAGTTTCTCTACTACGGAAATCGGGTTTTACTGGACAAACGCCATGGTCCTCTGCTGCACGGATTCAAGTACAGCTACCCAAAGCTGGCCAAGCAAATGGGCTTCATGCTGACGCCTTCGCATATCCACAAGTTCTACCAAAGGATTGTCTACGACACCGTGGCAATGCGGGAAAAGGAGAATATCAGGCGGAATGACTTCATGAACCTCCTGATTGAAATGAAGAACAAAAAGGAATTAACTCTGGAAAATGGCGATGTGGTCAAGGGACTGACCATCGATGAAGTGCTCGCCCAGTGCTTTCTGTTCTTCATTGCTGGCTCTGATACATCATCTGCCACCATCCAATACGCTCTGTACGAACTAGCCAAGAACCCGCACATTCAAGACAGGGTTAGATCTGAAGTGGAGGAAGTCCTGGCAAGGCACGATCAGCAGTTCACCTATGAGAGCCATCACGATCTCAAGTACCTCAGCATGGTTGTAGATGGTAAGCTTTGAGAATGAATCTATGTATGTAGCTTGATTTAAACTTTTATATCTTCCCAGAAACCTCGCGGCTTTACCCCATCGCATCTCACCTGATCAGAAAATCACACAAGCGTTATGTGGTTCCAGGACATCCAAACTTTGTCATAGAAGCTGGACAGATGATATTCATTCCATCATCGGCCATTCATCACAATCCTGTGATCTACCCACATCCGTATGAGTTCCGTCCCGAGCGCTTTTCTCCCGAGGAATCTGCCCAGCGAACTTCGGTTGCCTGGATTCCATTTGGCGATGGTCCTCGTAACTGCATTGGTATACGTTTTGGACAGATGCAGGTCCGCATTGGACTGGCTTTGCTTATCAAGAACTTCAAGTTTTCCACGATCCCTGAGACCCCAGATCCGCTAGTCTTCGATCCCAGGTCATTGACGTTCACTGTTATGAATGGAATTCCGCTGAGAGTTGAGACCGTGTAGAAATATACAATAAACACAAATAAATATTAATATAAAGTGAAAATAAAAACAGCCTAGCAGGTCAGTGACATTCACTGTTATGAATGGAATTCCGCTCAGAGTTGAAACCGTGTAAAACTATACAATAAACACAAATAGAATAGAATAATATAAAGAGAAAATAAAAACAGTCTACCGAAGGTCTGGAAACATGTATGAAAGATATGCTTGAATTCTCTTCAATGATTGAACTTACAATCAATTGCACTTAATAAGCAATACTTGCATTACCTTTGCTAGACAAGTTCTACTTGGGGGCACGTGCAGCACTTTGGGAATCCAACATGCACACTACCCAGGTGGGAAGTCGGCCTAGTAACACACTCTACGTGCAATACTCACCGAATCTGACCACGTAAGAATAGATACTTCTCATATAGTTGCCAATTGTGGCGAAAAAATTTCCTTAAAAGACGCCAGAAGATCATTTTACACAGCAGTCGAGCGGCAAACTAGTCATGGAGCTCACCTATATTCTCTTCCAAGTAGCTGTCACTCTGCTGGCGTCGGCCATTTTCTTTATTCACCGTAGACTGACATACTTTAAGCGCCAAGGAGTCCCACACGATGCTCCGCATCTGCTGAGGGGCAACATGGAGGGCTTCAACAGCAGCCGCACCATTCAGGAGATCATGCAGGACTACTACGACAAATATCGGGGTAGGAAGGTGCCCTTTGTGGGGTTCTACTTCTTCCAAAAGCCCTGCGCCTTCATCATGGATCTAGACCTGGTCAAACACATCCTGATCAAGGACTTCTCGAACTTCTCCGACAAGGGCCAGTTCTATAATGAGAAAGACGATCCCATTTCTGCACATCTCTTTCATCTGGATGGACCTCCGTGGCGATCGCTTCGAAGCAAACTATCCCCTACTTTCACTTCTGGCAAAATCAGGACCATGCTTCCAGCAGTTGTTTCCGTTGCCGATGAGTTCATGGCTGTGATGCACGAGAAACTGTTACAGACTTCCGTTCTGGAAATCCGTGAACTGGTGGCCCGGTTCACGGTGGATGTGATCGGCACCTGTGCTTTCGGCATCCAGTGCAACAGTCTGCGGGACGAGAAGGCCGAGTTCCTTCACTTTGGCAGGAGATCCTTGGTGGATAAACGCCATGGTCCCTTGCTCTTCAGTCTGATGTTCAGCTACCCCAAGCTGGCGAAACGCCTGGGCCTCATAAGAACGGCGCCGCACATCCAAAGGTTCTATCAACGGATTGTTTACGAAACAGTGGCACGGCGAGAGAAAGAAAATATAAGGCGAAACGACTTCATGGATTTACTGATTGATATGAAAAACCAAAAGGAAATAACCATGGACAATGGACAAGTGGTCAAGGGACTGACCATGGAGGAAGTCCTTGCCCAGTCCTTTGTGTTCTTTATCGCCGGCTTTGAGACATCATCCTCCACTATGGCATTTGCTCTCTACGAGCTGGCGAGGAATCCACTTATTCAGGAGAAAGTCAGGGCCGAAGTAGAAGATTTCCTGGAAAAGCACAATCAGTTTCTTAGCTTTGAGAGCACCAAGGATCTCAAGTATCTAAACATGGTTATTGATGGTGATTTATTCAGCAGGCTTTATCAAATCTCTACTAATCTATTTCTTTTTCCAGAAACCTCTCGACTTTACACCATTGTACCCAATTTGGATCGAGTGGCTCTCAAGAGATTCGTAGTTCCCGGACATCCCAACTATGTCATCGAAGCTGGTCAGTCGGTGGTTATTCCCTCCAGTGCCATCCACCACGACCCTAGCATCTATCCGGATCCTTTTAGGTTCCGGCCGGAGCGATTCTCTTCTGAAGAGTCGGTCAATCGTCCTTCGGTTGCCTGGCTGCCCTTTGGCGACGGTCCTCGTAACTGCATTGGACTGAGATTTGGCCAGATGCAGATGCGCGTCGGACTGGCTCTGCTGGTCAAGAACTTTAGATTCTCCATATGCTCCGAGACCCAGGATCCGCTTATTTACAATCCCAAGTCTGTTGCCCTCAGTGCAGTTGGCATTAATCTGAAGGTTGAGGCTGTCTGAAAGATTTTATAAGCTATACGAATTAAGGGGAGTTAAGACTAACTATCAGCATACTTTTGGTTATGTTTAGTGTTAAAAGTAGATAAGAAGTAGTAAAACAATAAAGTGTTTATAACGTAATGATGACATAAATAAAGATAGCTCAGAAAAGTAGTAAAATGATAGCGCCAAATCTTAAAAGCTCAGCCATTAAAACCGCTGTCATACCTCTAAAGAAATCAGTTCATCAGAAAAATCGTCATGGAGCTGACATTCATTCTCTTTCAAGTGGCAGTCGCTCTTCTGGCGATTGCCTGCTACTCCGTATATCGTGCACTGACTTTCTTCAGGCGTCAAGGAGTCCCACACGATCCTCCACATCTCCTGAGGGGAAATATGGTGGGATTCCCCGAGACCCGATCTATGCACCAGATCATGCAGGAATACTACGATAAGTATCGGAATTGCAAGGTGCCCTTTGTGGGATTCTACTTGTTCCAAAAGCCGTGCGCCTTTATCATGGATCTGAGTCTGGTTAAGAGCATTTTGATCAAGGACTTCTCCAACTTCTCCGACAAGGGATTGTTCTACAATGAGAAAGACGATCCCATGTCAGCCCATCTGTTCACTCTGGATGGACCTCAGTGGCGTTTGCTGAGGAATAAATTATCCTCAGTCTTCAGTTCCGGTAAAATGAAGTTCATGCATCCCACAGTTGTGTCTGTCGCCGAGGAGTTTATGGATGTGATGCATGAAAAGGTTTCACAATCTCCCGTGCTGGAAATTCGTGACCTGGTGGCCAGGTTTACGGTGGATGTGATAGGCACCTGCGCCTTTGGCATCGAGTGTAACAGTCTCCGCGATGAGAAGGCCGAGTTTCTACACGTTGGAAAGCGTTCTTTTCTGGATAAACGACATGGTCGCCTGCTCCTAGGATTAATGGAAAGTTATCCAAATTTGGCGAGACGCTTGCGTCTCAAACGAACAGCCCCACATATCCAGAATTTTTACCAAAAAATTGTGTATGAAACTGTGGCGCAGCGGGAAAGGGAGAATATCAGACGGAATGACTTCATGGATCTCCTGATTGATATGAAAAACCAAAAGGAAATGACTCTGGAAAGCGGGGAGGTGGTGAGGAGCTTGACTCTTGAGGAGATCCTTGCTCAATCCTATGTGTTCTTTCTCGCTGGCTTCGAGACCTCCTCCTCCACCATGGGATTCGCTCTATACGAATTGGCAAAGAATCCTCATATCCAGGATAAGGCAAGGGCTGAAGTGGGCGAAGTCCTGAAAAAGCACGGAGATCAACTCACCTATGAAAGCACCAAAGATCTGAAGTACCTCAACATGGTTATAGATGGTAATTGATAATAATTAAACGATATTTTGAATGCTTATCTTTTTTATCGTCCCAGAAACCTCTCGACTGTATACCATTGCCTCCAGCCTGCAACGAAAGGCCAAAAATCGCTATGTGGTTTCAGGACATCCGAATTTTGTAATCGAGGCTGGCCAGTCTGTGATCATTCCCTCTTCTGCCATACACCACGATCCCAACATTTATCCGGATCCACAAGAGTTCCGCCCAGAGCGATTCTCTTCTGAAGAATCGGTCAGTCGCCCATCGGTTGCCTGGCTGCCGTTTGGTGATGGTCCTCGGAACTGCATTGGGCTGAGATTTGGACGGATGCAGGCCTGCATTGGACTTGCTCTGCTCATTAAGAATTTCAGGTTCTCCACCTGCCAAGAAACTGAGGATCCCCTCAGTTTTAATCCCAAATCACTTGCACTTTGTGCTTTTGGGATCAATCTTAAAGTTGAATCCCTGTGAATATCAAAGAAATTAAACAATAAATTACCTCTACCTTGACCTGCACGTCTGTTATCTTTAAACCCCCTATAAAAATTTCCAAAGGTTATCCGGTGATACGACATAAAAAAGAAATTTCAAGGTTTTGTCACGTTTGTATATTTATATCCCAATAGGTCTTAAAGATTGATAAAAATTCGGCGTATTTTTGTTCTTGCAGTTAAGTTTTTATTACAGCCTAATAAGCCCAAGCGAACAAACTCGGTAAACAGGAAAGAAGGGCATACGAATAGGGGGTCGACTACTGCATACCGAGTAGTACCACCTGATATGGGCTTTCCAACATTGAATTTTCATATCCCTGACTTATTTCCCTCAAGCCGATATGCCCTCTTCAAAACGTCTTAGCTGAAGGTTTAGAGACCATTATTTATAGCTATTTCTACATATATTAAACGCAAGGTATTTAGTACATTTGGGTAGACTACGGGCTACCACGTAAGTCGACAAATAAAGTATCTGTCATAAAAAGATATCAATGCTGCAAAGTCCGGAATTTAAAAGGCGGCTGGTCACTCTTTGCGTCAACAGTCGGTTCAGAACTGTACCATGGAGTTGACATATTTTCTCTTCCAAGTGGCGGTCGTACTCCTGGCAGTCGCCTTTTACTCCCTCCATCGGAGGCTGACGTACTTCAGGCGTCGCGGAATCCCCCACGATCCTCCGCATGTCCTAAAGGGAAACATAATGGGATATAACAGCACCAGGACTGCCAACGACATCGTCCTGGACTACTATAACAAATATCGAGGCACCAAGGCTCCCTTTGTGGGCTTCTACTTCTTCCAGAAACCCATCGCCTTCATTATGGATCTGAATCTGGTGAAACACATCATGATCAAGGACTTCTCCAACTTCTCTGACAAGGGACTGTACTATAACGAGAAGGACGATCCCCTCTCGGCCCACCTGTTCAATCTGGACGGAGCTCAGTGGCGATTGCTACGCAGCAAATTATCGTCGGCTTTCGCTTTCGGCAAAATGAAGCTCATGTATCCCACAGTGGTTTCAGTTGCCGACGAACTCCTGGCGGTGATGCACGAGAAGGTGGAGCGGAATTCAGTGCTGGATATTCGGGACATAATGGCTAGGTTTACGGTGGATGTGATCGGAACCTGCGCCTTCGGCCTCAAGTGCAACAGTCTCCGCGATGAGAGCTCCGAGTTCCTGCACTTCGGGAAGCGCTCCCTAACTGACAAACGCCATGGTCCCCTGCTGCATGGCTTGATGCACAGCTATCCAGGAATAGCGAGGCGATTGGGATTCGTGCGAACGGCTGAGCACATCCAGAAGTTCTACCAACGGATTGTGTATGAAACAGTGGCGCTGCGGGAAAAGGAGAATATCAGGCGGAATGACTTCATGGATCTGCTGATTGATATGAAGAACAAAAAAGAAATCATTTTGGAGAACGGAGATGTGGTGAAGGGACTTACAATGGAGGAGGTGCTGGCCCAAGCCTTTGTGTTCTTTATTGCCGGCTTTGAGACATCCTCCTCCACTATGGGTTACGCCCTGTACGAGCTGGCGAAGAATCCGCACATCCAGGAGAAGGTTAGGAGAGAAGTGGAGGAAGTCCTGGAGAACCATGGCCAGGAGCTATCTTTTGAGAGCATTAAAGATCTTAAATACCTCAGCATGGTCATTGATGGTAAGCTATTAGCCTGATCGGAACCACACGATCTTATTATTCTTATTTTTGCAGAAACCTCTCGGCTGTACTCCATTGCGTCTCATCTGATTCGAAAGGCAAACAGGCGCTACGTGGTCCCGGGACACTCAAACTTTGTCATCGAAGCGGGTCAGCTGGTCTTTATACCCGCAACTGGTATACACCACGATCCCAGTATCTACCCCAGTCCAAATGAGTTCCAACCGGAGAGATTTTCGCCTGAAGCAGTGGCCAGTCGTCCTTCGGTGGCCTGGCTTCCATTCGGAGATGGTCCTCGCAACTGCCTAGGAATGAGATTCGGCCAGATGCAGATGCGCATTGCACTGGCTCTGCTCATCAAGCACTTTCGGTTCTCTACGTGCCTCGAGACGGCAGATCCCCTAGTATTCGATCCCAGGTCACTCGTGCTCACTGTTTCTGGGGGAATCCAACTGAAAGTAGAGGTGATCTGAGGTTATAGCACCTACAATGGAATATTTTTAGCCAATGAAAGACATATCTCTATTATCAGCCATGCCGAAGTGCGATAGTCATGGGCTTGTGGCAGGTTAGGTTCTTGGATGAAATAGACAAAGACTAGAATTGTAAAGATAAGACAGTGACTAAGTTTATTATGCAAATACTAAGTAAATGATACGATGACGACGAGCCCACAATGAGTTGCGGCATTGATACATCAAAGTCTAGAGCTACCAGTAATTCCGATAAGCGCCTTCGGATTTCAGACAGTGAGAACTGCGTACAAAGAATGTTAGCAACTTAAAAAGACTTCATTAATAAATATATATGTATGTGTATAATTTTATTTCGACTTTATTTTATGGCTAGTCTGGAAATAATTTTCCAGTGCAGATATATAGAACATTTGTCACTAGCTATCATTATCTTTATAGAATGATCTTACTGTAGAATTGTTGCGGTGTCATAGTTGCCAGCAGAAACGTAAACAAACCGTGAGATTAACTCTCAGTTTCATTTCCCCGAGACAGAATGCTGCTGCGTCATGCGAAGTCGGTAGATTTGAGCGTTTAAAAGCAGTTCTCCCACCGGCTGCCGATCCAGTAGTTCCCAGACAGCATCAGAGGCAGCATGGAGCTGGCTTACATTCTCTTCCAAGTGGCTGTCGCCCTGCTGGCGATCGTAACCTACTATGTTTACAAGAACCTAACCTACTTCAAACGCCGTGGCATTCCATTCGACACTCCGCATCCGATCCGGGGTAACATGACGGCGTTCGCCAAGACCAAGAACATCCACGAGATCCTTCGGGATCACTATAACAAGTATAGGGAGAGTAAGGCCCCCTTTGTCGGCTTTTACCTCTTCCAAAAGCCCTGTGCGTTCATCATGGATCTGGACCTGGCCAAGCACATCCTGATCAAGGACTTCTCGAACTTCTCCGACAAGGGAATCTTTTACAACGAGAAGGACGACCCCATTTCGGCGCATCTCTTCAATTTGGACGGTCCCCAGTGGCGTTTGCTTCGCAATAAACTCTCCTCGACCTTCACCTCCGGCAAAATGAAGTTCATGTTTCCAACGGTTGTGTCCGTGGCCGACGAGTTCATCACGGTGATGCACGAGAAGGTGAACCAAAACGCTGTCTTGGACATTCGCGATCTGGTGGCCAGGTTTACGGTGGACGTGATCGGTACGTGTGCCTTTGGGATCAAGTGCAACAGTCTGCGGGATGAGAAGGCGGAGTTTCTGCACTTCGGAAAGCGAGCTCTGGTTGAAAAGCGTCATGGGACCCTTCTGCTGGGCCTTATGCGAAGCTATCCAAATTTGGCCAGGAGCTTGGGACTCGTGCGAACGGCCCCGCAAATCCAGCAGTTCTACAAACGGATTGTGTCCGAGACTGTGGCGGTGCGGGAGAAGGAAAACATCAAGCGAAATGACTTCATGGACATGCTCATCGATATGAAGAACCAAAAGCAAATGACTCTGGAGAGCGGCGAGGTGGTCAAGGGACTCACCATGGACGAGGTGCTAGCCCAAGCCTTTGTGTTCTTTATTGCTGGCTTCGAAACATCATCCTCCACCATGGGATACGCCCTGTATGAACTAGCCAAGAATCCGCATATCCAGGACAAGGCCAGGGCTGAAATAGAGGAGGTTCTGGAGCAGCACGATCAGCAGTTCACCTACGAGTTCACCAAGGATCTCAAGTACCTCAACCAGGTCATCAATGGTAAGTGGAGGGAGCATGCCTTCAAATATAGGCCTGTAACTAATCCACAACTCTTCCTGCAGAAACTCTTCGCCACTACACAATCGTTCCTCACCTGGATCGCATGGCCAGCAAGCGCTTCGTGGTTCCCGGCCATCCGAATTTTGTCATCGAGGCTGGTCAGTCTGTGATCATTCCCTCATCTGCCATCCACCATGATCCCAGCATCTACCCAGATCCAAATGAGTTCCGTCCCGAGCGTTTCTCTCCTGAAGAATCAGCCAGTCGGCCTTCGGTTGCTTGGCTGCCCTTTGGTGATGGTCCCCGAAACTGCATTGGCTTGAGATTTGGACAGATGCAGGCTCGCATAGGACTCGCTCTGCTTATCAAAAACTTCAAGTTCTCAACTTGTTCCAAGACACCGGATCCCCTGGTCTACGAACCCACATCTTTTGTGCTTGGAATCAAGGGAGGCTTGTTCCTGAAGCTGGAGGCAGTGTGATAGGCCCAAAGGGAGAGCCCTTCTAAGCCATTAAATCTTAACCAAAGTTAATTGGAGAGAAATTATAGATAGAAATGATTAGTTTTATTTGCAAAAACTCTCATAGCATTACGTTGAGGCAGGTAGGGTTTTGGAAGGGAAGACTTTGTACCTCATCCAAGAACCAAGCTTTTTTATAACTGAATGCTCTCTTGTTAAAGAGTAAACAAAGGGTATATCCAGACTTGTATAAATTTAATAAAAATATTGTCAATTACAAAATATTGCCTTACATAAAATGGCCAAGGGGTATTTGTAGATCGAGACTGCGGTGCTGTTAGCCGAGTTATCATAACACTTGTCAGAATTCCAGCAAAAAGTCGCGATAAGTAAGGTACGATTGTTGTTTGTTGGTCACAATGACAACTGATATTTTTGCCTTGTCTATTAAAACACGGACGCAAAGCTTTGCTGGACTCAGTAAGATTCAAACTCTGAACAGGTGTACATGTCGATTATCGCAGTATTTATATCGCGTGAATCATGGCCGTTGGAAGTGTTTTATTGGCGGCTTTGCTGGCGCTGGTTGGCTATCTGTTGGTGAAATGGCGCAACACCATGAGGTACTGGCAGAATGAGGGCATTCCCTGCGAGGATCCCCACATCATAATGGGCAGCATGAAGGGAGTGCGCACCAAGAGAACGTTCAGTGAGATCTGGATGGACTACTACAAGAAATTCCGAGGAACTGGCCCCTTCGCCGGCTTCTATTGGTTCCGGCGTCCGGCTGTCTTCGTCCTGGAAACCTCCCTGGCCAAGACCATCCTGATCAAGGAGTTCAACAAGTTCACAGACCGCGGCTTCTTTCACAACGAAGAGGACGATCCGCTGTCGGGTCAGCTGTTCCTGCTGGACGGACACAAGTGGCGGTCCATGAGGAACAAGCTGTCGTCCACGTTTACTTCCGGTAAAATGAAGTACATGTTCCCCACGGTGATAAAGGTGGCCCATGAGTTCACCGATGTCTTTGGGCAAATAGTGGACAAGGCTCCGCCAGCCATCGAGGTGCGAGAGCTCTTGGCCAGGTTCACCACGGACGTGATCGGCACCTGTGCCTTTGGCATCGAGTGCAGTAGCCTGAAGGATCCCGAGGCTGAGTTCCGCGTGATGGGCAAACGATCACTGACAGAGCAGCGCCTCGGGACAATCGGTATTATGTTCGTCCAAAGCTTTCCCGACCTGGCACGTCGCCTGCACATGAAACTGACGGCAGAGCCCATCGAGAAGTTCTTCATGCGCATCGTCAGGGAAACGGTGAGCTTCAGGGAGCAGAACAACATACGACGCAACGATTTCATGGATCAGTTGATCGATTTGAAAAACAAGCCACTAATTACCTCCGAGAAGGGGGAGAATGTTAATCTGACGATCGAGCAGATCGCCGCTCAGGCGTTTGTGTTCTTCTCCGCCGGCTTCGAGACCTCGTCGACCACAATGGGCTTTGCCCTGTACGAGTTGGCCCAAAATCAGGAGATACAGAGCCGCGTAAGAGAAGAGGTCCTGAGGATTACTGAAAAGTATGGTGGCGAGTTGTCCTACGACAGCGTCAAGGAGCTGGTCTACGTCGATCAAGTGATTTCTGGTAAGTGTCCAATGGAGTCCTATCTACCTTAAAACCTGCTAAACCTTTGCTTTTACCTTGCAGAAACCCTTCGCCTCTACACAGTGCTTCCTGTACTGAACCGCGAGTGCCTGGAGGACTTTGTGGTTCCCGATAATCCCAAGTATGTGATCAAGAAGGGTATGCCCATCCTCATTCCCGCCGGAGCCATGCATCGTGACGAGCGGCTGTACCCCAATCCGGACACTTTCAACCCGGATAACTTCTCCCCGGAACGCGTCAAGGAACGAGATTCGGTGGAATGGCTTCCCTTTGGCGATGGTCCTCGCAACTGCATTGGAATGCGCTTTGGCCAAATGCAGACCCGCATTGGCCTGGCCCTTTTGATGAAGGACTTCAAGTTCTCCGTCTGCGAGAAGACCACCATTCCCATGAAGTACCACAAGGAGATGTTCCTCGTAGCCAGCGAGTCTGGCATCTACCTCAAGGTGGAGCGTGTTTAAAACATCCACTTATTATCAGCCATATAAATGTACATATATACATTTGTAGCGCCACTTGATATATAACTGGTAATAAAAGATTGTGATTGTATCATACAAAGCTAATGGAAACTATTGATTTTGGTTCATAAAAGGACGAACTCAGTTGAAATCAAGTAGATTAGTAGATTTAGGGAGGGAAAACTTAACAAAAAAACAATTTTCAAGTAATTAGTTTCCAATCTTTGCTTAATTTATTTAATAGTAATAATTTAAAGCAATAAATGAATTATGATAATAATGAATTAAATATTTTCAAAGGAAAAATCCAACTTTCAATAGTGAAAATGCCTAAAAGTAGGCAATGTATTTGTGTCTTTCTTGACTCGTGTATTAAGAAAATATTTGTTTGCCGAAAATAAATATTTTGTTGGTTGGAGAAAATTTCACCTTTCACCGGAGCATACATTGTTATTATAGGTAGAAAAATGTTGCTTATTTGCACCAAATTTACCATTTCATTACAAACAAACAATCCTCTATTTAATATAGTTGCAATTGAGTAAATAACAATCTGCTGCTTATAATTGGTTTAGTCTATATTTTTTAATCTGAAAGATACGTGGCCCCCCTGGGTGCTACGGTCCTGAAAAGAACAATATATATGTAAGTATAAGTAAAGATTAAAGGGATTACACATAGTAAAATTTTATAGACCCAATCTTATCTTGGTTACGGCTTAACCAGCGACCAAAGTTTGCTTCCCTTCCTATTTAAACGTTAAACTATCGATTTTCTGTTTTATATAAATTGGGAAATGTATATATTTATATATATTATATTGCAGAGTACGACATAACATGTAATAAATAATATAAAATATATATGTGTATTCGTATTATATATTACATTTACAAAAGAGAGAAACAGAAAGCAAAAAGCTTCCATAAATTATTCTGATGCCTTTACATTAAAGCTTTTTTGATAGAAAATTCTAACAAACCACTAATTATCTAACTGCGCCTCAACTGCGCGAGACAAAGCCAGAGCTACTTTTAAATGAACTTTATTGTTTTCGCACCCTGCTGACTTTCAGACGCACTCCCCCCTTGGGACTGAGAAGAATGTCATCGCTGCGGTATTCCAGGGGAGCCGTTGTGCCTGTGGGATGCAGCTCAAACTTGAAGTTGTGGATGAGCAGGGTCATTCCCACCACGACCTGCATTCGACCAAATCTGAGACCAATGCAGTTCCGGGGACCGTCGCCGAAGGGCAGGAAAGTGCAGGCGGGTCGCTGTTTCACCTGCTCCTCATCGAAGCGCTCGGGGATGAACTTCTCCGGCTCCGGGTAGAACTCCGGATCGTGGTGGATGCCCCAAGTGGGCACAATCACTCCAGTGCCTGCCTCCAGGTTATACTTTGGATTGCTGTGCTCATAACGTTGAGTGGCGATGCGGATCAAATGTCCGACCACGGGATGTTTTCTCAGGGACTCTGGGGAAGAATGCAATTAATTAATTCTAGACAATTAAGTCGCTTGTATGACCCTCAAGTCATCCAATTATAAGTCAGTGGGCTACTAACCGTCAATAACCTTCTCCAAATAACTCAGCTCCCGCATGGTGTCATAGTCCAGTTTTCCATTGTGCTTCCTTAGGACACCATCGATTTCCACCCTCAGTTTATCCTGAATATCCTGGTTACAGGCCAACTCAAACAAGGCGAATCCCATGGTGGTGGAGCTGGTTTCAAAGCCCGCCAGGAAGAATATGAAGGCCTGGGCGGCCAGCTCATTGAAGGTTATTCCGTCCTCCTTGTTCCCACTGTCGTACTTCAGCTTCATATCGATCAGCATGTCCATGAAATCATTCCGCTTCACCTTGTTCTTGATACGGTAGTCTATGGTGTCCTTGATGATGTTCATGTAGAAATCTTCGACCTTCTGGACTGTCCCCTTCATACGCAGCTTGGCCGCGAGCTTGGGAGCCCCGAACAGAAACAGATCCATGGACTTGCCCCAACGCCGCTCAGTGATGGCAGCCGTTCCCATCTTTACAAACTCCGCCTTGGGATCCGTCAGGCTGTGGCAATCCAGACCGAAGGCACAGCTACCGATTACGTCGGCCGTGAAGCGTGCTACCAGATCGTGGATCTCCAAGGAATCCTTGGTGCTGGAGATCTTCTCATCGAACACTCGGATGAGCTCATCGCCCACGGTTAGCACCGTGGGAAACATGTTCTTCATTTTGCCGGAGGTAAACGTGGGCGTCAGCTTTTGGCGCAGAGTCCTCCACTTCTGGCCCTCGATGTTCACAAGATTATTGGAGAGCGGATCGTCCCGCTCGTTGTGGAAGACGCCGCGATCGTGGAATTTGTCGAACTCGCGAATCAACACAGTTTTCACGAAATCAATATCTGTGACGACGGCCATCCGTTTCAAATAAAAGTAAAATCCCACAAACGGTCCATCGGTCTTGTTCTTGAACTTGAAGTATGTTCTCTTAAAAATCGCCGATATATGCATGGTTTTCATGAACTCGGAGGTGTTTCCAAATGGAATTTTGGGCGGATCATGAGGAATGCCACGACGTTTCCAGTAGCTGAAGTTCAGGTGCACCCACCACGCGACGAGGGTGAGGACTCCGACCAGAAATACGATTAGAACGGCCATTGCTATGAAACTGAGCCATTTGGCGAACAAGCTTGCGCTTTTATACCTGTTTTTTTACCCGATTCCGTCATACTCTTAGACATCAGTTGCTTCTCTTTATTGAAGAGCAACAAAGTCCAAACGAGATTGTAAAATGCCAAGTCAGCGTTATATCGCGAAAGTGTATCTACTCTTTGGGGAAAAACTTGTCAATTGAATTGAAACGAGGCAAACCTAAATTGTTTGTTTTTTCAGATATTATCCATGTTTGCCTTGCTTTACAAGTTCTATTCTATTTTAAAAAGATACTATATACATAGATATTTCTCAAGAAATATAAGCTTTTATTGTTTATTTCCTTGAAAAGTTAACCAAAATTCAAGAACTACATAAGAACTTCTAGCTCTTTATTAAAATATATGATTTTATTGATTTGTTAACCTACTTGATTTTATTTTATTAAGTTAAAATATGATATATTAAGATGTAATATATAACTGGAAAAATATAAATATTCTGGTTCATAACATTAATTAATGATCATTGGAACATTTTACACCAAGGCAACGAATCTGACGAATTGACCGAACCCGAAAGCAGTTCAGTTTGTACCTAAGATTAAGATTAACTTTAAATATTTTAAAGAAATATTAATGAACGAATTGGACATTTAGCATGATTTTAATGGAACATATTGTAATACAAAAATATATTCGTAGAAAATATCTGTACTTCAATCCTGTATGTATATCTCAAATTCAATTTATTTTGCCTTTTCTATATTAATTGTTATTTGATATAAAACGAAAAGAAGTCATCGTTATTATTATTTCTAAGCTTTCTATATTACAGCTTTGAATTATCTGTGGGGCTACTTTTATTGCGTTTTATAATTTCCTATGTACATGTTGCGGTTGAACTGCTTTTATTACTGATATAATGTGTGTAAAAATGTTTAGCTTCAAGATCGCACATAATATAAAAAGAGCAAATATAGGTTGCCTTTTTAAGAGAGTCTAGTTTTTCGGGGATTTTTGTTCTTACCAAAAACCTACACCTTATAAAAATATATTGAGGTAGGTTGGATTAGTATCAACTACCAATCAGAGCGTGGTATTAATATATATTGTTTTGTTAAGGAAAACTCTTTGTTTTTTGCTTTATTCTCTTAAGAGAAAAAAGAGCTTTCAGCGTTAAGAGAAACCCAGTTGTTGTCAAATAAATAAACAAATTGGTTTTATTAAATGTGATATATACAAATGCCTAATTAAGATACGGGCTCTCAGCTGCCAGGGGAGCTTTCTACGGATCTCAGTAGGTTCCCGAAGCTCGACGAGAACCAACGTTCTATATTGTCTTCGGTGCTTGTTTGTTATCACCGCACCCTAGCTGATGTCATGGCTGTTCTGGTTTACCTACTGACAGCTGTCGCTGTGCTGGTGGGATATCTATTACTGAAATGGCGTCGTACTTTGCAGTACTGGGACGAACAGGGCATTCCCTGCGAGAAGCCGCACATCCTGCTGGGCAGCTTGACGGGAGTGCAGACCACTCGGACCTTCACTGATGTCTGGATGGATTACTACAAGAAGTTCCGGGGATCTGGCCCCTTTGCCGGCTTCTATTGGTTCCAGAAGCCGGGAGTCTTCGTCCTGGAAACCTCTCTGGCCAAGACCATCCTGATCAAGGAGTTCAACAAGTTCACGGACCGAGGATTCTACCACAACACGGAGGACGATCCGCTGTCGGGTCAGCTGTTCCTGCTGGACGGACACAAGTGGCGTTCCATGAGGAATAAGCTGTCGCCGACATTTACTTCAGGCAAAATGAAGTACATGTTCCCCACGGTGGTCAAGGTAGGACACGAGTTCACCGAAGTCTTTGGCCAGACGATGGAAAAGTCACCAATTGTCGAGGTCAAGGACATCCTAGCCAGATTCGGTACCGATGTCATAGGCACCTGTGCCTTTGGTATAGAATGCAGCAGCTTGAAGGATCCGGAGGCTGAGTTCCGGGTCATGGGTCGCCGGGCCATCTTCGAGCAGCGTCACGGTCCGCTCGGAATCGCCTTTATAAATAGCTTCCCCAAACTGGCCCGCAGGCTGCACATGAAGATCACGCTGGACGAGGCGGAGCACTTCTTCCTGCGCATAGTTAGGGAGACGGTGGCGTTTAGGGAGCAGAACAATATTCGACGAAACGACTTTATGGATCAGTTAATCGACCTAAAGAACAATCCCCTGACCAAATCCGAGACCGGGGAGAGTGTGAACCTCACGATCGAGGAGATGGCTGCCCAAGCGTTCGTATTCTTTGGGGCTGGCTTCGAGACCTCATCGACCACGATGGGCTTTGCCCTCTACGAACTGGCCCAGCACCAGGATATTCAGGACAGGGTCCGAGAAGAGTGCCAGGAGGTGATTGGAAAGTACAATGGAGAACTGACCTACGAGGGCATGAAGGATCTGGTCTACTTGGATCAGATTGTATCAGGTGGGCTCTAACCGAATTTTGACTGTACTCTTTCCCTGATTCCTGTGGTATATTTTTTACAGAAACACTTCGCCTCTACACTGTGCTTCCTGTACTCAATCGCGAGTGCCTGGAGGACTTTGTGGTTCCCGATAATCCCAAGTATGTGATCAAGAAGGGCATGCCCATCATCATTCCCGCCGGAGCCATGCATCGTGACGAGCGACTGTACCCCAATCCGGACACCTTCAACCCGGACAATTTCTCGCCGGAACGCGTCAAGGAACGAGATTGCATTGAGTGGCTGCCCTTTGGAGAAGGTCCTCGCAACTGCATCGGGATGCGCTTTGGCCAAATGCAGACCCGCATTGGCTTGGCTTTCCTGCTAAAGGACTTCAAGTTCTCCGTCTGCGAGAAGACCACCATTCCCATGACATACAGCAAGAAGCATTTCCTAATATCGAGCGACACTGGTATATTCCTGAAGGTCGACCGGGTGTAATTATTATTTTTTAAACATATTATATTATTATATTTATAAAACGTAAATAATTTATTATAAGTGGTTTCGAGGTGCACAGGCACAGTACACGAGTAGTTATCATTCGTTGACTAGTAATTAACTGTTATCAACAATTGGAAATACGATTTCTGGAAGTTCGAGTGCAAAGTGATGAATGGATTATACGAGTTGTTAGGTGTAGTATCAGGGCCCCCTCTGATAGAGCCAAAAATACAAGGCGAACCAATCTGCTTTCATGATTCATGTTCATGTTCGTAATCAATTAGTATTTATATCCAACTGGATCAAATATGTTACTCCGGCAGTGTGAGTCACTTTAGTGCCTCGATATCTTGCTAACATTCAGGTTGATTCCGCCATCGGCGCCCAACAGAATGCTTTTGACTTTGTACTTAATTGGAACCGATGTCTTGGTGGGATGCAGCTCGAACTTATAGTTGTGGATGAGCAGGGCCATTCCCACGACCACCTGCATCCGTCCGAATCGCAAGCCAATGCAGTTCCTGGGACCATCTCCAAAGGGCAAGAATGTGCAGGCAGGTCGCTGCTTCACCTGCTCCTCGTCAAAGCGCTCTGGGATGAACTTCTCCGGCTCCGGATAGAACTCAGGATCGTGGTGGATCCCAAGGGTGGGGACTAGGACGCCAATGTCGCGGTCAATGGAATACTTAGGGTTGCTATGAACATATGGCTTGGTTGTAATGCGAACCAAATGGGCCACCACGGGATGTTTCCTTAGGGTTTCTGTTAAAAAGAAAAAGACTTTAGCAGGGTTTCTATGTGGTTACTTTTCTAGCTCACCATCAATGACCTTCTCCAGGTAGGTTAGCTCCCGCATGCTGTCGTAGTCCAGCTTGCCATTGTGCTTCTTTAGCACACCATCGATTTCCGCCCTCAGTTTATCCTGTACTTCCGGATTGCTGGCCAACTCAAACAAGGCGAATCCCATGGTGGTGGAGCTGGTTTCAAAGCCCGCCAGGAAGAATATGAAGGCCTGGGCGGCCAGCTCATTGAAGGTAATTCCGTCCTCTTTGTTTCCACTGTCGTACTTCAGCTTCATGTCGATCAGCATGTCCATAAAGTCGTTCCGGGAGACCTTGTTTTTAATGCGATACTCAATGGTGTCCTTGACGATGTTCATGTAAAAGTCCTCAACCGGCTGCAGCAAGGTCTTAATGCCCAATTTGGCGGATAACCTGGGTGCCCCGAAGAGAAGCAAATCCACTAGCCTGCCATGACGACGATCGTTGATAGCCGACTCTCCCATTTTGACGAACTCCGCCTTGGGATCCCGCAGGCTGTTGCACTCCAGGCCAAAGGCACAGACTCCGATGACATCGGCGGTGAAGCGAGCCAATATATTGGTGACCTCCAGAGTTTGCGGTGAGCTGGAGGAGATCTTCTCATCGAACACTCGGATGAGCTCATCGCCCACGTTCAGCACCGTGGGAAACATGTTTTTCATCTTGCCGGAGGTGAAGGTGGGCGTCAGCTTCTGGCGCAGAGTCCGCCACTTCTGGCCCTCGATGGTCGTCAAATTGGCCGTCAGCGGATCGTCCTTCTCGTTGTGGAATATTCCGCGATCGTGGAACTTGTCAAAGTCCCGGATCAGCACGGTCTTCACGAAGTCAATGTCGGTGACCACGAGGAACCGCTTGGCGAAAACGTAAAAGCCTACGAAGGGTCCATCAGTCTTATTCTTGTACTTGAAATAGGTTCGCTTGAGAATGTGCGACAGCTGCATCGTCTTCATCATTTCGCTGGTGTTGCCCAGCGGGATCTTGGGCGGATCGTGGGGAATTCCGCGGCGCTTCCAATAGGTGAAGGTCTGGTGCACCCACCAAGCGACGAGGGTGAGGACACCGACCAGTAATGCGATTAGAACCAGCATTTTGAGAATACTGAAGCGAACAGCTGCGAACACGTTGCTTTTATGGAATGTGCTTCGAAAGAGCTTTGGACTCTCTTATCGCTCAGCGCTACTACCTGTCCAGCATGATGAAAGCGACTAGAGGCAGTGTGAAATTTTGGATTCCGATCGTAACCGCAGAAAGAAGTTCTCTTAAATAAGAGCATTTGATTCTCTTAGGCGTTGTTAGTCATATTCATTAACAAACTGGACAATTATGGCTGTTAGTTAGGTAATAACAAAATTTAATTCCATATAATGTTTGCTTAAAAGTGTGATCTGTTTGAGGCAAATTTTTTATTGTATTTTGTAACTAACTCACCTATATATTATTTTCCAATCCGCCTTTTATTGAAGAAGGATAACTTTACAAAAATGCACTGTAGTTATGGCAGGGTTCTACTTAATATAAAAATTCATATTTCATATTCCGTACTATATAGAAAAGAAAATCATATAAGTAATTAAACAAGTGCAACAGGGCGAGTGAGAAATGCCAGGATGGAGATGTAAGGCTGAAACTTTAATTGTTAAAACTCCCATATTTATCGTTAATTTGCAATCATGCATTTAAAGTACAATATTCGCACAAACCAATTTGTTTTACTGTAAAACATATATTTCATTTTTTATGTACTTAAGAAAAAAGCAAACTACATATATTTCAATATAACCTGTTTAATGATATCACCGTGGAATCACGAATCAAAAATACATTGCTATTTGGAAATCTTCTCCACATTTAGATGAATCCCATTTAAGGCAGACAACAGGATGCTCTTCACATTGACCTGGATGGGTATTTCCGTCTGCGGGGCCACAGTGAACTTATATCCCCTGATGAGGTAGGCCAAACCCACGCAGGTCTGCATCATTCCAAAGCGGAGGCCAATGCAGTTTCGGGGACCCTCGCCGAACGGTAGCCAAGTGCACGAGGGCCTGGCGGCGATGGCCTCCTCCGTGAAACGCTCCGGCTTGAATTTCTCGGGCTCCGGATAAATATCCGGATCATTGTGAATGCCCAGAGCCGGGATCACAACCACAGTTCCCTTGGCAATGAAGTTCTTGGGATCCTCGGGCGAGAAGTCTGTTTCGGTCAGACGCGTAAGATGGGCCAAAACCGGGTATTTGCGAAGGGTTTCTGAAAGGAAAAGTAGGCCTTAGTGTTACTTTCTTCTTGCAAATGTGAGTGGAAACTGGTTTTGTGATGCGATCTTGGTTGAGTTCACTTTTGGCAAAAGAGAAACTCTTATTCTCCGACCAAAATCTTAACGAAATCAGTTTCTCAAATAAGAACTTCATCTTCACACTCACCCATTACCACCTGCTCCAGATACTTCATCTCCTTGACGCCCTCGTAGGTGAACTCATTGTTATGCTTGCCCAGCACTCTGTTGATCTCAGCCCGGAGCTCGTCCTGCACATCCTGGTTGCGTGCCAGCTCGTACAGAGCAAATCCCATGGTGGTGGAACTCGTCTCGAACCCAGCCACAAAGAAGATAAAGGCCTGGGCCAGCAGTTCGTTGAAGGAGAGACCGTCCTCCTTGTTGCCGGCCTGCTCCTTCTGGTACATCTCGATCAGACTGTCCATAAAGTCATTGCGCTTCTCCTTGGTCTTCAGCCTGTAATCGATGGTATCCCTCACAATCTTGGTGTAGAAGTCCTCCACATCCTGGACGTTCAGTTTCAGACGTAGGCTTCGGGACAACTTGGGAAAGCCGAAGAGGAAAATATCCAGGTAGCCTCCGTAGGCGTGTTCCGTGATCGCCCGCTTGCCCACCGTTACGAAATCCGCCCGGGGATTGTGCAAACTGTTGCAATCCAGTCCGAAGGCACAGTTGCCGATTACGTCGGCGGTGTAGCGTGCCACCAAATCGACGACCTCCAGAACCTGACCCCCGCTGGGGGCTCCGGATTTGATCTTACTGCTGAAGACCTTCTCCATTTCCTCACCCACCCTGACCACGATGGGGAACATGTGCTTCATTTTGCCCGACGTAAAGGTGGGCGTGAGCTTGTGACGCAGGTGACGCCAGCTCTGGCCCTCAATGCTGAACAGCGAGGCCGACAGAGGGTCATCGATTTCGTTGTAGAAGACGCCACGATTCTCGAAGTGATTAAAGTCCTTGATCATCACACGCTTCACCAGCTCCAGATCGGTGATCACGGCAGTGCGGGTGAAGAAGAAGTAGAAGCCGGCGAAGGGGTAATCCGAGTTCTTGTACTTCAGGTAATAGTCCCGGAAGATTTTGGCAATGTGTCGGGTCTTGTTCCAATCCTTAATGTTGCCGAAGAACGGATGGGGCACATCGTGCGGAATACCCCGACGCTGCCAATAGCCCATACGCCGCCGGGCGGCGAACAAGACCAGCGACACCACAATGGCAATCAGCGTCAGTAACAGCGACATTTCGGCACCAGGTTCCGTTCTGAACTGAGTTCCAGAGTCGGTGGCTACGACGTTTATAAGGGAAAACCACACTCTTTCGGCCTGCGAATTGCGAAATACGACTTCTGATACGAGTTTTCGTTGATAAACTCGTTAGCTTCGGGTTTTTGTACTCGACAAGCTGTCTCTCAAATAAATTCAGTGTAATTCGGGTGTTTGAACAAAGTAATAAAATATATAATATAAGAGAATCCACTCTATATAAAGAGAGAAACGGCTGGCTAAAAAATTAATGTTTACAGAAAGAGCACCCGCTCGCGGTCTTCATGATAAACAAAACAAATTACGTAATCGTCTTTATACATAAACAAGAACAGATCCAATTAAATTTTTGAAATATATAGGTATGTATATTTGTGTGCTCACTAAAGCGTAAAAATATACACTCAAATAAAATAAGATAATATTTAAGGTTTGAACAATCTAATCAAAGCCAAATACCTTCCGTTTGTAAGCTTAAATATATGCCAGTAATCATTAGTAGACATTAGTAGTAATTGTTATCAGACCACACGGTTAGGTTCTTACTTGGTGAAATAAGCATTTCCCGAATGATTTTCAAGAAAATCCGTGTTTATACCTTTGTACTTGTAGATAGCAAAGTTACCAAGCAAAAAATAATCCAATGACTAATCTATATTACTCGAAAAAAGGTAAATTACAAAGATTGAAAAGCAAATCTATTATATTATTTATAAAATCGGGTAAACAACTGTACAATAGAACACTATCTCCTTACTTGGCTCAGCTCTTGGACCTTCAGGTATATGCCATTGGCAGGACACAGCAGTATATTCGACTTTACAAACTCGATTTTGGACTCGGTGCGCGAACAGACGCTAAAGTGAAAGCTCCTCAGCAGGTTCACCAGACCAATGGTCGTCTGCATCTTCCCGAACCTCATTCCTATGCAGTTGCGGGGTCCATCGCCAAAGGGCAGCCAGGAGGCGGTGGGACGCTGAGCCAGCTGATCGGCCAGAAAGCGCTCTGGTATAAACTTGTGGGGTTCGGGGTACACGTTAGGATCATGGTGGATACCATACACAGGAATCAGCAGCATCTGACCCGGCTCTATATAGAAGTGACGATCACCCTTGGCGGCATACAGATGACGGGAGATCCGAGTGAGTTGTGGGAGGATGGGGTACTTTCGAAGGGTTTCTGAAAGAAAAAAAATATATAAGTGTAAATGCAAATACTGGCAGGATATTTTAATTTTAGTCAGAGCCTAGAATTATTTCTAGTTATAATTTCTTAGTGTAAAATCAAAGAAAAACGAACGTGAATTCTTATTCGAAAGTGAGTTAGAGCTTTTAAGGTATCTAGGTTTTAAAAGCAATGTAAACAAACAAATTAGCTAAGCAAACAATAGATTTCAAGAACTTAAGCTAATTTCTCTTTTTTTGTAGGGAGCTTTAAAGTTGTATCTACATTGTTAATTTTTTCTATAACAAACTAAATTTACTAATATTTTTTTTTGTAAATCTAGCTTACATATAAGATTTTCTTGACAAAAATAATTAAAAATTTTTAAGACCCTATCAAAACTCCACTTTAACCCACCTGCTATGACCAGCTCCATGTAGCGCAGTTCCTGCATCGACTCGTAGGTGAACTCTCCCTGATGCAGCTGCAAGGCCTCCTCGATTTCCCGGCGCAGCTTCTCCTGTAGCTCCGGCTGCTTGGCCAACTCGTAAAGAGCAAAGCTCAAGGTGTTAGCGGAGGTGTCGAAGCCCGCGGCAAAAAAGATGAACGCTTGGGCGGCCATCTCCTCGAGGGTAAGCTCTCCCCGCTGCTTCATCTCGATCAGCAGATTCATGAAATCATTCCTCACAATGCCCTGATCCTCCCTTTGGTTGACGGTTTCCCGAACGATGCCCACGTAGAAGTCCGTGATATCCTTATGTATCTGGCACATGCGCAGCATCCTAGCCAGATCGGGAAAGCTCTCGATGAACCCATCGACTAACTTGCCATGCCGTCGCTCTGCGAAGGCTCTCCTGCCCATAACGGCAAACTCCGCCTCCGGATTCCTCAAGCCGTTGCACTCCACGCCAAAAGCACAGCGCCCTATGACGTCGGAGGTGTAGCGTCCCATCAGATCCGAGATCTCAAGGATGCCGCACATGGCACTGTCCGCCAGCTCGCCGCAAACCTGGCCCAGCTCCTCGCCCACTTCGCACACCGTGGGGAACATGTACTTCATTTTGGCGGAACTGAACGTGGGCGACATCTTCTGGCGCAACGGCCGCCACTTGGGTCCATCGATGCGGAACAGGTGCCCTGTCAGCGGGTCATCGCGCTCATTGTGGTACATTCCACGATCCTCGAAGTTGGCAAAGTCGCGTATCAGAATCTGCTTGGCCAGTTCCAGGTCCAGGATCAGCACCACTGGTCGCAGCATCAGGAAAAAGCCCGCAAACGGTGCACCACAATCCTTGAATTTCTCGTACAGCGGCGTCACGATCTCAATGAAGTGCTTCGTATTTCTGAAACCCTCCATGTTGCCCACGGGAAAGTGCCCAGGAACATTGTTGATCCCACGTCGGGTCCAGTAGCTGAAGCGCGTGCGCACAAACCAAAAAGCCACGGCCAGGGCGATCAGTAGGAGAGCCACCACGTCCAGCATCCTCGCGGTTTTAACTTTCGACTAAACAAACGAACGAGCAGTCACGTTGCGCCAGTGGCTTCGGTCCGGATTTATTCTAATCAGCTGCAGCCCCAATGTAAACAAGCCCGCCACCAGATAACCTCCTCGAAACCAAAGCCGCTTTTCAGTGAAACAATGTGGAATCGAGTCATGGATCCCAAAGCTTTAAGCTGGGAATGGAGCAAGTGCAGGCGAGGGGAGTATTAGAAAAGGCCAATCAAATATATATGTATATATACACTTAAAAAACATTCCTACCCAGGCTAAGAATATTATAAATTCATATATAGATTATACATTTACCATATATATATCATTAAAATTTTACATTTAATATATTTTACATTTATATAAAGTTGTTAAGAACAAGTAGGAAATAAGGAGTCTTTGTAGTTGTGTACGCCTGTAATTCACTTTCACGTTCTTTACTTTTTGTACTTTTAATTAAAATTATTAATATAAACTTCTTCAGTTTCCAAGTATTCCAAGTATTTAAGAATGATTTTTTAATGATTTTTTTTATTTTCAATCAATTTATATGTTCTATTTATTTTTAATTTTATTTTTCCTTACTATCAATACGTATTACTGTTTTTATTAAAGGTTGAGAATTTATTTTTTTGTTATTTTGATTATGTATGGTTCTAAGGATTCCCACAAGGATTCACTTTAAATTCTAAACGATTTCCTTCGACTCTCAATAAATATTTATGTTTTGTGATTTTTGTATATTTTATTTACTTTAAATAAATATGTATTACTGTTTATATCTTAACCATTTTTTTACGTGGCATATTTTCATTTTTTTACCACTTTCAATCATAATAAATACGACTGCTAAATGCTCTAGGACCTCTAGAGTTTGCTTTGGCTTCTGGAGATTCCCATAAGAAGAGCCTTTTTGTAAATCGCTTTACCCAGATTTTTTCTATAACCTTTGTTTTTCTTTAAATTAATTATATTTAAAATCTCTATACAGCAAGGCTATTTTTTAACTCGTTTATTAATTTATGGTAAAGTAGTTTGGTTGTGTAACTTCATATTCCTTAACTTAAATTTAAATTTTGATTAATTAATTTCTTTAACAAAATCTTTAAAATTTGAATTGTATTATATATGTATGTATGTATGTAAATCTTGACGCATCCGACTCTGGTCACACTGTACCTGAATTGTGCAATAGCAGTCGTTATTTCTGGTCTTTTTGGCCAAATTTATTAATTAAACTGCAGAAATGAGCGGGCGTAAAATGGGGAGGTGGTTAGCCCTTAGTGCCACCGCCATGAGCGCCTTCTACCTTGGCTGCCAGGTGGAGCGGCAGAAGCATAACGACGGTTCCAGCAGAAGTCATCATCCTCGCCTGCCGGGATTGCCCACATTTGGAACCGTTTCGGCGGCCAGCCTGATTCCCGCCCAGGACGCGAACGTGAGTTTGGCTGCGACGCCTTCTCGGATTGGTCAGATCATGAAATACGGCTTCCCTGGACTGGATCACGTGCGCTCCCACTCCGACTACGTGCTGTCCTACGATCGCCGCAACCGAGTGCCCCATTGGGTGTTCGAGCACCTCACCGCCGAGTCCGTGGCCAAAAATGATGCCGTGGACCGGGCCAAGTGCGACTTCAAGCAAGACGAGAGCATACACCCCTTTTTCCGGTCTCAGAACACGGATTACCGCCGATCCGGATACGACCGGGGACACATGGCTGCTGCGGGTAACCACCGGCTGCACCAGAAGCACTGCGATGAAACCTTTTACCTGTCCAACATGGCGCCCCAGGTGGGCCAGGGCTTTAACCGCGACGCGTGGAACACCCTCGAGATGCACGTGCGCAAGCTGACCAAGATCTATGCGAACGTGTACGTCTGCACGGGTCCTCTGTACCTGCCACGCAAGGAGGACGACGGCAAGATGTACGTCAAGTACGAGGTCATCGGCTCCAACACGGTTGCCGTGCCCACCCACTTCTACAAGGTAGTGGTTGGCGAATCCTCCGACCACAAGCTCCACATGGAGGCCTACGTGATGCCCAACCAAGTGATCAGCAACGATACCCCCATCAGCGTGTTCCAGGTGCCCCCGGAGACGGTGGAACGCTCCGCGGGGCTGCTCTTCTTCGACCAAATCAACCGCAAGCAACTGGCCACCATTAATGGCAAGAAGGTTTAGACGAAGTCTTAGTTTGGTTTTAGTGTATTTGACCAGGGATAGCCCCTCGATTAATGTAATTTTTCTTCTTTTCCAAAGAACTTGTGGATTAATAAAAGTAAACAAGTAATACAGATATACATAGAGATGAGGCGCTGCGCGGGTGTTGTTCGTGAGGAGAGATAGCAAGGCGAGGGGATGTGAATCTGAAATCTGTCGGGTGTTGACTGACGTGCGGTGTTAGTGGATCGAGAACTGTGCTGCATCTACATGCCGCCCTCGTTCTTGGAGCGCACGTCGTCGATCTTGAGTATCATCTTGACGAGCTGCGTCGAGAGCAGGATCTGCTGCTTCTTCGAGTGCAGAGACTCCACCACATTGTGGCTCTTCATGTCCGAATCACCTGTCAGCATGCAGTCCACGCCCAGGCTGGGCTTCTTCTCGGCCACCTGGCTGGCCTTCAGCTCCGACAGAGTCTCGACCGGATGCAGGCCACTGTTCTCGGCCAGGGCCAGGGGAATGCTCTCCAGGGCCACAGAGAAGGCGCGGAATGCGTACTGCTCCAGAGTCGAAAGCTGGTCGGCCTCCTTGGCCACCGCCAGGGAACAGCTGATCTCAGCAGCTCCTCCGCCGTAGACGATGCGCGAATCCTTGACCAAAGAACGTACCACGCAGATTGCGTCGTGGATGGAACGCTTGGCCTCAGCGATGATCATCGCATTGCCGCCGCGCAAGAAGATGGTCACAGCCTTGGAGTTCTTGCACTCCTCGATGACCAGCATCTTGTCCTTGGATGTGCCAAAGGCTGGAAGGAAATAATATAAATTAAATTTGTTCCCCTTCATATTAACCAAGGCGGACACTCACCCATCTCCCGGACGAGACCGGCGCTGCCCAGCTTCTCAGGCGTAAGCTCCTCGAAGCGTGGCACAATACGACCCCCGGTGGCGATCGCAATCAGTTCGATTTCCGGACCACCGACCCATCGAACAGCCGGCAGCTCCTGCTGCAGCAACAGATGGTTGGCCTCGTCGTCGAAGCCCCACTGGCAGATGGCCAGGGTGGCGCCGGCGTCCTTAACCTGCTTCACCATCTGCGTGAACTTCTCCTGCTCATACTCGCGCAGCGCCCTGTAATCCTCCGCGGAGGTGACATCGAGCTTATGCTTGGTCTTGGGCTTCGGGGGCTCGAACGGGCAGGTGAGGATGGCCAGCTTGACGTTCTTTAGCTCCTTGGGCATCTGCGAGTGACTGAGGGTCTTGTCCACAATGACGCCCTTCACCAGCATCGAGTCCTCCATGCGACCGCCGACCTTGGTCTCGATCTTGATGAGCTCGAAGTTCACGTCCTTCTTCTCGATGTCGGCCACATTCAGCACGGCATCCACAGCCATCTCGGCCATCTGACGGTGGCACTTGTTCACGATCTTGCTGCCCAACGTGGTCATGGCGATCTGGACCAGGGGTTCCTTGTTATTGGGGTCAACGGGGAAGGGCTGGGCAATCGCATCCAACTGCTTAATGGCGCACTGGGCGGCCAATTCGAAGCCATCGGCGATACGAATGGGATGGATGCCCCTATCGATCAGACCCTCTGCCTGCTCCAGCAGAGCTCCGGCCAAAACCACAACGCCGGTGGTTCCATCGCCGATCTCGTCGTCCTGCGACTGCGACAGCTGCACCATCAACTTGGCAATCTCGTGCTCCACCTCCATCAGCTTCATGATGGTGGCACCATCGTTGGTAACGGTTACATCGCCATCGGAACTGACCATTATCTTGTCCAGACCCTTGGGACCCAGCGAGGTCTTCAGGGTGGAGGCGATCTGGCGGGCGGCCATAATGTGCGTCTGAGAGGGAGAGAGGAAAGGGAATTATTAATCGGGAAGCTAAGGGGCCCTGACAAGCCATGTAAATTGAACTTATTTTCTCTTGTAACGTCTGCAAGCGAGTTTCCTCCCCGCCTCCCCTTAAAATCAACAATTTTCACAGGGCGCGTGACTCAGCCGGCAAGACACAGAAAAACATCTGTGCGGCATTTTAACCTCAAAATCGCCCAAGTGACGTCAGTTTTGTTTAATTGTATGCGGCCCAATGCAGTGAAAGGATAAAAACACTTTTGAACACTCAGCTCACACTTCAGACAGGATATATCCAATATATCCATAATAATTGTCTGCCGCCATCCAATTCTAGGCCGGCTTCGGGGAACATCTGGAACATTCTATAGACGATGCGTCATTATTAGGGCTCACAGCGGTAAATGGCTGAAAGGAAAGCCCTCTCCAAGACATCCACAGCTCCCAAACTCCTTCAGGACACGAGCTCCACTCGCCGGCAGACAAAAGATCCCTGTTTCATTTACCTTTATGGCATCTGTTCCTGTGATGCGCTTCTGGCGCTCCTGGTCGCGCAGGATGATGAAAGGCCGACCATATTCGTCGAAGGCGAACGTTCCGGGAAAGGCGCTCATGGTTTTCGAGTTGAATGGATTGAGGATTCGCACGTTTTTCCAAGATTTGTTTTCCCAAATTCTTTCTAGCTTTCAAAACGAAATACGACAGAGCCTAAAAAACAACAAACGCGTGATGGAACTACAAACAGGGTGCCCGCACAATCCCCTAACGCCTTTCAACTTTCTAGTATTTTGGTCTCTCGACTTCGTATCGCCCTTTAAAACGGTGCTCACGAACACCCGTTCTAAACTATATGCCTCCTGCTCTCTCTCGCTGCTTCGCAAAGATGTTTTTCGTTTTCCGTACCGTACAAGAAAAATACTTATTAAAAGAACCCGCAAAAAAGACTATACAAAATCTTTAATAAAATACCGAAAAATACCAGCCCACCACTATAAAAAGAAGGCGGTGTTTGGCATTTTGATCAGTTTTTCGTCTCAGGCAGCTTAGAGAATTTTCGCCAGTTTTCTCCAAAACCCCCCAATTTAAGTTCGACTCGATTTTCAGTGCGTTAAATTGCAACCAATAAAAGTGAAAATGCCATCCAATATGAATAATAAACTGTAAGTAGTGGCTTCCTTACTGGTTGCCATACACAAAGAGAAAAAGTGCAAGTCGATTTTGTAGTGCGAAGAAAAGAGAAATGAAAAATGAAAAATAGTGTGGGGAGTCGCAGTGGACGACCCCTTTCGAATTGGTGGCTTGGTCTTGGTTGTAGTGGTTTGTAGTGTTAAATTTAAGTGTAACCTGCTAATCGGTGTTGGTTTATTTTTCACCTACATGCACACACACACGCGTTGGCGTGCAGCTGTGTGCGTTAATTTTTTTGGCAGTCATCTGTGACGCACACAGAAGAAACAACAAACGGAGCGGAGAAAACAATGAAATCTCTGCTGTCTGTTTGTGTGATGGCACGTTTCGTAAGTAAAGTAAACAATTGATTTCAACCGACATAGTGAAATTTAATTTTTTACTTTATTTTTGCCTTATTTATTTGTTGTTTTTCTGCTACGGCCAAGATGGCGCTCAGCGTGGTTGCCACCCCGTCGGCAGATTCTCATTTCTGTGTTGACTGTAAACACAAATAAATAACAACACACATTGGAGCAGCATCTGCTCCGCATTTTATCTTTATTAATCCCTTTGTTTGCAGGCATTGTATAATTAATTAATTAGCGCTAAAGACACATCACGCTGTGAAATCTGGCAACGCTGCGCTCTTTTATTTACAGTTTGACCCCCCATCCAAGTGGAGAACCCCAAACATGTGTGTGTGTTTTTCTCTATTCTTTGTTTACCAGGTTCGCTTCTTATTGGAATTTGGCATTTACCCAAGCAAACTTATGACTTATGCAATCAAATTGGATTAAGTGCACTGCTGCAAACTGGTCTTTACCGTTATTTTACGGTGCTTGGACCCAAGTTTGGAATTGCTTAGAAATGCTTCCTTTTTCATTTCTGCATGCATCATTATGTCATAAACAACCACATTCATAAGCACACACACTCGCAGAGTAATTGTGGTAAACAAGGGAAAATTCCACTCGCCAATGCACTTTGCTTTGTTTTTGTATGTGGCAAGCGAGATAGGTGAGAGAGAGACAACTATAGGCATACAAATATTGGGTCATCGGCTCGCTTCTAGCAGCTTCTTTCGCCGCATCCGCTTTGCCCTCATTTCACGCACTCATCTGCCTTACTCCCCTCGTTTGCATTAATCTTATCAGAGATCGTATCTCTTATCGGAGGCTCTATTGTTCTGCCACGGCCATATATATTCCCCTGCCCGTGTTTGTTTTATGACATATTTTCCTGCCTTTGCCTGAAATCTCGCTCGCATATGTACTCTTATTTTACTGCTGTCCCCTGTCTAAAGATAGTCTTGATCCCCTAATATTTGTACGGTTAGTACGTTACTTTGTGATGTGGTTACACAAGCCCGTCCGTTTACGTTAGCTTATCACCTGCCTTTTTATCTGGATACAATCTATATGGAGTACTATCTATCTGTGTATGTATACTGCTTGACGTTCTTAGTTTTCTTTCTACCTAATCTCGGCTTGCGGTGAACAATGAGAAGCTATAGACAAGGTTTCTCCCTCAACTGTTGTTTAAGAGGTTCCAAATCGGTTTAATCTTACTTGCCGGCGACACGTGATCGACGCTGAAAGATTATACCCTGAATTAATGTGATTGTGTGAAACAAATGCTTTCATAAGTCTACAATAAGACTCAATGACACACACGTTTTTATTGGAACAGTTAAGAACATAAAAATAACACCGCTTGACTCAGTTTGTTTGTTGTTTGCAGTGGCCATTTTTCTTAGAAAAGTGTGAGCCGTAACACAAAGCTTACAAAAATATATCTTTATTTTCTAGTCATGTAAAATGATTTAAAGTTTTAAAACCTCCTACATACATATGAATATCAAAAGGCTCCCTATAAAAAATGATTTATTAGTCTTGCCAAGATAAGCTAATTTTAAAGAATTTGGTTCACAGTCTGCCTTCTTATCAGGCAATCGAAAAAACCTACAATTAGTTATATTTATTCCTTTATCAGTAATCTTTAGAGCTAATTCTTTGACCTCTACTGTTTAAATACAAGTATTCATACATACATACATATATTCATAATGCGCACAGACAGTACGTCACGTTGCTTTTTTTCGCCACCTTTTCTCGCCGCATTGCCTTTCGGTATGTCGACCCCCTCACGTTTTGGGACTTTATTGGTATAGCGGCAGTTAGCGTTAATATATTGATTAACTAACATTTTCTTTGGCAAACTAACAAAAAAAAAAAAAGAAAAACATCAGACACGTGCCATAAATTTGGACTCGGACTGAAAGAACTCAGTTTTTATTTTTTGCCTAGTAATTTTTTTTTTTGTTATTTTTAGCCAAAGCGCCTCGTGTTATATTCAGTCAGACTGCCGAACTTTGTAAATACAAATGTTGGGCTCGTCGCCGGCGCTTTTAATTCGAATTATTTGCGCCTTATTTGTTTGCAATTCGCAAAATGCATACAATAGCCGCCTATGACGTGGAGGCAGAGGGGGGCTCTATTTGACCTTGGAACAAGATTCACCCCCATTTCAAATTCAGATCCATATCTGACCGACCACCGACTGTACCCGCTTTGTGTATACGTGTATATCTGGCGACTAGTATGTATATCTCGGAGGGGCCTCCTCCTAGTGGCGGTGAGTTAATCACATAAATGATGCCGCCACCGTTTGCATGTCGTCAGTCGCCAGACAAACGCCCAAAGCACAGCACAGCACCTCACAGATCAGCGAGAAAACCCAGGAGAGAGAGTGGCAGAGTGAAGCCGAACCAGGCCAGATACAGATCTTTTCGATGTGAATTCTAAGCGCCGTCGCAGGACCGATAGCAACGCAACTGTGATAGACAAGGCACACATAAGACAAGCCCAGATAATTGTACCTTAGATAGTGGAACTGCAGCTGTGATAAATCCTCAAGCAGAACAAATATTTAACTTAGCCATGATGACGACATCGAGCGACATGCCGCTGTCAGAGAGCCAGCAGAACATCCAGGGGTACGTCCTATCCAAAGCCCTTATCCTAATTAATTGGGGGCATCTTGAGCAGACGAGCTTTCAATAACCATTGCACGTGCCATCGATTTGGTCGATGATGCGATGTCGTAGACATTGCATATTACTGCCCATCCATTACCATAAATTGCATCCATTAAGAGCGATTTGTGCAGCCTGTTCTCTGTTCCCATTCAGGCCTCTATTTCGCTCAATTCACAGGCCCCTGCCAAGTGCGCAGTTTGTTGATTTAATTGGCATGGCAGAAGGGAAAACAACAAAATGCCTGGCATATTTCGAGCGAACTCTGCCGGCAAACAATAAATATACACACTCGAGAGTATATAGTATATATAGCGTTGCGTATCCATTTTTTGTGCCGTCCCCCACCACAATTGGATGTATGTATGTTCGATTAACACCTAGAACGAATTCAGATTTAAATGCGAATAAGTGAATAAAGAGAGCTGTCCGTCGACAGTCCAGTTCCACAATAACACTGTCATGGAATTGCTCTCTTTGTATAATATTCGACGTTGCTCTATCACACTAATCCCTGCACTAACCAAAATCCCGTTCTCTTGTCTGACCTAATACGTCTGTTGTCCTGTCTGTTTCGGTGCTATCTCCACGAATAGTGAAATGAAGAGAGCTATCCGTCGACAGTCAAGTTAAAGCAGATTGTAATACTGTCATGGAATTGCTCTCTTTGTATAACATTCGAAAGGCGACGACAATATAATCGGTGTGCTTAAGGATAAGTTCCTTGTAAGCGTCCTCTGGTGGATGGTGACTTATCTTCCCTTCTTCCAGCTGCAATTTTGCCCAGTAAGTCGAGGCTGCGTTTTCAAATTCAAGTTCATAATTGTGTATTCACGGCACTTTCTCGCCTATTAAATACTTTACAAAAAATCTGGAGAAGTCTCAGCCCGCCCGCTAATAATATAATAGTGCCCGCAACTTAGAGATTAAAAATGCCTTGGCTAGCAGCTTTGTGTTGGTTCCTACAGGCCGCCGCGTCCACGTCCGCCAGTTGGTCCTCCCTGCCAGGCTCCGCGTCCACCGCCGCCGCCCGGAGCCCCCGGAGGTCCACCAGATCCTCTACCGCCGCCGGGTGGTCCGCCTCTTCCTCTGCCACGAGCTGTAAAGATTAGATTCGTTTAGTACTTGCAGTTAGTCAAGGAAATTTACTTAGAGCAAGACTGTCGTAATTTGAAAATAATAAAGATTGCTTATAAATTTGTAAATTTACTTTGTTCCTTGAATTTTGAACTTATTTCACCATTTAACACTTTAAATAATAAGAAAAACATTTGATGATAAACTAAATATATATAAAGCCATAAATAGTCCCTTAATTGCTTCAATTACGACAGCTCTTGCATGAAAATAAAGTACAGCCAAAAGTGCCCGACTCACCCTGTGCGCGTAGTATGGCAGCCTTGCCTCTGCCCGCCGTCCCACCCAGTCCCTTGCCCGTCTGCTTCTTGAACATCGGGGCATTCTTCAGCATGTCCGGCAGGATGAGGAACCGGATCTTGGAGCCACGGATGTAGACATTCTCCAGGTTGGCCGTACGCCCGTCCCGGTAGGTGACCGTGATCTGTGTCATCTGGCAGTTCATGTTGTCCTCAGCCTCAATTAGCTTGCCGCGGTACACCTCGCCGGTGATTGTCTCGCAAGTGATTATGTGGCCCTCGGCCTCGTGCAGCACTTTGATGGGTACTCCAATAGACATGTTTAACTGATTTAATTTAGTTTTGAGTGAGCTTTGAATATATTTTCTGCGTTTTTTCCTTCCACGCTCTTAAATATTTCTTTTTTTTTTGCAAATGGCGTTTAGTAAATGACTGGCTCTGTTTTTCACACGCGAAAATCCCGAAAGTTAATGTGACCAAAAGTGGCATTCACCGCCATGTTGTGGTGAGTTTGCCGCGTGAGCCCAGGGCTGTATTTGGATGCGTGACTATCGTTGCGATCTATCGGATATGCTGATGCCGATAAGGCGCGCGTATCTTATCGCTTCGAAAAATAAACACAATTAAATAAGCGTCATAAAAAGTGAAGTAATTTCATTGTCCCGCTGTCGCTGCTACGCCTGCTGATAAGATCTCTGCTTTGCCGTCGTTGCCATCAGTTTGCCAGTAGCTATTGCGACGTTCAGCCAACAATTCTTTCACTTCAATATGATGTGGTAAATAATCGGGAAAGCTTGTCTACATGTCAAGGGCTTTTAAAAGTTGCAGGATTTTGAGGGTTAAAAGGACGCTACAAAATCGTGCTAGCACTGTCCACCGTCCACAGAATTTATTTAATAATTCTTTTCTCCACAGCGACCCAGTGTTTAGTAGTGGCTTCGTTAGAAGAGAGTTTAATGACAGCGGTATTGCCGATGGCAAGCTCCGCACCATCTCCACTTCTTCTTGCGCCACGACCATGTCAACTGAGTCCTACCGCATCTCTCTCGGCGTAGGGCCTCTGTGGTGGTCCTGATGTCCCTGTCCACCACAGAACAGATCACGATAGGGCATCGCTCTTAACGGGTAAGTATAGAATCTGATGTCTTCTTTATATAGGGCATTTCTGGAGATTAATTAATTTAATTTCTTTTGCAGGCTACAGCCGTAAGTCTTCGGTCGACTCGGCTGGTGGCAGCCTTTACGGGACCAGCTCCCGGGCGTCGTCGTTGTCGTCCTCCTCGTCGGATTGCTCCGACTCGGGGTCGCAGCCCGACATCCATTCGCTGTGCTCGGAAGATGACTGCCAGGAGGTGCTGCGCCAGATCTTGCAGCACGACCAGCCGGTGCAGATTTCCATCAAGCTGCATGTCACCGAGGACCAGTACACCAATTGGAATACGATTTTGAACCCAGTCAATAACTTGTTGTATGTCGCCCTACCGAAGACCCTTCCGCCGGCCGGCTCCAAGCAGACCTTCATTTCGCTGCTGGAGTTCGCCGAGGACAAGCTGGAGGTGGACGGCATCGTGATGGCCATGGCTAAGGATCAGCCGGACCGTGCTCGTCTGGTTGAGGCATTCCTCTTTATGGGCTTCGAGCCTCTATCCAGGAAGGCACCGCAGGCTCCGCCGGGCGCCAGCGACGACAACGAGAACAACTATTTCTTCTACAACATCGAGGAGTAGTTCGACGGCAAAAAGGGGACGATTTTCGCGAACACAACAACAGCAAGTTAAAAGCCGAGAAGTTACAAAAACATTTACTAATCCGAAGAAAACAATCTAAAGGCCGTAGTTTCTGCAAATCTTTATAGTAGTTCCACCTCTGACATATTGAGCCCCCCCACAATGTGTTCAATGACAAGCAAATCAATCTTTATCCACTCTCTTGGTGTTACGTAGTCGAAAATCGTTTAAAGTTGCCTTCGGAGGTAGTGTTTCAATTATGTATTTGGCCAGCCACGTTAAGAGCCTGATCGTAAATTATTACTATACACAACATATATAACCAACTTAAAAAAACGCTATAGAAAATGTTGAAAAAAATTTAAAAATATAAGAAAATGTAAAAAAAAAAATGTATTAATCCTAAGTTTAATCGTGAATCAATATTTTGTCTTTATGTTTTCGCTTTCTGTTATATTCACTTTATATTTCTTATTTAAACGTATATATATTTGTATTTGTATTTGTAATCCCATTTGTTTCTTACTAGAAAATATTTACCATATATTTTTATTCACTTTTTGTACATCTAAAGCGATAAGAAGGGAAAAAAGAGTGGAGGATGGAAGAAGGAGGAAGGGTAGAAAGGAAGGGAAACACATATTCGTATAAACTACTTTATATACGCCTGCAAATTCAGATACACTTACTTACGATATATCCAATATAAATAAACTTATTAACCAATAGATTCCACACCAAGCAAGCAAACGACAGCAAATCTTTTATTTATTCCAATATTTTTTGTATGCATCTTTTTTTTGTATTCCAATAATAAAACATATGACTTAACAAAATGTACCAAGTGTCGGTTTGATTAATTTTTCAAAATACATATATGTATGCCTATGACGCGCAGGGCAATGCGCATTATTATTATTGTTTGTTAGTCAAATATCTCGAGTGGCTCGGTCTGCTGATTAGGTTTCTAGCCAAGATCGTCTTTTCTTTCTAGGTACGAGGAATTTCCAGTGCTCCACAAATTAAGTCAATCCGATGGCTAATTGAGTAAATAAATAAAGAGATAATGGATAGATTAGCTTAAGCCGATATTTGTATGTATATATATATAGTATGGGGTTGTCTATGAGAGACTTTTCTTGATTCTCTATAGACCCTAGAAGGCAGAGCGTTATCAGAAAAGAAAGGTGCTATACAATTTTTAAATTGTCACCATTAAAATTATTTATTTGTTAACAATTAGTCATTGAATTGTGCGATGCAAACGCTTCAATTTTGATCTCTTATTTCACAAAATGTAAAAGAATTACATTTTGGTATAGATTTTATTCGAATTTTAATTATGACAAACCAAGTTGATATAAAAGAGACAGGGATATTGTTTTTAAAAGAGAAGAGTTTTTGCAAACTCAGAAATAAACCGGAAATCGAAAAAATCAGAAAGATCTTGTCAGGGAAAAGCTGTAAAGGGTGTTTTTTTTAGAACTAGCCCATTGCCATCAGTGTATGAAAAAGGATAACGATCCTTACATGGCATGTCTGTATTCGATTTTAGTGTTCTTATATTTTAAAGGTATTTCTTATATTAAAGGTAAGGACCTGACTTTTTTATGATTGGTGGTATTAATCAAAAGAACTTATAGAACGACCCTCACTATCGCTTCTTCTCTAAGTACTCTCAATAAAAAATAGTCATTGACTAATATTTGCTGCTGACCCAAGTTTTTATCAGCCAAATTATCTTAGCTGAAATAGCTTCTATATATGTACATATATATTTATATATATAATGCAATAACGAGAAATGTCTGATCATTTTTCAGCGAACTGTAAAGCGGGTCTCTTTCAGACAATCTTCTAATCTGGGCTTTGAATCCAGCCAACAGCTGTTCGTTCCCTGCTTCTCAGTGCCTGTCGTCTGTTCGTCTATTCAGTTTATGGGCGATAAAACTCTGGCGCTATGAAAGAGACAACAAAATATATACCCATACACACATACATATGTATTGGGGGGACTTCAGCCAGATAACGATATAACCAGCAGCGGCAGAGGTACCGAAAAACAGTCGAGTTTTCGAGTTCGCTGAGTTTACACGAACCACAAAGGCTTTGTAAGCGCTCTGAAGTCACTATCCCATCCCGGAGCTATCATGTTGAAGGTGGTGAGTCTAGTTCGACGGGGCGGAAACTTATCTTATCGTCGGAAGTGAGATAAGGCAGTGGTTCAAATTAATTTACTTTCAATCCGTTTCAATTATGTTTACCCAATATATTCTGATGGTCATTCCAGATTATTGTTTTTGCCATACTTTTGGTGGCCGTGGCTTTGGCCATGCAGCCCCTGGACGAGGATAACAATCGGAATCATCATCTGAACCACAAGCGCCAACTGTCGCAGCACCACCACAAGGGCCATCTGGCGGAGAAGCATCATGAGCTTAAGGAGCATCACAAGCAAGGAAAGAATTTACCCCACCTGGCAGCACATAAGATTCATGCTAAGTCCACCTCCCAGAGGAAGGGCAGGCAGGCCCATACGGAGCATGGTCACAGCCAGAGCCACCATCAGCATAAGCAGCAGCATCAGAAGAGCCACCACTCCACTAGTAGGAAGGCCAGATCCAATTCCAAGCACCATCACAAACGCCACGCAGGATCGCGTCGCCACTAGAGCAAAGCATCCTGTTTAAATCCTAACTTATGTGTATTTAAGCTGTACCCATCCGTATGCCAAAAATAATAAAATCTGAGCACTGAAAGTCAAGCTCACACGAATTTGCTATACAGTAAACTCTCGTTAAATTTAAAGTTACTTAAGATATGTGAACATAAAATGTGGGAATGTTTAGTTATCAAAAAGTATATTACAAAAAGTTATAGATTTATGGGAAGTTTCGATATTATTGAATATTCTAATGAAAGAGATTTACATATAATTTTTCAAATTTAGTAAATCCAATCTTTCTTAGCTTGTGATTAGAACAGAAAATTATTATAAGAGTTAAATGGAATAAAAATAACATTATTTAAAGCCATAATAGTTCTTAGTGCCAAAGCTTTTACGTTTCTTGCTAAAAATACTTATGAAACTATATGCAAATAATATTATTGCCAAAATATGACTGATCTCTTAACCGATATCCACTGTTATAGTCCGGCTCTCTTCGTGACCCCGTTTATAGCCCAAAATTGAGCATGTGGATCGTTAAAGATGGGTCCAAGTCCAGGTTCGGCGTTAGGTTCAGAGATGTGTAATTACGCTTGGCCAACCACTCGGCTAACTCTTCTGTTACGTTGGCGGCGGCCGGCAGGGCAGAGCAGGGCAATGGAAGCCGCCTCAATTTCTTTGGAAGCGCCGGGCCAAGTCCCCGTCGCAATCCGGTTTTAAATTTGAAAATAATAAACCGCGCACATGCGTACTTTGCACATAAAGTGTTTCTTTTTTGTTTTTATTGCGCTAAAGCCGGTGTTAATTGTGCCAGGGGTCAAAAACTTCAATGACGTCATCGTCGGACAGTGAAAGGGTTAACTTGCTTTTAGGAGCTTGTGTAATTTCTTTGGTTACTTAAGGAATTTTAGGTTGGGTGTTTAGGAACATAGTTTTGCATTATTGATTTCGGAATATTTAACCCCAAACTGGGTAAATTCTGGGTCGGTAGAATGATCCTCCATAGCTCCGATATCCGCCATAGCCGCTATATCCGGAGTAACCGCCATATTTATAACCACCACCACCATATCCTCCATATCCGCCGTAGTAAATGGGAAGTGGAGCCGCATAGTAGCCATAGCCAATGCTATCGGCAGTGGAAAGATCACCATCTGCAGCAGCCTCCTTGTTCTGAAAGATGATAATGCTTACTAAGAGGAATATAATGCATGGAAAGTACGCAACCTACCTCTATAGGTCCGGCGGATATGCAGCCAATTATAACCAGCGCAAAGAGTACGGAAAATAACTGAAAAACGTAACACATAATAGATTATAATGCTAAAATCCGACCTATTTTCTATGCCCTTACCTTTGCCATTGTTGTTGATTTTATTTGCGAAAATTCACGGGGACTCAGTCAGTATTTCGCTGAAATTAGCAACTTTTCTCGGTGCTCTGGTTAGAAGCGTTGTTGTCCGTAAACTGTGATCCCCATCGGTGGACCAACATTATTTATAGAGGGCAAAACATCCCGGAGATCGATTTCGCACATGATCATTGATTTGGCAAACATTCTGACAGTCTGGGGAAGTCGTTACCCCATGGGAAATGAGGTGTCTTGCATCAGGGTCAGATTAATGAAACGATTTGATCTATTAAGGCATAATAGTGGATAGAAAATATGATTTTCATGGGATTTTTGTTATAGTCTGATCATGTATGGGTGCGCTTAATTGGTAAATACCTAAAATTTTAAAGGTTTATTTTATCCAATATCCACTGTGGAAACAGAGAAATTCCCCCCAGTACCAGTCAGCTCAAAACAATATTGACGCACTTGCTTAATAAACTCGTAATAAATTCGGTTAACAAATTCGTTGACCAACTGAATCATTTGATTTAATTAGAATAATTAGGTAGCATTTGGCTTAATTTCTCTATTTGTTTATGTTGTCGTTTTTATAAATTTAGGCATAGAATTAGAAAAAGATTAAATTAATTAGTTCTATTCATTATTTTGTGTTATTATTCTTTTAGCTTGCTACTGTATTTTCATTAGACTTTTAGGGTAATTTTGTGGTAAAACGAGCTACTTAATTATAGTGCTTAATGTAGACAAATAATATATTTATGTCATTTATTATTTATTGTATTTATTCGTTTTGTTTGATTCCTTGAGTGGCGAATTTTTCAAATCTCATAAAATTTCCGATAACACGCTGGTTTGCGTGCTATCGCGATTTTGCATGCGGCATTTTTATCGGCCTCTTGTGCCACCACTAGAAATGGCTGCCGCATGAAAAAACGTTTTCGTTTTGCAAAACCGGTAAAACTTTGTGAATTGCGGCTGAAAAAACGTAGTAAAAGTGAAAATTAGGTAAACAAAGTGCCAACTAACTGTTGGCGAACAAAGTGCGCCACTCATATCTTGTGGGAATAACGATTATTGCCCCTTTTCGGCGGAGTGAAAAATATTGCGAAAGGCCGCGACAACCACGGCGGCGGCGGCGGCATTCGTTTTCTCCCCAGGTGTATGTGTGTGTTTGTGTGTCATCCTAATGCGTATTGTTCTATTTATTGATTAGGAAAAGGACAGCGGAACGATGTCCATTCCGCCGTACATGATACCGCAGAACGCCTGGGCCGCCCAGCTGATGGCCCAGCAGGCGTACGCGGCGGCCCACGCACAGCAGGCGCAGTTGCACGCGCAGCAGCAGATGGCCAACCAGATACAGCAGATACCGCCGCCGGGAGCTCCTCTACCCCCGCCAGGAGGCCATGCCAACGGCATTCCCACCCCGGCAGGACAGGGCCAGGGCCAGGGGCCCGGGCTGGGTCAGATTCCCACACCGAAGCCCGACATCCTCACCGAGGAGAAGATGCAGGAGAAGGCACTGAAGTGGCAGCATCTGCAGTCGAAGCGTTTCGCTGAGAAGCGCAAATTTGGTTTCGTGGACACCCAGAAGGAGGATATGCCGCCGGAGCACATCAGGAAGATTATACGCGACCATGGAGACATGACCTCACGCAAATATCGCCACGACAAGCGTGTGTATCTGGGCGCCTTGAAGTACATGCCGCATGCGGTGCTCAAGCTGCTGGAGAACATGCCCATGCCATGGGAGCAGATCCGGGATGTCCAGGTGCTGTATCACATTACGGGGGCCATCACCTTTGTGAACGAGATTCCCTGGGTCATTGAGCCCGTCTACATAGCTCAGTGGGGGTAAGCGTCTTGAGTGCTTATTTCCTTATAAAGTTATGCTCTAGCAGGTGCTTTCCTTTCCAGAACCATGTGGATAATGATGCGTCGTGAGAAGCGCGATCGTCGGCACTTCAAGCGCATGCGTTTCCCGCCCTTTGACGATGAGGAGCCACCGCTGGATTACGCTGACAACGTGCTGGATGTGGAGCCCCTGGAGGCCATACAAATTGAGCTGGATAACGATGAGGATAATGCCGTGTACAAATGGTTTTATGATCATCGTCCACTGGTGGATACGCCGTAAGTTTCAAATGGAAGATAGTTTAAAAATCATTAAATGGAACGTTTTTTTGGGTAGCTTTGTGAACGGCTCTACGTACCGCAAGTGGAATCTTTCCCTGCCCCAGCTGGCCACGCTGTATCGGCTGGCCAATCAACTGCTCACCGACCTGGTGGACAATAACTTCTTTTATCTGTTTGACCCAAAGAGTTTCTTCACGGCCAAGGCCCTGAATATGGCCATACCAGGTGGTCCAAAGTTTGAGCCGCTGATTAAAGACCACAATGTGGGGTGAGTGAGAGAGATATGCAAAAAGCTAGTAGTCAGTGTGTGATATATGTGTATTCTACCCTCTGACAGTGACGAGGACTGGAACGAGTTCAATGACATCAATAAGGTCATCATTCGGCAGCCCATCCGCACGGAATATCGAATTGCCTTTCCCTACCTGTACAACAACATGCCGCACTTTGTGCATCTGAGCTGGTAAGTGACCTCCTGGAGGTTTCCCCCTTTCAAATTTGATATCTAAAGTATGATTTACGTGGTAGTAACGTTTCCATGTGCAAAAGCATCGCTGGAAGGGCTTCATGCCACGTTAGATAAACGACCTGCCTCCCAGCTTACTACCAATTTTGCGATAAAAGGGAGGCTGCAATGATAATGTTCGTGGCGATTGAAGAGATTAGATCGTGACTGCTGATAGTTGCATACATTAAAAAACATATCTTAAGGTCTTTACATTAATGAAACAATGTAATTCCAATTCCACAGGTATCACACTCCCAACGTGGTCTACATCAAGACCGAAGACCCCGATCTGCCCGCCTTCTACTTTGACCCGCTCATCAATCCCATTTCGCATCGCAATGCCAACTCCAAGGTGCAAGAGCCCCTGCCCGATGATGATGAGGAGTTTACGCTCCCAGACGATGTGCAGCCCTTCCTGCAGGACACACCTCTGTACACGGACAACACTGCCAATGGCATTTCCCTTCTGTGGGCTCCGCGTCCCTTCAACATGCGCTCGGGTCGCTCTCGCCGCGCCATCGATGTGCCCCTCGTAAAGTGCTGGTACAAGGAGCACTGTCCGCCTGGCCACCCCGTCAAGGTGCGTGTGAGCTATCAGAAGCTGCTCAAGTACTATGTCCTCAACGCCCTGAAGCATCGCAAACCAAAGCCGCAAAAGAAACGGTGAGACTTATTTGCTTACTTGATTAAATGTTCTGAATCTGATGATTGTGTTTTCCTTTCCTTTAGCTACCTCTTCCGCTCGTTCAAGGCCACCAAGTTCTTCCAGACCACCACCCTGGATTGGGTGGAGGCTGGACTGCAGGTTTGTCGTCAGGGCTACAACATGCTCAATCTCTTGATTCACCGAAAGAATCTAAACTATCTGCATTTGGATTACAACTTCAATTTGAAGCCTGTGAAGACCTTGACCACCAAGGAGCGTAAAAAGTCACGTTTCGGAAATGGTAAGTTGCACTTTTTATATATTCGCATTATCTCCTTTATAAAGCATCGTTTTTCTAGCCTTCCACTTGTGCCGTGAGATCCTGCGTTTGACCAAGCTCATCATTGACTCGCATGTTCAATATCGGCTGAACAATGTGGACGCCTTTCAGCTGGCCGATGGACTGCAGTACATCTTCGCCCATGTGGGCCAGCTGACGGGCATGTATCGCTACAAGTACAAGCTGATGAGGCAGATCCGGATGTGCAAGGATCTGAAGCATCTGATCTATTATCGCTTCAACACCGGACCCGTTGGCAAGGGTCCCGGCTGTGGTTTCTGGGCGCCCGGTTGGCGAGTGTGGCTCTTCTTTATGCGTGGCATAACTCCCCTGCTGGAACGCTGGCTGGGCAATCTGCTGTCGCGTCAGTTCGAGGGACGACACTCAAAGGGCGTGGCGAAAACGGTGACCAAGCAGCGCGTTGAGTCCCACTTTGACCTGGAACTGCGTGCCTCGGTGATGCACGATATCGTGGACATGATGCCGGAGGGCATCAAGCAGAACAAGGCGCGTACCATTCTGCAGCATCTGTCGGAGGCGTGGCGCTGCTGGAAGGCGAACATACCGTGGAAGGTGCCGGGCCTACCCATACCCATTGAGAATATGATCCTGCGTTACGTTAAGATGAAAGCCGATTGGTGGACAAACACGGCTCACTACAACCGGGAGCGTATTCGCCGTGGCGCAACTGTGGACAAGACGGTGTGCAAGAAGAATCTGGGGCGATTGACGCGTCTGTACCTTAAGGCGGAGCAGGAGAGGCAGCATAATTACCTGAAGGATGGCCCGTACATCTCTCCCGAGGAAGCTGTGGCCATTTATACCACCACAGTCCATTGGCTGGAGTCGCGTCGCTTTGCCCCCATTCCCTTCCCGCCGCTCTCGTACAAGCACGACACCAAGCTGCTGATTCTGGCCCTGGAGCGCCTGAAGGAGGCGTACAGCGTCAAGTCGCGATTGAATCAGAGTCAGCGCGAGGAGCTGGGTCTCATCGAGCAGGCCTACGACAATCCGCACGAGGCCTTGTCCCGCATCAAGCGTCACCTGCTCACGCAGCGGGCATTCAAAGAGGTTTGTATTCGATTCAAATTTAATTTTTTACTTCAATTTACAAATGTTTGAACTTTGCATTGCAGGTCGGCATCGAGTTTATGGATTTGTACAGTCACCTGATCCCCGTCTATGAGGTGGAGCCGCTGGAGAAGATCACGGACGCGTATCTGGATCAGTATCTGTGGTACGAGGCTGACAAGCGACGCCTGTTCCCGCCATGGATCAAGCCCAGCGATACAGAGCCACCGCCATTGCTGGCCTACAAGTGGTGTCAAGGTGAATGAGATGAGAGCTAAACTGTGGCATATTTTTGACTCAAAAGAAAGCAGGGCATTTTGGGTGTGTGATTTGTGGCAAAGTGATGTGTATTTGATCATCCCCTTGTTGCAAACCTCACGCCAAAGATGGAGCCCGCTGTGCATCAAGTGAAGTGGGGAAAAGAAACCTTTTCGTCCCGAATCTAATCTGAATTTTAATCTCCTTGTAAACAGGCATCAACAACCTGCAGGAGGTGTGGGATGTGGGTGAGGGCGAGTGCAATGTGCTGCTTGAATCGCGATTTGAGAAGCTCTACGAGAAGATCGATTTGACGCTGCTCAATCGTCTGCTGCGTCTCATTGTCGATCACAACATCGCCGATTATATGACGGCCAAAAACAATGTGGTGATCAACTACAAGGACATGAACCACACCAACAGCTATGGCATCATTCGCGGCCTGCAGTTCTCCTCGTTCATCACCCAATACTACGGCCTGGTGTTGGATCTCCTCGTCTTGGGCCTGCACCGATCCAGCGAGATGGCGGGACCGCCACAAATGCCCAACGACTTTCTTACTTTCCAGGATGCGGTCACAGAAACGGCGCATCCGATTCGTCTGTATTGTCGCTACGTCGATCGCATTCACTTGTTCTTCCGCTTTTCGGCGGAGGAGGCGCGCGATCTCATTCAACGCTACCTCACCGAACATCCGGATCCGAACAACGAGAACATTGTGGGCTACAACAACAAGAAGTGCTGGCCGAGAGATGCTCGCATGCGTTTGATGAAGCACGATGTCAATTTGTAGGTGTTTCTTCGCTTTACAAGAAACTTATTTATTTACTTTAATTATTTCTTGTGATTTTGCAGAGGTCGCGCTGTCTTCTGGGACATCAAGAACCGCCTGCCGCGCTCTGTCACCACCATTGGCTGGGAGAGCACCTTTGTGTCTGTGTACTCCAAGGATAATCCCAATCTGCTCTTCAACATGAGCGGCTTCGAGTGTCGCATTTTGCCAAAGGTTCCTTTACACCAAACTTTCCTTTTAAAGATCAGTTTATAATTTAATTTGCTTTCCTTCCCTCGCAGTGTCGCACCCAAAACGAGGAGTTTACGCATCGCGACGGCGTGTGGAACTTGCAGAATGAGATAACCAAGGAGCGAACGGCTCAGTGCTTCCTGCGTGTGGATGACGAGTCCCTGGGACGCTTCCACAATCGAGTGCGACAGATTCTGATGGCCTCCGGTTCCACAACCTTTACAAAGGTGAAGTTTGATTTCAAATGCAATCGGAGAAGGTTTTCCTTTATTTATTCTTTTTTTTTTTTTTAGATTGTCAACAAATGGAATACGGCTCTCATTGGTCTGATGACCTATTTCCGTGAGGCTGTGGTCAACACCCAGGAGCTGCTGGATCTGCTAGTCAAGTGCGAGAATAAGATTCAGACGCGCATCAAGATTGGTTTGAACTCGAAGATGCCCTCGCGTTTCCCGCCCGTTGTGTTTTACACACCCAAGGAGTTGGGCGGTCTCGGCATGTTGAGCATGGGCCACGTCCTCATTCCGCAATCGGATCTGCGTTGGTCCAAACAGACCGATGTGGGCATCACCCATTTCCGATCAGGTGGGGTTTAGATCGTCGCATCCAACGTTCTCTAAGATGAGTTTCTTATGAATTTTACTCTCTTTTCAAGGCATGTCCCACGACGAGGATCAGCTGATACCCAACTTGTATCGCTATATTCAGCCGTGGGAGAGCGAGTTCATCGACTCGCAGCGTGTGTGGGCCGAGTATGCGTTGAAGCGTCAGGAGGCGAATGCTCAGAACCGACGGCTGACACTGGAGGATCTGGAGGACAGCTGGGATCGTGGCATTCCCCGGATCAATACGCTCTTCCAAAAGGACCGCCACACCTTGGCCTACGACAAGGGCTGGCGCATTCGGACCGAGTTCAAGCAGTACCAGGTGCTGAAGCAGAATCCCTTCTGGTGGACGCATCAGCGGCACGATGGCAAGCTGTGGAACCTCAACAACTACCGCACGGACATGATTCAGGCGCTGGGCGGCGTGGAGGGCATTCTGGAGCACACACTCTTCAAGGGCACCTACTTCCCCACCTGGGAGGGTCTGTTCTGGGAGAAGGCCTCCGGCTTTGAGGAGTCCATGAAGTACAAGAAGCTGACCAATGCCCAGCGTTCGGGTCTCAACCAGATTCCGAACCGTCGCTTCACCCTGTGGTGGTCGCCGACCATCAATCGTGCCAATGTCTACGTGGGTTTCCAGGTGCAACTCGATTTGACTGGCATCTTCATGCACGGCAAGATTCCCACGCTGAAGATCTCGCTGATCCAGATCTTCCGTGCTCACTTGTGGCAGAAGATCCACGAGTCGATTGTGATGGATCTGTGCCAGGTGTTTGATCAGGAGCTGGACGCCTTGGAGATTGAGACGGTGCAGAAGGAGACGATCCATCCGCGAAAGTCCTACAAGATGAACTCGTCGTGTGCGGACATCCTCCTGTTCCCCGCCTACAAATGGAACGTGTCGCGGCCCTCGCTGCTGGCCGATACCAAGGATACGATGGACAACACCACCACCCAAAAGTACTGGCTGGACATCCAACTGCGTTGGGGTGACTACGATTCACACGATGTGGAGCGCTATGCGCGGGCCAAGTTCCTCGATTACACCACGGATAACATGTCCATTTATCCCTCGCCCACGGGCGTGCTGATAGCCATCGATCTGGCGTACAATCTGCACTCAGCGTACGGCAATTGGTTCCCCGGCTGCAAGACCCTCATCCAGCAGGCGATGGCCAAGATCATGAAGGCGAATCCCGCACTCTATGTGCTCCGCGAGCGCATCCGCAAGGCGCTGCAGCTGTACTCCTCGGAGCCCACAGAGCCCTACCTGAGCTCCCAGAACTACGGCGAGCTGTTCTCCAACCAGATCATCTGGTTTGTGGACGATACCAACGTGTATCGCGTCACCATTCACAAGACTTTCGAGGGAAATCTGACCACAAAGCCCATCAATGGAGCCATCTTTATCTTCAACCCGCGAACGGGTCAGCTCTTCCTCAAGATCATTCACACCTCGGTGTGGGCGGGCCAGAAGCGTTTGGGCCAGCTGGCCAAGTGGAAGACAGCCGAGGAGGTGGCGGCCCTGATCCGGTCGCTGCCCGTGGAGGAGCAGCCCAAGCAGATCATTGTTACGCGCAAGGGCATGTTGGATCCGCTGGAGGTGCATCTGCTCGACTTCCCCAACATTGTGATCAAGGGCTCGGAGCTGCAGCTGCCCTTCCAGGCCTGTCTCAAGGTGGAGAAGTTCGGCGATCTGATCCTCAAGGCCACCGAGCCACAGATGGTGCTGTTCAATCTGTACGACGACTGGCTTAAGACCATCTCCTCGTACACGGCCTTCAGTCGCCTCATCCTCATCCTGCGCGCCCTCCACGTCAACACGGAGCGGACCAAGATCATCCTGAAGCCGGATAAGACCACCATCACGGAGGCGCACCACATTTGGCCCACGCTGACGGACGAGGAGTGGATCAAGGTGGAGGTGCAGCTGAAGGACCTCATTCTGGCCGACTACGGCAAGAAGAACAACGTGAATGTGGCCTCGCTGACGCAGTCGGAGATTCGTGACATCATTCTGGGCATGGAGATCAGCGCTCCGTCGGCGCAGCGCCAACAGATCGCCGAAATTGAGAAGCAGACCAAGGAGCAGAACCAACTCACCGCCACCACGACGCGGACAACGAACAAGCATGGAGACGAGATCATCACCTCGACGACGTCCAACTACGAGACGCAGACCTTCAGTTCGAAGACGGAGTGGCGAGTGCGGGCGATCTCGGCCACCAATCTGCACCTGCGAACGAACCACATCTATGTGAGCTCCGATGACATCAAGGAGACCGGCTACACCTACATCCTGCCCAAGAACATACTCAAGAAGTTCGTTACGATTTCCGATCTGCGGGCGCAGATCGCGGGCTATCTGTACGGCGTCAGTCCGCCGGACAACCCGCAGGTGAAGGAGATCCGCTGCATCGTGATGCCGCCGCAATGGGGCACCCATCAGACGATCAATCTGCCCAACGCCCTGCCCACGCATCAGTACCTCAAGGACATGGAGCCCCTCGGCTGGATCCACACGCAGCCCAACGAGCTGCCGCAGCTGTCGCCGCAGGACATCACGACGCACGCCAAGATCATGCAGGAGAACTCGAATTGGGATGGCGAGAAGACGATCGTGATCACGTGCTCCTTCACGCCCGGCTCCTGCTCGCTGACCGCCTACAAGCTGACGCCCTCGGGCTTCGAGTGGGGCTCCAAGAACACGGACAAGGGCAACAATCCCAAGGGCTACCTGCCGTCGCACTACGAGCGCGTCCAGATGCTGCTCTCGAACAAATTCCTCGGCTTCTTCATGGTGCCGGCGCAGAGCAGTTGGAACTACAACTTTATGGGCGTGCGCCACGACCCGAACATGAAGTACGAGCTGCAGCTGGCCAATCCCAAGGAGTTCTACCACGAACTCCATCGCACCTCGCACTTCCTGCTCTTCTCGAACCTCGAGGACGGCGGCGACGGCGCCGGTGCGGATCGGGAGGATGTGTACGCGTAGAGAGTGTTGGGTTCCTCTTCTACTTCTCCAACTTGCTCGTTTCCTCTCGTTTAGTGTATACAAAAACAATTTTATAAGCGTGAGCCCCTAGGTACGTTTTGTAATAATAAAATCCATTCTTTTTCCACACACATTAAGCCACACACCATCGTTACCATGGGAATTCATTTCTCATCCCACCAGTGCGGGGGACTCACTATTCATAACATTAACGCGAAGTATGCATGTCTGTAGGACTAAAATTAATGCTAAATAATTCAGTTTGGTTCGGTTTGGGGTTTTGTTGTTCCGGTTTCTAGGTACGTTCGATTGATGGCTGCTTTGACCCGCTTCTCAGGAGCACTTCCACAGCACAATGGCCAGGTTGCCGGCGAAGAACAAGTAGAGAATGTTCTCCGTCTCGTATGAGACCTCGAAACCGAATCCCTCGCCCACAACCACATGCCAATAGATGCCGAACTTTTTGTCCATGGTTTCCTTGATGATTTTGGCAGCGTGCTGTAACGAATTTGAAAGTTTCGAGATTAGTGAAGGAAATCTATATATATTGCTACTAAAATTTCAATAATTAATCTATAAAAAAAAACGTTTGAATCCTGGTAATGGTAGACCTTTCCCCTAAGATTAATAGTGAATTGTACCTCATAGTTCGATGCGTATTTCTCACAGGCAGTTATGGACAGTTCAATGGCCTCTATTCGCATCTCCTCGTTCATGTCCGAGTGCTGTGAAAGCCAAGGATTGAATTAGGATTAAAAAAAGTATATGCAGAGTTGTAGTAGTTGCTCCTCAACCAACCTTAACCAGTGGATAAACGTGTACGATTTTCTTCTCGCCCTCCTTGCCTCCTTCCGCCTCATCTGCCATGTCTGCGATTCACCCGACTCAACTGAACGGAATAGCTAGCACGGAGCCGTAGCTAATGTAATAAAAATTGAGTTAAATTCCTATTTACATGTGATGACACACAAGTCAAGGCAAAAGTGTAGGTTATATGGAATGCCTACCGCTGGCAGGTGAATGAATGTTTATGAATTCTCGTTCTCGTTTCTGCGCTATTGTCACGACAGCAGGATTGGCTTTGGCTGCTATGGCAATCTGATTTCGATTTCGATTCGCCTGCCAGGCTGTCGTCCGGAGCGAGGTTGACTTGCGACTGACTGACGATGGTACTCTCAGTTCCCGGCTCCGTTCTGACGCCAGCTCCATTAACTAGCAACCACAGGCGGAGTTTGAGCCGGAGGGGTATTAACACAGCTACCAGTTGGTGCGCGCTGCGATTGCGCCAAGTGTCTGCATGCGAAGGGTTCTCCCCTCCGCCGCTGCTTTCCTTCTGCTTCCTGCATCCCCGGATTGTGATTGTTGCAAACAAAAGCAATTTCCGTGAGGGTGCCACGGCGAGACAGACGACGCGGCGTCACCGTCATCATCTTGGCGGCAACCCCAATTTCTGCAACGATTTTTGCAACGAATGTGGTCAGTTGGGGGAGGAATGGAATAGCCAGCCAGCGGGATAATGCCTGGAAAAACCCACCCATTGAAATGTCAACAGATTGCCATTAAACTAAGCGTGAGCACGAATTAAAGGAAGTCAAATCTTGAATTTTAATTAAGGAAATTAGGAAATGCTTTAGATAATACAGAACCATCGAGATCAAAGGATCAACAACAAAAGAAGTGCGACAAACATTAAATCTATGAACTAAGCTTAGAACATAACAAGAAATCTTTAATTTATTTAATTATTTTCCAAGTCCCAGCACTCATCTGCTTCATCTCGGTCAGATAATACAACCTCCTGGGAGAGGCGATCGGACAAATCGTAGGGCTCCGACTCGCATGACTCCTCTGAGTCCTCAATTATAACGCAACCCTCCTCTATTTTCAATGATTTCTCCTGGAGCACTTCCTTAAGTATTTCCTCAGTTGCTCCTTTTTGCTGTATTCGTTCCAATAGGTCTGCAATTGGCATTTTAATTACGTCTGCATAGGGATCTTCCTCATTGTCAGCATTTTGTGTAGTCATCTTAAAACGATGCAGTTCGAACTGAACTTCATCCCAGATCTTCTCTTTTTCGCTCCTCGGATCCACATAAAAAGGATAATCGACGGCATGGATAAGCTTATAAGGAACTGAGTCCTCTGTTACAGGTTTCGCTATTACAATCAATGGATTCACCAACGGCATTTCCAGAATATCTTTACGCACAAATATCGCTATCTGCGATACATGACCCACGGACTCCATATCCTTGGGCGGATTGCCCACTCCCAGCAGAGAGAACACATAGTTTGGGTATTGCTCTACGATTCCCATGCACCAAGCCTTAAACTCCGCCCGCGTCCACTCGAACTTGTGATCCTCGTGACGAAATCCATTCGGTAGAAGAGGTCTAAAACGGGTAAAAATCACGTTAAAGTCAGAGTTGGGAGTGCTGAAAACGACCACTTTTGGCTGCATAAAACCAAAAATATTTGGTGGAATCTTGGACAACACATCGTCGTAAACGTGTTCAATGCTGAAAGTGAAAAGTGAATAAATATCAGAAGAATTAAAAATAAAATCGTACAACTCACAGTTCCAGGGCAATAACTGCATCGGTGTCCCGCAATTTCTCCGAAGAATCGGCAACGCTTCCCTGCAGGATCTCAGCGTGCAAAGGACTTGCACGTTGCCGTATATAGTCAGCGACCAACGGATTGATTACAGTGCAGGTTTTTTTTAGCAATGGCTCGTCAATATCGACCTGCAAATTCAGAAAATTTGAATTTAACCGCCAGCATACACGACAACGGAACAAAATGGAAACGGAACATTGGAAATTTTTTCTTTATTTTAAGTAATTTATTACTTTATTATTTTATTATATTATATTATTTTATATTATTTGAGATTATATATTTTAAAGATTTAAAAATATAAAGCAATCAAAATCCACCGAAATCGATACACTTACAACGAATCGATAGCAACTATTGCATCGACCAAACTATCGCATGTCCGGCCGATACAACCCTGCTGCTTGGCTTGCAGGAAGAATGTGTAATTATTACGAAAAGAAGAGTCAAATGGAAGCGGAAATATAGTGGAAAACGATTTGTGAAAGTGCAGCTGTGCACCGTTGCACCAAGTGAAAAGTGTAAGCATTGCCCCCAGCCAAGGAGCTGGTCGAACCACTGAAAATCTGTGGTGCACTTGGGACGGGGAAAGAAAACGACGAAAACAAGAAGAAGAGACGAGTAATACGTGAGAAAAATACACATACTGAAAAATCAATTTGACTTTGTGCCCCTGCACCTGAGTGGCACGTGAAATGTGTTATCTGGGGAAGCCCCCGCAGCAACCAAATATATGTGGGAGCATTTTGCTCTTTGTGTCCCAATGCCGGCCAGTAAAATCGATTTTTTTCGGGAGTCTGTATGTATGTCCGTCTGTTTGCTCCAGCCATGGTGGTGCGTCCGCGTTTGTTTGTGTTTGTATTTGTGTTTGTGGCTCGGCCCCGCTAAGAATTTCCTCGTTTCGGTAATAAAATACATCTGGCGTAACGCGAACCCCAACCCAGTGACTAAAGCATAGGGGATTTTCCCAAAGTTGTTAAATTAACTTATTTGTTTTGTTGTGTGTAAAAAATTGTTGTACCAACACAAGTGAGCAAGCGCTGCTTGTCGGTGTGTTCCATTTCATTTCGTTAAATCAAGATATCGATAGGTGGTCCTTTTGGAACATGCATTCTTTTCAAATTTATAACGTATATAACTTGATTAGAAAAAAAAGGTGCTGAGTAAATGCAAATTAAAATCAAATTGAAAATGGTGTTTAACAAACAAAACGATACTTTTAAACTTTTTATTAATTAGGGAATACAAAACTTACAATTGGCAGTAATTAATTAATATAAATTAAAATGTATCGATATATCGAGTTCCATTCCTAATACCGCGTTCCATGCCACTTAGTCCCGGTTTTTAAAACAAAACAAAAAACCGACAAATTGTGAAGCAAAAAACGTCGACTAATCTTTTAGCACAATAAGACTGGCGGATCTCCATAAAAACAATACCTGGTGATGCCCTCACTCAGTTTTTAAAAATAGTCTCTTACTAATTTCTGTATCGACCTTCTTCCGAATAAACTACTGACTTCAGGTGAAAGAGAATCGGCGATCAAAGAGGAATCGGACAAAAACAAACCGCAGTTGGCCGAACATTGGCAATTAACGCAGATAAGTTCCTGCCAACGCGCTTCGAAATCTTGAGAGACTGAGTGACAGCGAGTCTGAGGAGGAGTCTCCTGCTCCCCGTAAGGTTTTCCCAGATCCACATCCTCGCCAGGCGCCGAGATGGGCAAGCGCCTTCAAATGGAACGCCCGCCCACGGACCGCAGTGCTCGCAAGCGCAAGCGGTCGGCCATCAAGGCCGCCGAGAAGTGCCAGCGCCTAAGTGGCGGCTCGAATAGCGCCAACGGCTTCGATTTTCACGAGAACGATGACGAGGAGTCCTCATCTTCGTCGGGCTCGGCGGGTTGCGGTGATGGTGCCACCAACATGGAGGTGGTCGTCACCCCTACATTGATGCACACACCGCAGGCACGCAGTCTGCTCCTTACCGGCGCCAGTTTTGCCAGCGACCAGAACAATTCGAGCGCGACAGAATCGCCGCGTCCAGTTTACACGCTCCGGCCTTCAGTGGTCAATGGCACCATCCTTCGGGATGTGCTCTCAAAGGCCTGGCGCTTGGGAAGACCCATAGGTAATAATCTGCCAGTAGGCTCTCTTTAAACCATTCGTAATCCCCACGTCTTTCCACAGGCAAAGGCAATTTTGGTGAAATCTTTTTGGCCTCGGACGACACAGTCTGCCCGGCTAGCTCGGATACAGCTAAATATGTAGTCAAGATCGAGCCGCACTCCAACGGACCCCTTTTCGTGGAGATCCACTGTCTGATCAACACCTCCCGAACTAAGCGTAAGTTCTGTGTTTTCTCTCCATTGCATTGTATTCTCGCGCTAACCATGATCTTGTTTAGAAATATCCGATGGCGCGGAGGAAGCTGTTGCCAACCTGCCGACCTGCCAACAGACCCACCACGGCCTCAGGCAGGGTCCGCCTTCCGGGATACCCAGCTACATTGCCTCGGGCACACACTTCTTCGGAGATGCCCGCTATCGCTTCCTGGTGCTGCCTCGCTTCGATCGCGACCTACACTCGCTGATCAAGAACTCGCGGGTGCAGCAAAAGTCCCTGCTGGTGCTCGCCATTCACATCCTCAATGTGCTGGAGAATCTGCACGACAAGGGCTACTGCCACAACGATATCAAGGCGCAGAATCTGATGGTTTCCAAGTGCAAGTACCTCAAGAGGCAGGCGATTCCCCTGGGTGCCGCCGGCAAGGGCAAAGGCAATGGCTACGATGAGCACTACGAGGAGAAGCAGCAGACCACGGACAGTGGCAATAGCTCCGAGCAGGAGACCAACGATGACGAGTACTTCCTGAAGAGCGAGAAGTTTGCCCTGAAGCGGATAGCGGACATTGATCGGGCCGACGACGACGAGGACGAGGACTTTGATGATGGGGCCACATCGAACAGCAACAACAGCAACAGCAACAGCCTGGATAATTACCACACGCCGGTGAACAAGAACAAGCGGCGCGGACGCAATCCGGTCGAGTTTAGTGGCTCGAATCCGGTGCGCTCGTGTCGTCGCGACAAGCGCAACTCCATGTACGAGGAGATGGTCAAGTCGCACTACCTGCGCCCCACCAAGCGCATCAGCTACCGCGAGGAGTTCAACGAGGAGGGCTACCCCATCAAGGCGAGCGAGCAAAACAGTGATAATGAAACGCCCGAGTCGTCTGACAACGATTCGGAGGAGTTCATCCCGCCCTCATCGATACAACCTCGCCGTTCGGCCATCAAGAGAGGCAGAGGCGCTCAGGCTTCGAGTGCCAAGAAGTGTTCGGTGTCAACGCGGTCCACCCGGCATCAGGAGAAGCAAAAGAAGGAGTCCGAGTCCAGTGGCGACCACAAAACACGCGGCAGTCGGGTGGTAAGCAGCAAGCACTTGGACACCACCAACCCCACAGAGTACCAGTTCTTGCCTGTCGAGGAGGAGCACGTATTCCTCATCGACTTTGGGCTGGCGTCCAAGTACCAGGATCGCGATGTCCATCGCCCCTTTATCATGGACCAGCGACGGGCGCACGACGGCACGTTGGAGTTCACATCGCGCGACGCTCACCTGGGCGCCCACTCGCGACGCAGCGATCTGGAGTGCCTGGGCTACAACCTGGTGTATTGGTCCGAAGGCTACCTGCCCTGGAAGGACGTGGCCCAGCAGCAGCAGCAGGAGAAGGTACACCGGGCCAAGGAGCTGTTCATGACGGACGTGCCGGAGATGCTGAGCCAGTTCTACGGCAAGCAAGTTCCTAAGTATCTGGGCGAGTTCCTTCAGCAGATCGGCCAGCTCGCCTATCAGGAGCGACCCAACTATGGGCGATACCGCAAGATATTCATGCGCGAGTACCAGCGCCTCGGATTCGATCCCAGCCAGATGCGTCTGAGCAGCGAGGAGATCCAGCGCACCTGTGTCTCCATCAAGGACGAGGTGGACGGCAACAAGTGCGACATCTTCGAGCTGAACAACAAGATAACCACGAATGTGATGCGCAACTCGGCACTGAGCACTCCGTTTCAGGAGCACTCGCTCACCAATCGTGTTTCGCCGAAGAACCTGCGTTCCAAATCCAACAAGAAGACGGCGAAAAAGAAGTTCTCCTGGGCGGAGGTGCTGTCCCAGGATCCAGATCAAATCGCACGCGAACGGGCCGTCAAAGAGTTTGAGCGGGAGGAGTCCATCTGTCCCCTGCAATCGCGTCTTCCTAGGCGTTATGAGGGCAAGCCCACCTACGCCATCTTGGCCGTAGAGCAGAGTCGTCGCGACAAAGGATTGATCGTTCAGGATCATCATCAGAATGGAGACGAGGATGAAGACGAGGACGATGAAGATGAGGAGGAGGAGGAGGAAGAGAATCAGGAGACACATGGTGATGGACAAGAGGAAGAAGAGGAGGAGGACGACGAGGAAGAGGATGAGGATGATGAAGAGGAAGAAGCGGAGGAGGGTGCAGATAGCGTAGATGGAGAGGTAAGTTGCACGTTACAAAGGATCTCCCACATTTCACAACCAATTCTTTATTTTTCCCTGCAAGCAGGACGAAACGGATGGTGCGAGAGTATCAGAAAGTGACTGCTCTGACCATTCTGCGCCAGCCAAGCGTGGCCGACCCAAGGGAAGAGAAAGAGCCAAACGCAATATCAGCCACCTGCAAGGAGCAATCGCCTTGGGCGGCCACCCAAGAATGCGGGTGCCGTGAGATTTTCCACTACAACAGCGGCTGCTGTGAGCAAGAACCGCTCAACGCCGCTGTCAGCCGTGGCCAGTAACAAACGTGGCTGCGCCACACGCAAAGAGAACGGCACCGTCCGTGCCTCCGCCACCGGCGAGGGAGAGCGCAAACTGAAATCAAGCCGCTCAGCGGAGAATCTAGGGCAACAACAACAACAGCAACAGAAACAACAACGTAAGAAGCGGCAGACAACGCGCCGCTGTCTATATAAGACTGAATCGCATCTCGGCGGCGGGCACGATGTGGAGAACAATGCGAGCCTGCTGGAAGTGCAGAACCTGTACGGCGAATATGACGATGAAAACAACTACGGCAAGGGGCGCAATGTCCACTCGTCCAGGCATTGTCGCAAGTGATGGCCACAAGAAGATGACAGTTAGGAATAGGAACTAGTGACGACTGGAGTAGAAGAATAGACGACGAAGGACGAAGAAAAACAGAACAGAAGAGAACAGAAAAGCTGAACAGAAGCAACCTAATTCGTTTTCAAGTATTTTTTAGTGATAATTAAGTAACAAGAACGGAACCTACTTTTATGCATGTATACTTCCGGACCTGTAGGGCAGGAGATCCGTAGACACGAGCCACAGGAGTGAGAACTACGACATGATTGGTGGTTTTCCGTTTTTAAACAATAAGATTTTGTAAGCATTTTGATTTTGAACTCTCGCTCAGCACCCTAGGGATGATGGAGATGAAGATAATTGTTGAAATATATATCCAATATAGCCTGTAGTCCCCTGTTTGTGTGTGTGTTTCGAAGGGTGTGCCGGCAGAGAAGTGCTGCTCACCTAATAGGTTACAATTGGCCTTGATATAGCAAATCCTTGAGTTTTAATTTTGATTTTAACTTTTTTGCAAAACGTATGTTAGTTTCACTCAGATGTAAGCCCATTTCAGCCAACGTTTCATGCAAAGAGATGAAGGTACACATACTCTCCTCAACAAGTATTTAATATAACTAGATAATGGTTATTTCGTAAACATTGATACAAGTCTAAGCTAGGATATGCGTGTATAAACAAGTGGAAATCAATAAATTAGAAATGTATTTCCTTAAAAATTACTCCCAAGGCTTTTCTTTACTTTTGTTAACTGTTAAATAACTGATCTGATCTAAGCTCACCAGCACAATGGTTTCAATCGTCTCGATGCGGCGCATTAACTGGAAAAAGCGCATCTCGGCACAGCCGAACTCCACCACTTTTCTGATGTGCTGCGTCCAGCGTGGGTCTTCCAGTATTTGGATGGCAGCACAATAACGCTGTTCATACACCGGCGGATCGAAAATAATGTTGTCTTCAGTCATCGTCGTCAAGGTTCGGAAATCTCCGCAAGAAAATTTGTACGAAAACATTTTGAGCAAAATTGTAGCGGCTAGTAGGACCAATACAATAAAGGTAAGTTAATTTATAATTAATTTAATTAATTTAATTTAATGAAATAGAATTTCAGATGGGAGATACCTACGTCTTTAATGTAGGAGGCCGAGGCGGACGCGGAGGCGGACGCGGAGGTGGACGCGGAGGCGGACGCGGAGGTGGACGCGGAGGCGGACCCGGCGGCGGTTCTCCAGGGTGCCCCCCGCCTGCAGGGAAAGCAAGAACGCCAGCGAGTTCCTAGAGCGGCGGTTGCCGCCCACTCCTCGGGAACCGCCGCCGGTTCCCCCGCCTCGGCCTCCGCGTCCGCCTCCGCGTCCGCCTCCGCGTCCACCTCCGCGTCCGCCTCCGCGTCCGCCTCCGTGACCACCTCGGCCTCCTACATTAAAGACGTAGGTATCTCCCATCTGAAATTCTATTTCATTAAATTAAATTAATTAAATTAATTATAAATTAACTTACCTTTATTGTATTGCCAAAAACGTCTTTGTCAAAATTAGCGCAAATTAGCGATGGTTGACGCATTGCTTTTTTTAAGTCGATGATTATCGATGATTATTTATCGAAAAATACTAATCGAATATATGCCATTTGGCAATCAGTGGCTTTTTTGACAACCAATTTCATCAAGAAGATTAATTTAATATTTATATAGACAAATCGATGTTTAAAATAGCCATAACAACGTCATTAATTTAAATTTTGAAAGCTCTTCTGTGTTAGTTTTAATATTAATAAATCTGCATACTGTATTTAATATTTAAAAACATTAAAATTAGTTTACATTTTTGGACTTTAATAAATCTGTAGCTTTTCTTTTTTTGTATTACGCCTACAAAATAGAAATCCAAAAGAAAAACTCTGCCTGGGGCTTCTTAGCTTTCATAATATATTTGAATTTATTTATTTCAGTTGATGCATTGTTAAAATTCACCTCTACAACATTTTTCACTTAGTTGAAAACCTAAAAACATCGTTGTTTGCTTTTGTAATTGCTGTATTGTACGTTTTTCTTAGCTTTTTGCAAATGATTTGCGTCACTTTAAGCGCTAATTGGCTAATCGGCTTGGTGTTTTCTTCAGGGTTTTATTTTTTTTGTCTTACGCTTAACAAGCAGCAACAATCATTTAATTGACTTTCGAAATTGCACAAAAAGTGGGTTTAAAGATAATAAATAGCAGCAGGAAGAAGCAAGTGTACTAGATACTAATTAGCTTAAACTGGAATGCGAATGCCATAGCTGAGGATTAACAATCTCTAAATATAGGGAGATATATAGGATATAGTAAAGCACAAAGTCGTCATTTAGTTAACCAAGATACTGACAAAGACGTAACACAAATATATAATAATACTTTGTTGAGTGTGGTGGAGTGTGGAGAGCCCCTGGATATGCGATACGTAGTAACAATAATAGATTTAACTTGAGAATATCATTAAATTTATATATATACTTGGAGGCAGCGGCACCTGCAGTATATTTGATTATAGCAATGCGGATGATGTGTCCAACTGGATCGAGACTCGGGGCCTAAACTACGATGCTCTCTTCTATATAATAACATGCCCATGTATGTATGTACGTACGTATGCGTGTATATGCCTTGTATATAATATATTCTGATAAATTATTGTACTCTCTTGATATCATGTAATTGTCCAATTGCCCCCTCCCTCATTATTCGTCCTCCTCTTCCTTAACGTATGAGTATTTCCATGGCATTTCTTTTGGAGCATTTCTCTTGATCATAGGGTTTTTGGTTGAGATTACTGATTGATTGCTTGGATGATCATTGCCCGAACTTAGAGGGTCACATCGTGCTCCTCGTCCAGCATTTCGACAAAGGCCCGCGGCACCAGGCCCTTCATCAGACCCTGTTTTCCGTACATGTAATCCTCGTTAACCGGCGAGCATTCGGCCACAAAGATAACCTGTAGGAGGTGGCAACGAATACGTGATTATTCCTATGAAATGTGTGTAAAATTTGGGTGTCTGCTCACCTCATTCGCATTCAAATTAAGCTCGGTGTGATCCTTGGCATCGTATGAGCAGAGGACGCGAGCCCGCTGCATCTGGTCCGTGCTAACGTGCAAGGGCTGGCTGGGCTTGTGGCCCGACGAGGAGGCCGCATTGGCAGAGGAGCTGTTGTGGCCGGGACCACGGCCGGTGGGGCCGCCCGAGGTGCTGGACCTGCTGGCATCGTTCAGATCGAGCGGAATGTACGGTGTGGGGCCTCCCAAGCTGATGATGGAAGATGATGGCAGAGTTTAATGAGTTTTTGATATCGGCTCTAAGGCGACAATTGTGAGACTGTGGAGGGATGAACCCGACGGAAACCTGACTTGGCAAACAACCTATCTATTGTGTATAAACTTAACGTTAAATGTTAACTGGCGCGAGCGCTGCGGATTCAGATACAGATACAGATTCCCGCGCCTAAACTGTGGAAACGGCACTCGTGTCGAATTCTATGTGAAAGTCTTCAAGCAGGTTCTCTAAGGACAGATCGTGACCGGGATCTGCATCGCTATCTAGGGCTGGGCCCACTACGGAATCGGAATCACAGGAGTGCAGCGACACAGAGCTGGGAGGCCCACAATCAACGTCTTCGCTATTGATGCGCAGGCGTGGCTTCGGATGCTGCATCCTGTAAGACCACAAACACATAGATAACACATAGCCGAGAGCCGGGACGGGGTGCATGTGCATGTGCGGGGAGAGGGGTCTTTCGGTGCCTACTCGAGGGTCAAGAGTCGAAACACTAAATATATCCACACTCACTTGGCCAGCTCGCGCTGCAGCTGCTCCATGACGTCGCCGCACTGCTTGTAGTAGCGCACCTGGGTCTGGATGAAGGCATGTAGGTGGCGCAGATGAGACGCCTGCGACGTGCTAATCCCGTCCAGCAGCAGCTTGGTGATCTCCGACTGCCGGTCGAACTCGGCCTGGGCCACCCGCAAGTCGCGCTCCGCCTGGCAAAAAAGAAAATGGGGAAATTAGCAATCGATAGAACCAATTGGTGGGCCATAAATCTCAAGCTAGGTCAAGGCGTCGCGCGATACCTGTTCCAAGACGGCCTCTGGCGAGATGCCATCTTTCTGCAAGGTCCCGAGCAGCAGGGGGGGAAAGAAATGCACAGTAAAAGTGAGAAATCCATTACGAACAATTACCTAATCCTACCCACCCGCCATTACCGCGCCACAAACACCCCACACACTCACCGACTGCTGGCCGAGCATGCTGCGCGCCTTTTTCACGCGGTTCTTGCAGGCATCGAGGTCCAGGCGCTTGGACTCGAGAATGCCGCGCTCCTTGCCAATTGTCTTCATCTCGCCATCCAGGAACTTGCGCAGCGGCTGGGTGAAACAGATGCCCGACGTGGCAATGAAGTCGTGCTCGCACTGGCCCAGCTTCTGCTCCGCCTGGCCGGCCTTGATCAACGCCTGGCCGTAAGGCAAGTCCTGACCAAAGTCACCGCCCGCCTCGATCATATCCAGGGCCAAATGCTCCAGGTTGCTCAGACGCTTCGGCTTGGACTTTTCGATCTTCTCAAAGATAAAGTCCTCGACGCGATTCTGTGGATTGGGTATCAGCACCGATTCGGTGTCACGCACCAGCTTCTCCGTCCAGGTCTTGGTCACATCCGCCCGCTCGGCGAGATTCTGGAAGTGCAAGTCGTACTCTGTGCGCTCCGTGGTGCCCAGCTTCTCCTCCGTGAGCTGGAGACGTGTGCAAGAACGAGAAAAGGGCAAAAAGTTCTTGAATTCTTAAGTGCTCTTGGTGCGGGCATGGGCATGAGTTACGGGTATTCCCCCATTCCATGCACATCCCCATTTTTCATCCCACATCCCCACCCAAAATCATTGATTTGTCCGCCGCGCCGCTCACCTGCACCACTCTCGATATCGTGCTGCCCGCCTCCTTCACGAGGTTCTTGACGTTGAAATTTGGCAGATTTATGTTCATTTTCAGTGCTTTTCAGTGCTTTGTCGCCAATCGCAAATGCAATTTTCCTAACTTAAAGTTTAGCAGTGCCAAAATTGTTTGTATTTTTCCAGTCCCAGTTGTAATAGGACCGTAAGATGGCCGTTTAAATATACCGAACGGCTTTCATTGAAATATACCGAATACCAAATCTTGTCAAAAATTTTCGATAACTAAGTTTTTTTTCGTAATCAACTTTCGATAGTTTTCCATAGATAATACGATTATTCGATACGATAAATAATAAAAATTAGAAGAGGCGCCAAGACTTTCTATAACTTGAGGTAAGTTTCGCAAACATTTGCAAAATTATTACCAAAGTCTAATCCATATCTTGCATATTCTTTAAGTTAATATAAGATATATTACCAGCTTTTTCTTTGTTTATGACTTGCAATTGGGTTCGAGCTTTTTGAGTTTTATTAAGTGGCCTGCGAAAAAGCCCTGTGCGACTTCATGTCCTACAAGCTAAAGACCATTTGGATGGCGGGAATGAGATGACCAAGGACCCCGAGGATGACAAATCCGTATTAAATCTGGCCCTTCTCAAGCTGTTCACAATCAAATTTTGTCACTACTTTTATTGTTTTTTAAGAAATACACTTAAGTCCTAGGGGATACTGCTTGATGGTTAGCTTAGCTTAGTGAATCTGCTTCCAGAAGCCGCCGCAGTGACAGTGCTGCCACTTGCTGAACCAAGCCTTCAAAGCCGACGTCTTGGCTACCTTGCTGGCATTGTTGACGAACACAAAGCCGCAGCGGGCGCACCTTCGGATGGTGCTGGGTCGGGCGCCCAGCTGCAGATTACTGACGCCGTCCTTCACCGACCTAGCGAATACTACGTCCTCCATCTCCATGTCCTGCAGGCAGGATGGCTCCACCAGCGAGCTGAACTGCAGCTGTCCCGATTTCACAGCCGCGAATCCCTGAGCACTAAGCAGGGTAGTGGGATTGAACCTGCTGGGCTGAGGGATCAGCAGCTGTTTGGATAGCAGGCTGCACTCGTCCAGCAGAACTTCGTCCGGCTCGGCGGGGTTCTGGGCCAGGCGGGTGAGCAGGCGAAACAGGATGACCAGCACATCGATGTTGTCCATCGTCTTGGTGTACACGGGCAGGCACTGGGTGTTCAGCAGGCCCCAGATGCGGATCATGACCAGCAGCTCGCGCATACTGCCAATGGCCACGATGTCCCGGCTGATGTCGTAGCTGGGCCGCTTCCCCGACAGCTTGCTCTTCATCACCTCCTCGGGTAGGCTATGTAGCATATTAAGGGCCAGGTCGGTCACCCATTGGATCAGCTGTTGCAGGCTCTGCAGCATTACCGGTTCCACGGTGAAGTCCTTGGCGTCCAGATTAAGCATCACGGTGTCAACATCGGGTATGGATTCGGCCAGCTTCATGGCCAGATTGTCGGCGGGCCCCTTGTCCTGGCACCCGAGATCGGAGGGTCGCAGGAGGCTCTTGAACGTGGTGGATATAGCGTGCAGGATGATGAGGTTGTCGAACTCCTGCTGCTGCACGCGGCACAGGTTGGACTTGAGGGCCAGGAAGTTGGCGTAGTAGTAGTGCCGCACATACGAGGGCTGCCGCGTGAAGTTGTCCGTCAGCTTCTCCACCAGCGCCTCCAGACTGCCCAAATTAAGGAGGAGTACGTCGCTCGCATCGCAGCCGGTGACGATGCAGTACTCCAGCAGCAGCAGCAGCAGCCCCGATCCGGATCCCGAGGCCTGCTTCAGCAGCGGCGCCTGCATGGCATGCAGCTGGGCATAGCTGTCGAAGATCAGCAGCATCTGGCCGGTGGGTGTCAGATCGCCGCTGACGAACCGCACGCCGCCGCTGGCGTCTGAAACCTTCTCGAACTGGCTGTGCGTGACCTGCTTCAGCGTGTTGGGTTCCAGCACCTGGACACTGTTGTCCTGCAGGATGGCGTACACCTGGCAGCAGTCTGCCGAGGAAACGTTCAGGCGCGTCACACAGATATCCGCCAGGGCAGCGTTCAGATGCACCTTGCCCACCTGCTCCCAGCTCTCCGATTGCACGAACTCGTTGGGCTTGGTGTTGGCTCCTCCGCCGCCGCCGCCTCCGCCCTGCAACAACGCGTGGACGGTCTGGTGGCGACGCGTCAGCGTCCATTGCTCCAGCTGACTGCCGGCGCCATCAGGACATCCGTAGGCTATGAAGATCACATCCTCGTTGGCCACCCGCGTCCATTTCAGATGGCTGATCCTCCGCCCGTCCAGCGGCCCCAGAAAGATGCTGGTCTGCGACTCGGACTTGATGGCCAGGTGCTGTTCCAGGCCCAGTTCTCCCTCCAAGGACAGCGAGACTTTGAAGCACTGCACCAGCTGCTGCTGCCAGCCGCAGCTGAAGGCCACGCTGACCGCTCCCTTGGGGCTCGGCGTCAAGCTGCAGTGCTCGATGAAGCTGCGCGAGACGCCAATGCTGTGAAGTGTGGGCGTGAGCTCGAGGACTTCGTGGGGGGACCCCTCGGCACCGTTGCCTGCGGATGCCTTCTGCAGCATGGGCAGACAGAAGGCGGCAAGCAGGCCAGAGGAGGTCAGCAGGATGCAGCCCTCGCTGGCCACTCCGCCGAATCCGCAGAGCGTCGGCCTTTCGTCCAGGCGTTCGAACTTCTCCGCGTAGTAGGTGTGATCTTTCTTCTGCGGATTGAAGGAGACGCCCTTGCCGTTGTGGAAGAACTGAGCCAAAATAATGTCCTCGCTGGGCACGCTGGCGTGATACTGGAGCAGCCAATGGTTGATCGATTGGTTCCGCGGCTGCCAGATCTCCACGCGCCCACCGAAATAGCCCAGGAGCAGCTGCTCGCCGTTGGGACTCCACTGGAGCACGCTGATTAGAGATTTGGAGGAGCACACCTTGTAGTACTCCCACGGCGTCACGATGTCGCACACGTAAACATGACTGTTGCTGGCGCCCACGTCCAGACTGGAACCTGCCGCAGATGCGTCGCCGGAATCTCCACCGCCGGGCGCCGAGGGAACAATGGCGCTTTGCAGGGCGCTGAACGCCACTATATTGCGGGCGGACACGGAGCAGAGGACCACTTTCTGCGGGAAAACGCTGTCTTTGCTAAAATCTTTTCCCTCCACTTTGTATAAAATCGTCATTTTCGCACTATACAAAACGCTTGTTATGGTTTTCTCCAGTGTTGCCAAATGTGTCCTAAATTCAATTTTTAATCGATAGTTTGGCCCAGCCTCTGCGTGAAAAAATTATCGAATGTGGATTACAACAAATCTCTAAAGCATATTAATAATAAATTAATTTATTATAATAAAACACAAGTCTTCAATTTGTCATGAATAGGCCTTTAAACCGTAGGGTTTCAAATTAAATTAACGACTTTTCATGTCCCGAACTAATTAGTCGTGTGACCAGTCGTAGTTACCTGCACAATCCAATGGAGAAGTAATTTCCAGAACGGGTCACACTACACTCACCGCGTTGTTTACATCGGAAAATTAAATTAATTAATTGCCTGCGAATGTCCGTCGTCATTTCGAGGCAGGTGATTTGATCTGCGGCGGCTCCAGCAACATGTGAGTAACACTTATCTCGCTTCCAAGTACGATCGATTAAGCTCGACGGGAAGCCAAACAAAGCGTGAAAAGGCAAACCGGCTTCTGGCGCTCACAGTTTATTGAACTCTGGCGGCGGCGTACATTAACTTAGGGCAATAAATACACACTTCTTATGAACTAAACTAATTGGGGGTGGCAACGTGTGCCCGCGAGTCCTACACCAGGTTGGAGTAGCGCAGACCCTTGACGAGACTCCCGCTGAAACTGTCGCCGTCGGTGAAGCGAATCCCGTCCGCCTGGAACGATTGCAGGCTGCACGGATACTCCGCTCCGTAGGCGCTGCTGTCCCAGTGGATCTGCAGCTCGTAGGAGAGCTCCGGATTGAGAACGCAGGCCTCTTCCCGCCGCCAGGCAAGATGAAGATCGCAATTGTACTTGGTACTCTGGTTTTGGACGACATGGCTCCACACGGGTTCCGGGGGCGGCGGATTGTCCTCGCCTTCGGCGGGCAGCTCGCAGAGATGCAGGCGCAGGCATTCCCGGTACTCTGGCTGCGACACGTGACCCAATCGATTGGGCGTCAGCCGGCTGTTGAGGACCAGGCCCATCAGCGAGATGAAACGAGCGCACTTCAGCCGCAGACGGAACACCGGGGTCTCTGCATCCACCGTAAAGGGACGGCAGGCCTTGTAGTAGCAGCGTTCCACGGATAACACGGGCCCTGGGGCGGGAGCTGGCTCTGCCACAGTTGATGTCACGGACGACCAATGGCCGGTGGACTCACCGCCCAGGCCGTTAACCACCAAGTCGGCATCGTTTGGCTCGAGGCCCAGCTGCTCGCACTCCTGCCGCGTCCACTCGTAAACGTACCAGATGAGCAGCTTGTGCGGCTCCTTGCAAGCGGCAATTATGGCCTTCACGCACTCCTTGGACACGTGGACATAGTGCTCCTTGAGGTGGCTCATGTATTGGCCATTGTTGGCACAGCAGCGCATGAAGAAGGTCATGCAGACGTCGAGGAGGGCGTCCAGGCCCATGCAGACGCTCAGCTCCAAGGCGGGCAGGATGTTGGCGAAGCGCAGCTTCCGGGTGACGGCCAGCAAGGAGTCGGCGATCAGCTCTTCCAGCAGGTACTTCTCGGCCGCATAGTACAGTTCGATGCAGGCCACCAGCTCCAGTCCGTTGTAGTCCACGGCGCCCGTGTAGATGTACTCCACCATCACCTTGAAGATGGCCGCACTGATGTCATGGATCTCGATCTCCGGCTCCGGTTCGTTGTCCTGCAGCGGCCCAAAGAACATGGCCTCGAACACAGGACTGGCGGCGGCCAGGATCAGCTTGTGGCCCTTCACCTGATCCTCGCACACGTGGAACACGCAATCCGTGTGCTTGCCACCACGCAGCAGCTGTCCGTAGCGTCTGCCCAGAAAACTGCTGGCCACGCCAGCCTGCTGCTCCTTTCGATCCAACGGCGAGATGCTCATATCTGAGGGCCGCAGAGAAAGGTGGTAGAAATATGTTAATGAGCTGAGAATTCAAGAACCAGTTTCCAATTTGACCGCGTCACTTATGTATGTAGGAGGCCCTCATCAATCATTGGCGCAATTTCAATTTTTTGGAAACTAGAAAGCGAGAAGAGCCCCCCAGAAGTTGAGTTTAAATATTTGGTAAAGGAATGAAGGAAAGAAAGAAAACGAAACGAGTTTTTGCACACTTTTTGTTTGATCGCAAACTTGAGATTCATCCGAGAGTCTTGGGTGAAGGTTCTTCAACTTTTGTAACAGCTGAAATTGACTTAAAATTCAATGAAAATAAATAAAATTCAGAAGGAAATTGTTGAGGAGCAGCGCACAGCAGAGGCAGATGCACTACGTGAATAACCCTGAAAAAGGCCACATAAATGCTTCCAATGCCACAGGAAAACAACAAAAGTCTCACTGGCTATACTTCACTTCACCTTAAAGCCCCCACAAACAAACAGATTTTCCAAACACTAAACCAAATCTAATCGAGACATCACACTTTCTGTTATATTTGACATTTTATGGTGCTTATAATTAGAAGAAGGGCGTGCGCCATAATCTGCATGAGCGATAAGAGAAACCAAATCACGGCTGTTCGCGGACGTAACTTGAATTGAATAATATCAATTACCTCAGAGCTTTAGATTTTCTCAGTCATGGCCAAGAACGCGCTCTCCGACACACGCGAATATATCTCAGTGTGTAGACGCTGGCACACACGCGAGCCCAGCAGTGTTTTGTTTACCAATAAGCCAAAAAATATTGCGACGGGTGTGTTTGCCCAGAGTCTATTGCCGGCTCGGGGGTAAATATTGGTATATAGTATATATATATAACCTGTTTTTACAGATTTTACTCTAGCTAGGCGACTTATAAGGGGGTCTTATCAGGTGTGCAGTTGCCCCTGCAATGGCTTCCATTAAAAATTTTTTGCTAAGGGTGGCTAGGTAATAACCTAGGTGGGTGGTCGAACCCACACAAAGAGGTGGTGCTAGTATCCGAATAAGTCCCTGGCTAAGCACATATTCAATCAATTATATCTCGAAATCTCTGCTGCGCAAATTGTTTATTCAAATCTCTGAAAGGCGGCGCAGTTGCCGGTTGCATAAAGCCTTCCAAAGTACCTGATCCAAGGTACGCGACCGACCTAACTTGGCACCTAATTTATGAGATTTTAGAACATTGGAAATTCAGAAAAACAAAAAAAAAACACCATGTGGACACTTCCAAGAGAATACAACACACACCTTTTGGCACCGTGACAAATTCCAATTTCGAATAAGAACACACGAAAGAATCGTTTTAAATGGGTTTCTCGGGGAAAAGTGAATTTCACGCGGCACTCCTTGGCGCGGCTAATTGAGTGATGGCCTCGTCGCCGCCTGAACTTGACCGATATCACGACACCCAGCTGTTGTAACGAAGCCAAGTCTGGGAATGGCGGTGATCGAGGGAACTCGTGGGGGAATCAGAATAACGACGACCGTCGAGCGCGACGCGCCACATTCAACTGATCTTACTAAGGGGAAACAACGTTCTCTAACCAACCGGTCGTCCAATTTGTTCGGGTCTCTCGCTGATTCTCTCCGCGCTCTCAGTACTCTTTCGTAGCAGAAATGATGCCCCCGGCGCTTGTCCAGAAAAGAATTCGGAGCTCGATTCAGCTCATTATCAAAGACCCAAAAGGGGTTACTCGCTGCTCTATTAGAAAGTTCAACAAGGGATTGAGTAGAGTCCAGCTGCCCTAGTTCTGAGATTAAAGCATAGTTCCCATAGTCAGGAAAGTTCTTCACCAAGGACATCCTTCTGCTCCTTTCGCAAAGTCTTTGTTCAGATTCCCCTTCAGCCACAATTAATTCCGAAGCAAGAAGCAAGCAAAAAGTAGGATTCCCGGAGGATGCCTCGACTGGTATCTTCATCATAATGGCTGCTCTTCCACCTCGCCAAAGATTACAAATTAAACGTCTGCTTGGCCAACCTTGAACCCTTCGTCGAGTTGCCTCTTCTTCAGTTCAGCTTGGGAAGCCAAGCAGCGCGCCAAAGCACCAAAGTTATTTCTGTCGCCTCCTATACTCTGCAACTCGGGGTATGACTAGTCGAGGAACACAAAAAGATAAGCATTGGGTGTAATCTAATACATATTATCTAAACGTAGAAGTAGAATTAAAATGCCATTTGTATCTACCAAAGCTTATATTGTAGAGATACTTCCATATCTCTACCCCAACAGATTGACGAATTTATCGCTTTTAAAATCTAAATAAATATTTAAAATTACAAATAATGTAATTTTCATACTTCAGAGAGTCAAGTCCTTTAATTGATTTATAGAAAAAGAGCATTACGACTTCGACTTGAGGAAAAGTTGCCATGCAGCTGCTGCTGCTGCTGCTTTGGCTGGAAGTTATGCTTCTTGGGCTTTGGCGTGTGTGGCTGGCAAACAGGTAATGGTGGTCAAGCGGCCACTGGTCTGGAGGCTGGGCCCTCACGCACATCTCACACATATATATATATAGACCTCCAATATACCACCAATACTCCCATATCCAAGCACACACGTGTGGGCAAGCCCCTTCTTTTTCGTGCCTTCAACTAATCCATGCCTACGTTTCCCCCTTTCCCTTTCCAGCCCCCCTGTGATGCACCTGTCGCCGGGACACTTAAGAGTCGTTCTCATTCTGGCCCTGCTGCAGGAGCTGCAGGTGAAGCCCCAAAGGGATACACTCAAAGATCAGTTCGAGAAGGATCTGCTGCTGTGTCCAGCCTGTTTCGCAGGCCAGCGTAAGCAGTGCGAGGCAATCTTCGAAGCCACTGTAGAGCCGTCGGCCTGGAGTAGACTCCTGAAGGCGGTATCCCTGCTCTTCGATGAAAGGCAAATCTACTGGTTGGAGCTGAAGGAGCAGGAGGATCGGAGAACGCGACTGGTGGCCAAGAGGAAAGCTATTAATCCGATTAACTTTCAAAGAAATAACTTGGAAGAGGAGTTCCTGCAGCTAGAGGAGCGTCCGGGTGGCTTCCACCTCTGCCGCACGAGGACCGAAACTCCCCGATTTGTGACTTATCTGAAGCAGCGTGGACACAGCTCCCCCGGCATCTGGTTCTACTTGACGCACGATGTCAGTCCGCTGTTGCTGCGGGAACTCCACTCGCTGGACTTCCCAGTGCCTCGCCCGTATGGCTCCTGCGGCCTCACCCACTTCCAGGCCCATGCAGGACGCACACTGACACATTATGCGGAAGAGAAGGAAGCTATCCGCCTGGACATTGCCCGCCAAGTACTCGAATTATCGCTGAAGCTTACCTTTGGCTTTGCGGACTTTCGCCTCTACCTCACCGACTTGACAGCCGATAATTTGGCCTACGACGAGGCCAGCGGTAAGGTCACCCTCATCGATGTGGACTCCCTGGTGCTGGTGGATGCGACAAGCACGGAGGGACATGCCCAGAAGTATGAACCTTTGCCCGGCGAGGGCTTCACCTTTGACGTCTCCCTGTTCTGCTCGGGCCAGCAGCTGGATGCGAATGTGTACCAGGCGTGCCTGCTCCTTAGGGATTTCCTCCGTCCAAACGACAACAGACTGCAACTGCTCCTGGAGCAGTGTGTTAAATGCCAAGACAACCAATGTGATATGCGCTTCCAAGTCGCTTACGACTTGATCAAGCTTCTGGAGAAGACTCAGCGGGGGGGATTGGAGATCGAATAGAATATTTATAATCATACAACACACTTCCAGGACACTTAATTTACTCTCTAAATGAACGGCGGCCGCACTTCTCTGAAGAGTTTGCGGGGGATGGAGGGGGAATAACTTAGATAATATCACGTGGCACACTCAGAAAGTGTATGGAATTGGACACATGGTGTGTGATGTCCGTCAGCGTCTCCTTGTGCACACCCCCGAACAGGATGAGCTCCCCGTTGCCGGCAATCAGGCTCGAGAGGATTAGGCGGTCCGGTGCCCCTTTCAGCACTCCAAAGTTCTTGTACTCCACCCACTCGAGGGCGGGTTCGCTGCTCCCCAGGATGCCGGAGATGTCGCAGACGAAGAGGGACTGTACATTGCAGCGCAGCCGCTTGGGCGAGGGAGCACGCAGAGGCTGTTGTTGCGGAGGCTCCGCTTGGGCAGCAGCAGCGGCGGCGGCGGCGGCGGGAGCACTCCGTCGCGAATTCCGTATGGCGTTCATCTTCTCCTCCATGCGACGAATGCGCTCGTTGTGATCCCGCGAAGCGCTCCTCGAACGCGTGGGCACATTGAAGGCGGCCATGCGAAAGGGATCCTGTAAGGGGAGAGGTTTAAAGATGAAGCTGATTCTAAGGAGTACTTTCCGTTCCGGACGCCTCACCTCGTACAGCTCATCGAAGCGCTTGGGAAGCCGCGGCTCGTTGTCCCTGCATCGAAGAGCCAGATTTCGTTGCAGGCGCTGGGCAGCATCCACATCACCGTCCGCTGCTGGCGAGGGGGGACCATTCGGACGCACTGGGGGCGAGGGCACAGAGGGTGCTGGGGCAGGCGCAGGAGCTGGAGCTGGCGGGGCGTGCAGATCGCTGAGTCTGCCCGAGCGTGGCTGGTAGTTGTTGTTATTGTTGTTGACATTGCTGTTGTGGAGGAACTGCTGGGCCTGCTGCATGTGCTGGTTAAGAATGGCGCGCCTGTTGGCCAAATACTGCTCCTGTGGACCCAAGGCAGCCGCTCCGCCCGCAGCTCCCGGGCGTACGTTGCCGCCACGATTGAGCCCGCCGCCTCCACCTATGCCACCGCCCAGGCGGCGTTCCGGCATCGGTATTCGGTGTCCGCGTTGCGGCAGATTCTGTAGGGGATTCGGGGGCGGCGGTCCCCGGCCACCTACCACCGGCACCCGGCTCTGCTTCATCAACTGGAAGTCCTGCGGCATGTTGGGCGAGGGCCCGACGACCACCAGATAGTTGTTGACCTTGCAGCCGGGATTGCACCACATGTGGACGGCGCCGAAGCGCTTGTTGCGCACATTTAGCGTCTTCCAGCACCACACATCGCGCGTCATGTCCAGCAGCCAGGCGTCGGTGTAAACGCGATTGGCTCCGCCACATCCGCCGACGACCAGCAGGTGATTCTTATCCAATTCCACCTGGATCTGGCCGTAGCGCGGACTGGGCCGAGTGTTGCCCATGAAGAGCGGCTGCCACCAGCGCTGCTCTGGCAGATCCAGCACCCAGGTGTCATTCGAGTTGACGTTGACGTCGTCCTTGATCTGGTAGCCGCCGAAGATGACCATTCGATCGCCGTGGACGGTGGCCGAGTGCCCGGCCATGGGCGGCGGGCAGGATAGGGTGTTGCGCAGCAGCCAGCGATTCTTGCCGAGATCGTAGTAGTGCAGCTCGTCGAACAGGCACCACGGCTGATACGGCGGATGAAGCGAGGGATAGCGCCAGCCCCCGAAGAGTACCAGCTGGTCGCGCCACGCCACCATCGATGCGCTGCCCTTGGGCGATGGATAGGTGCCTGTGGCCACGGGTCGCGCCCAGCGCATGTGCGTCAAATCGAAGCGCCAGAGATCGTTGAAAGTAGTGTCCGAGGAGGAGCCACCGCCGAACACGTACATGGAGTTGTCCTGACGCACAGCCGAGTGCGCAAAGCGTCCGGCGATGAAGGAGAGCGGCGGTGTCCCCACCAGACCATTAGACGTTTGCTGCGAGAACACCTCCCAGCGCAGCCGAAAGTCGGTGAGTCCCTTCTCCAGGTTCAGCTTCGAGCGGCGAACGAGATCTGTGGGGAGCGGAGGAGCCTTAGTTAGAAGAACTCGGTGGTACACAGACCAACACTTACTCTTGACGATGCCCTGCCAGCGCTTGCAAACCAGGCTGCAGTGCTCCAAGTCCCCGTAGGGCGGCAGGAAGGTGAAGATGAACTCTAGGATCTCATCGGGCAGCGCGTTCAATTGCACAGTGTTTTCCAAGGTCGCCGTGTTGTCGTTCTCGCTGTCGACCTTGTGGCTGCAGCTGCTGATGTTGCACGCGTCCATGGTCGTCGGGTCCTTGAGGTTCCTCCTTGCTTTCGGAGAAGTCCTTCACCTTCAGATGCTGCACAGATCTGAGAACAGCCTTTGGGCGGTAGGTCCTTTCCCAAGTTGGAGGTAGCCCTGCACTGGAACAGAGTCTGGGCAGCGAGCTTCCAACGATTTATGGCGAATTTTGCGAGGAAACCAAAATAAATTAAAAACATTAACCCTACGTTTTTAGAGCTGCACGTTTGTCGATGACGGCGTATCGATAGTCATATCGATTTAGCCGCCGATGAAACAGAGAAAAATACCAAATAACATCGATAAAAGGTACTTTTCTACATGCCAATTGGATTTTACACATTGTGGTAGAATAAGAAATATCGCAATTTCGATATTTAGGAAAACAAAAAATCGTGATATAAATATATCATCTTTAGAAAAAATATCAACAACGCACGTGAAAACTTAAGAATGGGCGATAAAAAAGTTGTAATAAATAAACGCCTAAAGGGCCTGTCCCGCGAGGCCCTGGAAAAGCTGAGCCAGACGGAGCTTATCGACAAGATTGTCCAGCTGGAGGCCTACAACTTTCAGCTGCGAAACCTGTTGCAGAAGAAGCTAACCGATCAGGACAGAAACGATGAGGAGTATGCGGTGTTATTCGGAAATGACCCGGAAAGGGTGGTGCCCACGGAGGGGAAGCTGGCCGGCAAGCTGCAGAAACAACGTAAGTTTGATTGGAGCAGGTAAGTGGACAGACAGCCACCTCGCAGGACAGATCTTGCAGTGAAATCTGTATTTTCCAGTGCCCATCGACGTCATGTTCTGCTCAAGATCACCTACTTTGGCTGGGATTATCAGGGGTTTGCGTGTCAGGAGGACTCCAACGATACTATAGGTGGGTTCTTGGTTATCCCTAGTCCAAAACTAGCTTATCTTTCCCCCTTTTTACCACAGAATCCCACTTGTTTCGAGCTCTGACACGCACATGTCTCATCGAGTCAAGGAGCACTGCCAACTATCACCGATGCGGACGCACCGACAAGGAGGTAAGTGCCTTCTGCCAGGTCATCTCCATTGACCTCAGGAGCAAGCACTCACCGGAAACCCAACTCGAAGCCGCAGCACTGGCATCCGAAATCGACTATTGTGGACTTCTGAATCGCGTGCTGCCCAAGAATATCCAGTGTGTGGCTTGGATGCCACTGCGTAGTCCGGTTTACAGCGCTCGCTTTGACTGCGTTTCGCGCTGCTATCGTTACTACTTTCCAAGGGGAGACCTGGACCTGGCAGCTATGCAGACGGCCTGCAATCTGCTTGTGCGCCATGCGGATTTTAGGAATTTCTGCAAGATGGATGTTCACAACGGGGTCACGAACTACATGCGAAACCTGCAATCGGCCAGGGTGGCAGCTACCGCCTCCGAGGAGCATCTGTCCAATACAGGCTATGACATGTACTACCTGGAGATCCAAGCCAATGCCTTCCTCTGGCATCAGATACGGTGCATCATGGCTGTCCTGCTGCTAGTTGGCCAGCGAAAGGAGAAGCCCAGCGTAATCAGTGAACTGCTAGACGTGGCAACCAATCCCTGCAAGCCCCAGTATACGCCCGCCATTGGTTTACCTCTGAATCTCTTCCGTTGCGATTTTCGACCTACAACTACAAGAAGTGCAAACCATCAGGCAGTTGCTTGCGAAGCAGAGGCAGAAGACGACGCCATGGACACATCAGTCACAGAAAATGTAAACCCCAGCGAGTCAAGCGATCTCACCGACTGGATTTACAGCGAAGAAAATCTGCAGAAGCTCATTGAGAACACGCAGTGCGAGTGGACACAGTTCAGTGTGAAGAGCACCATGATACGGAATGTCCTCCAGCAGCTTGAGAATCTCCTGGCGGAAAAGTTCAAGACGACAGAAAAGGTTCAGGAACAAGTAATACTCCTACAGGATTCAGTGAAGCCGCGTCAATATCAGCCTCTGCTTGAACGCAAACGTTGCGGTAAGATCTTAAAGGTGTTCTTTGGGAAGATTTTCCTTATTTTCATTATATACCTTCTTACAGAGAGCTTGGAGAATCGCATTGAACACTTTGTGAAGAAGCAACGACTGATTGTCAAGGAAGACGAACAGAACACGGCGTGAATAAAAAATAAAGAAAACATCGGTAAGCCGATTTTCCTGTAAATTGTAACCTGTTTTTCTCGGTTAAGTTAAGTTAATTTTTGTATACTTTCCTATAAATTTGAACCTGTATGGTTAGTTTTTGAGATTCCCATTATGAAAATTCATGTGGAAGTAATTATAAAATACCAGGAGATCAGAAATGGCACCAGGTAGATGCTGGACTGTCCGTTGGACTATTTTTTGAACTAATTTATAATAAAAAAAATATAAATTCTGGTCGAAGAAACCTCGGTGAGATTTCTTCACTAAACTACTGGCTTTATATATTGACTTGGTAAAGGTTTAAACCGCGCGTAAAAGCAGCCGCTATGTAGTATTTCTGTTCCGTCTGTATAGCAGAGTTTTCCTTCTACTTAATTTGATATATTGATAAAAATTTCAGGCGATCATACATAGTTTCAAGTGTTTTAATCATGGTTAATATATATATTTAACATAGAACTTGTACAACTTGTTTCGAAGCTTAGCCTGGTCTCTACAATGGGGTAAATAATTTAAAATTGTAACTTCATACAATCGCTTACGTGACTATTTGGGATTCTAGATTTATTTCTATACGTAGGTTTTTTTCAGGGGACTTTGTACGATTATAACTAAACAATGGAGACTTCTCCTAGGGAAAGCCAAATATTAAACGTTGCAGGTGTGTCCATATTCAGGTGCTTGTCAATGGGTTCCGAGTTGGATACGTTAGTTATGTGCCCATCGACTTGGCTTTTTGCAATCTGCAAAGAAGTATTCGGGATTTAATTGAAGTTAAAAGAGGGTAAGGTATTTCTCAACTTACTTTCTTCTCAAAATCTTTAGCACAATGGTGCCTTCTCGCACGTTCTTAAAGAGTCCTATGGTTTCGGCATGGCTCATGCCCTGCACCGAGTTGCCATTGATCTCCACGATCTCGTCGCCTGTGTGGGTTATTATTTTGTTAATTATATTATTTAATTTAATCCCTAGATTTGAACTTAGCTTACCCGCTTGCAGAGTGCCATCGTCGGCTGCCTGGCCCGTGGGAAACACCGTCTTGACAAAGATGCCCATGTTACCCTTGGGCGAATCCCGTCCACCCACAATGCTAAAGCCCAGGGACTTTAGCCCAGGTCCCTTAAAGAAGGTGATGGTCTTGGGCGTGCAGCGACCACTGCCTGAAATAAATTATATTAATTAGTATTTCAGGAGTTCAAGAGCTGGCCTTAGTGAGGGAAATTGTTGATGTATGATTTTGCATAAATAGGAATTAATTCATCAGACATCTCTACATTTATTAGGTTTTATTTGGGGTTATTTGATTCTCACCCTCGCTCATAGAGGCGCGTATGACCTCCGCCATTTCCTCGTCGCGTATGGTTAGCTTGGCTACCGGCAACGAAGGACGATGATGCATGAGTGCAGCGGCTGGTGGCGCCAGCGAAGTGGCGCCCGCTGATGTGGATGCTGATGCTGGTGAGGATGAGGAGGCATTAACATAGGGATTAGGCGAAAACAATGAGACGCTCTTTGGCGAGTGCTTGATGTAGAGTGATGTGTGTTGTGGTGTCGCTGGCTGCTGCGGCGGCTGGCTGTTAGTGAGATCAGTTGTGTTGGCGGCGACGGTAACTGGAGAGGATGGGGTGTTAGGAGCAGCCTCGCCCGCGGTTAGACTGTTAGGCGGCGCCTGCATGAACAGGCTGAGCCGCGACGAGCTCAGACGCGAGTGGGCAAACCGGAGCGAGCGATAGTGCGAGTTCGTCAGGTTAATGGAGTTCCTGGCGTAGTGGGTGCGCTGGCCAAACTGCTGCGGATTGGGGGATCCGGCGAGAGCAGCGCCCTCGGAGCAGCGCTTGCGGGCCAGCAGCTGCCACTTCTCGTCATCCGCCAGCGAGGAGGCCACGCACACGCTCGCCGCCCGATTGGTATAGACCGGCGTGTAGGAGTCGTTGTTAGGGGGGTCACTGTCGTTATCCAAAAACCTTTGGTGTTGCTGGTGGTTAGGGGAGGAGGAGCAGCTGCTGCTGCTGCTGCTGCTGCCAAAGAGCGGGGTCGGTGTTAGAGCCAAGCTGCTGCGCTGACCTGAGGAGCTGCGTGCCCGCCGGCGCAGGAGCTCGTGCTCGGGGGCGCTCACGTCCAGCGAGTGCCGGGGCGTGGAGCTGCGGCGGTGCTGCATCAGCGGCATGGGCGTGGGAAGGGTGCTGACGCTGGCCATGGACCGGGCATCGCACTGATCCTCGCCCTGTTCCTGCTCCTGCTCCGCCTGGCTGCGCATCTGGAGACTCTGCATGCTGGTGAGACTATCGGTGCTTTGGGTGCGCTGCACATAGCTCAGCCTGTGCCGCTGCCCGCTCATCCCGTCGATCCGGATTTTGGTGTAGAAGTCTGTGACCGTGGTCACCTCGTCGTGGGCGATCACCAGGTCGATGCAGTTGTCCACGAAGCTGCTGAGCAGGCGCTGGACCTCGGCAAAGGACTGGATGCCCCGCAGGTGCTTGCCATTCACGTTGACGATCTCATCGCCCAGGCGCAGGCGACCGTCCCTGGAGGGAAAACAAGGATATTAAGATTGAAGATGAATCTTTTATTACCCGAAGGGATACTCACTTTTGCGCCATGCCATAGGGCTCCAGCTCCACGATGAGATACCGGAACTGCTGCTCATTGCTGTTGGTCATCACCGTCTTGGGCGAGAGCACGATCCCGATGTAGTCCTCCTGGCACTTGCGCTCCAGCTTCAGTTGCCTGAACCGCCGCCGGATCGTCTCCGTCTCGTAGTCGTAGTTGTAGCCACCCAGGGAGACGGGGGCACTGCAGATGCTGCTGTTCCTGGCCGAAGAGGCGGGTCCTAGTCCCAGGCCCAGGCCCATGCCCATGCCCACGCCCTCGGAGGAGCTGAGGGAGATCAGCGAGTTGCGCTTGAGTGTGCCCGAGGCAATAGATTCGGTATCTCCGCCGGAGATGCTCAGATTATTGCCCATCCGGGCTCCTCCCGTGGCGCCGCCGTCGCTGTCGTAGCCGGACTCGTTCGAACTCAGACAACTACTTAATCTTTGGTAAAGTGGTTCCCAGTCCTTGGAGGTGATGCTGTCGTTGCGGGAGACATTGCCCAGCATCGCCTGCTCGGGAGAGCGGCGTTGGGGTAGCGGCGACGCGGCCTGTATCTGCTCCTGTTGCTGCTGGAGAAGATCCCGCTGATGCTGCTGCTCCCTCTGCTGCTTCAGGTGACCCTGTCCCTGACCATGGTTCTCCTCGGGCAGCACGGACAGCCGCGAGCGAAGGAAGGCATAGGGAAAGGCCCCACGGCGCGAGGGATCATGCTGCGCCGCAGAGCCCCCTGCAGATGCTCCTCCTCCACCACCTCCTCCGCTGGGTGGGGATCCCAGACTGGTGGTGGCAGCACTGCCACTGCTAGTGCTCGCCGTCAGGCAACTGCTCACCTTGGCAATGTCATCGCAGCTACTGGATTTGAGGCTGGCGATCCTCGGCAGACGCTGCTCCCGCTGCTCGCGCTGGAGATTCAGACCCTCGGTGGGATCATCGCACTTGACGTAGGAGCAGCTGGACAGCTGGCTGGTGGAGCTGCTCCTGTACAGCGTGGTGGCAGCTGGCGCAGCCTGCTGTGCCGCCTCCGAGGCCTTGAGCAGGTTGTGGGAGCGATGGTTCAGCATGCCGGTGGATCCGATCCGATGGAAGAAGTTCTTCAGCGCCTTCTGTGGGCGGGCGGCCGCCTGGAACTGATGCGTGGGCGTTGACTGGGCACTCTGGCTCTGGCTATGGCCCACATCCTGGACCGACTGCTGCTGGCCCTGCTGGTGACGCTGCTTGATGGTCTCAATGGGGCCCGACTTGCACTTCTTGAGCGTGTTGCTCTGATGATGGCCGCCGCCGCCAGTGGGTGAGGGCGAGGCCGAGGACTTGGCCGTGGACCCACTGGACGCACTCTTGTGGTGCGTTGGCGAGTGGAAGAGACTCCTCAGGTCCGAGTGCGACTTGTGGGCGGCGGCGGGCGAGTCGCTGCGCTTCAGCAGATCCAGTTTGCGACTCATGCGCTTGCCCCAGGTGAAAACTGGCGAGAGAGGAGCAGAAAGAGGGATTTGCAATCAGAAAGCGATTTCTAACTTAATTATAACACTTCAATAAATCCCAACGCCTCGCCGCAGAGACGCAGTGACAGCTGAGAAATGTCCAGGCCTCCGCCATGGGACTTGATCTTGGACATGGCCAATGACTAGTCAGCTCTGTAGCCTCACAGCTCTGCAGATTTCCAGCTCTCCAGCTGCATTGTGGTCAGCCGCCCAGTGCCACGTGCTTGTGACAGGGCATCCAATTTCAAGGCATTTGTGGTCGCGGTTTCCCCTTGATAAAAAGTCACAAAAAGAGAGGGTCGGCTCGGCAGATCTTTGGACCCTAAACTGACGTCGAAGCCTTCTGACAAGTGAGGTAGATAGAAAGTGGGCGTAAGGGCGTAAAAAATCTAAAAATCATTTTTGCTTTATTAAATTGCTAAAATTTAAATTATTTATTTGATTAGGCTCCTGTCTAGCTGCACTTTAAAACTGAATATTATTTTAAACGATTTTCAGTATCTAAAAACATAAATATTATAAGCAAAAAAATATTTGAATATACTTTCTGAAAATCAAACATGTTCCTGCCAAGATCTGTATAATATTTTCCATACCCGTGTTCTCCCCATCTTTAACCCCTTTTATTTATTGATAAACATTTCAATTTTACTTCCTGCAACGCCCAAAGTGCTAACTAATATTATTTCCCAGCGGAAAATCAGTAAATTTAAGTAAACCCATTCAGCGAGCTATTGATTCTGGCAGCATTAGCAGCCCATCTGCCCGGCCATCGGATGATGGTGATTCTGCACAGTTATTGAGCAATAAACACACCTCAATTACTAATAGAGCATAACCAATCATTAAATGGACGACTCGTATTGCCCATCAACCGACGGATATCTAATAACGTCGTAAAATAGCTTAACGATCGGCCAGCTCGAGCACTTGGAAGAGAGCAAATGGTGCAATGGAGCTCGGAGAACGATCCGCGTTGGATCTGGTTAATAAACAAATTTATGCGCTTGTGCAGGAGGAGCTGGCGCATGGTCAGCAGATGAGGTGGCTTCGGAACAATTAGCATAAAACATGCACAGATGCTAAAGATGATCAAGAAGGAGTTAGGTTAGGCATTACCTTCGCTTTGCCAATAAAATGTCCAAAACTATTTTCATCGGAAAGCGGGGAGAAGCGAGGAGGAGGAGCAGGGCCTGGCCCGTGACCAGTGATGCGAGGCAGTGAATCAAGTGACTGACTAACCTAACCCACTTTTAAAGCCAACGATTTAAGGTCTTTTATTAAATACGTATTTTCATATAAGCAGTAAATAATTATTAATTAATTAATTAGTTAAACAAATTCCATTTCCCTGACTCTTTCGTTCACTAATAATCCCTCCCTTCCTTTCGTTGAGTCACTGCTACCAGCTGGTGGTGATATTCGCTGGCCATCTCTGGCTCTTTCTCCTTGGCTTCCTTGGCCTGACTCGTGCCAAAGTTGTTTAATAGCCGCAGCCCAGCCTCGGGCCTTGGTCCGCTCAAATTGCCCTGGCCATGAGGCCATGTGTGGGCGCTGCTCCCGCTACGGAGCTTGGCGGCCGGATTCAGAGCCAATGCAGGTTGACAGGCGCTCCACAACGGCACAGAACTCCACCCAAGGCCTGACCAAGTTCGCCTTTGATTAAAGTTTTCACCAATGCAATCACAGTGGGAGAAGGAGCAGCGGGAGGAGGAGCAGGAGGAGCAGGAGGAGCAGCAGCAGCGGCAGGAGGAGGAGCAGCTGGAGGAGGAGCTGCAGCAGAGTGTTAAACAATAATAGGAAACGGCGCGCGGGCATCAATTATATGACAACCTCAGCCACACTCCACCGACAGAGAGAGAGAGCGAGAGAGGGACTTCCCCCTGTAGTCCCATCTCCATCTGCAGTCACCGCCGGCCACATGCCACAAATTCTACACCCACTTAACTTTCAAGACGGTGTCAAATGCCCGCCAGCCCAAGACGGGCCCGTTCCTCTGTGGCCTCCACTGACTCTCCAACGCCTCCTCCAATGCCTCCTCCGTTTTTCCTCTGCCGTCAGAGTCTTGGAGAGATGGCTTTGTTGCCATTTTGCCGGCTGACATGCAAGCGCTGTTGAAGCAAAACCATTTGAGTCGGCTGGCCTGGCATCTGAATCTTAGAACTGAGCATTTCAAGTGCTGCAGAGGAGGCCCGGGCCATTGAGGGAGGAGAGGAACCAGGGGGAGAGATGCAGAGTCAGGGCTTTCTAGAGTTGCCAGGGCAAATAATCCTAAATAGAGGTGAAATCTCTGCTAGTTTTTGGGAATATTTCAAATATTTTTGTATGATTTTTTTGTTTTTAAACATGAACTATTAAAATCATTTTTATTATCAAAGAATCTATTATTTACCTGATTTATGGTATAAAAATAAATATTTAAAATAGTTGAATGAGCTTCAATTGTATAAATAAATTTGTAAAGGCAGACCAAACCACTTAGAATTCTTATTTATTTTATAATAAGAAAGTTAAAATAGTTATCGAACAAAACCCAACCCGAATTCAATAAGAATCCTCCTCTGAACAAAAGATTATTTCACTTTACATCAAATTGATATGCATCAGAAACGCCCAAAAACTCAGAAAATATACAAAAACAGCCCCGAAATGAAGTTCAATAACCAAAGGCCATGGGAAAGGCAAATACTTAAGTATACTTTTATGTAAATGTGCATGCAAAAGTCGTCGATTTTGTGCCACTTTCAGATCAAACGGAATCAGCATCAAGATCGGAATCGTAATCGAAATCAGTTTGTGGAAGTCGCCAGTGCACATGGCATGCCATATAATATCTCACGTACCAATGCTCGAATTGCTTGCCAAGAATTTGGCCAACTTGCGAGCTCCAGCTCCAGCTCCAGCTCCAGCTCCAATGAGAGATCGATAATCGCCTTGGCAGCGGGAGAATCAAGTCAAGGGGAACGTGTAATAAGCGATAATCCACAATAAATGCGCATGCGTGCAGCGCCAGTAAAAATATTGAGAAATGGAGGAGGTTCTGGAGTGGGAGGAGGTGCCGAAGACTCTCTCCTGTGTCTTCTGTGGCGAAAGACGATCTTCAAACATTAACTGGTTCGAAAATGATGGCCTTTTGCGAGATGAGAGACTGCGGCGCAAAATGCTTATTGATTTCTCATCATGGCGTTAATACCGAGTTCTTATAATATCTGTGGACATTAGATCTCGGGATCTATAATCGCTGGGGATGTGAAAATTGGTATGTGGGATCTTTAGATATTTATTTTTACAATATTTGTTTTTAAAATTTTTAAGTTCCTTTGAAGTTTGTAAAAAACTATATAAGCAAACTCAATTATATGAAACAAATTTTGAATCTAAGAAGAAAGCATTAGCTTGAACAGCTTCCAACCATATATCCATCCGGAAACCATATTAAATAAAATTATATTACTTCCAATAAAGCTTAAAAGTGCTCTTTAAAATATTCTCAACAAAAGTTGGATGTAGTTTGTTTATAACCAAGTACTGGGTATAATTATAGCCATAGCACGCGACTACTTGTTATCTGCCAAAGTGACGAAAGCCTTAACAGATATAAATATTTATTTAGACATGCCACATAGCTTTATAGGTTTTTATAAGCCCGAGAATTGACCTTGGGGCAAAAGCTTAATTAAAGCCAATTAAGTCGCGGCATTAGAGGCGGCAAAAGCTCAACGAACCCAGAATATGTGACTTTGGCATGCAATGTGGATGGCGATGGCGATGGCTTTGGAAGATGAATGAAAGCAGCTGCAGATTCCGTCTGCGATTCCCGCGCCACCTGATAAAACCGGCCGCCATATCTATCTGTGCACCGACTTTTGCAGCTGTTTTGTCGGCCAGAATCTGGGCTTAGCTTGGCTCCTAGTCAAAGCAATCATCAAACGCTTTGCGGTTGCCGCGGCAAAAGGGGGAAAGAACATTATTTGAATTGCCATTTGGCCAGAACACAGCTTCATAATGACTCTCGCTCTGCGGTTGGCAGAGCAATTGGAAAATCGGAAAATTCAATGGGGGAACAAAAAAGTGAAAATAGGTAAAAGTTTCTATCTTTCTATTTATTTTTTCCCATATTTAATACATATTTCTGGACTGATCACAGCCACTTCCTGCCCTCATTTATGGGCTTACCTAACTAGCTACTCTTATGTAGGCTCATTTTTTCTTAAAACTCCGCTTTGTGATGATTGACTCGAGTCGAAACCGCAATCACATATCACATAACAAATGGCAAAAAATAAAATAAAATCAAATACCCATTGAAACTAAACTGAACCCAACGAGAGTAAAGTGAACTGATTTGAACTGCACTGAATGGCAGCATATAATGCCCGGCTTTGTCACACTTCGTCGGCTGTGGTGTAGGCAGCTAAATACACTGTAAATACTCACGTAGTGAGTATTTTAAATACATTTTTTTAGATAATTTAGATTTTTTTAAAACGTTTTATAAACTTTTCCCATAACGGGAAGCCTTCGATTAGTTTTAATTCAGTACCAAAGTTGTGAGGTTGCTTTGGATGTTATTAGAGGTTTAAAAGATAGGAATTGGAATCCGATTGGATTGGATTTTTAGTAATCTGGTACTAGAAGAAGTCTTTATATATCTCATTAAATCTATTCTTAATAAAATATATAATCCTTGTTTTATATAAACACCGAGAAACCTATGTTAAAGACCCTTTTTCACTATTTAAATTATTTTAAACGATTTTACTTTTGTGGCGAACTCACTTTTAGTCTTTTAGTAACTTTTCTTATTTGTAAAATACTTATTCATTTTATTATACTGAATTTTCCTAATTAATTTCTATTACTCTCTTTCCCCAGTGCACAACATAACCCTTTTTGGGGTGGGTCGCTGCAGTGGCTCCTCCTCAAAAGCGGGGGACCACAGGCTGCTCCACTCGTGCCCGAGGGCTGAAAACAATACAAATTCCAGTTGCAGACAGCGGATTCGGATCGCATTACAGCCGCATCACAGTCGCTGCTGTGTTGTCGTCGTCGTCATCGGCGTTCATTGATGCGAAATCGGGTCAATACGGTATTTCGTACGGCAAAACATGCATCGAACGGGATGATGACAATTGGCAACTGATTCGATTCCCTGCGGAAGCGAATGGGAGTGGTGGCGCTCCGCTCCGCCTATGTTTAGCTTCCGAAAATTAATTGTTTCAATTAAAAAGAGCTTTAAATCTGAGTTCCCCATACCTCTCGCTCTGCCTAATTTATGGACACCTTTGTTGTCCCAAAAATAAAATCTAAATGAAAATGAAATCGGGTGGAAAATCAAGCACTCGAGGCGCCGCCCGCCACTTGATGGTAAAATCAATTTCCCGGCATTTGCTCGGATTTTGTTTCTATTTTTGGAGCATGGAGGGATGCTCGTGGTACTCACCGTTTCTCGTGGTGCTGGCCAAGGAAGTGGAGCTGCTGGTGGTGCTGCTGTTGCTGACGTCATTACTGGGATTAATGTTGCTGCTGCGACTGTGTTCGTTGGCTGGCAAGGAATTGGACTTGTGCTCATCGTCCAGGACCACAACGGGCACCGCAGTCACCAGCTTGTAGTCGGGTAGGTGGCCTTAAAAAAATTATAGATACAAAATTATATAGATTTTCCAAGCAGTTTCCTGTTCTAAAAATACAGTGAATCATTTATATTTGTATTAAATAAACGTAGTATTAATAGAAAAATCAATTGAGAAATACTTTTAATCGCTTCCTGTTCCGCGTGAGTCACCAACAGGGGGGAAATATCAATTCGGGAAATGAAAGAACAGTCATTGACTCTTTGAATTTTGAAAGATTATTGGGGAGAGGGAGCTGCAATTTATTTTCATAGCGATAAGGTGCTTCCCACCTATAAAGCTTACCAGAAATAAGCTGCAACTCAGTTTAATTACAATTTTCCATCGTAATGGTCGCTCAACTCGCAGTAAAATTTTTACTAATTTTAACTTGGTCTCTGAGGCCACTTCAGGCGGTTATAAACGACAGTATTAATGCGACACTAATTAATTCGACGGTCACACATCTGAGTGGAAGTCCTGGTGAATTGGATCTTTGGACCAATCAGACGGGTCTGGTGTTGGAAAAGGAGCAGCAAGAGCGACTGGCCTGGAATGTACCCTGGCGGAAAATGCTCCAGGAGAACAAAATCTCTCAAGTGGAGCTACTAAACAAACTCAAACCGACTAATTTCCTCAAATTGAGGCTTTGGCTGAGCTTTTATTTTTATCTTTACCGATCTCAACCATTGAATAAGCAATTGCTAGCTAACAGTGCCCTGGAATTGAGAGATCTTAAATGGAATCACCCTCAAAAGTGGAGCTATTATCTTCAAAACGTGTTGCAGAGTCTGCCGCGACCCCTAAGGATTCTAACCCAGAGTCGGTGGTTGTGTCTACAGCACAAAAAGAGAGATGTTTTACGTTTCTTCGGGCTACCAACTGGAGTTAGGGGCCAATGACAAATGCAGCATGTGGCAGGTTCAGGACGCAAGTCAGGATTACTTGCTGCTTCTCGTTAATAATTGTAATCAAGAAAGATATTTCTTCATTAACATGTTGGAGGATCCTATCAATAGATCCTATCAGTTGCTGCGACCCACACGCTACATGAATAACACCTTTTGTGTTGTAAAAGGTTTGGCTTATTTTAGGGACAGCTCCACAGTCTCCGAATCGGATTTGAGTTGCCGGTGGCAGATTAATGATTGCAGCTATTTGCATAGTCGGTTATCAGGTGATAAGGCAGTGAAAAAACTAAAACTAATTTAAACTAACTACGAAGATATCGTAAAAAATGTATAACTTAAAGATATTCATACAAATTAATAATTAAAGATCAAGATACAAATATAAATTGCTTTTATATTTTCTTCGAAAGGAAATGCAGGTGAGCTATTCGGGGAGGTTTTATTCTTAAGTTAAAAGAGCCCATGATATTTCGAAAGAAATTTAATTTTAAATGTCAAATATTCTAACATAAATTAATTACAAAAATAATAACCAACGCAGTAATGATTTTCGTAACCAAATTAATGTTTTTTTAGGGCTGGCTTATGGGTTTTCAAACCAGATATCCATATAAATATACATTTAACGATTTATTGAGAGTTTTCTTTAGAAAAAATATTAAAGGTAAATTTCTATTGTTTTAGTTTCCCCTTTTCCTTAAAAACCTATAATATTGTTGTATTATTTTTCATTTTATAAATAGGTTGTCCTTACCATTTGGCGTCAAGGATCGACTGCTGGGATTGGAGGTCTGCGGATTCGGTCCCTTCTCGTACAGGCAGCTGCTGGAGGCGGCGTGCAGGCGCTGAGCCACATACTGCTGGTACTGGGCGGCATGTTGACCCCCCAGCTTGGTGGGCACGGGCACATAGATTGTGGGATGCTGCTGCTGTTGCTGCTGCTGATGCTGCCTGTGCAGAGTGGTGGCCTCTTGGAGCGACATCACCGATATGGCAGATGGCGTCTGCCGGCCACTTAGCAGACAAGTGGGCGTGGCCGTGCGTAACGGCTGCTGTTGCTGCTGCTGCTGGTGCTGGTGCTGATGATGACCGACTGCAGATGTGGCCGCCGTCGTGGCCGTGGCCGTTGCCGTGACTGTGGCTGCAGTGGCTCCAGAGCCAGCTCCATTGCTGGCCAGCGTGGTGCAGCTGAGTATCATGACGGGCGAGTGGTGGCGGTCGTGGAGATCAGGCAGCGAGGAGGAGATGCTGGCGCTGCTGACAATGCTCTTGTTCAGTCGCTGGCTGCATGTTGCCGGCGTGCGGGACTTGTTGCTATTGGAGTTCTCGGGATAAAGCTGCTGCGCCGGGTGTGGCTGAGGCAAATGCTGCTCCAGCTGCTGCTGCTGCTGCTGGTGTTGCTGAGCGGCCAAGGTGCTGTAGGTGTCCGTGGTTTTTCGCGTTTTAAAGAGACGCATGCTACGTGGCTCTGGCTGCAATAGGTAAACCAAAATTGTGGGTTAATTTTAAGCGGAAAAAGCACAAAATAATGTTACTCTAGTCTAATTTTCGTTCCCTATTTGCTTTTGCTTTTTTCGTCCAACGGAGCGTATAATTAACGCCAATTGCAGCAAATTTTTTCAGTGTTTGCCAAGCCGGCAACTTAAGCCAAACTAACTATTGATTTCCTACTTTCTGGGCATTGCAGCTACCACACCCGATAATTCCCAGTTCAGTTCCCAGCTTTATTTGCCGAGCGATGGCTATATTTATAGAGTAGTGTCTGGCCTATAAATAACACACACTCGCCGCTTATCAGCGCCGGAGCACTTCCCCGTACATTATCTATAGCAATATAGCATGTATGGTTCAATAAACGCATCAAAGGTGATTATCGCACATAATCGGTAGAAAAACAGCCGAAAACATGCTGTGCACATATTTGCTCAGGCATTATTTGCCTCTGGGCGGTGTCACAATATTTGTTATATAGAAAAACACTCGTGTAGAAATCAAGGAAAGGCAAAGAGCCGGGCACGAAGGTCAGCCAACAGCTGCTGCTCGAGTGGGTGGCTTGGGCGGGCATTGAACCATGGCTGTAAGCGGAGATGGAGATGGCTAATTTAGCCAACTGCCTTTTACTTTTCAAGTTGCCCAATGCCCTGGCCCGGCCGTGTAGTCAAAGCTAATTTGATGTTTTACGAGCCTGCTAACCAGGTAACCAGCTAGCCGGAGAGTCGCTGGAGCGGAGTCGCAGTCAGTTGGCCAGCTGCAATCGCCACAAACATCAAATGTGGCCCTCAGTGGCGGCTAATTGATGTGACACTTGCGTGTGCATCACAGGGAGATAGAGAGAACGCATCCAGTGCACGGTAAATAATTAATTTGAAATTAAATCACGGATTTATATGGGATTTAATTACACAACTAACAACCAGTCGATCTTTGTTTCTACTTAATTTCAGGCAACTGCTTTGAAAACTCGTTTAGGTTCAATTGTGCTTTCATCCTAAATAGGAATCAAATATCAAATCAAACTGTTTTTATTCCTCATAATATAAACTTAAATAGAATTCTAAATTTTAATTGAAACATTTAAAAGGTACAACAAATATATTCTCTTTCTCACACAGTGGAATTAACTCTCAAATAAAACCCCTGAAATCACTCTGTTCCCGCTCATACTTAAATGTTTTAACCATAAACCATAAGTGCTTGATAGCTAACTAACAAATTTATTTGAGTTGGCTGAGTATTTGGCAAGTTGTTTAACATAGGCTTTAAAGATTAAAACAAATTCTGAGCCTGACTAATTTGAGTGGAAATCATTTGTTTGCTTTTTTAATGGCCCAATAAAAAGTGAATGTTTAGTCCTCAATAAAAGCGAATAGTAAAATCAAATAGTAAATCAAACTAAGACTAATTTATAAGCTTAAAATTTAAGTGAACAATTTTAGCATTTAAAATAAAGCATATTTCGGACAAAGAATACATTTTAAGTCACTTTTTTTTTTCTTCTCTGAAGCTTCATGGTTTTTTTAATTGTTTTTGATGGCTTTCCTTAACTTTATCCCGTAGTAAACACCCTGATTACTGTAAGGTAAGTAGTTAGTAATAATTTTTCTAATCATTTTTTATCAAAACCTTTGCCTGATTTTTATAGATGCTTTTAGCCATACTGTTGTCGTAATGTGCATTTAATTGGCCGGCAAGAGAGGTCATTGCCATAAATTGCCAGGGTTCCTTGTCTAATTAATAGTGCAAAATTTTAATGGTCAGGAGATGGCATCGCTGCCCAGTTGGGGCTCCCAGAAAGAGAGAGAGAAAGATCCGAGAGAGATCCGGGCAAATGGCCGCCTTGTTTATGGGGCGAAACCAGTTTCAAGGACGCGCCGCTGGCGCAATTCCAAGAACCTCACTTGGCTCATTACCACATGACGAAGCGGAGGAGATGCAGCTCAAGCTGGGAGACGGAGGTGGAGATGGAGACTGAGCTCCTATAGGAGTGGGCAGCCTTAAACGTGACTCTCTGACGATTGCTAAACTATTTTTTAAACTGCCTTTCAGTCGGACAAGGACAAGGCTTAGCTAAGATGGCATCCTGCTTTATACCCTCTCTATACTTAATTTTATTTTAATTTGCCCCCCATATCTCCCTCTCTCTCCTCGTGGCTTTTTATTTTTTCTTATAAGTAATAACAACATTTTCGCCTCGATCGGCAGGAGAAGCCGGCTGCCTCGGCAATCGCCGTCGCATAGTTGTAAAATTCCTGTAAACAAGCCGGGGCTGCCACAGCTGTGGCATGCAGCATGCGGCATGTGGCAACTGCAACTGGCAGCACACACACACACGCACAGGAAGAAAAACACACTGGCCAACACACACACTGATTCAGATGATCTCCCGCCAACAATTGCGGCAATGGATTGGTCCAGGGGTAGGCACAAAAGTCAGTCAGGGAAAAAATAGATTTTATAATAAAAATATACCTAAACTAGGTTTAATTTAAAAATAATAAAATTGTTAAAAAGTATTAAGCAATAAGAAGTTAAATAAATTAATCCTGCAAAGCTCATAGTTTTATTTTAAATGGGTTTATTTTATTATGACTTAAATAGGAAAAGTTTTTCAACTCCCAGTTCAACTTTTTTATTCTTTACTTTAATCCCCAAAAATAAAAAACAAGAACATCAATTAAAAATATTGTTAAATATTATAGAGATATTTTTATTGTTTATTTACAGATTTTCAAATACCTTAAAATTGTCTCAAACTTTTTAAGCCACCCTCCGCTTGCTGGCTTTATCATGGGGCAAGGCAGGCGCAAGAGTTGTTACCTTTTGTTGGCACAAAGCTTTTTGAGTTATTTTTTCTGTGCATGCCTTACATACAGGGGCCGGCATGGCGTATATATATATATTTATATATATATACATTTTCGATATGGCCTATCTACCCTGCGCCTACATGTGTGTGTCTACTACTGGCAAGTCCGCATTCTTTTAAAGGTTGCCAACTTGGCCGGGGCCGATGCCGACGCGGCGGCCGAAGCCCAAAAAAGAAACAGAAATGGAGCCGCAGACCCAAGAGTCCGAGTTTTTCGGCCCAAGACCAGTTCGAACCCCGGAGAACGAAACATAAACCGAAAACCAAAACCGAAAATAAAAAAAAATAACATTTGCCCAGCGGCAGCGGCAGCAGCTTTGGCGCATGCGTTCAGTTTTCGTTTTCGTTTTCAAAGTGTTCTTGGTAGCCCCATAAGAAAAAAGGTAAACAGAAATTCCAAATCAGAAATGCACTTGGGGAAATTAGTATTTAAGCTTTATAAATTTCAAAACGGAATTTATGTGATTAGTTTTGAAATGTATACTTTAGTTATAGGTCTTTTGATTGCTTTCAGATGTCAGGGTTTCGTTTCTTTGCTGAAGCCATGACAAATTTGTTGAATAACTTTTCAGAGGTATAAATAAAAGTATAAGTATTTTAGATTCCTAACATGAGAAGAATCCAAATTCTAGAGTAATATCTCTTAGGTTTAATCACAAATATAACAACTTTCTGTTAACATTCTGCTTTGTTGATTGCAATTACTAGCTACAACCCCCTATTAAACATTTTATTTAACAAATATCTAGAGAACTTAATAACCCCTTGTTTCTCCCGGTGTTTTTCCAACATTTTTTCTGCATTTATTGGGTCTCTTAATTGCTGAGCAGCGAAATCAAAATCAAAATCAAAGCCATATTGCAACTAGAAGTAAGCCAGTTGCTGGCGTTGCTCCATCCGACTGAAAAGTGGCTGACCTTCAGCCGGCACCTGTTTGCCCAGTGTGCAGGAGAGGATTATCAGAAGTCGCTGTTCCAGCTAATTAGGCATATCAATATGATTATCCTGCTGGGGCAGCAAGTGTGGCTCCTGCTGTGAGTCATCAGTGGACTTGCTGCTGCAGTTGGGAAGTTGGAATGTTGCCGCATCGCATGGCTATAAATAGTTAACCTAATCAAAATGCAGGCGTGTAAGCAAACCATTTGCATAGTTGTTGGGGCTGCTGTTGTCGTTACCATGCTGCATGTTGCATGTTGCTTTTGCCTCTGCTGCTGGCAATTAACTTCGGCATGCGCGCAGACATTGGTCTAAATGTCAAGGTAAATTATGATGCATTCAGCTATTACGTCTAATAGTCCGAAATTCATGCACGTGTGCAGGTAACTATTTTTAGTGCTTCGGCAATGACAGATCACTGAGGGAGAGAAAACCTGCTGATGCTGCTGCTGCTGCTGCTGCTCCTCCCCTCTCTTATTTGATGCATCTGCCTGGCTGCGCCCTTTTCTACGCTAATTAAGCTGCGACTCGGACTCGGACTCGCACCCAGTCTTAGGCCAAGGCCCCGGCGATTGCCGTCTCTCTGCCAAAGATGAAAATGAAGATGGGCTGGCAATTGCAGGAAGGGGAGGTTGCCCCACGGCGGCTGAAACATTTAATCATCACATTGCTGCAAAAATCGTATCATTAGCGTTTTTACGATTACGCGCTTTATCAAAATAGTTGCACTGCGGCAGCCCAGCAGCAGTTGCTGCACATGCAGCATTAAGCAATAGTTGCAGGCAGCTGCTGGGTGTTCGAACTGTGGGTTTGAAAGAAGGGGAAATCTTTGAGAAATTCAAGAAAAATAAAGCTAGATGAGGTAATATATAAAATTTATAGTTCATTAGAATTTTGCTTTAAAGGCCGGAAACGTGAAGGAAGTGCAAGTTTATTTTTTTGCTGCGGGTATGTTCTGGACGCTGTAGCTCAAGTTCAAGGCAATACATACTGGTCCTAGAAGTAAAATTCTAAAAAAAAAACAAAACACTAAAAGACAGGCATGGGATAACCCCCTTTATTTTTAAATATATTCTGAGCACATCAAAAAGTTTTAGGGCTTCCATAACTAAAAAGGTAATATCATCATTAAATGACTATAAAATTATAACTTAAAATCCTTCTACTTCTTGCAGATTTTCCCTATTTCCCACCACTGTGCCTTTGATGATTAAATATTTTGTGTCTCTTCTGCAGAAAATTGCTGGCACACACACCTGCACCTCCTGGGTATATTGCGCTTACATAAAACGAAAAGTGAAGTGAAGAAGGCTGAAAAGGCGGAAAAATTCTAATCAATACTATCAGGAACATGGTTGCGGCCTCGGATGATGCTGCTGTTGACTGTCAGCAACTTTGTTGTCTTGGCTGCTGCTCCAGCACGTACCTGTAATTTTTTTAATTGCAGGCAACAATTTTGCAATTGGTAGCAAGACACAAACCGTAACAGGCACAGCAGGTTTGCTGTTATGATTTTTTTCCGAAGACACCCCCAACTTCGAGTTTAAGAAGCCAAAAATAAAGGAAAATAAACCGATTAACTGATCGATTATGGCCAGTCCGCAACTGTTGTTGATGGTAAGCCTATACTTTCACTGCTGCTGTGGCGCCAGCAACATGTGTTACCGCTGACAAGCACTGGCAGGATGCAACAGGACACCAGCTACAGCCACATGTGATGCAATAAAGAGGCAGAAAAAATAAGCGAGCAGAACACAGCCCAGCCAGGCCAATGTGATGCTTCACTTAATCAGGTGTTGCGTCTGATCCGCCACGACAATTACACACGAGTCGGCTGCCAATGTCGCTGATGTTGCTGCTTGTAGCAATTATGCCTCGAACTTGTTCTGACTGCACCGCGGCAGCAACAGCAACAGCGCACAGTAACCTGGGCCACATCAGCGACAGCATTGCTCTGAAATGACAATTTCATTTGGAGAACCCGCAGAACCCACTGGCTTGGAGGTTGTTCAACCCAATTGGCCACAGTTTCATGGCTTGTCATTAGCTAATGTATGACGGCAGTACCATACAGTAACAAACTGCACAGCAAGAAAAAAGTAAATAAAATTAGTTAGATCATGAAAATGTTAATTAATTAAATGTAAAAACACTTGAGTAACTGATGGATATGCTTCGACATCCAAATCATTGTAAATTGCTCGATTCGGGGAGCTTGGTGGTACAAGTCCCACAAACACATTGTTAAAATAAATAGGATAATAGGAAAAATAAGAGGTATACAAAATGAATTCGGAAAATATTAGCGGGTAGCTTTTGAGAGCCAAACCAAATCGAACTGTCGCTGGTCTTTAGTTTGGTTTTTGCAGTTTACAAATAATAGATACAAACATTTTTCAAGCTGTCATATTTGACTACAAGCTGGGCAACCGAGGCATAACAAAGCCCTGGACGCAATAAAGAACGCAAATGTAATAAATTTTCCTTATGATAGATGCGCTTTATTACGGCCAGGAGCTTTGCTTGAGAGGAAATGGCCAACTTATGGGTTATAAAGTCAACGATAAATTGGAAAACCTTCAGTGTCCAGTACTTTTGGATTATGTTCAAATGGACCGAGTGCTGGCGGGAAACATTTTATGGCATAGATGGATACAGCGCACTGCGCAAGACGAAGTCATTGCCTCTCTAGAACCCATGGAAAACTAGGAAGCCCAACGAAAAGTGAAAGGTAAACTCTATCCCAGCCATTATCTCAGGAGATTAGCAGAGATCCCAAAGTTTACACCGGATCTCTGTCAACATGTTTATGCCGCTGCTGAGTGCGCTAGCTCGCGGTTCCAGGTTTTTATGGCATCAATATTCGGGGTCGTAATGCCCGTCGCCGCGTCGCTCTTTTTGACACCTCGATGATTTTGTGTGTCAGGCAAACATGAAGTCTAAAGAAACCAACCGGCGAGAAATTCCACGACAACAACCGAGACACTAAAACAATAAATGGCGACTGTAACGAGGGGCAGACTTTGTCACTTTTCACTTTTGTTTGATCTCTGGCAATAATATAATTGAAATATTTTGTTTGAGTTTTTAGTTAGTTAGTTTTTAGTTATTAGTTATTAAAAATAGGTTGGTATTAAATAAATTTTAATCTTTGTATAATAGAAACTAAAATTCAGCTCCTTAGTTTTAATTTGTTAAAGACAAGGTAGTACTCCCTGCAGGATTCTTAATGTATCTTCTTCTCTCCGCTCCAGTTTTGGTACTTTTTCAACCTAATTAACAACCAAGAACTTGTCTCTGTTGTTTTTTTGGATAATTTCCTTGATGGCTGCTCATTAGCTAAGAACACAAATCACTCGGTCCCCTGGCTAACAAGCAAAAATAAGTCTCCAAAGAGCCAAGAGAGACCGTGTGTGTTTGTGCCACTCGAGGCGAAAGCAATTTCCTTGGAAAATTGCTCAGCCTGCCAACGCTGGGGCAATCTCTCAGGAGCCAAAGAAGAGCCAGAGCGCTTCATCAATTTTTATACTTTATATATATCGATGAAGACCCATTTGGTTGATAACTCCATTTGTGGCAAATGTTGCGCACGCGCGTTTTAGTTGCTGCCGTTGCTCCTGCTCCTACTCCTGCTCCTACTCCTGCTTCTGCTTTTCCTGCAACTCCTGCTTCTGCTCTGCCGATGATGTTGCTGTTGTTAATGCTGCCTCAGTTGCCGTTGCCGTTAGTAAATTTCGCGCGAAAAACTTCAAAGTTGTGTGGTTTGCAAAAGGCAAACGCACGTGTTGCTATGCTCGCTATGAGGATGTGGCCTGCCGTAACAGTTGCAATTGTTGCTGCTGCTGTTGTTGTTGTCACTGGCTGTTGGCCGGCTGGCTAGCCGTTTAGGCCAAACTTGGTAAATTGTTTTGTTGGCCTTTCTTTTTGCAGAGTGGCTGACGAACGGCTTATATGGCCAGCCTTTGTGCCGAGTGAGAGTTGCATACTAATGTCAACGAGAGGAGTGTTTTTTTCAGCGATTTTAATTATCAGCCAAAAAAGTTGAGGGGCAGAGACAGGCAGCAGGCTCTAAAGCTCTTCGATTTGGCACAATTTACATATCAAAGCGAGCGAAGCAAACTTCCTGTTCCACACCCAAAAGGCAGAGGAGCAACGGAGCCGCGGAGCAGCAGACACAGCAGATGTTTGCCATGGGTCAAGACCAACTTGTTGGCCATTTACAGCAGCCACTTGATGGCGATCATGAGCACGATGATCATGATCATGATGTTGATGCCACTGGGAGTCCATTGGCCCTCATGCTGTTCACTTGCACCACTTTTTGTTACGTGCTCGCCGAGTGTGCGAGTGCTCAGTGCACTCTCATGGGCAACTTCTGCTTTCTGTGAGTATTAAAATTACCCGGCTTGTAATTAGCTTGGCTCTGCTTTTTTGTGTCTCCTTGTCGATGGACGTTGAACGTTGAACGCTGCGTGTGGTACCTCGAAAACATCTCGGAGCTCGGCAGCGCACCAATGATGGATGCCCCCAGAAGAAGGTGTTATTTTTATGGCTTTATAATGTGAGTCCAGTCTCCGTTACGTGGCAATGTCAATCACCTGGACATTGGACGTTGTACGTTGGACACGGCTTTATAATTTGCACAATGGTGAAAAGAACATGAACTGCTGTTCGAGGAATGTGGAGAATGAGTAAGAAGGCTACTAGGACAGGCTCAAAAGGCTCAGCAAATTAAAGCTCAGCATTAAAGCCCCATAAACTTGATTAAAACCAAAAGCAGATCAGCCTACACATTGCTTTTATGATGATCTCTCTCCAAACTTTAGAAAAGAACATTCTCTATAGAAAGTAAGCTAGAGAAAATAAGCAAATAAAAGGCATCATTAGAGGCAGCAAAATGGAATTGAATTTGCCAGAAGAATGGCTGGCTCTTCCTCGACTCCGACTTCAATCACCGCTACTATGCAGTATGTATATCCCCAATGTGTTTATGGCACATTCTCGGGTTTTGTTGTTTCCGTTTGTGCCACTTGTGTCCAGTTGAGTTGAAAATTATTGTGATTATGGTAAACTTGTTGTTGTGGCTGCTGTGCTGCTGTTGCTGATCTCCAGCTGTGCACCTGTTGTTACCTGTTACCTGTTGCCTTTGTGGTTCAGATTATTTGCTGTTTTGCAGCTCAGCTCAGCACAGCTTTTGCATTTTTTGCAGCTTTGCTTCTATACCAAGTTTGCATTATACCCATACATACATGACTTCCATTGTTAGACTCGTTTTTCCTCGCTTAATTACCAGATACCGATCGGGATTAGAATTTATATGCATATACTATATGGTGTTGGCTTTAACACTTGGCTGCTAAATGCTTGGTCTTTTTGGATGATCTCCAGCTAAGAGGCGTGACTAATCAATCGATTGCACTTCCCTTTGGCGTTGAGAAATCATAAAAAACATAAAATCATGGCTTGTTCTCTGTTGATTTTTCTCTGATTTCCCTGATTGGCATTCCAATGTCGAATTTCATCTCTGGCCCTCCATCTTTAGTCATAATTTTCTGTATTTTTTTTTCTACTTTTTTTGGGTTTATGGTTCACAGGCGCGCCCTGGCCGTAAGGCAGAGGCGTTGCTTTGGGCCAAAAGATACAAATATTTGTTTGCTATTGCACTTGAGAGGGCGGGGGTATATGTCAGAGGCGTTGTTACGGGGTATATATAATGGGTATATTTAATGGCCTTATAAAATGAGTACATTCAAGCTCTAAATACTATATATTTTTTTTAATTATCCATTTTTCCTTTAATATGCCTTTAGTTATGCGCTAATTCCTTCACAAATTTGGTTGATGAAGACATTTAACAAAGTATATTATGTTCTAATCACTGCTTTTAATCTTTTTAAGTAAGAAAACGCAAGCATAAAGCATTCCCCTCAAGCCCTTTTAAAACCCCCTTTTAAGATCCCTTGAAAACCCCCTTTAAAGCCCCCTCTAAAACCTCCTTCCCTGCCTCATGCAGCTGCTAGATAAATCTCTTACATAAAGTGCGCTCAGACATTCGAAAATATCTCCTCTTGTCTTCTTTGTTTTCCTCAACATCCCACATCTCCACGGCGGCCAAAATTTGATGCTAATAAAACAAGGTTTTTCGGCTGCGACGAGACTTTCCCAAAAAAAAAGCACAGCCAAGCCAACTCAGATTTGACCTTCAAATTGTGCTGCTCACGCCCAAAAACAAAGCAAAAATACAGGAAAAAAGTGGCTGCCATTTCACTCAAGTCCAAGTCGAAGTCTCTAAGTCGAAGCTGAAGTTGAAGTTGAGTTCTTCACGACAGACGTGCAATCCATCAACAACAACATGGGGGCAAAAAAGCATAATACATAATAATATTTGTGCAAAGTGTTAAGGCAACAAAACAGCAGACAGTAGCAGACAAAGTCAGACAGCGAGGAGGAGCAGCGAACAGTAGAACATGTGCACAGCGGGAAAAGAGGGGTATTAAAAGGGAATTTAAAATATATTACTTGAATTTTAAGAAGTGAAGTTGAAAGTTATTTTATTTATTATTTAAAATAGTTGAAATTATATGTGAAAGTTTGTATTTTCAGAATTAAATGTTAATCTTTGATATAAAATAACTAGAATATTAAATAATTATTTAAATAACTATTTAAATACGTAAAACCTTAAGAAACAATATTTTCATATATCTTTTAATATATATAGTTATTTTATTTCATTAAAAATATTTTCTCTTGATTTCTCCCTCTGCCAAATAGCCAACAGGCAATAAAGGAGCTTCAGGAGGCAGGAGGAGCACGAGGTATAGGAGGCGCTGTAGGAGCAGGAGAAGCCCAGAGCCAGAGCAGCATTACGATCCAGATGAGGGGCAGGATCAGTGGCAAAGCCCGAGGAACACAATTTAGGAGGTGGAGACGACGACAACGTTTTGTTTTAATTTACTCGACGCCGCCAACGACTTTGTAGTTGTTGCTGGTCGTACTCCTCCTGCTTCTGATGTTGCTGTTGGGTTTCCTGTTTAGATAGCTTTTTTTTTGTTTGTGATTTTATGCGATACACCTTCTGCCATGTACAACTGTTATAGAGTCAGAGGGGGCTAGTCCACTTTGATGTACGTACACTTTGAAATGTTGTTGATGAGTACGCGAGATTTTTAAGAGATTGCAAGCAACTCGTGCAGCGTGCAACGTGCAACGTGCCACTTGCATTTCACAGCAGCCACTCTCCTCTGTTTGGCTTATATAATAAATTTTAATGCACGCCCGCCCTGGACAGATTCCGGGACAGATGTGGATGGATGTGATCTTGGGGATCTGGAATCCGGATAGAGCTGCCAGAGAGCTCTCTGACTGACTCTCAGGCTCTCACAGTAGCCAGGAGGTAATAGAAAATAGGACTTAGAACTAGTGTGTTGTTCGAAAGGTTACATTTTTATTTTAAAATGTATATTCAAGGCAATAAATAATATAAAGAAAGTTGTGTATTTATTGTCTTATATATTGTTAGAAATACTTATAGGGAATGAGTGATACCTAATGCCAGGAAATAAGTATTTAAAGCTAAAAATACTATGAATTTAATTATATTACTTAATTATTATTATTATTTTTATTATTAATAGGCGAGGCTTCTAACAACATTTTATTAGAATTGTGGCTCCACTGTGCAGCTGAAACTGTATCAAACACAAGAGTTTATCTGCTGTCAGAGATTCTTCTCTTTCCTTATTTTTTATATATATTTTATACACACTTATATATTATATTTACGAGTATATATGTAAGCATGCGCTTTTCTTGTGTGTTAGCCTGACACTTGGCTAACCAACTGAGAGATAACCATTAAGTTGGGACATAATTTATGTAGAACCAGCGGCGGCCGACAGCCAAAACGAAAGACTTAGGACACAAACTTGACAGGCGGGCAACAAAGTTACCGAGAGAGCTTAGACATCCCATCCCAGCGCCCAGTCAAGTTTAAACAGGGGGAATTATATCAATTAGGCAGAGGTAAAGGCAGGCAAGACCCCCCTTCTGTCCAGAGGAGAACCAGACCTCAGCCAGCACTTTTGGGGGCTGGACCCGGGAGACGCCCAAAAAAAGAGCGAGTCACTCCAGCCAGCGGCAATTATAGAGCATAAAACATCGATAATCATAATAATTAAGGATGACGGGGCAGAAAGAGGAGCAACGGCAGCAGCAGCAGCCTCCGCCGCAGGAGCTGCCTGTGACAACGCACAGTAGCCAGCAGATTACAGACTCCGAAGGAGATAAAGCCCCGCCATGATGGTGCATCACCGCTGCTGCCTGTGCTGCCCTGCTGCACATAAATTGTTAATTAAAGCCCATTTAGGCGGTAGTCCCCGAAATGTTTATTCTATGGCCATTGAATTGAATTCTTTATGAGAGACGACTTGCCATGATTTGTGCATTTAGAAAGTATGTATGCCCGGCCTTCACCTTTCTCCGCTGCGGCCATTGTAAAGAACCAACTAAAGAAGGCTTTGTATGGGAAGAATTTCTTTTTGCTTTCAAAAAGAACTCGCCAAGAATCGCCGTTGAAAATTGAAAGAAATCTATAAATTTTCAAAGCTCTCAAAAGGTTTGTTTATCCCGCTTCAAGAACACCAAAAATAAATCGCAGAAACTGTAACAAATTTATTTATGAACATGGGCTTTGTTGGTTTACTAGATTTTTTTCTATTTGTTTGGGAATTAGCAAAACAGACAAAGAAATAGCGACAACAATTGGCAATTTGCTGTGAATCACACAATAAAGGAAACAGCTATTGAAAGAACCCTATAGATTTATGCTCCAGAAAGACGATGGATGTGCCAAGATAAATATCTAATTAAACATTGTTAATGGGGCCCAGAAAACGAGCCAAAAATTATACCAAATGATTCATGGCTCGAACCAAACAAAAAACCATAAGCACAAGACAATAAACTTGACCCACAAAATGCCCGTGAATCAGTTTTCTTTGGGCCTTAAAAAAAAAATATATGTATAAATATAAACAGCTCAAGAAAAAAGTGACCAAGTGAAAAGGTGAGAGACAAAAAAAGCAGTGAATAAAATAAATGCCCAAAAAATTTCAGATGATTTATGCCTCTGAAAATCCTTGGCTCATAGCCATTAAGGCAAAACCTTTACTCAGGTGTAACCGCAGACAACAACCCAGTTTCGGTTTCACTTTGGCAACCCATTTTCATGCCTGAATTGCTGTGGAAAATTATAATTTTCTTTTTGCGTTTTGATTTTCTCAGCTTTTCACTTTTTTCCCGTAACTAAAATGTTTGACATTTCTTCGTTCGTGTTTTGTCATTTTGTGAAGGTTTCTCTGAGGGATTTTCTTTCTTTTTTCCAACTTTTTGATTGACAAAACCTAAAACTTGTTGTGCAGTTAAGCAAAACCATAAAAACTCCCAGAGAATAGTGGTGAATAAAAACGCTCATAACTGGAGCGGAGCATTGGTGAAGGCTTATCTAAGCCCGGCTTTTTGTTGTGATTTTTTCCCATTTACTTATGGACGAGCCGGCTAATGGTAATCGCCACTAAACAGAAATATTTATTTGACACCTTAATTGTTTGCTGTTAAATGGTTTTATGTCCCAAACACTTACCACTTAATGGCTTTTCCAGCGCTTCACAGGGGGAGAGAGGGAGAAGAATCTGCAAAAAGAGAAGAAAAGAAACTCCAATTAGATTTCCAAATCGATTTGACCAAAAGGCAGAACCAAACCCACTTCCTGTGGCGACACATAAATCAGGGGAAAACTTCATTAACACGACTGCCAAAATCTACGAGTATAAATCTAAGCAGCAAGTGCAACTCGGCTACGTGCTACGTGCAACCTGTTGGGGAATAAATAACTCAATTTGGGATCGGCGCAAAGTGTTAACTTGAAATCTGCCAATAAATCAATGGCGTTGAAGGCAGCTTGTGATTAGCACTGGCCATGCCGTGGCTTATCTTCTCGTTGTAATCCGGAAGAAGCCACGGTTCGGTTCTCTTCTCAATAATCAGCGGGATCTGAGAGGCCCCGAAAAAGCAAAGCAAAAAAATCCAAAAAACGAAACGAGAAACCTGAGAGATTGGCCAGCCGTCACTTGGCCTGACAGGCAATAACTTTGGCAATCTTTTTCGGCCAAAAAAGTCTTCTTTTTTATGTTTTGCTTTTTCTGGCCAAAAGCGTTGAGTTGTTTATTATAAATATTACAGAGAGCTCCTCGGTCTCCGAGCCAATTTTGCATGCTTCACGCTTGTCAGAAAGCGCCGAGCTGTGATCCCAAATCTTTTGGCCAGATCTCAATCGAGTTTCAATCAAGTTTCACTTAATTTGTGATAGGTTTTGACATTGCTTTAATTAATTTAATTATTAAATAATTAATGAAGAAGTTAAGGTGCACATTTATTAATTGATCAGTAAAGAGAGTAAAGTAAAGAAATCTCAATGTAATTATATTCAAAAACGTTTTAAAATAAATTCACCAATAAGAAAAACAAATCTTCAAAAATCCCAATTAAATTCCCTTGTAATTAGTTCTGTCACTTTTTAATTGAAATCATTTCTCGCTTGAATTTGTTGTAAAAATTAATTGGTTAAATATTACAAAAACCTGACGAGCCCAAAACCCTCTAGCGAAGCATTTAATTCGCTTTATTTGATTTTTTGGGTCTCGCGGAGTACGGTTTTTTATTTATTTTTTGTTTTGAACAGTTCTTAAATCCAAATCCGGTTCTGATATGTGATTATTATGCTTCAACTTTAACCGGTTTGCAAAGGCAAACATTTTATAATTTTATTCGGTTTTATTTTGGCATTTTTTCTTACCGCATTTTCGTTTGGGTTGGATTTTACATATTAAACGTATTTGACACACATGTCTGGCATTTTTGCTGGGCTCATTTTTAAGCCTTTATTCGAAGCATCTTTTACAGTTAGTAAAACTCGGCTTCCGATTTATATTTTGGCCTTTTTTGTGGCTCGTTTACATAATGTTGGCATGAAATAAACAGCGATACGGTCTAAGGTTCATAATAGGCTTTTGTTTTGTCTATGGGGGGATTTATTAAGATTGTTTTCGCTCCACAATCAGTGGTTTTGTGGCCAAAAAAAGTTTGCTAAATTAACATTACAAAAAATATTAGTTTCTTAAGAAACTATAGCTTTGATTCGTTCTTTGTTATTACCTGTTATTGATATTAATAATATGAATATGTTGCTCTATTAGTAGAGGTTTTATCTATATTTATCAAAGCTTATTTCCTTTATTAACCATCTAACTGCGGTTGATTTTTCTCCATCTTCCGCATATGAATAAAAAGAAATTACATGTGTTAACCGCAATCCTCCGGGAGCTAAAACTGTTTAATTTATTACCCCGGAAAACTCAAGGTTAACACTGCAACTTGACGTCTTTTCCTCAATGACTTCCCCAGTTTTTAAGCTTCCATCAACGTTTCCCATGCGAAAACATTGCGAAAAACAAAGGAAAATCATTAAAAACCCATCCATATATGCAACTGCTTTTTGGACTTGGAGAAATGTATATACATAACCATATATAACCGAGAGAAAGAAGAAAAAGAAGCAGCATCGGCGACCGCGACTGCGACTGCGTTAATTATGTGCATTTAATGCTTTAATTAATGTTTTCTATCGGGAGATGAGACCGCCTCGCTGCAGTGAAAGTTATAAACACTTAATGGCAAATGGAAAAAGAGTGAAATATATATCTGTGGATATTTTTTGCTCGTAAATTAATAATTCCAAATGTTAATTGATCAACTCGCTAACTTGTTGTGCGTTTTTATTATTTCTCGATTTGCTTTTCGAGTGCCCAAAAATATATTTATTTGATTACGGCCTGAAATTGAAATCGAGGCGTGAAAGTGTATCTTGAGGATGTCGTGGGATGCTCGGCGGCCTCTTGTATCTATCGCTAAATGGTCTGGAAAGAAAGTAAACTTGGCGCTCTGAATATCTTCCCATATATGGATGATCTTCAAAAGAAACGCTATCAACACTAGAGCTCTAATTGTTAATTGTTTGCCAAAAAGCTGTAAAAGGAGAGCTCAAGAGGTGTTAGAATATTTGAAGGGGAGATTTCTAATATTTAAATTTGTTGTAGGTAGAATTATAATAAGACCTTTAGGAATTTATGTAAACTAGCAACCTTATAGATTTCGTGGCATAATCACATTTATAAATCAATCATATTATTATTAATAGAAAGTGTTCCTAAAACTCTTAAGAATAAGAGAAAAATATTACAAAAAATGTACATTTGAGTTAAATTTCTTAAATAATTAATTTTTTCTGTCGAATATCGAGAGAAGAGTATAGGTTTCAGTAAGGTTTTGATCAGGGACATAATTGAAACAAACTAAAAACGAGAAACATTTAACAAAAAACTGTAACTAGAAACGAATTTGCTTAATTTATTTGTAGGTATATAAATATTTTCTAAACGAGAAAGGAAGTTAACTTCGGGAAGTTTTAATAGCCTTGCAGTGTTAATCGATTAAAATAATAAAATTAATTATTAAATACAAAACATAATTAAACCGAGAAACAATCTTTAAAGAGTCTTTAACCTATAATCAAATAGAAAATGATCGCCAAATATAATTATTCGCCAAATTAACTTGAGATGGTTATCAAATAGATATAAAAGACATAGATAAAAATAGCTCGAATCGGCAATGAAACGGTAGTTCGCCGTAGTTCGAAGTTTCAAAAACCTAGGAAATAAATACTTGTATCTGTATGCGATTATAAATCAAACCAATTTATGGTTTTTGTCTCTATTCACAATATAACAGTCATGGCCAAAGTCACTAATTTAAACTGATGTTTTATTTATGAACTTGGGCAGCGATTCTTGAAAGCGTTGACATGCAGAGTATCGAAGCTAGTTTATATATTTCCATATATCTTTATATCTCTCCCTTTGGTTGTAACAATGGCTGAGATATTTCTGGATCCATTCCGAGCACCTGCTTATTAGTTTCTGGCTCGCAGAGAGGAAAGAAATTTGCAATTTTAATGACGTTCGGTGGGGTTTCGCCACAACCTTATATAACCCCGACGAGTGCGAAAAGAAACCCCTCTGGATCGGCGATCTCCTCCGGTGTTAGCTCATAATGGCAGTGCGCGCAGTTTATGGCCCAAACTAAACGTGCACTTGGCTCCAAGTCGCAAGCCGCAACTTTGGCTTTTGCTTTTCCACTTGGCCATAAAAAAGGCGACCAAGAAAGACAGAGGGCGAGGAAAACAAGAAATTTCAATTTCAAATTTAAGGCCTTTAACTTTCGCTTTCCTTTTCGCGAGCAAGAGAATTCCTTACCACATTTTCCTACCTTTCCTACCTGGCCAATTCCAATTAGCCGGCTAGACCAGCCTTAGCGGCTATCCACACAAATAATAAATCAAAATCTAATAAAAATACTCGTAGTACGAAAATTTGTTGCATGTGTTAATGTTGCAAATGCAACCGGTTGCAAACCAAAAAAATTAAGAAAAAATACATGAAAACGAAAATAAGAAATAGAAAAAAGAAACCCCGAAAAAAACAAAACTGCCAACGACAAACCAGACATCGACTTTCCATTTTCAAATGTGTGTTTGCTGTGTCCACTAGATATACATATATATATATAATTTTTTTTTTGCTGGGTCTGCAGCCTTGCAACTGACCACTGCATCAGCCAACCGCCAACAGCAGCAGCCGCAGCATCGACATCGCAACAACTTTTCATTTCGTTTACCACGCGGCGCATGCCAAAAATAAAGAAAAATAAAAAAGAAGCCACCAAATGGCCAAAGATTTTTGATAGGGCATCAAATGGGGGAAGTTAGGTACAAGAACTAAGGCAATGGATTGGTTTTGGGAGAGATTTTAAGGTTTCAAGGGGGAATTAGGGGTGGAGAGTTTTTAATAAAGCTTTAGTAGTAATTTTAGGGAGTTTTAGAAGTTTAAATAGATTTAAACAGTAACTTATGATTCGTTTTCCATTTTACACAATTATATTATTAATTTTAACCCGTATTTATCTTTGTAGGCATATTTTTCGTTTTATTTTTTGAGTGCTTTAAAATCAATCTTCATTTTATTACACAAATTATTTTTTTTATATATATTTTTTTAAATATGTTTTGATTATGAAATGCCGTATAATTTTTATTTTTATAATTATTTTTTTTATCCCCAAAAAGTGTATCTTCATTTCGACTTAAATTCCGTTTCTATTGATGATGTTTTTTTCGGAAAAGTGCCAAAGACTGTGGTAATGTCTGAGCTCTGTCTACGCAGCTGGATGTCCCGGCACCCCGCACACTTCTATCGCTTAACCCTCCTCCTCCTCCTTCTCCTTAACCCCCTGTTGGCCAGAGTCTATGAAAAAAAAAAACACAGGGGAGTTGTAGCCAAAGTTGTGTGGCAAGTGGCTGTGTTGACAATATCCAAGCTCTGTTGTGGCTGTTGCCTCAGTTGACCGGTCTTTGCCTTTCGTGTTGGCAAATAAAAACGAAGAACTTGTTGCAATGGAAGAAGATACCAATATTGGTGTTAGTTTTGGTAATGTATATATATATTTTATAAATGAACAAGTAATTTTGGGTATTACTATGAGAAATAATTGCAGAAGCTATTTAAATAAGGCTCCACTCAAAGTTAGCTTTTTAGCTTAATAAACCTCTGTATTAATGCTTTCTGAATTTCTAATTGTAAAAAAGCTGTCATTTTTAAGTTTCTGTATACAATATTTCCCTTTTTTGCGCCTCAAAGTCTTGGCTTTTCTCTGTGTGCATTATTAGTGGGCGCAATGTAACTCAATTGCACACTTGTTGCTCTGGCTTTTCCTTTCCACTCGCAGTCCAATAATAATAATAATTGTTCAATGCCTTTTTTGGCCAAAAGCAGCGGAAATGTGGCCCGTTGCCGTTGCCACTGCAATTGCTGCTGCTGATTGTCCATAGTTTGAGTATTTGAAATGGAGAAACGACAACGACTACGACGACAGGTTGCAAGCCGCGGATTTGTTAATAGTTTTGAGCACACTTTGCTCAGCGGCAAGCTGCCTCAAAACGGAAGCAAAGCCCAAACAAATGAAAAGATAAATAAAAAATATTACAAAAAAATATGAAAAACAAACCGAAAGCCTCCATAGTTGCCCGATGTCGATGGATGATGACTCAAGCATAAAATTCTAAAGGGTCTTTGGCAGGCGGAAAAACGAAGAAAAAAAAACCGACGACTCTCGGTGTCTTCAGAGGTCTTTGATTATGCGAGCCAACGTGAGTCGTGAATGTACTTCCGTTGAAGCGGACTTTGTCGGATCTTTTCTTTATATGTACTTAGTATATATATCTTTACAGATCTCAAGAGGGCGGCAGAGGAAGTCCCAGTGCAGCGGAAGCTGCTTAGGTGTTTAGTATCTTCAAGTTTAACGCCTTCAAACAGCGTGAAAAGTTCCATTAAAATATATAGTTAACACCATTGTGTTCATAGGCTCTTTTTGGAAACCATAAATCTTAGGTACATTAATTACTATGTTTATATAAAACTTTTCAGGGTTACATTAATGTTCAAAAAATTAAAAACAAATAGAGGTTCGAATTTTATAACATTTTCTAAAGCCCAATAATGTATATAATACATTTAATATGTTTTAAAAATATATTTTTATATAATACTAGTGTACCCTCCCCTCCTGGAAAAAAGGGGTTGTTTTTTTTTTATTTTTATAGAGATAAAAAAAATATTTAAAAAAAAAAAAAAAATAATTTAAAAAATTATTTTAATTAAAAATAAATAAAAAAAAAAAAATTATTTATATATAATATTATATTTTTTTCTTTGAATAAATTACAAACATATTTAAGAATTTTTAAAAACCCCTAGAGATCTCCAGAAACTTCTTATCTTCGATTTTTCTTTCTTGAAAGCATCTTCACATAAAAATATCAATTAAAACCGAGACAGCAGAGAGACAGCCAGGCTTTAATGATGATTCTACCTGCATAATGCCTCTTGGCAGTCGTCGTGTTTGTTCAATCATTTATCATTTTTGTGCAGGAGAGTTAAGACGCGTGGGCAAACACAGTCTAGAACAAAAACAAAAAACAAACAATGAAACATAGTTCCTAAAACCGCCCTTTCTTGCTGGTTAAATGCAGTTTTTTGACCCGCTTCCAGCGGTGTGTTAACTAATTAACCGTTAACAGCACTTGCTGTCGCCTCGGAAATTGTCAACGTCATCTAAGCCAAGTTAATGTTAATGCTCGCTGTGGGCATGTTTGCTTTTTTACCGTTTGTAAACTGTCATATTTCTTGCGGCCAAAAGCAGTTAATTTGTTATTATTTTTGACATTAATTTGTTGTTGATTTTTCTGTAATTTATTCATATATTCAAACAGGCAAACTGGAAATTCTATTTCCCGGGGCCATAAAGGAGTTGAAAATGAAGAAACGATGAGGAAACTTTTTGAGAAGAAAAATGTATGACTAATGGTAATAAACATGGGTGTTTAGGGTTTTATATTTTTGTAAAATGAAGAGAAAAATAAGTATATTATACAAAAGAAAAGTTGAGATAACATTAGGAATTATTTGGAATATGTCAACATATAACTACTTTCCTAATTTACCTACTTAGATTCTTTAAATATATCATAAGCATTTGATTCTATTTATTTATTTTATCCTACGCTCTTTCTAAGTTAAATTTTCATTCAGCTAACGTCTTAAATTGCTACCACTTACTCCCCTTTTATCAATAATTACTTTTCTGCCTTCACCTGCAGCCGCCTGAAGGTTAACTCAAAATTAAACTCAAATTATGCAAAAGTTTAAACGCATTTAGTAAGGCCAACTATTTGCGGAATTCACGCAATTTCCTGTTGTCCAGCAGCTGCGGCCAAACATTTCGGAACGTTTATGTTTTACCAACCAGAAAAAAAGGTTTTTCTGGCTAATTACGCCACTCGCTATCATTAACACATTTCTTAGTCATCATATTCTTAAGTCCCAGTCTTTTCCCCGTCTCTCTCAGCGCTCTGACCCAATTTTCTCTGACAAATAAAATAACAGTAGCCGTCCAGCGTCGGAATCGAGGCGAAATTAACATTTCTTGCTGCATTTTTTCAGGCCGCTGACAGCCGCAAGTTGGTATTGCAATTGCCCCGCAATTAAATGTGAGATTAATTTGCGGATCAGGAAAATGCAAGTGCTGGCGAGGAAAATTGGACTGCAAAAATGGGTTAAGAAATGAAAATGCAGTTAAGGTTGGCTGGTTTTATGGTTAAGAAAATCAAATAATCGAAAGTTGTGGAATTTTAAGGGGAACAAGTGCGTAGAGGTGGTCTAGAAAATGTATTACAAATATTATATTACTTTTTTATGGGGGAACTTATTTTGATTTATTTAAAAATAATTAAAAAAATATATATTTATATTTTGAAATGTAATGGATAGGAAACCTTTAAGAATAATGTGTTAAATAACTTGTAAGGAAAAGTTTAATTAAAGGCACTTAACATAAGTTTTAAAAGCCAAACCCATTTTCCTTCTAAGCCAGAATAAAAAAGCACTTGAAAAACTCAATTAAAATGCCAGAGATAAATATTGCAGTCAACCTTAATATGTATTTTAATTAAAAAAATCATTTGGTAAAAAAACGGGCAAATCTACTAATGGTTTTTAGTAATTAAAGCAAATTTAAGAACCTTTAAGGTGTGATTAATTGAAAAAATTACTTCTAGTTCAGTTATGTGAATTTTGCAGTTTCCTTGCTACTTCATTTAAATTCTCTTTTAAAACAGAGAAAGGTGTCTTGCCAATTGGTCAAACTTTTATATAACGACAAGTGCGGCTTTCGACGGAAACCATTAAAGGAAATGACCGGAGCTCAAGCCGCCTTCACCTTCTGCCAGGTGCTAAAAAATAACTGCAAAATCGCCAACAAAACCGTCAACAAAATCACCAACAAAACCGTCAAGAAAACCGCCCCAAACGACTGGCACCGCCGCGAAGGCCGAGGAAAAGTGTCGCCAACTGTCGTTTCACGTAGATTGTGTCTGGTTCGACACGTTTGCCGTGGAACAACTGACCGAAAGTTCACACGCTTTTTATGGTGGCCACATTAACGTGGCCAACAAATGTTGCCAAACGTTTCTTGAGTTTAAGACTCGGATTCAGCAGATCATCATCATCAGTAACGAAAAAAACCATCAGAAGCAGCAGGCGGCAATTAAAATGAGCGCGAAAGTAAAACGTTTTACAGTTAACAAAGGAAAATATAAGAAAAGGTGCACTGCGAGAAAATCAGTAGGATTTAATTTTAAATATAAATAATTTGACAATAAAAATAAAAAACGAAAACTAGTAAGGTTTTATTAAAGAGAAAAGTTCTTAAATTAAACAAATAAGTAACTTTGATTTGTTTTGATAAGTAAACTTATTTTTAATTTAAGAAAAAAAAATTTAACAAAGCAGCTTGCTCAAAAAAATGGTGCTCTACTAAACCGATTCTCCTGGAGATGCCGTTTATAAAACTTCATACTTTATAAGTTCGGAAATATATTTAAATATTTCATCCTCCCTTATATAAAATATTTATACATATTGCACTATACATTTTTCATCCAGTGCACTTGCAACAGATTTCGTCTTCTTTAAAAAGCGAAAACCAACAACAAATTGCTTATTTAAAAGTCATCAACAAATGGTTTTTATTGCACTCATTATCTGGCTCTCTCACTTGTTTTTGTATTTCTTTTTTGCTTTCGCTGATTTTTTTATGAGAAGAAAACAATTTTCGTGCTGCATTTGGCAAATGCCAAAATTAAGCGAAAATTGATACGTTTTTCGGTTCATAATCATAATCATCCGAATTGCAGTCCAATTAAATGCAAATCAGATCGTAAAGGCCGCGTGCCCTGGTCGCCGCCTCAATTAATCTTCGCCGAGAGAGATGAAATATTGAACAGTGTCTCAGGGCCTTAATTACTTTATTACCAGGGAATGAAAAATACAAAAAAAAAATAAATATATATAAAAAGAAACAGGATCGGAAAAGGCGGCGGCCTTAGCGGTACTTTGGCTCAAGGGGCCGGCAAAAAAAAATTAAAATTAACCAAAAGACAAATCGCTTACGCCCTCTCTTCTTGCATGTTCGGAATTCTTGCCGTTTCGGGAGGCCGACATAACAATTTAGTGTAACGATATCCGCAAGAGATACAGCATATATGTATGGGCGAGATATATGGCCATGAAAAATAATTTAATTTATAACAAAGCTCAGAGCCAGGGCTATGGACAGGGATATCGACAGTGGTTTGTAAGGCTTGAAAAGGAGCCAAGAAAATGTTTCATGAAATGTAAGAAGGTAAAGAGCAAGGAAGCAAAGTTTTTAGGAGCTTAAATTTACTATACATATGATGAAATAGTTTTCTGTTTATATAATTAGTTATATTAAAAGTCTCTCAAACTAAATAAATGGATTAATCCCATTTCTTAGAGAATACTATTTAGCAAGAAAAAGATTTTTAAGAACCATTTCAAGCTTGCTGTAGTTATTATCGTATACATTTACCCTTCGGTTTTATTTTCAATAAACCTTAGAAACCCGCTATAAATCCACCTGCAATCTTAAATTACTCGAAATTTATTTAATTCCCAAAATAATTCCCACTAAATCTGGCCCCACTGTCTCGTGTTTCAATACGAAATTTGACGATGGCCACACAGCAAATAAGCTGCTGGACAGAAGAAGGCTGAAACCGGAGGCCACACAGAAGAGGCGTTGCCAAAGCCCCGAAACGAAGAATTAATATTAAAAGCTCCCTACTCTCTTTCTCCTGAGCCGCAGCTGTCAGGCTCGCAGATTGAACACTGTACACAGAGTACAGTGAACACAGAAGGCGGCAACGCAATGGTCAATGAAAAATTAATTAAAAAAGCAAGCAAAAGAGGAAAGTAACTAGAGAAATGGCTCATTACAATGATTACAAATATGAATACGAGTGAGTCAGGCTACGTGAGGAGAATACATATGGAGGAGAGTATAAAAAGAATAAAGAGAATCTATAGAACAAGTCCACAAATTGATTTGTGCGGAGAGTGGAGCGTGCAGAATTGACCCACTGTGTGTCTGAGAATGCTATGGAGAATTGGTATAACTGCGCTTCGGTCGGCTAACTGTGGCAAGACCTCAATCCAGATACAAAACGCCGCTTGGCACGCTCGCATTTCTACTCGGTTCTCTGTTGTCGGTTCTTAATTCTCCAGCTTCGATTACAAGCTTTTTTGAATTAGTTCTTTCTTATTTTTTTAGGCGAAATGATTAACTTACTAGTTGGTTAATTGGTTTAATTATCGAAATTTGAATAAAGCGAGAGTTCAAATTAATTTGAAGAAGGAAAGTTTCCCTGAAGGCTTATACTAGCCTTACTAGAAGGTATAAACTAAGTCTATGGAAAATGTTAATCTGACGGATTTGATATGTTTTTAAATAAAGTTTCTTTATGCTGATGTATTTATGTATGCTGTAGTATTTAAGTAACTATAATGCATTAAAATTGGGGAAAACCCCTTCTCAAAGAACGGGAAAAACACCATTAAGAAAACTCAAAAAAGAAAGAACGTACCAAGATTAAAGAACCATCAAGAACACTCTGATTTATATGATTCATTTATGATGACTGTTATTCTGGTATAAATAAATCATCTCAGAGTGTGCCCCATTTTAAGGGAGAGTACCTTAAATACAGAAAGACAGATGTGATGCATAAATCCCCTAATTCCAGTAAACAAAAGGGAAGTCCAGAATTATTAGATAACAAGAACCAAGCAGCACCTTTGCTCTGAAGATGTAAGACCTTATCAAAGAACCCGAAAAACAAAACCAGCCACTGATGCAAATATTTACATGAAGACCTCGATAAGACACGATCTAGAAATGGTTGTAAACTCGCTTGTAAAACCGATATTTGCTGAGATAATAAACACATAAAAAAAGAAAGAAAGAAAACTGCTGTAGTTTTTCACGGTTTTTTTTTGTGGAATTTTATGGCATTGTGCTCTAGATACTGTGGAAATTTTTTGATGCTTCTCTTTTTTGAGGGGATTTAAGCCGCCGCCGCTGCTGCATTCATCCCATTTCCATGGGCAACGCCCCTGCCCGGAAGCTTTCAACTCTCCGCAGCTCTGTAAAATGTGTTGCAACTGGGTAAATGCAGCTACTTTTACTTTAGACCAATCTCTTTTCCTTTTTTTTTGTTGTTTTAATTTAGCTCTGCTTGCATAAGATACTCGTACCAGTCTCGACTGCTGCTGCATAGAGCCATACCCGCCCCAAAAAATATATATATGTATATATAAAGCACCAAAAACCGGTGACACTCCATCCGCCTCCGCAGCTCTCCTTTTTGGGTCCACTCTCCGCCACCACGGACTAGACTCGGGTCCACTCCAAGATGCTGCCGCGCTAATTCAAACAAATTGCAGCATAAATGCATTATAAAAGCGGCAGAGGAGCAGCACCGGGCGACACAGTGTGACAGTAATAATGTCACTCGCGCAGTATGGATATGGATACGGATCTGGATGGGGGGATATACCCATATATACACCCATATAGGTGGAATAGAGCACACCGAGACGTGAATGTGAATGTGAATGCCAGTGATAAATTAGCCAGCTTCAGCGGTTCGACGATGTGTGGGCAAGGCCACAGTGGTCAGCGGGGACAGAAATATAGATAATGGATAATTATTAATAATAAATATTATATTCTATTAAATAAATATAATCTTAAATAGAGGAGATTGCATTCATGTAGAATTTACTTTGTAAAGAACTTTAAATAGTCCAAAGCAGAGTGGAATGTTCAATGCACTTTAAAATATATTGTTTTATACCCAACTACTATGTTTGTTATAGTAAAAATAGAGAATTTAATACCCTTAAATGTAGGAATACTCAAAGTATTTCCAGAAATAAGCTTTCTATCTAAATTCAAGGTTATGTACATAAAGTACGTATATGAAGAAAACACATACTGAAAAACCTCTTTTACAACCATGACGATGCAATGAAAATCGTCGGGGTTAACCCACTGTTTTTCAGTTCACCTTCCATCCGGGGGTCACTGAACCCCACTGAACCATAGTTTTCCTCGCCTCGGTCCGCACTAATTGATTGTTCTACTCCATTTGATAAGCTCTCCTCTCCGCTCCAGAGAGAGGGGCAATTGCTCATTTGTGGCACATGGTAATGGTTAATTTGCTCGCCACATGCGACCCACTGTGCTGCATTGCTGCAAGTTGCGGTGGCAGACAAGCAAGTGTTTTGTGGCAATGTTGCTGCAGCTAATTTGATTAATGATAAGCCGGACTTAACTGACGACGATTGTGATTCATTATGTGCGCACAAGGCAGGCACACTTAGCAGGGATCTGGGGATCTATCGGTAGCGAATTTTCATTAAATAGATTAGGGGGAAATGCATACGAACTATATATTACATTCCGGGCGATCCGAGTCGAATCAAAGAGGCAGCATTATTTTATTAGAGCGAGCAGAACAACAAGTGCCCATTGTAATTGAAGGCCCAATTGAAAAGTTCCCCTGTGCTGCGTATCTACGAGATACAATTTCGCTGGCACTGCCTTTGATTATATGCAATGAGCCATTTCCTCCACGAACTGAGGTCTCAAAGTGTATGCTATGTGTTCTCCAAACTGATCTGGCTTCAAACTGAACGTAAAACCAAACCAAAACACAGGTGGAAATGGCCTCATGTGGCCAGATAAGTAGTTAATAGGGTAGCCATTCTCGGAGGTGTGTTATTAGCTTCACTTTTCCTATATGGGTTAGGGAGGAGCTCTGAAATGGGCACAGCTTTTCCCATAATTAATTTAAGGAAATGAAGGCTTTGCAGGACTAGTTTTTATAGTTTGATTTAAAACATAAAGAGAAATTTAATGAGTTAATAAAGTGACATGCTTTTCTGTATTTTTCTAGCTTTATCATATACTCGGCAGCAGTACTTTTCTTTACTAAAACAATTCGAGTTATTGAGTGTTTGTGTATAAAGTTTTGTTGGTGATCTGTGTCTTTTGGTGATGATTAGTTAGTTAGTTAGTTATACTAAATTATGCAGCTCTCTTTAGCCCGACAGGGCCTTTCTGGCCTTCTCCTTTTCCTTCTCGGCCTTCTCCTTCTGCTTTTGCGCCTCCTTTTCGGCCTTCTCGCGCTCCTTGCGTGCCATTTGGCGGGCCTTTTCGCGCTCGGCCTCCTCCTTCTCGAGCTGGGCCTCTATCTCGCGGCGCTTCTTGTCCCGCTCCTTGTCACGCTCGGCCTTGATCTTGGCCTTCTCCTTGCGTATCTCGTCGCGCTCCTTCTGCTGGTCCTCGAGACGCTTTATTTCGTCCTGCTCCCATATCTCGAAGGCCTCACGGTCGGCGGCCAGGCGCTGAAGCTCGTCCAGCTCCTCGTCCGAGATGCCCCCGTCCATGTCGAGCTGCATCAGCTCCACCTCGCGCTCCATGGCCTCCTTGGCATGCCGACGGCGAATCGCAAGCTCTCGGGCCTCGACGGCATCCTGGTGGCGCTCTTCACGCGCCTCCTTCTCCTCGCGACGGCGCTCTTCCTCAAGCTCAAAGTCCTCCATCTCGTCCTCGGTGTACGGATACGGAGGTATGCTCCAGTTAAGGCCCAAGACGCCTGCGATCAGGGATGTATATCGCTATGGGTAGATATATTGCTTATAAAGGATTCTACCTGAAGATATGGCCCATCCCCAGCTTCCGAAGGCCGCCAAGGCGCCTGTAATGAGGATAATGTTGTAGCGAGTGTTCTTGGCGTGCCAGGCCCTCATGTAGTCGCCCTCGGGCTTGGGACAGTCACTAAGGACAGCATGCTTGCCGCCGCTGGCAAAGGTTCCCGGTTTAGGTTTTTGTTTATCGCCGGGGGGACACTTGGGCGGCGGCGGTGGGCCCGAAACCTTGGACGGTGGCGTGGGCGTCTTGGCCGCCCTTAGCTGCTGGCCAGTATTGTGGATCAGCATACGGCTAAAACGCACTGCGAGAAGGGGGGTTTTTAATTGACGAATTCAGATTCTAAGCTGAATATATACAAATTTTGTTTAAAGCTGGGAAATTAATATATATATATATATACGGTTTTTAATTAAAGTGAATTACTTTTTTTTCAAACATAAAACAAAAACATAAAGCTTAATCTTGTTTTTAACTCACATCCCTTGTGGAACTGCTGGGTGGCAATTGCTAAATATCTGGACATGGTGGCCGCTACTCACTGCTCCTTGCGCTTTTCTTGCTTTAATTTATACACTATTCCTTGGAGGAACCCTTTGCGAACTTGGTAAAAATGAAGCTTTCCTTTGCAAAGTGTTTGCCTAATAAAATAGAAAATTTTTATGCAAGCGACCAACTGAAAAATCACAATTTGTTGTGAACCTCAAGTGTTACTGAGTTAAGCCAAAAGTTTACTTCCGAAGCTACAAAATGACAAAGAAAGCAAATAATTGATTGTTGTTTTAGAAGTACCTAACAATGTGTACCTAAGAATACTCAAACAGCTTGAGAGTAGAATAGGAATAGAAGATTTTTATGTAAAAAGGTACTCCGCTGCTGTCTCCACCTTCTCCCCTTGAAATATTACACGTAATTCAGAACATTTTCCACGTAAATTAGATCACTGATGGATCTTTGAGACAGTTTTCAGTGGACTTGCAGACTGCACTTGGTGGTGATAACCAGAGAGATACACAAAATGCAGACGCTTGCAACTAGGAAAACGCGTACGATAATTTACAGAACGGTTTTCGTGTTCGTACAACACAAAAAAGCTCGATAAGAACCCACTGAAGAGACCCCTTAGGAGAACCCACACCCCATTAGCATGTTTCGGAAAGAAAGAGAATTTCACGGAAATTTATGGGGCACCGAGGAGAAGGAGAACGAGCACACCTCGTCTTGGGGAAAGGTAGAAAAAGGTGTCACGTGCGGCGGGGACAGACTTGTCAAAATTCGTCGCTGGTCGAGACGAATGCATAATGCCGCCGAGGCACAGTTGGTAAATGATAAAGAAGCTAAGGCTAATCGCAGAATGCGGTCAACAAACTTGTTCTCGGTCTTGTTCTGGGTCTTGCTCCGATCTGGTTTAACAAGTGGGAGTAGCTCGGGAGTGGGTGCTGCTGTGGCGGCGGCTGCGATCGCGATGCAGTTGAAGTAATGAGAAATATTATGCATTTATTCAACGAATCACCATCGACATCGACATCAGCGCTCCTGCTTTTTCTTCTTGTACAGCCGCTTCCTCCGCTTGTTGTCCCGGTGGAGGAAAATCGCCGAGATGAACACAAAGACCAGGTAAACGATTCCCGTGACGTAGCAGCGTAATGCCACAGTGGCGTACGCCTCGTCGGCACGCTCCTTGAACTCGTCCGGACTAAAGAAGTTTCCGGTCAGCGGCAGGTCGCCCACCAGGACCAGCGAGTTGATCGAGAAGCAGACGCCCAGTACGATCAGCATGAGGAAGGCCCAGGTGCTCATAAACAGGCAGAACAGCGAGCACCGTCTCCCACAGGACATTTTTTCAGGCAGTCTCAGTCATTTGGATCGGATCGAACACACGTTTTCTCTGACAGTGTACGCGCTCGCCACTGTGACCGCAACAGGTGCCGAGTTCAAAGCCGACAGACAGGTGAACAGAAAAATTGTAAAATAAAAGCGAAAAAATAGAAAAACGAGCCCGCTATATGGACAACCTTGTGCGATTCCAGCGGCATTAGATCTGAGCGGTTTTTGGTTTATGGTTAGAGTTCGGTTCAGGTGCCACTGCCTCTCGCTTTCGGTTGTGGTTGAATTTGCGTATACATATATTTTATATAGAGGAGGCTAGAGGTTTATTCAACTCGATCTGTCCCGATCTGACAGACAGGTGACAGAGCGTATGCTATATATAGGAGAGTACTTGCTGAAACTTTTTTAAAGGGGATTAGGAGAAAAACAAAATAAATTAAATAATATTCATGGCATTCTTTTATTATTGAATATTATATTTTAATTTAAGTCATACCTTTTAAGCACCTTAAACTACTCCGAATGATTATTTTATATAGGTATTATATTTACAAGCTTCATAAATTCATTTTCAAAACCAGCTTTATAATTAATTTTACAAGAGCTTTTAATTGGTTTAAAACATTGCGCAGCACTAATTTATATAGATATTTGCAAATTAAAATGTGCTAACTGGGTTCAATTATTATCTCATAAAATATACCCATGATTTAATATTTTTGATTGAATAAAAATTACTTATAATCAATTTAGGTATAATTAAACAAGGCACACATAAATATATATATTTTATTTTATATTTTCATTATCAAGTATAAACTCATAGAAGGTGTTTAATATTTAAATCTTTACATAAGACACAATTTGAATTTAAAGCTTATTCCCCTGATTTAATATCCACACCTCCTACTTTTTATAGACGATCTAGTTATATTTACAGGAAATGTATAGAGGACACCCCAAGTAGATGATTCATAAAAGGGCACGGGCTCTTTCCGATTTAGTTTCCTCCCATGATTCACCCTGAAGCTTATGCCTTAAAAATAGCCAACTAAATAATTTAGCAACAATTAGCACAACTTACCTCGAATCGACTGCGTTCTCTCCTCAAGAAAATAAAAATTAAACAAAAATCAGCAGACAATCACAATATACATATATTTATTTCTTTTTGCCGCAGAAGCAAAAACGTTGAAGAAGCAGCCACAAAAGAATCCACAAATAAACTTTTTACCAGTTTCGAGAAAATCCGTTACAAAACATCAAGTTGTTGTGAAAATTCGTAAGTCGTTTTCACAGTTGCGTTTTTTTATTTATTTATTTTTTTGCACTACCTTTGTTGGTTTTTAGGGTTTCATTTATTTGTTATCATTATTTCTGTCGTTTTTGATTGATATATTTCTTAAAAATTGAGAGAGAGGTAAAGAATTGATTTTATTATGGGATAATATGAATTTGTTTCAATAACAAATGATGTTTTTTTTATGTTCGGTATCTGTACACTGGAACATGTTTTATATAAAACTATTTAACATTTTAAAAATTACAAAGTTTAAAATTAAAATCGAGAACAATCATTTTTTTATGTTATAAACCAGAATTGAAAAACTTGAACTCATTCAACGAATTGATTTTCTTGAAAATATGGCAATCTGAGCCCAAAAACCCTCAACCCTAATTGAGTAAATTGAGTAAATATTCGTATGCTTTTTTTGTAACTTTAGCTGCGGATTTCGTTAGGCTTAAGCCCCCCGAAAAAATGGGGGTCAAGTCCATTAAGACTTAAGCTTAAACCCGATCTCACCCAGCGCTAAGACCTTGACATTAGGGCGTTTTTTAAGCCCAGTGAACTTGGTAATATTACAAGTATTACAAATCAATCAATTCCCCCTCTCTTTTTCACTCTACAGTTATTTCTTTATTTGCCTTGCACATTCCTTCCTGCAATTGCACAAACACAGTTGTTTTTCTTTCTTTTCGATTATCAGTGCAGCCGGGGAGAATAACAAATAAAAAACTGCTTAGTTTGGAATTTCGCTTGAACTTGCCACTACTATATTTATTACACTTTATGCGCTTGAATTCATTTGCATTTCTCATTTATACATTTTTCACTGATAACGCTGGAGCTTCACTTTTTTCGGTTCCTTATTCTGTTGTTTTTCCGGCTCTAGTTTCGCACTCAAAATTTAATAAAAACATAAAAAACACAAACTCACAATACGAAAAAACACGCTTTAAGTTAGACAGTTAAGTATTGAAAACACGCGCGTCACAGAGAAAAGAAATCAAAATATTTTCTATTTCTTCGAATATTTTTTGTGACTTTTTCCTCCGATTCCGACTTTCCGATTCCAACGAGCACGAGTGGTGGTGCGCTGACGCTTATATAGTCGATGCTTACAGTGGGGCGAAGACGGCAAAATAGCAACATTATTTAGGAGTGCTTAGTACCTTTTAGTGGCTATTGCAAAATTTGATCAAGTATATATAAAAAGGGGTTATGTTATGTGTTATATTTTTCAAAACGGTTGCCATGATATCTCAAGTTCTATTGAGCCGATATACTTGACTTTGGTGTGAGTCTTCTCAAGACATGTCTCTATCGTACTAACTAGAATTATAAAAAAAAATAATTTTTACTGATTTAAAAAAATTCAAAATAAAAAAAAAAAGTTTGCATACAATTTTATTTTTGTTTGTTAGTACCATGTATGTAATTGTATCATGGTTAGTACGATGCTGGACTTATTAATATTAATAATCTCTTTTTTTCAAAGCAGCTGAAAGATTGAACTCGTGGCAACCGTGACGCCCCACAGTAGCGCATTAGATACTTTAGGGTTGCAAAAATCATAACTGTTGAACCAGTTGAGATATTTTCAGAATTATTTTTTTATATGAAAGGTAATTTTAATACCTTTCGATTAAGTGGTCATACTATATTGTGTGATAAATGGTAGATTTTATACTTGTAAATTAATGTTTTTTGAGGCAGTTTTCTCAATTTTTATCCAATTTTGAAAAACTCTTTTCGTTTGTTTTCTCTGATAATGCTAAAATGGTGCATATTTAATGTTTTAAAAACAAAAAAAGAATACATTGTAAAGAAAAAAATTTTTTGTTTTTTTGTTTACCATATTTTTGACTAATTTTCTAATATTTATGCACTTTTTGTTCAAAATAATCGTTCAATTTTACATAATTAATCATTATACATTCATTTCAAATCATTAAGTGTCCTTACAAAGTCAGGAATTGAAAAGCAAGCCGCCAATACAGGAAAAAATGTATGCCCGCCATACAATTTCGTACTGCGCAGCGACTGCGCTTGTAGCAGAATTTGTACGAATCCGCGCGTTTTTTACGCTGAGTTGAAAGTATCTTTTGCCTTGGAATTTCTTGGGGGCAGGTTGGGGCAGCCGATCTTTTTTGAATATGATAAAGAACACATTCAAGAACAACACCTCATACGCCAAACTAATAATAAAGCGTAATAACATTTTTGACATTCCATCAAAGTTGAAAAATAGGTGAAAAATGAGTACATCGGTAAAACAGGTATGACAGCATGTGCAAAAAATATTATAATTTTATTCTACCTTGGTTTAACCGAGATTTAATGACCCTTTCGATAGAGACCATAACCATGCTGGCGGTTTCATATTTTACCTAAAAATCGACCGCAAAAGTCAGAATTTTTCTAAAAAACTACATGCTTTTTTGCATCCCAAAAGTGGTTCAACTTTGAACACGTGTAACTTCTAAAATAATAAACCGATTTGAATACTTTTTTGGATTCAACCCTTTTGAACTATTACCTGTCGAATGCAATAACAATTTGTACGATCCGTTGTCATTAAAAACTTGATTTTTGCAATGTATCTCTATCTTTTGAGTTGTAAAAATAATGACACATTGAAGAAAATCTTTGGTTTGCGACAAAATGCCCCACAGTGCCTTGCTTGAGCGCTTGAGTGAAAGAGATTGGGTCTTTCTCTCTCTCTGAGCGCAACAAGTGTGGGCTCTCTATCTCTCTCTGGCTTACTGAAGTTGTGTTGAATACTCTTGAGTGAGCTCTACAGCGGTATCGAGAGCTTGATGAATTGAGTGAAGAAGAAAACGAGTGACAATGGTAAATAAATATTAATAAATTATAATATAAAGAATAATTTTTTTAAAATTAAAAATAAAAATGTGTTGAGTTAAGTAGTCAAATAGCAAAGCCTTAACTCGATGAATAGAAATAGAATAGAATAGAAAAAATCTTAATATGTTATAAGAAATTTAATTTATTTTTTAATGGAGAATCTATATAAATATAAAAAGAATATAATTAAGAAATAAATAAAATATGATATATATTTCACTATTTTAAAGGACATTAATTACTTCTATATTCGATCTGAAAATCCTGCAGCTTGCTCTTAATTTATAATGCAATTAATGTACCTGCTAAGTGGAATGCATTAAGGATGCTCTTAATAATCAGATTGGACAGCCGAGCAAGTGGTTTTCACTCTCACTCATTTGCGTCGCTTAATGTCAGAGTTGAAAGGACGACTCTGAAGGACAACTACCGCCCACCGGAAAAACCACCTACAGGAAAACGTTGAAGTACCACCGCCCACCTGTTGGGAGGGTCGGTTACTCCTGAATGCAGTCCACGTGGCATTCAAAATTCGTGCAAAGGCCAAAGTGCAGCAGGAAAAGTGTGTTTTTTCACTTTTATCTCCGAATGTCAGATGCAGTCAGTTCTTTTGAAGCATTTCCATGTTATATTATACACTGGGGGGAAATCGTTACCCTTATTTAGATAGGTTTACTGGAGGCTCTGGGTCGAGGTTTGATTAAAAACAAATAAATAAAAAATTAACTTTAAATAGATTATTCTGCTTATAAACTCAATTCTTTTAAGTGTAACTTATATTTCTAATATTCTTTTTCATATTCAAAATGTGTTCATTTGGCCAACACTTTCGTTAGTTAACGCTCGAAACTTCCCACTCGTTGGCCAATTAATGCTCAACTTTTATGGCAAATTAATCGCTCTGAGCTGAGAGCTATTTAGACCTTATTAAAAGCAGATCTTCGGGGCGATTCTGACTGCTTCTGAATTGGCCAAATCCGCTTAATAGTTGGCCGTATAAGGTCGGGCCAGCGATCGATGTGGGATCGATCTAACTATTGATTACCCAAACGGTGACTTTCGCATCGCGGATTTCCGCTCCCAAGCTACTAGAATTTCCCCCGTTGGATGCCCATTAGCCACCGACCACTGATGAGAAGAAGGTCACCCGACACCGCCGAAAGGATGACAAGGGTTTGCTGCTGCCGATTAGCATGTTAAAGGCGGCTGCTTAGGGCTATAATTAAGCGACATAAACTTGGGTATTAGGCGCTAAATAAACAAAAAAAAAAGGGAGGGAAAACAAAACCCTACAAAAAACACAAGAAGTTAAGGTATCGAGTGGGAGTGTGAGGTGCGCCTCTTCTCGATTTGCATAACTGTTCGTTTTGGGCCCAGAAGTCGGGGGCCACGGGTTTGGGCCCTGGTTATGGGTATTGGTATTGGGCGGGGTATTGGCTGCGGCATTCGAAACAGAACGGAGGCAAACACACACACACACACCGGCATTTACCTGGGCACTGCACCTGTCCACATAAGCGACACCAGCACCGGTCCACGTTGGGCTTTCATTTGCTGCTAGGAAAGAGTAAACAGCGCGCGTCGCTTCTTTGCCACCCAACAAATACCCTATAAAGTAGAGGAAAAGTAAGTTAGGGAGCTATTTTATATTAACTACTTCATTTATCTTTGAATTAACCCAATGCATTTAGAACAGAGTAAAGAAAAAGAAAGGAAGGTTTGAATATTTCATTAAGCATTTAACTATCTGAAAATTCGGTAATACCATAATATTACTGAAAATGCAAAGAATCAGATACTAATATCATTACCAATTTAAATAATAAAAGAGTATTTAAAAGAAATTATTTTCCAGTCAAAAGAAAGGCAGGTGCATTTTTTTTTTTTGTAACAGTGTTCAAAAGTTTGAATCAGTGAAGATTTTTAGAGTATGCACCTTTAACTTTCATGGTTAACTAAAGATAATACATAATATAAAAATATAAATATTTCCTAAAAAAAATTGCAGGGCATTCAAACTTCGCTTTACTTCACGCAGACTTCACTTTCTTCGTTCTTACTCGTTTTTTTCGTGAAACACAAAAGAATTTCCATCAATACTGTCAATAGTGCTGCTACAACAACAACAACATTAACATTAACACTGCACTAACAACAGCAATAACAACAAAAGCAATAGCAACGACACTCCTTTTGCCTTTACCAATTCGCCTTCTGCGTTCTCCGTGCTTCTTCTCCTTAGCCGACAGAGAGAGAGAGACTTGGCCAAGACGAATTATGGCCATTAAAGCTGCTTGGGGTTTTAAGTTATTAGGCAACTTGAATTTCAAACTGCACTTGACAAACGCACAACGCACAAAATAAATAAAAACCAAAGAAACAAGAAAAAGAATCAAGAATGTGCCGCCTTTACAAGCTACAGAGTTTGTTTAATTAAATAAATATGCGTTTGAGCTTTAGAGTTCAATAATGCTTCTACCTTAAATTAGAATTTGGTTGCTTTAATTGAAACAAATTTACCTTCCCTGCCTTAATTTGCATATCGACTACAAGGGGAAACTTCGAATGGCGTTTGTAAAATAGGATTTAAGGTCAGTGGGCAGTCAGGTGCAATCACCTACCCACTCAGCCAGGATTCTGAGGGATGACCGCCATTTAACCCGTTCAAATCGATGGTAACCCCATCTACATACGTCAATGTATACTAAAAGATTGTCTGCATTTATCATACGTCATTAACTCCAGTGACTTTGATCTAAATTTAATCGAGTCGAGAGTCTCTGATTGGGGTGAAACGATGTCTTTTTCCATGGAAATTAGGAGGGAAAATCAATACAGAAGGGGTTAATGTTTATATATCATGGTTACCAAATGAAGGAATAAATTAGGGAAATTATTTTATTCAAAATTAAAGCTATATGTTTACATACATAAAAAAAAGGTTCAAAGGAATAAATAGATAAATAATATTTATGAAATTTAATAATAATTGGATTTAAAATATAACAAATATATTTTTTAAAAGCATTAAGCTGCATAAATATTTAATATATTTTTATGACCAAAACGTTTGAAATTTTTATTTTTTAATCAATTTATCATATTGTTTATAATTTGTATATATTTTTACAATTTACTTTATAATTTAACATGCTAAAGCAGCACCTAGTGTTGACAAAAAGAGGCATGAGTTTCCCAAAATAACATACAGAAGGCGCCACCACGCCAAGCTTGGCTCTCAACTTGGAAAAACGAATCGAAGCTTTCCCTATAAAAACCCGTTTTAATTTAAATTCATGAAAAATAAATTAAAGTAAATAAGGATATTTTTGAATGAAATTTTGTTTGAAAAATTGTAAAAAATAACATTAATCATAGTTATTAAAATAAAAAAAAACATACTCTTTAGAAACTGCCATCCCGAGACCCACTTCAACTTCGCCCATTACCAAGGCAATAAACGTTTCACAATCGACCACGATCACCACTCGACGTAGTTGTCATCCCATAAACTAACCACTTACCACCGAAAATCCTGTTGGGGACAAAATACAAACAAAAAGGCGAGAAAAATGCGAGTGGAAACCGTCATTGGCTCGCTTTTAAATGGGGAATTGCCAAATGTAAAATGGCTTCAGCACTGCACAAGAAGAAAATTTAAGCTTAAAATATTATCAAGTATAATTATCCCTAAAAATTAAATATAACAGAGAAATGATTAAATAATTATAAAATAATTTCCCCAAAATATCTAATGAAAGACCCAAGGAACACTAGAAACATCAAGTGAACAGTCCAAACGAAGATTTTAACCTCAAGTTTAATTCCAGTGTCCAACCGAAACTCCCTCCCAGCGCTCACGTCACACTTTGTAGGCTCCAAGTTTTTTACGGGACGGAAAATCAAATCCATTTCCATGTCCACGATTCATTCATTAATTCTCAGGCAAAGCGTCATAAATGCCACGCAGTTTTCAGTTTGTTTTTCCGTTTGGCTCGTTGATTTCGTCGTTTGTTTTTCTGATTTAATTAAGCCTACGTTTTGCCATTTTGCAACTGTTTTTTATTTGGTTGTATTTTGTATTTTGATTTTTTGAGGCATTTGCAAGTCAAATGTGGCGGTGTTAATTAATTGAATTGAATCGACAAAAATAACGCATACGCCGCGTGCAACGCAAAGAATTCTGCGCTGGCGCGTTGCGCGTTGCGCTGGGCATTGGCCATTCGAATTGGGCAATAGCTTGATTCTGTGTCCAGTGGCTAATTAGGCCCCGTCATCCAAAATCCACGGCATTTTGCACCCATTTTGGAGCGCACGCCCGGCGAACCAAGCCAAAAGCGTCTAAAAGGCTAACAGAGACTTGGCCAAAGAGCGGAGACTGAGAGATCACTGATCGATCAGCCTTAAATCGGCATTTAGTCTGTGGCAATTTGGCATTCGAGTTTGCCACCCTTCCACGCCATCTGGAAAATTGCTTTCCACCGCCGAAAAATGTGGGGCAGTGGCAGCTGGTTAATCTTTTATTTATAAAGCGACTCGCACAATGATCTGTCCGCATCGAATTGGACATGGAACACTTGTTTGGCAGTCGCCGGCTCAGGCTCAGACTCAGGCCAGGCACTGCCAACAATTGCCGAGCTATTGACTTAATATTTGCTAATAGATTTCCCATAAATCACATTCCATTGGCGTGATTTATATGCATGAACTGAGCCGAGACTCTGCTGTCTCCACGAGTGTGTATTTTCGTGTATATTTCGTGTGTTTCCTCTGAGAGATGTTGCCCTGGCGTCTCTCGGACACTCTCGAGAGGAAACTTCAGCTGGTTGAAGTACTGGACTGCCAAGTTGCATGCCCCAATCTCAGGGCATTATTATGAATTTTTTGCAAATTTTTTAGCAGGAGATTTAACCCTTTTAGGTCTGGAAGGGCATGTTATGAGGTTGAGGATTTATATCGAGAGGTAAAGTTTAATATTATTTATTGATATATAAGAATATAGAATATAAAAAATATAGAATATTAACAAAAATTGATTACGTTTAATTAATCAAAATTGGATTTATCGAAAATTATTGGTTTTCCCACGTAGCTATATAAATATGTGATATAAATCGATATTTAGTTTAATATTTTGAAGCAAATATTTTTAAAAATTCAGAAAAATAAATAAAATATAGGCTATTTATGTATACAAATCGTATTTTATTCTTGATATTTTAAATTTAAATTATATATTTTTCTATATTTAAAAATTCGATATATCAAAGTTTACAATATTTTCGATACTTCATAATTTCTTACTTTTTTACAATTTAACCCCTTAAATATTTGACAATTATTATGGACCCATCTCTCAAGCCCAGGGGGTTAATCAAAGCGGCAATAAAAAAAATCCCACGAGCTGCCAGATGCTCGATCGCATCGCCTCCAAAGTGAGGCAGTGGAACTGGGGCTGGGATGTGGATGTGGATGTGGATGTGGACTCTCCCCCTCGCATATACTACGAGTTATAGTAAGTGTCCTCGAGACGAGACGGCGTGGCTGCGATTGCAACTCCATCTCGTCGCTCGCCGTCTCCAGTCTGAAATCGCCCATCAAATATGGTCAAATGTGGCACGCAGCGGCATTCGAGGCACGATAAAAAGATAAATCTCGCCTCGACATTTGGCAAGCGTCGTCCGTCCATTATGCAATTTGGGGAGAATTTCCCAGCGACACCGAAAATTTAATTTGGAGAATTGCAGCGAGAATTTGGCCCCTGAATTGCAACGAGAATTGCATGGAGAACAATTAGACGACATTCTCCAATGGCTAATTAAGTTGTTAGAGCAAGGCTGGATGCCTTCGAGGGGTGTGGCATCCAAAATTGGCCTGCTCTAATCAGTGAATTCAATTAGCGCGCGCGGCTTTCCAATCTCAGGCTCCCCCGAGATGGGAAATGCCGCCTTTCCTGCGACTCCTTAGCCGGCAAGTGGTCTGCCTTCAGAGATTGCAGTTCCAAGCTCCTAGGCTCCCAGCTCCCCGATCGCGTTGCGTCATCCGCTCTCGACGAGAATTGCAGTTTCACTTCGGCGCAGCCGAGATACTTCACAAATTGGTGCTGCTTTGGCCCGCTTTTGTTGACTGCTGCTGACTCTGCTGACTGTTTGTCCGACGACGACGCTCAGATCGAAATCTAGTCAAGATCTGTCCTCCAGTCCGCCGCGACCGCTGGCGTCCACTGTCCCACCGCTGGAGGAGTGCGTCTCGTGGTCGTGGCAGTATAAAAGTAACGCAACGCACGCAATCCACTTACAGTCGCTATTCTCCCGCCAAGCCAAGTGATTCGAGATCCCGACGATCCAAAAGCTGCCATGAAACTGCTGGTGAGTTGAACAAGGACTTAGCGAGACTAGGAGGAGCTTCACACTTGGATCCCTCTTAAAAGGATTGAGATATACCTCTAAAATAATGTATGTCTTATCCTTATTACATCTCCTAGATCCTCACCACTCTGTTGGCTGTGGCCCAAGCCGCTCCTGGTCTCCTGGACTATGGTCTAGGGCACACGGCGCCGGCCATTAGCTATGGCCACGCTCCTGCCATCACCTATGCCGCTGCCGCGCCCGTCATCAAGTCCTATGCCGCTCCAGCCATCAGCTACGCCCATGCCGCTCCAGCCATCAGCTATGCTGCCGCTGCTCCGGTGATCAAGTCTTATGCTGCTCCCTCCTACAGCTATGCCCATGCGGCTCCTGCCATTAGCTATGCTGCTCCCACGGTGCTCAAGTCATATGCGGCGCCTGTGGCAGTGGCTGCTCCAGTGGTCAAGGCGGTGGCAGCTCCGGCCACTAGCTACTCGCATTTCAGCTCGGTAAGAGGAAGGATTACAGGCGAGATCAGGAAGGTAGTATTAATACTTTCAATATATTTCCCCATTCAGGTTGTCTCCCACGCCACGCCCATCATCAAGTCCTATGCCGCGCCCATTGCCGTCAAGTCGTACGCTGCTCCGGCCATCAGCTATGCTGCTCCCACGGTGGTCAAGTCCTATGCCGCTCCAGCCATCAGCTATGCCGCTCCCGCGGTGGTCAAGTCCTATGCTGCTCCGGCCATCAGCTATGCAGCTCCCGCCCTGAGCTACGGCGGCTACGATGACCACGGCTATGGCTATCATTAAGCCTGCATTTGATACCAAAACCGCTCCAAGTCAGTCCAAGTACAAGTTCCGGATCCGGAGCGGGTGGTGCTGAAAGAGATCTGTAGAGTCGCAGCAGCCGAGGCACGTTCACCTTTAGTATTTTTCACCCACTTTCCCACGTCCAGTAGTCACTCACATCCTACCAGGATCTTTCCTAGCTCTGTTTACTTCTTATTTATTTAAGAAAAACCATACAAAAATTAATTATTCTCTCAAAGGCAAACAAAATAAAGGAAAAATTGCATTTTTCACAAGCCACTCGTTACATTTACGACGGCGAAGATGACGATGACCACCACAGAGCTCAGGTTGTTCAAGATCTTGGCCAGATGGGGCCAGGGCTTCTCCTGGATGTCACAGAAATCATTGGCCTGAGGGAAATATAATATTCAAGAATTTATTTTGTGTGGTTTGATTAATAACTGAACTCACATCGGCGAGCCTTAGGCCCAGAAGGCAACGCAAGACATTGCAGTTGATCACGGCAGCCAGGCAGTCAGGAGCCTTGGCTCTCGGTGGATACAATTCCAGCCACAACAGGCAAATGTGCAGGATATAGCAGTAGCTAGTGGTAATCATGACCACTTTGTAGGCTGACACTAAGGGGATATAATAAATCTAATAAAAGTCCCACTGAGATAACAAGTAAGTTTTTGGCTTACTTATAGGCGGAACATAATGCGGGGAAGCGTGGCGCGTCAAATACATCATTCCCCAGGCGGTGATCAGCAGGGCAAGAAGAATCAGGGCACTTCTTCGTGAAGAACGCAGGATGAAAGACAAAATCAGGAAAATCTGACAGGCTAAGAAACCAAGGTAAATAAATTGAAACAAAATAAATTTAATAAAATAAAGTTTATTAAATAACTCTTACCAATCAGCGGCACATAGAACACGGTCATGTAGAAACTGCTATTCCTCTGAATGGTAAACTCAATGGCCACGTCTCCGGCCATTGTCTGGAGCGTGCTCTTCTGGGTATACCTGTTCGCCGAATCATTGCCCACTTGGACCACAGATATGTCGAGGAATGTCCAACCAGACGGTGTGTTCACATGCTCATTGGGCGCCACGGGGCTGTGCTTTTGATCGTAGATTAGTGCCAGACTCCCCTGGTTGTCACCCTCCTGGCCGATCAGGCCCAGCTCGATGTCGCATGTCACACGCTCCTTGGGCCAGTTGCGTGCACTGTCCACACACCAGCTGGTCAGCTGCAGGTTATTCACATACAGGATGACATTCCCGTTGAAAAATACACGCAGCTCGTAGGATCGCAGCACCTCGTCCATGGAGTCAAGGGCGCCATTAAGGACACGCATGTGCGGTATCCATACTTGCAAGTCCCGATGCTCAAAGGATTCAAGATGTCCATAGTCGGCGGGATTCCAGCGCAAGCGATCGTCCTGCCAGTGCTATTGAGGGAAAATGTGTGGGTTACATATATATTTTTTTGACATATATCTTTTTATAAGTACCATCATGAAGCGCATGCGGGTGCGGAGTAGGGAATTGGTCATTTCATAGGCCAGCGAACGGGTTTGGAACTGGAAGGGCAAGGAGCTCAGATTGGACGGCAAACTGGCATTCTCCGCCTGCAGATTCAGTTGGGCAAGTAGTTTCTGCTCCGGCGTTGGCGCCTGGACATCAGCAGATATTTCCTTGCCTGCAAAATATATAGGTTTGCGAAAACCAATCAATGGATTGATCTGAATTTTTTAAGAGAGTAAATTAAAACCATAAACTTTAAGAAAATAGAAAACAAAAACATAATAATTGATGTTAAGCCTAACCAAACCCATCGAAGCCGCAATCGTAGAACCACCTGGCTGTATTTGAGCCAAAGGAACTGAAGCTGATGTAGTTGATGGTCAGCGCGGAGGCATCGATGAACTGCAGCAGGGGCTCCTTCTTGAAGCCGGGAATGTAAACAAACAGCTCGGCATCTGCGGACGAGAGAGAGAGAGATATGGATGAAGCATTTTGGGAGGGTCAGATAAGTTCCGAAACTCACTCTGCGTCTGGACAATCTCAATTGGCGTTGGCTCGTACAGAGATAGCAAGTTCCGATCTTGATTCGTGGACACGCGCCTTACTCCCATGGCGGTGCGGATAGCGGAAAACGTATTTCCGCCGGCTCCTATCACTGCAAGGCAGAGTGGTAATCATATCAAAACTAAGCCCGCATGGTAAAGTCTGGGATGTCCCAGTAACCTCCTCCCAATGAAGGTTTATTTGTTATCTCAACTGAAACATAAGCCATTAAAAATGTGCTGAGCTTGGCGTTAAATTTAAAATATAAGAACAAAACAAAAACAGTATTTTATAAAATAGATAAGGGAAATGTTTAAATTCCTTCGTATTCTGCTGAAAAGTTCCATATCTTTCAAGACATGTATTATACAAAGTCTTTATCTCTAAATGTCAAGTTCATACAAAGTTTATATATCTCAATTTCAAATAGCTCTCAGAAAAGAGCAGATTTAAAAGGCTTATTCTCATTTAACTCTAGAAGAATTCTTCATAAGCTCTGAGAAATTAGTTTTTACCCAATACTACCTATCCTTCTCGTATACTACCTACCGATCTCATATACCCGATCGTTCGGTCTCACGTGATTCGTCACCGAGAGCAGGATATGGGCATCCATGGTGGTCAGGACGTAAAACATCAGGTGCAGTCGCTCTCCGGCCTTCGCCTTGTTGTTGTCGAGGGAGTGGACCATAAAAAAGTCCCGATACGCATAGCCCGCATCTCGGATCGAGTAGCTCTCGCAGGTGTCCAGCTGGGCAAAGCTCACGTTGTACTTGCAATGGGCAATCGGCGGTGCCAGGCACAGGCAGCTGCACAGAGCCAGTGCCACGGAGCTCTTGATAAGCCAGGAAGTGTTGTCACACATTGTGCTCGTCCGGCTTTGTGGATTTGTTGTTACGCGGTCAGAATTGAACTAACGAAATGTGGGTTTAAAGTGCCGGGCAGTTATCGGGTGGCAGTTATCGATCAACGATAAATTTATCAATAGGTTTCTATCGCTCGAAAAAGCTATTTATTATGGAATCAGCTGGAAATTAAAGTCCTGCTCCACACTAATTTTTGAATACACTTACCACTACATTTTTTCATATTCCTTATTTCCTCTGTCATTAATAAATAATAGTTTTAGATCTTTTAAGTTTTTCAGAATTCTCTTAAAGTGGCCAGATAAAAAAAAGCTGCGCCAAACCTTCTGGAAAGTGTGACCCTATTCGCGGTATATTTGCGCACACCGCCTGCGGCCACACTCGACCACTGACCTGTTATCAACATTTGGACTGTTCGCCACTTTTGCCTTGTTTTTAATAAATTTTTGGGCTTTGCTCCCAATAAGCGGGGACTCCAGGTGACCACTACAGGCCATGCCCGATGGATGCCAAGGCGCAGAAGTTGGCCGCAGCACGGAGAAAGGTACGAAAGGGCGACGGCCTCAATCACAATTGTTTTGCTCGCTTGTGACGTGGACAACATATTGGTTCTCTAATATTGATTTTGTTTATGTGGACACAGCTGAAGGAATACCAGCAGCGCAATAACAACAACAATGGACAGACGGGAGGAGCAGCAGCAGAGGAGGCGGTGTCACACTCGCACTCCTCCACCGTCAGCATAGCCAGCAACTTGTCCGAACGCTCCGACAGCGAGCCAAATGTAAATGGCAGCGGCGGTGGTGCCGGTGGCTTCCACCAGCCGGAGCCGCCCACAGTTCTGCCCACAGCGGCGTCTTATTTTACCCTGAGCGAACCGGAATCACCGCACAATGGCGGCGTGATAGCCGCCGCTGACCCCTCCAACCTGCAGGCCATTCAGGTAATCATTGCGGAGAAGGCTCAACTAAATGCTGAACTCACCAAAGTTCGTCTGGCCTGTCGCGAGCGAGACCTGGAGCTGGAGGAGCTGCGCACCTTGAAGGAGCAGACCCAGCATCGCCTGGAGCAGCTGCAGCAACATTGCCAGGATCAGCAGTCTGCCGGCGAGCAGCAGCGCCAGCACTACGGTCAGCTGGAGGCTCAACTGCAGCAGTCGCAGACACAAATCCGGGATCAGCAGTCCCATCTCCACGAGCTGGAAGCCCAGCTGAAGCAGGGCAGCCAGCGACAAGACGAACTGCAGCAGCAGCTGTCTACGAAATCGAATGAGCTGGAAATGGCCCAACTAAAGCTGCGCCAGCTCTCCGACGAGTCGAGCATCAGCGCCGACAACCGTGTAGAGTCGCTGGTTCAGACACAGTACATGTACGAGCAGCAGATTCGCGACCTGCAGGCCATGGTGGGCCAGCTGACGCAGGACAAGGAGCAGGCGGGGGCCCAGTATCAGAACTATGTGCAGCACCAGAGCAGTGAGATAGCCAAACTCAATGAGCGCAACACAGAGCTAGCCGAGGAGCTCAACGCGCTGAGGGAGCGCGAGCGACAGCTGGTGGAGCATGTGAGCGGGCTGGAGAGGGACATACAAAAGAACCTGAGCCTGCAGGCGCAGTTCAAGGAGGCCGTCAGCGAGGAGCAGCCGTCGCCCAAGGAAGAGCAGACCAGCGATGAGCAGGTAAGTAGAATCTCGAATAAAGAAACTTCTCATTTCTCCAAAACTTTCTTCCAGATCGCTTTGCAGGCTGAACTGGCTTCGTTGAAGGAGCGCCTGTCCGACCTCGATTTCGAGCGCCATGAATTCCAGCTAAAGATAAAGTCGCAGGACGACCAGCTGCAGCTAAAGGAGTCCGCTCTGGCCCAACTAGAGCAGCAGCTCGAACTCCTGCAGGCCATGCAGCCGGATCAGACCAAGCTCCTGGCCACTATGGAGTCCGACAAGGTGGCCGCCTCTCGTGCCCTCAGCCAGAACGTGGAGATGAAACTGCAGCTGGACGAGCTGCAGCAGCGATTCGTTCAGCTGACCAACGACAAGGCTGAGCTGGTCATTCGTCTGGATGCCGAGGAGTTTGCCAATCGCGAGATACGCCAGAACTATGCAAGCGTGGAGCAAAAGCTGCACGCCACAGAGGAGCGTTTTACGTTCAAGGACGAGGAGATGATCCGGCTGTCGCACGAGAACGTGGAACTGCAGCGCCAGCAATTGATGCTGCAGCAGCAGCTGGACCGACTGCAGCATTACGAGGTGCGTTGATTCTTCGTTATTCTTGAAATTGCATTCAAATTGTTACTCTTTCTCAAGGCCAAGGCGTACCACAATAGCCAGGAGAGCAAGGACGGCGAAACACCAGTAAATGAAGCTGAAGAAGTCCATAATGACGATCATGACGATCACGATGATCATGGAGATCATGCCGGCCATTCACACGATCACCCACATGAGCATTCACACGATCACCCACATGAGCATTCACACGATCACCCACATGATCATTCCCACGAACATTCGCATCCGCAGGAACCACACCATGGGCACAATCATTCACATGATTCCAACCACAGACATTCGACAGCTGGCGGTACCCTGCCCACAGCAGAGGCCGTGGAACGTCTGCAATCGCGCTTCACCACACTTATCAGCCAGGTGGCCGACTTGACCGAGGAGAAGCATAGCCTGGAGCATCTGGTGCTGCAGCTTCAGAGCGAAACGGAGACCATTGGAGAATATATCGCCCTGTACCAGACGCAGCGACGCATGCTTAAGCAACGCGAGTACGAGAAGGCCGCCCAAATGCGCCTGCTCCAAGCAGAGCGCGAACAGTTGCGCGAAAAGATTGAGGCGCTGAACAAGTTGGTGGGCAGTCTGGGCGTGGAGCCGCCGCCTCCTCCAACAGATCCCGGCCAGACCACGCAACAACACGAAGCAGAAGCAGCAGCAGACAGTCCCGCCGCCGACGAAGGCGAAAACTCGCAGCAGATTATTAACAAGATACAGGACATCATCAGCGAGATCAAGGAGAACACGGAGCAGCCGACACACAGCCACAGCCATGCCCATGCCGGCGATCACCTAAACTGCTGTCTGGGCAAGTTTGAGGTCGTCTGAAGAGTCCACAGACTACTCGCCAAGTGCAATTATCGCCTGCTTACGTATATCCATTAATCACTTTTGCTACTGTATTTAAATTTGTAATTTGTAATCTGTAATCTGTAATCCGCTTTCCCCCCCGCGTCTTTTGTAAATGTTTCCAGCGCATTGTGTCCGCGAATAAACCTAGTTTGTGCATCTGAAACGAATCTACAACTTGGGCCCGCAACTAAAACGTATTATTAAACAATCGACATGATTATATTGCCTTTTAATATGGGTAATGGCATCAAATTTCTTTTGGGAGTTTATGCGTTTGGATAAACACTACTTATCCTAATTGGTTTATTTTTTTATGTGAAAAAACCAGCGAAAATTAATTCGTAAAAATTATTATCTTATACATTAAATTGAAATGAAGTCAAGTCTGGGAGCGCTTCAGTGAACCGATCTGTATAAAATCTGTTTTTGGCAAAGCAGAGAAAGATAAGTTCAACCGACAACATTCAGTCATTGCTTTCATTTTTTTTTTTATTAAAAAATGACAATATATTTTCTATCGTTAATGACATGAAAATGAAATTAAAATAAATAATCAATAATAAAGAAATGCCTTATTCCTATTTACTCTTCTTGCCCACTGATGAGTTCCGCATCTTAATCTTTAGGTTGGGCTCCGATAGCTGCGTAGGCCGGCACTTACGGCTGGGTCGCCCGCTGCTGCTGCAGCAGGTGGTGGACAGGTCCGTCGATTGCTCCGCTTCCCTGGTTTCAGGATTTAGCCTCCGAATTCTTACCTTAGACTGGCGACTACTGGCTCTTGCAGACCCTTCGCTCGTCTTTCTTGAGGCCGTATTTCTCTGTGGTGATTTATTGGGGATTGGAGTGCTGGTATTAGTGCCGCTCTTTCGCAAATTTCCATCAAATATGCTACGCCTGGGGCTTAATTTGCTGGTCTCCAACGCAAGATACGAGCTGCTCATCAGAGAATCAAGGGCCGTTGGACTAGCTGGGGTCAAAAGCAGCCTTGGTAGCTGTATGCTCGGGTGCTCCTCGTTGGTGTTTTCAGAATCCAAGGTGGAGGACTTTGTGGGCTTGCACTTCCCCCTAGTCAGCATTCCGCTGCCCTCTAGGGAAACATTTGGGTCAAGAGGCCGGAGAGCTTGTCTTGGCTGAGTGTACTCCTCAATGGTTGAATCGCAAGAAATGGGCGAGGAGCTGTAGCTTGACGAGGTTGTTTCCTCGTCCGTATCCTCCAAGATGGTGATCAAGTCACCATCAGTCTCCCTCTGCTCTCGTTCTGCGATCGGTTGCTGATCGTCCTCCTTGAGGGTGCTTGTGTCCTCTTCCTCTTCGGTGGAACTATCGTTAGCTATCTCCGCTACCCTTCGTGGTCGAGGCGTGTGCTGTAAGGAAGGAATGATGGCTTAGTAATCCAATTACCCTGGTTTCACACTTTACCGTGAGTTCTGGCGCTTCGTTTGGTTCCTCTGCTATTGTGTTGCGGGATCTGGCCGGGGAGATGCTTCTGGAGCTATCATTCCCCATATCCGCTACCCTTCGTGGTGGAGGCGTGTGCTGTTAGGAAGTAGGGACAGATTAATAATCCAGTTACCCCTTTTGTAGACATTACCGTAAGTCTGGAGGGGGAGATGGTTCTGGTGCTGCTAGCCAAGGCGCTGGACTGCCTCATTTCCTGGCAAATTTCCTTGGAGCTGCGACGCGACTGACTTCGCCTGTTGATCACAAACGGTGTCTCCTGCTCCATCGTTTCGGTGCTATCCAGGGACTCTGCATTAATTTCCAATTGCCGCATCAGGGTCTTTACAATGCCGATGTGATCTTGTCGCTGGCGTGCAATCTGCAGGATTCGTTCCTCCCTCAACTCCATGATTTCATGTTTCAGCGCTATCAGTTCCTTCTTGTACAGACCAATCTCAATGCGCTGCTTTTGCACCTGGTCCATCAGTTCCGCGTTCAGCTGTTTGTATTGCTGTTCCACTTTGGTTGCCATTTTTTTGTTTTTATTCCAAAAGTGGACGCCAGACGCAAAGGCTTGTTTGAATTTTCATTCCAGTGTGACCGTAGCGTGGAAATAAAAAATGCTGAGTGCGGCTGACAGGCAACACAGCGTGCACTGAAAAAAAAATTATAAATTATATGGAAAGCTAGTTTTTCTTGAGTTAATCAAACCAGCATAAAAATTTAATTATTTTGTTATTTGACCATTCTTATACAGGAATGCTGATTTTTCTTCAAAAATTGTCTATCATATTTTAAATTAAATATGGTTTTAATAGTGAATCGAAATTGGCAATCCATGGCTTTTGCACTTAAGATGACTATAAATTATCATTTGATGGACAATCAAATTTAAAATATATCATAATGAAGACAAAATAAATTGATTTTAATTCGTAAAGCTTTTTTAATAAATTAATAATTATGAACATTGATCGTGAAAATTTTAATAAATTTAATATAATTTTATTAAAATCGAATTCAAAGCTTAAAAGCTTAAGCTTAAAAAATAAGAAAAAGTGTGTCTTGAAATATAAATATTTTCCTATTAAATAATAATGCAAAATTATGTTTACAAATATAGTGGGTCGGTAAAGTGGTTTCCCGTTTTGGTATATTTCCAACTAGGTATATTTCGAAGTTCGCGCCGCTCGGTCACACTAACAGCCAGCAGCACAATATATTTTTTGTTTTCTCAACCAAATGCGTGGAAAACCCTAAGTCCGAAGCAGATAAACGATGCTGCAGCGTTAGGTCCCCACAAATCGAAGTAAATAGGCGTTTCGGGAAGTCTTGGAACCTCTTAAAACCCCCGCAAAAACTCAAGAAAATCAAAAGGCTGTGTGTGTGTGTGTACTTGAGTGAGAGTGTGCTGTCGCAGTGTGCCTGTGTTTGTGCCCAAATGAAAATTACTTAAATTTAATAGTAGTTCTACAAACAGTTTAGGCAGGCATATCTCAGCCCGCCAGACCTTTACACGTTTCTACAATTTATTCGCGATTTAGGAGCAGTTTTTGCCCATGGGCAACAAACAGCGCACAGGGCACACAACACACATACAACATACATCATACATATGTACATACAACACCTGCGTACATAAACGATCGCGCGCGTATTAAAAATTAACGAATTCCAACGGTTCCAGTGGATGTCCAATAGAAAAACCCTTGGGATGCTAATACAACTTCCATTGCCTTCCATTGCACAGAGCCGAAAATCGTCCACCGCTTCACCTGCGAAAGCGTAAAGCCAACAAAAAGCGCCGGAGATCTGAGAATTTCATTCAGAGAAGCAGCTCGCACAGGTCGATCCGAAATCGAAAACCCGCTTCAAGGTGAGTCTGTTTGTAAATCCAACCCGTTTCTCTGCACTCAATTAAGAGCATTCAAGTCTCTGTTGTTGCCTGTAAATTCGGTGTCTTATCGATAACAGCGCGCGGGTGCTTATCAGCCCGAAATTCGCACGACCGCCTGGAAATTGGAATATCCAGAGGCCTCTATATATTATGTACATATGTACGTATGTATACACTTACATATTTTAACCATTATCTTATCGCCTGGCCAATTTTCGCTACGGCATTCGTGCCTAATGATTGTGTGTATATATAATTGCATTTGCCAAGATACGGGTTAAGGGTCTGCCTGATACACCGAAAACTAGATTCCAGAGATGGCTTTGCAAAAAATGATTAAAATTTTAAGTTATTTACGTTTTTAAGTAGCTAAAATTGATATAGGAAGTTCTAATCATTTATAAAGTTTAATAATTTATTCTCAAATTCTTATTTACACTACTAAGAAGTCAAAAAACACCCTACCTACCAAACTCCCAACAAGCTCTTATTTGAATAGTCTAGTTTCCATAGTTTCCCTCTGTGCCCGGACATGGAAAGCGTTTTCAAAGGCGAACCGGCTAAAAGAAAAACCCGGGTGCAACAAACTCAGGGGTGCTTTGATTTGTTTCTGGTTCCATCATCAGCGGCGAATGCACTTCGCGTTTTGTGTTTGCTGTCGCTTTGTCTTAATCACATTAAGCAAAACGCCTGGCACGCGACGCATGACGAAAGCGAGTGCAGCAGCAACACCAAAGGGCCAACAACGCGCCGCCTCCCACGCCACCCCCCTAACTGACCTACAAAGGGTGCATTGCCCGTCCCGTCGGCCGAATTCGCCAGCTAAGGGTTGATTTAGTTGCCTGCCATTCCGATGCAAGAGATGCAACGGCTGAACTTTGAGGGTATGACATAATCCCAGGGGGCTGTCTATTTGTAGCTATTTGGAAAGCAAATATTTTGCATCATTTTTTACCGATTGTCATTGAAAGCTCCTTAATAAATTTAAATTTATTTGCGAGTTTATAAAGGTTTCGTTTGAATCTTAGTTATCATTAATTTTCTTTTTCTTGTATCAAAAACCAAATAGTTTTGTTCTTGACATTAATTAAGAATTGATAAACGAGAAAGAATACTTCAGAAAGAATTGTGAGACGATACTATACTTTTCTGTGATTTTAAGTTTTTGAAACCCTAGGAATATATTTCTTGATGTATGGCTTCATCATATCTTTATAAATTGCAAAAAACAAGAAGTGTGAATTATTCACGGCTTTTATGCAGCCAAAAACCCTCCCCAAAGTGTTAACCGTTCGGGTAATTTTATGCACGCCATACTGCTGCAGGAAACGCCACAAAAGGGCACCCTCAGACATTGCGGGTTCAATGTCATTGGCGTGGGGTAGGCCAGGACACCCGCTGGAGTCTGCCGCCAGTCCTCCATTGTCGAGCGCCCCCACTAGCACATGGCACAGGGCACTCGGCTGCTCGAACGGTGGACGGGACGGGAGGGGCACTAAAAGTGCATACAGAAATATCGAGTGCTGCAATGACACACGCAGAGATCGGGGGAAGGCAATGCAGGCAGGCGGAGGAGGAGGAGGAGCACTTGTCGGCCTTGTGTGCGGCCATTTGTCAGTTGAATTTGTTGTCATGCATTTTTCGAGCACTGCATCACACGGGTCTTGATTGGCATGACACGTAGTGTACGCCTCGCAGTCTCTTTATGTTTGGGAATCTGATTTATGCTGCACTTCCTCGTGCAACCTGGAACTGAATCATAAAGCGATTGCAGTTCCAGTTACACGACGAGCCCCATGCCGAGGGCTTTCGCTGCCTCTCTGGATGGATGATGACTCATGGAGTGCTGGAGACTTTGTTTACATCACTGTTTAGCGGTTGCACTGAGGGAAAAGTGTTTGACAAGAAAATGTATTGAAGAAAATAAATAAAGAACTTTATAATTAATTAATTAAGATTCCTCACAATTTATGCCAATCTAAAAACAACAAGAAAATGAGCTAAATGAGCTGATGGAAGATATCTAACTCTTGAAATATTTAAATTCTACATCCATATTGACAAGAATTACTTTACTAATATTTTATAGTTCTTATGGGATATCAATAAACCCCTCATTTGCTTCAGTGTACCTTGTTGCCTTATTGCGAACCCAACACCGTTGTTGTCATTGAGTTTATCGTTGCCAATGTTGTCGTCGTTGTTATTGTTGTTGTTGTTGTTGTCTCTCGTCTCCGGCTTTCATGATGTGTTTGCATTAGTTATTTAAGCATTGTGCGACGGCGCTGAAAAACCGCATTTTAATAAACCTCCCGAGCAACAACAGCAAGTGCAACAATGCAATATTTATCTGGTGTTGTGTGTTGTGTCGTGTTTCTGGCAGTAAGCGAACACCACTCGCATGATGCCCCTTACATCACACACAAAACACACACTCCTTAGTAGCTGATGAGGTAGGGCAGGCCATGAGAGGGCGGCAAAAAAAAGGAGCTTCGAATTACAAAATGCAAATGCAAAATGATGCATGGCGAGAAACGCTTAGATCAGAATGTAACTTAGGGCTTAGAATAGTGTTGAGGGAATAATATGGAACGATAAATTGCAGTCAAATAACTAAGTTAGAATATATTATATATTTGTTCACGAATACGCTTTAGGAACCTTCAAATATATAGTTTCTAACTCTTAAAAGTTCGCATTCTTATTCCTTTTATTTTACATTTATTTGTTTGTTTTGTGAGTAATACATTTAAAAACCAGTTTTCGTCTACGACTTAACGAAAGGTTACAAAGCTCAGCCAATTATGAGTCACCCATGGAATCATAAATACTATTATTCACTTAAGAAACTTACATCTGAGATCTCTAAAATTATTTTAGAATCAAATCTAAACGTTTTTGCTACATGAACAGATCTCGATCTCAATAGGCTGTGTGTATCTCTAAGATATCAATCCAATTCCCCCTTTAAAAATCCACCACAAAATTGCTTTTACGTCAGAGAGAGTGAATGAATGCCTGTATATATAGTATATACGGTCATTCACAAACAAAATAAAATTATAAACAAAAAAAATCGGCATGGATGCGCTATATAAAAGCATTGGCATAAGACACGGTTGCGGAGCGTGTTGTCTTTTGATTTTTGTTACTCCGGAGCTATTTGCACGGCGGTCACATATTATATATATTATATATCCGTACATCGTGTGGCTTTTGGAATTTCAATGATGCGTTTTTATGCCCCTCGCCCCTGTGAAATCATCAAGAGCAGCTGCACGACTAGCGACTCGCAATTGAAATGTAAATGTTAATTGTTAGTCCAATGGTTGGTTTTGGCTTTGTGTAATTGGAACTTGGCCGCGGCTAAACGACAAAAATAAATTAAAGAAATTGAAAGCGAAAGTCTGGACACAGTTTTGCTTCAACAATTTTGTGTATAAAAGCTAATTTTTTTCGCTGGAATCATTTAGAACCCGAATGAATCACTATCTAGTGTGCATTTTCATCTCAGCCGGATACCGATTCAGAGCAAACACTTTTATCTAATGAGTGGCACACATTGCGGTTGTCTTTTGAGCAGTTTTGTGGCTTTCTGAGTACTTTTTAGGTCTAGCAAGGAGTTTAAGGGATGTCTTACTCATTAAGTATCATACGAAATACATTTCTAATTCTGTAAACTTTAACAACAAAATATTACAAAGCTAGAAATTAATGAAAAGCTTCAAAAAGTATATAAAGAATATTCCCTTAAAATTATCTAATTAATAATAAATAAGTCCAACGCTATGGAAGTCCCGCCTTAGAACTACCAACTCCAGAAACCCCCTCCCAACCTGAGAAAACTTTTGTGCGGAAATTGTCAAGTAAACAAAAAGCCCGAGCTAAACGAAAGAAAAGCAAGTCAAAGAAAACACAAATAGGGCTGAGAAAAACCTCAGCAAATTACCGTCATTAGGAGAACGAACAACCAAACTGTTTCAGCCAGAAGAGCGACCGAAACGATACCAAAGTTGCGACATACCTTGTGGTCTGGGTATTGTCTTACGCATTTAACACCCAATATTTGGCTTACATAATGGCCGATGGCCGATAGCCGATGGAAATGATTTTTGACAGTCGAGCAATTTACAATTTTGTCGTTTGCGTGTCGGGAATCGGAATCAGAACGAATGGTAATGGTAATGGTGAGGAGGAGAAACAGGAGGAGGCTTTGATTCAATTTGATGCGATGTCGCTGCCCCATCCCTTGGCACACCACACGCCCTTGTTTATATATATGTATATATAGGTGTATGTGCATTTGGGGCAATTAACTTGATGACAGTTTATTGGGGCAATCCAAAGGCGTTCTCTGGAGCAGGAGGAGCGAAAGTGGCGACGGCACACCTCGCTAACAAAAAAGTTAATTGAATGTGAGTGCCAACTGGTAACCTGAGGATAAGAGCAGGAACTACAAAAAAACAGGATCGCCAGTATATAAAATCGCCCCCAAAAGGGAGTGACTCATTTCGCCATATCGCTGAGAATGGCCACAGTTTTTCAATTAATCGATTTCGCTGTCATTGAACCTTCTTTCTTCATATCAATTGTTTTTAAAAATAAGAAGGTGGCGATTCCTACAGTCACAAAAAAATAACCATTGCTGAGATGTTCTGCGAGAACTGACTAATGGGTTTTTATGCTGAACTTGATTCATTTTAATCCCCAAAGACTGATTGTGTCTTTGGTTTAAGAGTTTCGGGTAGTTCTGATAATGTTATTTTAAAGTAAAATGGTTCTTTTTAGTTTTGGGTATTTATCCTTTAATACTAAAAGGTATTTCCATATAAATGCCTTGCTTTATACTCTCGAACCGCACTGTTCTATCAACTCAAATCAAATTAGCTTTCAAACATATTTTCCTCATTCCCCTGCGTTATTGACTAAATACTTTTATTTTCACTGTGTCTGGCCAAACAGCTTGGCGATAAGATATAGAAACTTTTTAAATACTCGGGGTCTTATTTTATAATTTCCAACGAACTGGCCAAGCCATGAGTCATTGCCCGAAGCTAATCTTTAATTTGACTTTTGAGTGATTTCAAAAAAAAAGTGTGAGCTAAAATTTAATGCAAATATATTGGGGGAACATTAAGATTCAGTACAGGAAGTTTACTTAGTCTTCCTAAGAAATTAATGCCGTAATTCGTAATCTTCAGCTCTTGGTAGAAGAGTGACTTATACAATTTTCATTTAAATCTTATAATTCTCATTAATAACTTATCTATCCCTTTGCTTGGAAAATGTATATTTTATCTATTAAAAGAAAATCTTGTTCATCAGAGAATACTCTTCCAACTGTTTAATTAAGAGTCGTGAATCAAGCTGAATAGTATGACTCATCCAATAGTTGTAGTGGCCAGAAAAGAAGGGGATTCCATGTGCCGTGCGGATGGCAATTAAGGAGCTGCGCTCGGTTTTGCCTCAGACCTGGCCCACTGTGCCACTTTAATGACTCAAGACAACAGAGAAGACCCAGAGACCGTCGGGTATTTCGCACGTTTTGTGGCCCATGGCTTACGGTTAAGCGTTTCTTCAGCGGATCTCTGTGGCTGTGGCTTAGCACATCTGCAGATTCTTCTCATCATCATCATCATCATTAATATCATCAGTCGAAGCCTGATGACAAGTGCTCGTTGTCTGTGATATTGGGGCTTCTCTTTGTCTGGGCTGCTGCTGGTCTTTGTGTCCCCCAATATCTTAAGTGACGTCACAGGCGTTTAATATTATTTTTATCAATGTGTTCACTGCCAGCTCTCTCTCTCTCTCCCAGAGTCTCCAAGTCTCACAGTCTCAGTTTCTCTCTGTATTTGGGGCATCGCATGCGCAGCGTTTGGGAGCTCCTTCAGTTGATTTTCGACTCGCGAACTGAGCGCAACGCTCTGAGAGTGAAAAAAATATATAACTAAAAATATAAACAATTAAATACAATACGCAGAAAAGCGAGTTTTGTTTATGTGCAAAGAAATAGCAACAAATTCGTTAACAATCAACAAAATCAGTGGGAATTTCGCATTATCAAAAAGTAAATAAAACAACAAAAGGTTGATAGTGTGTTTATCAAGAAATAAAACGATTTCCCTTCGCTTTTTTTTATTAACCTTTGCCAATGTTTTTCGGTGCTTTTTCGGTGTGGAATTTCAATTAGATTGACGCTGCCTTTGTAGATTGTTGGAACACTTGGGCCTGATCATCATTTGTGTGAACTTGTAGCCATAATCATAGCCACGCCAGCTCATCCAGGTGATGCCTCTGCCCGTTAGCTTGGCCTCGAACCTTCCGCCATCCAAATACTGACCATTTAGGTTGCTTAATGTAAAGGAAAATAAATAAATAAATATAATAAATAATATTACAGAAAATATAAAAGTTATAAGTGCTAGTGTGTTACCTCCTTTGGCACTGATCATACCACCAGGCGCCCACATATCTACGGGCACAACCATGCCCCAAGTCATCATGATCGAATGTGGAAAAGGGCATTCCCTTGTGATAAACCAAGGAATCCCCGGCATCTCCGGAGTATTTTCCAAGAGTTTCCAGGGCATAGGAAGCCGAAGCATTGCCAATCGCAAAATTATTGTAACGAGCATCGCGTGAATCGCCATAGAAATCTTCTAGGTGAACATACAACTCGTAGGGTTCAGCGGTTGTGAGAAAGTGCAGTTTCTCCAGTCCTAAAAAGAATTCGCCACTCAGATTGCCAAATCCCTGGCTGTACTCCTCCCAACTGCGATAGAAGTTCTCACTGCCATCCAGACGTCGCTGGATCACAGTCCAACCGGAGCCAGCAAGTCGAGTGTCACAGTAAACGGGAAAGGGCTTCAGGCCAGGCACCTCTATGGTGTGAACGCCATTGGTGTTGATGCCGGCAGCCAGGCAGGATGAAGGATAAAGTACTAAGGGAACGAATGAACATCTAAATCACTTTGTTTTCAATTAAATCCCATACAAACTTACCCTCTTGTCGAGCTGCTTTTACTGGTGACTCTGTCGCCTCCAAGTATCTCTGTTTTAGCTCATCCAGCTGCGTTCTTAGACTAATAATCACTTTTAATAGTTCAATTAGACATTAAATTATACTAAATGCAAACCTGGTAATCAGACCATCAGCTTTATCGTAAACCATTTGCAAATTATGGGATTGAACATGGGAGAAAACACTTGATAAAACAATAGCAATAATTATATACAGCTTCATGATCTGCTACCTTAGCTTGCTCTTAACATTCTAGCTCAGGTTTAGTTTCTATAGATCCCCAGACATACTACATGTTATAGAAAGTACATAAATATCAAAATTGCATTGAAATAAGCGTAGGTCAAGTCGGCCTTGAGAGATAATCCAGCAGGAAGTTGAGAGAACTAAACTATTTCAATGAGCAATTGTATAATATAAACATTTTTATTGCCACTCTCTAAGTAAGGAATGTGACGATGATTCAATGACAACACTTTTTGCATGTTAATCAAGTTCATAACAATTTGTTTGCACGTTGATCTTTGAGGCCTCAAGGAAAATGAATAATCTTCTCTGGATGAATCACGAGGGTAGGTTTCGGCACTTGGGTCGTATCATCATCTGGGTGATCTTGTAGCCGTAGTTGTGGCCACGCCAAGAACGCCAGCACATGCCGCGGGCGAACAGCGCCTCCTCGTACTTGCCACCGGGCATATACTGGCCATTGAGGTTGCTTAAATTAATATAAAATAAATTATATAAAGAATAAATAAACCTCAACAACTCACCTATCCAAGCAGGCATTGTACCACCATCCTCCGAGGTAGTAAAAGGCACAGTTCCGATTAAACTCACGATCGTTATCCCTGTCATACGTAGAGAACTTCATTTTGCGATGAGATCGAAGGGAATCTCCTGCAGTTCCCGTGTACTTGCCCAACGCATTCATGGCATAGTCATCCTCCTCGTTGCCTATGGCAAACTCATCGAACCTGGCATGCCTCTTCTCACCGTCGAAATCCTCCAAATGAACGTACAGTTCATGCGGTTCTAGAGCCGTCAAGGCGCGTATCTTTTCGAGACCCAGGAAGTACTCACCGCTGAGATCCCCAAAACCATTCTTGTACTCCTCCCAGTTCCTAAAGAAACTGAGATTACCACTGAACCTGCGCTGGATCACAAGCCAACCGGGACCGGCTATCTGGTTCTCACAGTAAACGGAAAAAGGGAGGCAGTTGTGGCACTTTCATTGTGTACAAACCATTCTCTTTGGTCTCAGAACTAAGGCAGGATGTGGGATAGATCTCAGCCGCTTCTAATAATTTGAGTTCATGCTTTAAACTATAAAATATATGAGATTAATTTATATATTTAATTATGACAAGCAGCTACTTACCTGTTTAGTAAACCCTCTGACTGCTCGTTAATAGCCTCCAATTGTTGTAACACATTCAGCGACTGTCTCAGGGTTAATTTATGCAATTAAACTGATAAGTTTTCCGATTTTAGCTAGCCAACTCACCTTCGTCGAAGAGAAAAGTGAGAAAATTATGCTACTAGCTTGAAATATTCTCCACACAGAGAACTTCATGTTGTTTAGAGATTCGTTTCACTTGTAGTTATATTTCTGCCTTTTGCTAAACATTTTATTGCAAACAAAGGGGAGGAATGCGATTTCTTATCAGCAAGCCACCTTTCAAATTACTTGTGATTATGATTTTACTGATAATTATTTACAGCTCTGGAGCTCTGTTTTCTATTTGTTGAAAGCATGCTCAAATAATGTAAAGCAAAAGAAATTTTAATTGCAAACGAAATAAAAGCAAATACTCTCCACATAATGATCTGTAAGATCTGTATTGGATCACGTGGGCTTAGCCTTAAGTGGGCCGTTCCAGAGCCTCCAAAACTGTACAGCTTTACGCGCTGTTTGAGCTTTAAATTTCTCATTTTGTGTTTATAGACATTACATTAGGGTATAATAAATATTAGCAGATTTGTTTGGCCTTGTAAAACCTTTGAAAAAACTTGGGAAATTGGAAGATGGAGAAAAAAGTGGCTTAACTTCTTAATTTTAATTAATTTTCCTAACGAATTAATACAATTTCTTGTAAAAACCTTGCTTTGAGCCATCAAAAGTTGACTATTAATCCACAGCTCTCAAAGTCTAGAGAACTTCAGGCTTCGGTGCCTTGGCAACTCTTTGCTTGGCTATTTTTTGTTATCGAGGCGTCAATCTCAAGACAACAGAAAACAAGACATAAATAATAAGTTATAGAAATTGTATTATAAAGACCGAGAGAGCCAACCAACCAGCCATCATGTGTGTGTGGTGTGTGGGTGGTGACAGCGGTCTTGGCTTTGGAACGCCAAACTCTGGGCCAAAGTCAGTCTTGAGCCAAAGCTTAGCAGAGGCGGACGCAGCAGAACTTGTGCCTCGAAAGCAGCATCGTCTTCGAAATGAAATTAAAACGAAGTTCCAAGAAAAAAGTACAAACTATTTATTTTGTAATATTTTCATAACATTTTCTAATCAGCTCATCCCTTTCTCTTTTCAATCAGATGGCCATACCGCCACCACCGGGACCTCCGCCGCCGCCAGGACCGCCCCCGCCTCCGGCGATGGGTGGTCTCAAACTGGGCGGCGCAGCAGGAGGAGGAGGCGGCGGCCCTGATGCCCGATCCGCCCTGCTCAGCTCCATTCAGAAGGGCACCAAGCTGCGCAAGACCAACACCGTGGACAAGAGCGGACCGTCCTTGGCGGGCAAGGTGTGCGGATCGGAGGGAGGAGCTCCTGCAGGTGGACTGGGCAAGCGCACCCTCAATAACAACAACACCAGCAACCACAACAACAACAACACAAGCAGCAGCGGCAGCAGCAGCAATGGCCTTGGCAATGGAGCCCCCAAATTGGGAGGCCTGTTCGAAGGCCTCTCCCAAATGCCAAAGCTGAAGCCCGTGAATGGCGGCATGCGCGGTAGGTTTACTGCTCAAAATGTTGTTAATATGCAAATAAATATGGCTCAACTTCCGCTTTCCGCCCACACACACACACACACAGCCACGCCACCATCGTCCGCAACCAAGTCAACGGCGGCCGCCCAGCAGCAGCAGCAACAGCGCAGCAATAGCCCCCCCGCCGCCGCCGCCAGCAATGGACCCATGGACTTTAGCTCGGAGCTGGCCAAGCACTTGACGCTGAAGCGCCAGAAGCAGCAGCAGCAGCAACAACCACAGCCGCCAGCGAGCAACAACACACATATCAATGCGACAGAAGCCAATCTGAGAACAAACCGAGGACCACCACCGCAACCGCCAAAGGTGAGACCCATGCCAAGGCAAAGGGCTGAGTGAGGAGCTCTATAAATAGTGAGAGGGGTTCGAGTATTTATCTATTTCTGGGGGGCTTACATGGGGTAAGAACTAGAGCTGGAAAAGTATCTTAAATTAATTATAAAAGCTACTAAATTAATTATTACTAGCTAAGTAATAATTAGAGATACTATTTTAATTAGTGAGAAGTACAATTTGAACAATTTTAAAAGGAAATTTTTTAGATATTCAAGTTCTTTTGCGGTTTACCTCTATTCTTAGAACACGCTTCTCCTCATAGAGAGTTTAAAAACTTTTACTTTCCCTACAAATAACCAACAAAGTAATAGCTTCCTGCAAGTTAACCTTTTAAAAATTATAAGCAGCTTGAATAACTCTAAAGAACTAGAATTAAAAGTAGATTTGAAACGAGTTTACTCACAGAGTAAGGCATTTATCAGTAAAGCAAATTTGCAGCAAGCAGATTAGCATATTTGATGAGCTCCTTAAAGGCAAATATAGAGGGTGGGCAAGCCAGTAAATGGAACAGAAAGTGTCGCATGCCGCACAGCTAATCCCAGAGCATTGTCTTATATATTTACCTCTCTCTGTACAGCAGTCAGCCAGCTCGAGTGATTCGATCTTGGAGCGCATGAACATCCCCCGCACGGCGCCGGCATCATCAGCACCCACCTCCTCTGTCAAAGCGGCATCGCCCACACTCTCGGACAGCGGCAGCAGCGGGAGTGGCGGCGGCAATGGAGGAGGCAGCGTCAAGAGCAAGGCGGCCAATCTGAAGTAAGTGTTTGCCATCATTTTCGGTGGGTTTAAGGTCCACACGCAGTTCTGTTGGAACATATGTATGTACATAAATGAGTTCAAAATTCAAATGGGATCATAAAAACTGTAATTATTTCCCAAGTGGAGTGTAATGGGGTCTTTGTTTCCAGCTCTCAGAGAAATTGAGTGCTTGGTAAAGTGTTTTTTTATATAAGTAAATCCAAAGACAAGATGCTGTCTGCATCCTATTTCCTCTACAGTCCCAGCTATTCCTTTCCCCTATTCCAACAGAACTGCTCTAATGATAAACATTGCCTGCCGTTTTTTGGGATGGTTGTGTTTTGGTTTATATTTAATTTTATTGTAAATTTTTTCTCTTGATTTTCTTTTTTATTTTCGGTTTACTTTTGACGGGACTCTGTGGTTATCCTCGCACACACCAATCACTCCACACACACACACACACACTATAATCATGCCACCACACACAGTAACTCGTTAGGCAATAGTTTTGTAAATAGTTCAAAGACATCAACAATCACGAGTAGTGGCTCCTCCTCGCTGAACTCCAGTCAAACGTCTTCGTTGGGATCGCTGCGCAATCTGGCGCCGAATAAGTCAACACTGTTTGGTGGTAGCTCTAGTTCCGGTTCCGGTTCTAATGGTGGTGGCTATGCAAGTGTCCAGAAATTGTCGTCGTCGTCGTCGTCGTCCTCGTCACCGCCCTCCTCGGCCGACAGCACGCCCACGCCGATGACAAAGCCCGCCATCAGCTTTGGCAAGCCGAATTTTGCACCCAAGCCACCGGGCCTGCAGCAACTGGCGCTGGCCAACGGACAACGACCGGCGGTGACCAGGCATCACAGCATGAAGTCGCCCAGGTATAAGATACGAACTAAGCACGCTGCGCCGCTCATCTGCATCCGCAACCAACTCAAACTCAAACTCGTTTGGGGGTTTGCTTTTTGCTTATGCTTTTTCCACATGCTTTGATCTTCAGGATCTTTACATAACAACCCCTAAGTAAGACTTTGATATTCTCCCTTAAACAGATCTCCGCCCGCGGCGGGCAGCGTCAATGGACCGGTGTTCCCCACCCAGCAGCACTTGGGCACCTTGCGAGGCCCACTGCAGGGTCCATTCCATGGCAGTGAAGCAGCAGGCAGTCACAACACCAGCGCTGGAAGCATGCGATGTGCACCCAATCCGCCAAAGTGTGAGTATCCTTAAACACGCTCTCACAATGCGAGTCGAAATCCAATCCTCTCTCTCTTCAGCAGCCCGCCCATCGGTGAAGCCCCCGCCACCGCCCACGCCGGCTCGCAGCTTCTCCAACAGCAACCTGAGTAACATTGGCGGCGGCTCCGCGATGGCGCCCTTTAGTGCTGTGAACACGGCTCTGATCCAGAGTTCGGCAATCACCACGCAGGCGGCACCCTCGCCGCCCATTACACAGCCCCCGTCCTCCTCCAGCAGCAGCAACAGTGTGGCCGCCTTGCGGGATCAGTTTCGGGCGGGCGGCATGTCAAACGGAGGAGCGCCATCGCCACCGCTGCCGCCAACGCCGGCTCCCACCTCCTCCTCATCAAACTCATCCTCGGCCACGGCCAGTCCCAAGTCGTCGATGATGATGCGCGATAACGTGAAGCCAATTATACTGAATGGAGGACCACTCAATCCGCCAGCACCGCCTCCGCACAGGAGCTGTCCCCCGCCGCCGCCGCCGCAGCGACAATCGAGCAATGTGAGTATTCTGAGGGACAGGGAGCAGCCATGAACTCTGACATTGAACAACAGGTTGGCCCAAATGCCAAGGGTGTTACCTGGGGGACCTTGGCTAGGTGGAGATGACATAGGGAAGGAAAGGAGAGTGAGCGAGCTTTAAATGGTGAAAGGGAAAAGTTTTCTTTGAGGGAGTTTTAGGATTGAGAATTTTATAGGTTTTAAGGAGGCTTTTCTTGCATAATAATCTAAGATTTGTAAGGATTTCGTAACTAAAATTCCATAATGCACCAGAAACCCATCATTCAAAGCTTAGATAACATTCCGTCAAGTGTATCTGCTGCTGGACCTATCCTAAAGCCAGCTTTGTTTGCCAGCTTTCCACCCCTCAGCTGCTTCTATTCAGATTCTCTGATTCTCTCCCTGCGCCTGCGCCTTAACCCCTGGATGTGCGCACCATCCATCCATCCGTCCGTCGGTCAGTCAGTCAGTCCCAGCGAGTGTTTCGTTTATAACTCACCTATTTTCGTGTGCCTCGAGCCAGAGCGGGGGTTGGATTTTCGATTTTCCATTTTCCAAAAAGCGAGACGTGACCAAAACACACACTGGCCTTGCCCACGCCACAGAACAGGGCCTCTTGAGCGCCCGCATTAATGAGCTCCTCCAGCAGCAGCCGCAGCTGAAGCAGAAGCAGAAGGCAGAAACGGAAACAGAAACAGAATCCGAATCCAGTAAGGAGCTGGCTGTGGAGGAAGCTAAGTTCCTTTAAGCAGCGAGCTCAGGAGGCGCAGGAGTTGGCCCTGGTTATTGTAATGATGATGGTCAACAGCAAGCGTCAAGTAACTACGGGACAACATATATATTACAATGTTTACTATATATAATAAATAATATATCAACTTTAATGTTGCAGGGCGGCTCCGGAGCAACGGGAGCAGGAGCAGCGCCAGTACCACCGCAGCGTCACTCTTCGATCAGGCCCAATGCCCCATCGACGCCGCCCACGCACATGGCCAATGCCTCGCATCAATTTGGCAGCAGTTCGGGCTTGTCCTCAGGATCGGGATCGGGTTCGGGGTCGGCCAGCGTGGGCCGCCTGGTCACGGATCTGGAAACGAAGTTTGGCAAGCGTTTCCACAACGTCACCGAGTTCCCCAAGCCGCCGCCGTTTCTGAATATACAAAAAGTCTATCCTAGTCGCACGTTTAAGGCCACCAACGGTATGTAGACGACGACGTCGTCGTGTGTGTTCTTTTGTGAGTGTTTCCAAGCTTAGTAAATAGATGCACACACACACACCACACACCATACACATGGAATGCTGTTATATAATGTAATTGTTTCTTAAGGCACACAAGCTCTGGCATTTTAAGTTTCGAACTCGAACAATCTATACAACGATCCATATCTCTACAAAAGTATATATAATGTGTATTGATTTTAAAGTCTCTGATTTGATTATTTGTTGCTTATTTTACTGTTGTTAGCAGGCAAACGAAATAAATATGTAAGAGAGAGAGAGAGTGTTATATTTTGATGAATAGCTTTATCCAAAACATGATATATATGCATATATTTTATACCATTTAATGTTATATTAAACCTTTGTTAAACCCCGCGAGGGAGGGGGGATTGTGAGAGGGGAACGGAGCGCTCCCCTTTGCGATATTACCCTAAGCACACAACACACAATTATTATTATTACGCCTAGTTTTACCAACTTCTATACTATATACTATATATACTATATATATATTTAATTTAAATGTATGTAAAGCCAATCCACATTGTATTCCCTTCCATTATATACATTTCTAATACATGTAGCGCATGCTTTTACTTGTACCCCCCCATATGCCCCCCAATACATATATTTTCGCATTATCCGATATTTCCGATGAATATATGTTTAATTTTTAGTACGCGAGTTAATTCCTTTGTTTTTCATTTCGGAGTTATCTTTCTTTTTTCGAAGCAAGGAGAAACAATAAACCAAAACTCAATGGGAACATGAACTCTTCATTTGTTGTTTCATTTTTTATGTTCGTTCTTTTTTCGGAGGCGGGAGAGAGCATCTTCGTTTCGGTTATTGGTTCCGGTGTTCATTTGTCCGTTGCAGCATTCGTTTTGGTTTTTTATATGAAAATTACAATTGAGATTTTGAAACAGATAAGCAACTTAAAATGATTATAGAACCCCAATTTAAGACGAATTCAAAAACGAAATATTTCGACTTTTAAGTACTTCATTTATTGATATCTTTTTTTAATTTTCAGCTCTTCATTTTGTCCTAATTTCTTAAGCATTTGGCGTACTCTTTACTTTCACCTTTCTTCTGCATAAAATAGCACAGTCTCCACTTGTCCTTCGCATTTTTGGCTTGTACAAATTCTATCGTAGGAGCTCTCTCACCACTATCTTCTGCTCTATCCTTTGCTATCTATCCATGTTTGTACATATATATCTCTTTATCCCTGCCTCCTCCGACTCGTCAGCACCCGGAAATAACAGCGGCGTTAATAACAACAACAACAACAGCAGCACAGTGGCCAGCAACAATAATACGGCGACAACGGCTCCCAATTCCGGAGGAGGAGCAGCAGCAGCAGCAGCTCCACCCCATCCTCCGGTGCTGAAGCCGGCATATGCACCGCTAAAGAAGCACCGAGCACCAGCACCGCCGCCGCAAGCAGGAGTGGCCGCCGCCACCGTTTCGGTTATCCGGCAGTCGAGTTTCCTCTACGGCGGAGCAGGAGCGGGAGCAGGCGGTGCCTCTGGAGCAGCCGGCACCAGCATACGACCGCAATCGCAGCCGGCGGGGATTGGGCCACGAAACTCAACGGTGTACTGATCGGGATTGGGTTTGGGATAATTGTATATATTATATAGAGAGAGGTGTGTGTGATTGGCGTGTGTTGTTGTGGACGACAGCTTTTGTAATTAAAAACGAGTGTCGATCGTTCAAAATGTCTATGCAAAGTACGTGAAATAAACAGGAAACAGCACCACACATGAAAAGGACAGCTTTGTAGAGAAGAGCACTAGCCCCCGAAAATTTGTTGGCGTCGTCTTCCCAGGCTGCACAAAATCAGTAAAGATCAGAGCTCGAAAATAACAGATTTAACTTTAATTAACTTCACAGATTCTCGAACCGAATCCGTTCTCTCCATGAGTGCTAAGAACGCTCACGAAAAGATGAAAACTAAGAAGAACAAAGTGCTGTTTACGAGCTCTGCTTGAAACTGATATCACCAATCTGTATATAGGATAAGGCACCGAAAGTTAGTGAAATTATCGAGCGGCATCTATGTATATTGATTGTACGTACTTTTAGGAGCGCGCCTCTTATATAAATATGTATCTTACTAGACTGAACATGTTATTGAAATCCAAACAGCAACAATTAATTAATATGTAATGATATATGTATTACGATATTTAGGACTTGCGACTACGCGATGTACGACTTAATCCCCTAGAGCAATACACACAACGTAACGTATGAGTAAAAAAATGTTAACAATGTTGCAATAATGAAGCACAACCGAGAGAGCATTTCAACGAAACTCGTCGCACACACTTCCATTTCCATTCCATTTCCGCATTTCCATTTAGTTTCGACAGTTCCGTGTGATAATCTCAAGAAGAGTATAGTGCTATATCTAGGTAATCTATCTATCAGCTGTGGTTGGGTCTAGACATTTGTTAAAGCCTCCTTTTTGAACGGAATATATACTATTGGTATTCCCTATTATTATTATTATTATTAAATTCAATCATTGTTGTTGGACTTGCGTGTCATTAGAAGAACAAGTATTATTAATCAGCAATTGCATTACATTTATTATTCCGAATCATTGCAGTTATCAGATAATAAAATTCAAAGAAATCATTCCGAAATTTGAACAAAAAACAATAAGCTGTTTTTATTCCAAAACAAAGGCGGGGTAAGTAATATTTTGATGTTGCTCTTGGTATTAATAAGCTCCCACTTGCACGCTTCCAGCTTTTGCACTTTGTTTGTATATATTTTGAGTATGTTTTTAAATTCCTTTAAGCCATAACAATTTTCAACTTAAGCCTAGTTTAAATGTAAAGTAAAGCCTTTCTGGGTTACATGTAATGTTTAACAAATCGCACTTTTATAACTTTTATAACTTAAACTATACAAAATATGGCTGTTCCCCTCGCTAACTAGGCCACCTCGTGTCTTCTCCTTGAGACTTTGCACTGCCTCCTGGAGACCTTGATCGTCCCGCTTGCGTTTCCGTTCGCATTTCGGGCACGGCTGCTTCTCGTTCAGGCATTCCGCATGGAAAACAGCGCCGCACGCTAGGCACTGCAACGACAAATAATATAACAAAAAAATCCTTTATGTAAACACTTTTAAAGCTTACCCTAAAGGTTGTGCTTATGTGAAACGGATAGAGCACTCTGGGACTCTGGCAGATCTCGCAGATGAAGCCCTTGAGCTGGCAGAGCCGACACTTGAGCACATGCGCCTCGCCCAGCTTGAAGGCCTTCTGCAGCTGCTGGCACAGCACGCCGCGCTGGATCAGGCCCAGGTCCGCTATCGAGTACTGGTGGATGTGCTCGTAGAGGTACTCCCGGCCGGAGAACTGATTCTGCAGCAGCTCAATGCTGGTTGGCGGCGCACAGGTGTACAGATAGGCCCTGATGAAGTTCAGTCGGATGCGCAGGGACTGCAGCTCGGCCATGGCATCGGAGGCAAAGTAGATGCTGGGATTTAGGAGCTGCAGGTCCAGGAACGGCTGCGAACGGAACTCGGCCAGGAAGGTGGCTGCCCGCTTGCTGACGCTGTACTTGCGGAAATCCCAGTTGTAAATAATGCGAGCGGGTATCAGTTGCGTCTCCACATCCATGCAGCTGTTGCAGTAGTAGCTTCCGCTGAAGGCGCACACTCTAAAAGGGAGGTATGGGTATCAGTTAAGAGTACAAGCTTGGCTACAAACTCACTGAAAATTGGAGTAGCCAATGCCCAGCGGATGCTGGCAGCTCTTGCACAGAAATCCCTGAGCATTCAGACCTGGCTCTCGTGCCAGCTGGCACAGCTGGGCCACCATTTGCTGCAGCTCCACCATGTCAAAGTCGGAGTTGAGCAGCTCGAACTCGGAGTTGGTCTGCAGAGAGAGAAATCTTATTGAAGCAGCTTTGATTTCTGTTTCTATACCTACATCCAAGGACTGCAGATCGCTTAGATCCTCGGAGACGGGAGCTTCGCTCTCACGCTGCGCCACATTCAAAGTGGAGGCACTGGCCCGGAACTTCTCCCAGATCTCCGACCAGCCAACTCCACCCTCGCGATTGCTCTCGTGCTTGCGCAGCAGAGCATGGTAACTGCACCTGTCCGTATTGGGAGAACGCAGGCTGGCGGTGCTACTCATGCTCACGGATCGCTGGAAAAACCTCGACCCGGACAGCTCGTCGGTGGGCGAGGTGGGAGAAGAGGTCGGCAAGTCGCCGGACCACGAGGTCTGCATCAGATTAGACAAGGAGTTGCTGCCCTGCGGCAGCATGCTGGGCGCCTCAATGTCCAGTTCGGCAAAGGCTTCCTCCACCCGATGCTTGGATCTCTTGCGGCTGCGCTGCTTGCTGCCGGATGGAGCTTCTGGATCGGGCTCTCCCTCCGCTGCTGTCGTCTTCGACTGCTGCTCCTCTTCATCTATCACATCCAATTCGTCGATCTTCTGTATTAGCAGATCCAGATTCTCGCGCTGGTTCAGGTCGGGCACGCCGCCAAAGTTGCCGCCGCGACTGAAGGGACTGTTCGAAATGGACTCCGAAAAGAGCTCGTTGGTCTGCAGAGGTTGCGGCGTGGGTATGGCTATAATATCGGAGGCGCCCAGGGAGCTGGCTACATCCACGCCGCTGCTAATGGGGCAAGACTTCATGGCGGGCGTCCACAGATCCGAAAGCTGTAGCGAATAATCCGGCCAGTGGTTCAGCAGACTGGAGTTTACCGGCAGATCGAACTGCACACTGGCCTCCAAGCTCTCCATAATCTTGCTTGCCGTCTCCAGGCCCTCCGAGTCCCTCACAAGGGCGTTCCTCTTGTAGTATTGCGACAGTGCCGAGCCATTCTTTCGCATGTTGTTCAGATAAGACGAGAACACCGACTCGTTGAGGGACTGACGCACCCAGGCCCGACACTGTCCAATCTCCGTGGTAATCTGGCTGAGGCCCTGCACCTGCTCGATCACTTGCTTGTGCATAAAGACCATGCAGGGCGACCAGAAGCTGGGATCTGGCCTGCGCTCCACATCGCCGGCCAGCACATTGAAGGTGGCCGAAAGGAAGGAGTCCTTCAGCCCATGCAGAAACAGGGCTTCCAAGGTGGTGCACAGGGCACTGGTCTGTTCGCACAGCCCAAGGACCTCTGGAAATCAAGGGTAAGCAAGTCGATAAGCAATTTCCGGGGGAGTACCCACTTAGGAACCTCACCCAAACTTTTCTGCTTCACCTCGAACTCTATCTCGCGGGCATTCTCGTTAAGCGTGTTGATCAGCGCTCCCTTCACGACATTTTCGCGCTTGGATGAAAAGTGATTAAGACTGCGGAAAAGGGAGCTCATTTGATGGTTTTTCCCTTTTGTCTTTTGTTGTGGTTTTCCATGCAGTGTGACCAGCGAAGACTTTTTGCAGAAATCACGCAACGCCCACGCAAGTGGTTGCTTGTCTCGCAGAAATACCATAATATACCGCAGGCGATCATTAAACACAAATCGATTAGCGATATCATTTTCAAATTCTAGCTTTTAGGCACAGTGGTATAACTACTAACGTGATTCGGATAAGTGTTAAATTCCAATTGTTGCTAAACTAAATATAATTTGATTTGTTTATTCGCAGGAAAGGAAAATAAAAGCCATTAACATTGTATGCTTGCAGAAAGAGTAATATCGATAAGCGATAACAATTTATAATACTTACACCTGGTCACCCTAAAGCACAGTGGTCGAAACTTTCGTAATTCTGACAACCGTTACTTTACGGCAATCGTATAAATCAAAAATAAATTAAAAATAAATTACATTCGCTTCAGACTGAATCCATTTTTACCTGTAAAAATCAAGGCGAGCACAGAAAGGTCACTAGTTTATGCGATCTATGCGGTCCACAACGATAAGCTGCGATGCGATGCGAAACCCGTTCTCTGCTGGTTATTCTTGACTTTCTTCTGTCACCTGGGATCACAGAGCTTAGCTGTGTGAATGCTCGATTATGGGAAACAAAAACCCCACGCAAATTAGGAACAACAAACCTGAGGAGGATTATTAATTGGGTTCGAGTGAGATAGGAACTCTTGTTATTGTCGTGTTTGGGTTTTTTGGTATTCGGTTTCAATGAACCCCTGCCAGATATATTCTCTGCAGTCCGCTTAATGACTCAGAGATCGTAGATTGTTAATGAAAGGCCCCAAGCTTCCCGAGTTTTGGGAGAAGAGAAGAGTGGGAAAAAAACCAAAAACCCGATGCACGTAGCCAACTGATATCGAAATTTGTGTTAAGGTCACGGTGACCAACAAAAGCAGCGTATTTATGTATGTATGAGTAAAGTGTTGTTGTTGTCAACGCATTTTTCAATATTTTTGCAATAAAAAAAAAAAAAAAAAAAATAAAGCTTGTTGTTGTTTTTCAAAAAGAAGATGCGCCGAACAGACTGGTTCAGCATTCAAAATGCAAACTGGTCGCCCGCTCGCCGCTTCATTTGGCTTTTCGGCGCAATTTTTCGGTTATTTTTTTGAAAAACACAAAAACAACATTTCCATGTGGGTTGCACGCCGCAAATTGCATTTTATTGAATTTTATTAATATACGAAATCGGGTTGCGAAATCGTTAATAAACATAAACAATTTGGCAAACAGTAATTACGAGACTTGTTTCGTTTATTGTTTGTATTTTGTATACAAAATATATTTTGTCGAGGTTTGGAACAACCAAAAAATAAATGCAATGCAAATAAAATCATAAAAATCATCACTCACCATGTGAATCAACCTTTAAAGTTAAAACCTTGGCTAGCGGACTTAAATCTTGTTGTTTTTTTCTTGACAAAGATTCAGTCATAAAAAATCATACAATTTGTTCAACAAGGTGGAGTGTGGATACATATAATTATTTCTTTACTCATTTTCTAGATAAAAATTTATTTTATTAATATCAGGTCAGATATAAGGTTAAGCGTAAAGGAATTCCTAAATTATTTATTCTAGTAATTTACTCCAAAGCGAATTTTCTATGTGTTTTCCAATATTCTTTCAAAATAATCCTTACAGAATCCAAACTCTTTTCAGTCACAGGGAAACTTTTAAATAAGCAATGAAAATCCAAGCATTTTAATAGGAAATTCCTAAACCTTTTTAAAACCCATACCCAGTATATTTTAATATAAACCAATTGGTGGTTTATATTATAAAATATAATTGCTTTAATTTTTCCCTATTGCATATTTTAGCAGTTTTCCAACCATAAAATTTGCATAAAAAATATGACTAAAGTGGGCTTCCCCATTTGCAACCCGTAAATCGGATTTCGCATGGCTGAAAAACCGTTGCCAGTTTAAAGTTTGTTGTGTGACATTAATGACTATAAACAATTAATAAGGCGCTTTGGGTGAAGGGTCGCGATGGGGACGGCGACAGTGGGGACACATTTCCCAACCGGAGCTCTCTCTTGACTCTATTAAAGTAAATAATATGTGGCGGCATTGTGCCTCCGCCGACTTGGCTGACTTTGCAGTTTTCTCGGCTTTTCGAGCTGCCGGGCCAGCGTGTTGCCATTGTTGCGGCCAAAGAGGCTGAAAGAAACTAAAAGAAACGAAACGAAGCGAACTGAACTGAAATGTATAAAAACGTTTGTTTTCGTAATACAATTTTGATTACTTCTTCGACGCCAGCCGCCGCCCCATTGATGGGCATTGTCTCAGTCCCTAAGCGCTTTGATTTATGGCCCGCGTTGGGTTTTTGGGAGTTGGAGTTGGGTTGAGAGAGATCAACAAAGGCCTCTGGAGGCGGCGGCGGCAGCTACCGTTGGCCATTTGCCGGGATCACAGTCCATTTGGCAATAGCTTTGTTGTAATTGTAACGATAATAACAGCCGTGATTCCCGACAATGATGATGCCCCGGCCCAAATGGTCAATCATTGACATCACAGCTGGGTCTCTGCAGGGGCTTAGGTTTAGGGGGAAGCTGTAAGACCTATAAATAAACTATTTAAAGTAAACATTTGTATTCAGGAAATTCTAGTTAAAATATAATTATTTTAGAAACAGGTTTGTTCTTTAAGGTATATCACAACTATAAATAATTTTGTTAATTCTTAATAAAAACATTTTTACTTTTAAGCTCCATTATTTTTTATAATTTCTATGCTTATAATAAAACCCCTTTTTTTCTTTGTCACTACACCCCTTTGAGGCTAGGAAATTTTTTGATCGTCGAAAGCCAAATGCCGGTAAAAATGCTCAACCAAATGCGGAACCAATAAGCTGACATAATTTTTTTTGTGTTTTGTGTTCGCGGCGCTAAATAAAAAAAGAGTTTTGCTCAGGCCAAAATGGTAATTACATTCCAGAGACATCCGAGAAGATATGGTCACGGCTGGGCTTTCAAATGTGATCATTAACGCATTAAAATGCTGATGACCATATACCATAGTTCAGGGAGAAGAAAGATTGTCATTCAAGGACACCCGGGAAAGGAATTTGTAATATTTATTGATGGTGAGTGATAGTTGTTTTTAGAAAAAATAAAATATTAGCAAAGAACTGGGGATATTTATATAATTGATACTTATTGGTAAAAAAATTATACTGTATGCAAAATAAAACCACCACAAAATCTGTAAAGATCACTCATCTCTCATAAATATTTTTGTTTTGCGACAAGATCACGGGACGAGATGATCTAATCAGCACTCGTGTTAACCACCGGGCGTTGAAATGCCAAAAGTTCATCGATCACTGACACCGCAGATCACCTCAACGCATCTTTATTGAACTCCCAAAGACTGATCGATCGATCGGCACGTTCTGAGTCAGACAGAACCGTCAGAAAATAAGCGGACAAGCCTGAAAAATTTGATTGTGTCAACGCTTGAAGTTTAAAGTCTCGCAAATATTAATGAATTGCAGAGCTGAATGAGAACCAGAACAAGAACCACCTCCACGCCGGAGCAACAGGATCTGTAGAATCTGTGACATATGATCCGCATAACTTATGCATTGTTAGCATAATACTTTTCCGAAAAATCAAGACAAACCTGTCAAAAAATAAACAAACTGAACGGAGCACATTCGTTTTCAATATCAATTTGCATTTCGTGTGTGTTTAATTTATGCGAAAGTTGTGTCTATTCGGGCAGCCGCTTTTAGGCTATTGTCTTGTAAATTTTGCCTGGAGAATAGTAGAAATGTTAGGAGGCTGTTAACTGAGTGTTGGCTGAATGTTAATATTAACACTTGAGGAACTTGGGTGTTTAATTTTTAATTTCTAATATTTTGGTAAAATATTTATATAGATTTTATTACATATTTACTTGGAAATGTTTTGTAAAAGTTTCATAGAAATACTATAGAAATTTTTCCTAGAGATTAGCGATTTTTTTATTATTATTAAATTATTTTGCAGATTATTAAAAGCTTATCTTTTACCCACAGATTAACTTCAAGATAATGTTTAGTTATTATTAATAAATTCCTGAAATCTTTCAAAAGTATAAAAGTATTTATTTAGTGATCTTTATTTTTTATCAAAAGACATTTAAATTTATCAAATTTCTGGGGTTAAGAGCTGTTCGCGTTCAGGTTGCTTGCGGCGACCTTGAACGTCATTGGCAATGCGTCAATCTGTGGCGACAGACCAGTATGCAAAAAAGTAAAAAAAAAGTATATAAAACTAAGGAGAAAAACCGATCACTAGGCAGCAATTAAATAAATTATTTTGCACTGTTTTCCGGTGTGAAATGGGAAAAAGTAAAATTAGAACAAAAGAGAGCGTTAAATGCGGGGGAAGTGTTGTGTATAAACAATACATATTTTCTTTTCTTTCCATAAGCAAGTTCGCAATTTCCTTTGCTTATTTACGTGGAGATGCTGTGGCAGTAAACTGAGAAAAATTCTTTACATTTGATACTGTTGATTAAGATATTATTTTAATTTGAAAATGATAGTTCAAATTTTGTTTTAAGATATATGGATAGGAAAGTATTGCTTTTATAGATTAGATCTTTAATATAATATATAATATTTAACCTTTTTTAGATATTATTATATAGCTTCTTTCTTGATTATTTTAAGCCTTTTTCTGTGCGTTTTATTTATCAAATAAATAAATATATTATTTGGTATCTTTTATACCTCTTTAAATGCTTAATTGTTTAAGTATTGCTCTTATATTTATTTGAGATTTATATTGTCTTTAAATTTAAAACATTTTTCTTAGTGCAGTCGCAGTCTGCGTCGCCGTCGTCGTCGTTGTCGCTGCTGATGGCTCTGCCAAGTCAAGCTCCGCGTGGCTTGGCGTTGGCCAAGTTTATTGAAAGCGCAGAATCCGTGAGATACGGACGTGTTTCTCCACAAGCGCAGCGCGCATCTTTCCACTTCGATTCTGCGATCTACGATTCTCCGATCAGCGATTCTCCACTCGCTCTCTCCGCGCGCTCGCTCTCCGCTAGTGATCGTGATATCGTGCCGCGCGTCTTTCGATTGAGAAAAAAAGGCGAGAAAAAAGGCGGTGAAAATATTACACATTATTTGGGATTTTGGATTTGGCAAGAGAGGCTTCGATTGCGTCGCCTGTGAGATTTTGTCATCGCCGTCGTTGTCGTCGCCGCGATCATTGTTATTCTGCGGCTCCGCCTACGCCTTAATTATTGCGATTCCCCAACCCGTGGTCGTCGTCGTCGTCGGCAATGCCCAATTCTAACTTATTAATTGCGTGACAAATTCCGAAAGAAATCTATAAAAAGCAGTAGAAAAAGCCGAAATCCCAGCAGCAATAATCATAAATAAATAAAGCCACGAAAATGCAGATCCAAAAGCAGAAACGAAGCCACAGCTTCGTCGCAATGCTTTTGCTTGTCAGCTTTGCCGCCGATTTCGCCGCAGGAAGGCCTGGTATAATACAAGAAACAAAATTAAATCAAAAATCTATAAGCTAATGCAGCATCTTTTGATAATTAAAACCATATAGCAATTGCGATTGCGATATGCGATCTCTGTTGGCTTTCTTTGTCTCTACTCCTCTTCTGTCTGCGGTTTTGTGTTTTGCAAATCCGCGAACTAAATATTATTATGTGTGCTTATTGCGTGTTTTGTTGTTTGCCGGAGGAAGCTTAAAGTTAAACTATGAACGAGTCATAAATTTATTAAATGTTTGTCATTAATATCTGGCCTGTGGAACTCGTTTTAGAGGCGTGTTTTCTGATCTATAAATATTCTATAAATATTCTATTGCAAATGTTAGACATTTTTATGAATTATTTATTGTTTGAAATCGGATTTCAATACTTAACATCATTTAAATATGTTCATAAATAAAGAAATTATTTTGTATCAAAATTTATAGGTTTATTTTATACATATTTATTTACAAACAATAATTATTTGTACACATTTTAAGTTTATAAAGTTTAAAAATATAAAACAATGTACAGACATGACAGAATTAGATTACATTTTATTCAAAATTTCAAAAAGTAAACCTCAGCAGATCAAAATAATTCTTTTTTCTTAAATAATAAGTATTCTTCTTTTAAAATACCTTTTTCATAAGCATTTTTGTTGTATTTTCTCTGACTTTGAGCTTCCTCCTTTCTTTATGTGTGACTAATTCTACGATTCTTCCACCCGAAAACCCTACTAAGTTGTATAGTTCTGAACCCGAGTCCCCTCCTCTCCCTTCTCTGTGTTAAAAACTCAACTTTATTCACTCAACCTCACTGTAATTATATTATTAATAATAGTAATAATCGATCACGAACTCACCTCTCTCTCTATAATATCAATGCACTCGCTCACGAAAACTCCTCACTAGAAATCACCTCACTCTCATTTGCATATGGAAAAGCCAAGCACCTCAAGTTCGTTCTCACTCCGCTGTGAACTTCGATCGTAATCGTGATCGTGACCCACATCGGCCGGGAGACACAAGTGTTATCCCCACTCCACTTGTAATGACTAGCTACAGGGACAGGCTGAGAAATTAGGGAAAAGTAGTTGGGAGTTACACTGAAATTCAGGCTCTAAACGATACACTTTATTATCATATATGGGAGCTTTATAATCGGAAAAGAGATAGACCAATATCTATATTTGAAATAAAAAGTTAAATGTGATGCATTTCAATATTTAAAATTTCTGTAAACTTTTAGATTATATTATATTTCATTTAATAATGAACGCGATATTTTCGATATATCTATATTTAATATATTTTCCTTTCCAAAATACATTCCTACTTCAGTAAGTTTTTCTTGCAGTTTTATCTTAAAGTAAAGAATAACTTTTTCGGTTTGGAGATAATGCCTTCTCCCAGTGCACTTCTCCCGTCCGAATCCCTCGGGCGTTTGCCTGCAATTAGCCTTCGCCAATGGAGTGCCGCCTCGAGTTGTATTTGTTTGACAAACAAAATAAAAACTGAAACTGAAGAATCGCTCTCAAAGCGCACAGCAGATCATTAGGTTTTGGCCGAAAGCGAAATCAAGTAGTCGCTGCCAAAAAAAAGAAACAAACAAAAAAAACAAATAAACAAACAAATAAACAGCTCGAAGCCGCAAGAAAAACGAGATGTGAAGATGAAGCGGAGGCCTCCGAGGAAAGCCCAAGCCGGAGGAGGGTGTAGGGTTACATAACCGACGGATAACGTGACTGGCAAGGCTTCCACCAAGTCGTTCCTCTTCGCGAGGAACAATACAGAGTCCGGGGGGCAGAAGGAGGAGTTGGAGGTGGTTAAACGACCTCTCCCAGGAAGGGGTACCCCATGTAGTCCATAAATCTGGCGAGACTTCTTCTTTTTTCGTGTTTTAACAAGTTGTTTACACCAACTAGTAGCGACTAAGGTGGCGCTTTTTTTATGCCTTCCTTTTTTGGGTCATGGGGCCACGAAAAAGTGTAGAATTTGTGAATGAAAAGGCGGGAAAATTAGCTGAAAAGCATCTCAAAAAACTGACCAACTTTGGGCCCAACTAATTAACCAATAACAATTAAGTCCAGGCTCATTTGGAGAGCCCAGCGAGACCAACTTAATATTTTTCTCCTGGCTTTAATGGTTTTCTTTGGCTCCGTGGTCCATGCTCCACTTTAGGGCTTTGGCAATAAATGGAGATATATACCACATATCTGTTGCCAATATCGTAATGAAGGGGGACCCGTAACTGAACGTGATAATTAGCGAATTCGCACGGATCGTGCCTCACTTTCGCGTGGCTTGATTTATGATTTATGATTCAGCGCAAGAGATTAACGTAATTAAAACACAACAGGGGAGATATCAGCAACCAGTTATATATATACTATATTATGTGGCAGATGTGAAAGATATGCACCCAAAGCCAAAAAGCCGACAAAGAGAAGCCCCAATAAATGTAGAACCAATTCTGATCACTGCCAAACCATTCTAAGCCATAAATATTTATGGGATGGGTTTCCCCCTTTGACATTTCCACGACACAAAAATCATAATAAAATCATCTTTGTTTTTTTGGACATTTCAAGTGCAATAACCACACGCGTTCAAGTCGTTTCCAAAAAAGATAATTTACAAGTTTTTGGCGGCTTTTGACACATTTCTGCTGTGTGTGGGCTATAAGTCGATAACTCCAAGGCCCCGGCAATAGATATATCTAAAGATATAAACAAAGATTAATAAGTTTTTATAGAGAAAAAAGGCATTACAATCGCCACGAAGGTTGGTAGTAAACAAACTGTAAAATTGGCAAGTGCAAAACGTTTTTTAACTTTAACTCAAACACAAAAAATTCCCATTGTCTGTGGGTGCAGAGATGTCGTGAAGCCGTCAATCAATTAAAAATTAAATTAAATAAACACAAACACAGTCGTCTTCCATGGAGATGTCGAAGGAGATGGTGATGGAGATGGCGTCGGAGACAAGCAAAATTAATTGGCCTGAACTTGAGCCGAGGCGGAAGTCAGAGGGGGGAGTTTTCAATTATTACGGCATTATGTTATCCGAAATTACTTTAGCAAGCCACCAGCCATGACTCTTATCCTCCAGCTATCTGCTGTGAGAGGCGAAAGTTCAGGGCTTCCTGGTTGGACGCGCTGGCCAAGCCCATCTCTCATCTCTGGGCATGCAAATGAAGCCCAGTTTGGATTATAGAATAGAGATACTACTGGCATGTGCTTAGCAGCCGGAACTGACTTGACCGATCCGAACCGGCAGAGCAACACACGCCCATCCCAGACTTAGTCACAGACGAGTTTCGCCTCTCGCCTTTCTCGGGGGAATTCTGATAATTAAAATATTTCCCATTTGGTTCGGCTTGTATTATGCGAATTATTCAGTTATTCCGCTGTAAACAGGAATCGAATCAGAGAGAGATTAGCAAATCAGAAGCTGAGAATCTCAGATCTCTGTACGAGTTTATTATTAATTATTCGCCTTCGGCACGAGAATCATTGTTTTGTCAGTGCAATCATTAGCCATTAATTCGCTTGTTGCCACAGCTGGACAGATTCTCAAGATTCCCCAGATTTCCCCGATTCCCCACAGAACACAATAAGTGTCTCTGCTGATAGAAATACAGCCACTAATTGCCAAGTGCGTTTCGCGACTGGAAAACAAAAAAAGTCACTTGAATATTCATAAACAATACCAAATTAGGGACTCCATTTTTGAAAAATTTAGTCATCAATAAATATTAATATTATGTTTTGTTTATTTAAATAAACAAACTAGAGGGTAGACTTGCTATTGACATTTATTTTTTACTTTCCAGCTGAGGTTAGGTTATTAATTATATGTTTTACTTTGTATTAATATGCAAATAAGCATCACTGAGATTTTCTAGGCATTTACAAGTTATTTATTAACCATTTAAATTAATAAATAAACAACTTTACTATGAATAAATATTTATTCTGAGTCAGTCAAGTTTTAACGACATTATTAAGGAGTTTACATTTATTTATTTTTTCCGTATGAAGAAACTTTAACTTAAATTTGGTTTATAATTATTTTACAACCGGATAGAAAGACTAAGTAATTAAAAATGTATTTTCACTATCAATTTAAGGTTTTCAATTTAATGGCTTTTCCCACAGCGATTAAGTCAATTATCGCTTTCATAATGACCCCACGTTTTGTCATGTGCTGGTAGCCCTATGAAACGCACTGTACGCCCTTAAGCCCTTTATTTTTGGCCAACTAAAACGAAAGACTTAGGCAACGAACTTGATGGTTGCACACCTGTCACACCCACACAGACACACACACACATAAGCCAGACCTAACCCGGCTGGGTAACTTTTAAAATTGAATTTTAGCTGGGTGGCGGTGGGTACGGGGAGGGGTAACTAACAGTAAGCACCGCACCACACTCACACAACCACACAGCCACCGAAGACATGCAGCAAATGTATGGCCCATCTCAGTCAATGTCAATCAATCAGCCGCCGTGCGGCAGGCAAATTACCCAAGAGCCGCCCACAGCTGCCTCATCTGTCACCCCACCAGCAGGCAGCAGCGGCACCACCAGCAGCCACTCGGTGGGAATCTCCCCCACACTTTTGCCCACCCAAAAACATGCACCCAACGAAGGAATTTCAATATGTAATAAACAACAATATTTTGAAATATTTTTAGCTTGGGAAATATAAGGAATTTTATGTAGATTTTTAATAAATTTCTAGAAATACTTTTTTACGTTTTTTTTACCCTTGCGGGGTATTATAATTTTAGTCAAAGGCTTAAAATGCAGTGAAGGAGTCATTTCCGACCCTATAAATCATATATATTCTTGATCAGCATCAACAGCCAAGTCAATTTAGCCCTGTCCGGCAGAAATTTTTTTTTTTAATTTTTCCAAAATTTTATAAGGGGTTACATCGTTAAAATTGTCAAAAATGGGAAAAAAATTTTTAATTTTAAAAATTGTAATTTTGGGATGCAGATTTAATAAGCTAATAAAAACTAGCACAAAAAAGCTTTCCGAATTGAAATTAATGGATTTTTGGCTTAGTTGTGATGTTTTTAATGACTTTTAAACGAATGCAAAACGAAAGACTTAGGCAACAAACTTAGTTTTTCCTTTTGTAAAAAAGGTGCCATATTGCTCACACTAAAAGAACCCCTATAGATTTCAAGCTTATTCTGAAATGTCTGATTGCCACAAATTCAAAACTGTTTCATTAAAAAAGTTTCTAATACAAAACCATAATACTATATACATCCCACGCGCTCGCTCTGCTCCTCATACACATTCTCTGCCTCATCTCATGCTGTCACATCCACATGCAACTTGCTTTTCCAAATGCTAAAAACAATCCCTAAAAGAAAGCTGAAGCAGCAGCCACAACGAGACCACCAACAACAACAACATTCTGCTATCCTCCAACAGATGTGCGTCAGTCGCCCTTCGCCCTCGAGCTGCAGCCGCCGCTGCTGCAGCCGGCGGAGGAGTCCTTCAACCCATCGACATCATCGGGGGGCCAGAAGACCATCGATAGCTATGGCAACCCCATCGACGCCTTGCGTCCCATCGACACGCCCGACGGGCGCAAGGTGGTTAGCGCCCAGGGCGTGCAGTTCGAGATTCCCACCTACGCCTCGGGGATCACAGAGATCCGGCGGCCGGCCGATGATCTGCTGCCGCCGCACATTGGTGAGTTGTTGACAAGAGCGGCTGGCGCCAGAACGGAAACGGATTCAGGACCGGAAAACCAGACAGAAAAAGAAACTGAAACCAAAACGAAAACAGACACACAAGCACACACAAACCGTAGTAGTAGTAGCAGTAGTCCAAGTAGTCCAAGTAGTCCCAGTAGCCACCGCACCCGCACCGCACCAGCCGCACCCATTGGCACCACTAACAAGCTGGCCAAGCGGGACTCCGTCTCGCCGAGCGGCCAGTTTCCCATTGCACCACCCACTAACCGCCACGCCCAGCCCGCCTTTTCCCTGATCCGGCTGAATCCTTCCTTTGTAGGAGGCCCAGACTCGCCCATCACCCAAATTGGCCAGCCCCAGTCCCCGTCGCAGTCCCCCTCCCGGTCAGGTCCCTGCTCGAATCCCCCCTCCTCGTCCCCTCTCTCAGCCACGGCAAATTGCTCGAAATTCAACTCAACTCCGAATCCGAATCCTCTCCAACCAGATGCCATCGCTGTGGGCCTGGAACCCAGCAGCAGCAGCTCCGATCCGAAACCGAACTCATTCCTTGGCACAGCATCAGCATCCACAGCACCAGCACCAATTCCAGCCACATCACTAACACCGCCCCTCCATGATCCATCACCCGACACGACGACGACGACAGGCGTCGTGGAGGTGGAGCAGGCACACCTAGTGCCGCTCCCACAGCAGCAGGAGCAGGAGGAACCCGGTTCCCTGCCGGAGTACCTGAGAGAGCTGCAGCGCCAGGATCCAAATATTGGCGGCCCCGTGCCCTGGCAACCGGCCGAGGATGGAGCCCCCTGAGTGTAATAGCCTGGGATCTGCTGCCACCTCACCAAGAGCAGGAGAAGAAGGACCAGAAACAGGAACAGGAGCCGGTCATCATCACACAGGAAAACCAGCAGCCGGCCAAGAGGGTTCAAGGCATCGTGGATCCCATTAGCCACAACATACGCCTTAGCCTGAGCAGCGGCAGTGTGAGCTCCGCCGATCCACAGCCACAGGACCAGGAGCAGCATCAGACTCAGATCCAGACGCAGACTCACACTCAGTCGCAGGCCGATGGACCGGCGGCTCATGGCACCAATGCCCATGTGGGCAGCACCACCACTCCCAGCAATGCCAGCGGTCGCTTCCCCAACCGGCAGCGGGGCACGGCCCACTATAGCACCACCAGGAGCAGCAGCACCACCCTGAGGCCGCGCACCACCACCAGCACCACGACGACGACGACAACCCAAGCCCCTACCACTACCAGGACGACTCCCAGGACCACTACTACCAGGGCAACTACCACTACCCAAGCGCCCACAACGAGTACGGCGAGGACTACCACCGAGGATCCGGCCAACTTCTATAGCCTGGACAGAGCCGAAGAGTACGCCTACACGCTGCCCCCCTGGCTGCAGGAGGTCACCGATCCGGACCTGGACGTGGCCGTCACCTTTGTGGTGCCCACCGACAACGATCAGTACAATCACACGCTGCCCAGTGACCTGGAGCCGCCCTACGAGCCCTTCGTTGATCTGGGCAACATACAGCTGACGCCGCCGCCCACGGGAAGTGGGGTCACTGCAGCTCCTCCGGCAAGCACCACTCCCAGAAGCACAACCACAAGCACTCCGCGGACTACGACAACGGCCAGGACAACAACAACAACAAGAACCACAACAACTACGACGACGACGACCACGCGACGTCCGAGCACCAAGCGAACCACCACTGCACCCATTCCCACCAAGCACACCACCCAAGCACCGCGCCCAGAACACCCAACGGCGAAACTGATCCAAAACCAAAACCAAATTCAATCGGCAGATGCAACGCCGTCGGCGGAGGACAGGAGCAGCACCACGCCCAGTTCCCTGGACAACGTCAACCCCTTCGATTCGGCCACGATACCTGCCTGGCTGCGGGACTTTGACTATCCCGATGTCGGTCCCGGCGTACCCTTCGATCCGAACAACTTTGGACCGGCAGCCAGCAGCTCCCCCACAAACCCGCCACGTCCCTTTACCGACCTCCCGACTCCCGCCTCCTCTGCTTTTCCATCCAAAGTCACGCTTCCGCTTCCAGGCAGCGGCGCCACTAGCTTCCCTAGCGCCGGCAGCAGTAGCAGCAGCAGTAGCAGTGAGGAGCCGCCAACGGTGCTCATTCCGCCCGCTGACCACCCGGACTCTGGCTTGGACACCGGCTCTAGCTCTGGCTCCGGCTCTGGTTCCGTTCCCGTTCCTCTTCCTGGGCCCCTGACCCAACCCAGTACCAACTCAATCATGCCTCTTGCAGCCCGCTTTGATCCCCAGGAGACCAGCAATAGCATTGGCAACGGCGAGTCCCCCCTGCCGCCCGTCAAGGTGGAGTACACGAAGAGCGACGAGGGCAAGGTCATCAGCACGCCGGTGGGCTCCATCCAGCGCAAGGGTGAGTCTGAGCCTTAAATAACTTTGGACAAATAGAAGACTATAAATTACTAATTCTTTTTGTTTTGTGTATATTTTGATTCCATCTCATTTCCAGCGGAGACTGCCACCCCAGCGACCAGCAGCAGCGGCGCCAGTAACAGTGGCAAGTACACTGGCGGATTTGGCGCCCCGGCAGGTCTACTGCGACCACAAAACGTTGGTCCCAGTCCTGGCTCCAACCCGGACATCTATGTGGCCGGTAACCAGCACGAATTCAGCAGCATTGTGAAGGCCAACAAGGCGCGGCCAACGGTGAATCCGGGACGCTACAGCGGCGGTTTTGGAGCGCCCACCGGCGTGCTGTCGCCCCAGTCAGAGCCCCGTCCCTTCCAGGCACCAGTACACCAGCAACAGGCACAGGCATCCTCACCGTCGGGAGTCGCCGCAGTCGCCGGTGGCCAGCGGCGAACGGAGAGCAGCCGCTTCGGCGGCCCACCTGGCATCCTTGTGCCCTTCGACAATGTCCAGCGAAACGGGGGTCAATAGTGGCGGCCCCTAGAGGAAGGAGAAGTTGGAGCCGCGCCGCGAATATTTTAAATTATTTATAGCCCATGTACATGTACCTATGCTAGAGATCGGCAAGTCTGTGTAGGCGACCTTGCTTGCGAAATAAAACGTCTCAGAACTAACTAAGCCTGGTTTACCTCGGAGTCTATGGGAGGGAATCCTACGGTAGAATAATTAAACCAAAAACAATATTCTTGACTTTATTTGTAGTTTAGTTTTATTTCTCTCAATGGTAGTACACTTAGAAACTTAGGTCACAGAATACAATATCCTTGTTGCCTCAAAATTTACTCCCAATAGTTAATAGTTAAAATTAAAAGAAAATGTGCAAGTCTTGCCTCAACTATGAGCCATCAACTTGTGTCAAGTTCTATATAGCATGGTGCTTAGGATTTGGAGGTGGTTCTACACTCCTCGGCCTTATAAGAGCCATAAGGGTTTTTATGATGCCTGGAACCTACGAATCCGCTTTGTTTGATGGAGTTATTAATACCTTAGGATGCCTCACCGGTCTGACCTATTTTATTGCTGGAGTTTTGTTTCTAATAGGTTGGAGAAAGGCAAGTTATTGTGCATATATTAAAATTGTTATATCCGATAATATTTAAACGTAAAACAGGAAAAAAAGACCTGTTTTAAGGTGGGCAAAGTCTTGAGCTATATTTTCCCGATAGTGTTCTTTCACCTAATTTTCACACTAGGTAAGAACATGAATTTGCTTCTATTTGTACTGCTATTGCGATTAAAATTACTATGCTTGCTTGCAGTAATTCATATAGTTGCAATGTTGAAGATAAGTCAATACATGAAGGAAGTTTGGGGATAATGTAAAGGATCTAAACCAATTTTCGAAGTGATCGTAGTAAAAATTTTAAATTTTTTGTGAGGTGAGTGAGTCTAGCGGAATTGCTTACTATATAATATTTAAAAATCAAAAAACAGGGGGCATCCCAAGATGAGTGAGAAGAACCTGTCGTATTTTCTAAATATTTAGCCATGCTGATTTTCAAATACTCGACCAGTTTCCAGAAACTTAAAATTGTATATGTGAAAAATAAAATCAAAATAAAAATTAAGAAAAGCTTTCATCATTATCGGCGTACGGCGTTACTCATCTTGTAGTCTTTACCGTCTTGGGTAATACTACAATTAATACCATTGCCTAGTGGCCCCATTTGGAGTAGTGGAGGCAACAGGTGCGGCGGTGCCTTGCATGCGAGAGCTCCTGGAACACCGGTACCCAAAATCGAGGTGATTACAATCCAGAGGTCGTGTCTGTCCAATTGGAGTTGTCGTAAACGCGAGTCAGCATTAGGTATGGGGTCTGTCTGGTGCACCTCCTCCTCCTGCGAGGGAAGCAACTTGAGCAAATGCAAATATCATAATTTCCGACAGCCCATCTGCCCGCAAATGGCGGCCCCGCCTCCAGTTGCGCCCCCAGTTGCGGAGTTCCGGACTCCGGGGACCAGGCCACCGCCGGTTACGAGGGCAGGATAAATAAAATTGTTTCGTCACGCCACCGCGAAGGTTGCCAGCCGCTGTCGAAATGAGGCTGGCGCACGCAAGACCCAAGAACCAAGACCGAAGAGCCAAGAACGAACCGGAGACAACAACAGTCACGTGCTCCAACCTTTACGACCTGCTCGAAACATCAAGCTTATTTATTTACTCTAAAAACAATACGCCAAAATTAATAGCAATTTGTTGGGCTTCCATAAATTTGTCGAAATAAATGTCCTTAACTGGTCTGTGTCTCTGTCTCAGTCTGCCTCAGTGTCTGTCCTCCGCCAGCAAATGGCTTTCACCTGGCGCAAATCGATTGTCTTATCAGGGTTCTGGGTCTGGGTGCGTGACTTGCTCCGAGGACCGAGTTTCGGTTTAATTTTGATGGCTTCAATTAACTGCGTGTAAATGCGGTGGCCCCTTCGCTCCTCGCTCTCTGGGCCAGTCCCCCTAAATCCAGCTCGACTGCACACGAAAAAAATAATTGGAGACAATTTGCCTCAATAATATTTGTTCTATTTGACTATACAATACTATTTATTAATGGTTAAAATTATCTACTTTAAAAAATAGTATTTATTTAATGTACATAAAAGTATGAATCAAACAATTATAATGGAATTACTTAAGTCGGTTAAGTTTAGATGAGTAACGTCTAATATTATCTCTTCTTTGACCTTCTTAAGACCATATTAACATAATGCTTAATTACTAAAATAAAGTTAATTAATTTACAATAATTAGCATATACAAAACATAAAGGTATTATACGCCTGAAGTATTATTTAATAATTTTATTAATGTGTTTTTAATATTTTATATATTATTTATACATATTATATTCAATTCAGAACTCCCATCACATTCCTCGCCTAAAACCTAAGCAGATCTTACAGTGGAATCAAATAAAAATATGATTAGGTAAGGTTAATTTTGCCTGACAGCGTTATTGATGTTTTTCTTCTCTGTAGGGCCCCCAGAAGGGGTTTGCTGAGATATTAATGCAACTTTATTGAAGTTTATTGCCGCTTGTCAGCGCATGCAGCAGGCTGCCGTACAAAGTAAAGAAAGGCCCAAGTCAGGAGCAGGAGCAGGCTGGCTCAAGTCGTCGAGCCAAATGCAAAGCGAAGCCAGGCAAGTCAGTTGGCCAACGGCAGGCACCGCGGACAGACGTCCTTCCCTCGCGGCGGAGTGACATAGCCAAAGGATCCTAATGTGAACCCAGGAAGCCCTGGATACCAACCGATCTCCTACTGCTACTCCTCTTCAGACACCATGCCGCGCAAGAAGCCCAAGGTGGACACCCTCGAGGAGATCGAGACCGGCGTGAAGCTGTTCTGCGATCAGTCCAACAACCACATGAAGGTCCGGGAATACGACAAGGCGCTGTTCGGCTACAATCAGGTGTGTGTTCACAGAAATTAAAGCAGGATAATTTGATTAACTAATTTTGTGGGAAATCAGATGTTAAATAAATAGAAAATTAAATGCCATCAAATAAGTTAGGCCTGAGGGAGTCACGTAGGACTACGGTTTAGCTGAGGAAAGCCCACATCGGGCTATCCGAATCATTGAAAAACAACCAATATTAATACAAAATTAAGTTAACTTCGGAAAACCGAAGTTTGTATGCCCTTTGCTGTTAGTAATTGGATCAGGGGCTGAATGAACTTGATTATAACTAAGCTAAAAATGTATTAATTTTAATTCGGAAAACTTAAGGAAAGAAGTTAAAATCGATATTTTAATATCCTAATTTTTAAATGCCATAACATCAGCCAAAAATGCATTAATTTTAATTCGGTAAACTTTTCTGTTCTAGTTGTTAATGGGTTAATAAATCTGCACAAACTTATAAAAAAAAACGGTATGTCAATTATGGACATTTTGACAACTTATAAAATTTAAAAAAAAATATAAAAAATCAGTTTTCAGACTTGGCTGTTACTGCTTATCAAGAATAAATATGATTTATAGGGTCGGAAGTGACTCCATTACTGGGTTTCAAGCTTTTGGCTTCAAAATGAATGTAAGAAGCCCTAATGAACCTGCAAGCTTGCTGCAGCCATAAAATAATTCCTTAGCTTTCAGGATTTAAAAAGCTCCTATAATTCACTAAAAGCTATTCATAGCTTTGAACTCTTGACTTCCAAAGTTGCAGCTTTATAGTAAAGGTCATAATAATATTATCGAAAGTCTTTGAATAAAGTAAATAAATATTTAAAAATTACATTAAAAAATTCTAAATAAATAAAATTAAGGTGTATAAGATAAAATTATATTTAATTATACAATGAGGTGTACGAGTTTTAAAAGGAAAAATAAGATCAACTTATCGAAAAGGCTGGGAAATCCATCTAGTCTCCAGATCTACCGGCTCTGCAGATCCCTTAGAGCTTCGCCTTTGAGTGGAGCTACCTCAAGGTCATGACCCAGATGAAGGACAAGGCATTCATGGCATTCACACTAAGCCGACTGACACCTGATACACCTGGCACCAGGCACCTGGCCCCACGACACTCGCTTGTTTGGCGGCTATCGATTGCTCAGCCATTTGGAAGGCGGCGCCAGTTTCCTGGCAACTGAAAAAGCCAGCCAATCAATCGGTCAGTGCTGTTTGATTTTACCCGTTCCCGAGATTAACCCAGGAAAACATGTCGAACGTGCTGAACACCATCCTCGCCGTGGACAAGGAGCAGGAGCTGCTGCAGAGCTTTCTCCGCACAGGAGCAGCCGCCGAGGAGGAGTCCCTGGACGAGGCCAATCGTCGTTCCAAGGGTCGCTCGCACAAGACACCCATCTGGGAGCGGCGTGACTCCACAGAGCGCGGTGGTCGAGGCGGTGGCAAGCAGGGCGATGATGCCGCGGGTGGTGCTGGAGCTGGCGGGGAAGGCGGCGGCGGCGGCAAGCGGGGCAATCGCATTGAGGCCGAGTTGAGGGCCGCCCGCAAACGGATCGAGGAGCAGATCGCCAAGAAGAAAAAGCCCAAGGAGAACTTTGTGGACTTTTACACGGACAAGGATCGGGCGGCGGCCGTGAGCGCTGGAGCCTTCGACATCAAGCAGAGTCTGCAGATCAAGCAGAAGCAGGACCGGAACGAGGCGCTGCTTATCCCGGATGAGGCGGACATTAGCTCGGTGATTGCGCTGGGACTTAAGGAGATCAAGAACGCCAATCCCGAGAATGCCATACACTTCTTCTGCAAGGTGCGGGGTACTTTTCAGCATCCTTTTAGGGGTTGCTGCTGACTTCAGGCAAAACTTTAACTCATAATCCCTGAAAGACTCGAAATATTCCACTTAAACACTAAGCCAACCATATTTCCCCCTCTTTGCAGGCCCTGGAGCTCAATGGCACCGACATCAACGCCCTCATCTCTCGCAGCAAGTGCTACCTGCTGCTGGGCGAGGCCTCCAAGGCCCTGCAGGATGCGGAGACGGCTCTGGGTGAGGAGAAGAACAACATTAGGGCCATATACCAGAAGGCCGAGTCCCTCTACTACTTGGGTCAGTTCGAGCAGAGCCTTATGTTCTTCCATCGCGGCCTGCGTGCCCGTCCCGAGTTAGCATCCTTTCGGCTGGGCGTACAGAAGACGCAGGAGGCCATCGAGAATACCATCGGCACCAAGCCGGGTCCAGCGCCAGGCGCTCCGGCTGCTGGCTCCTCGGCACCGAAGAGCGGCAAGTCGCGCGGCAAGTCTGGAGAGGAGACTACGCCCAGGGTGCGACAAAAGCCCAGCCGAGCTGATCTGGAGCGACGGAATGCCCGCAAACTGCTGGGCGAACTGTGCGTGGACAAGGAGTATCTGGAGAAGCTGCTGCTGCATCCGGATCTGGTGCGGGCCGACACCCACACCGAGAGCATCTCGACCTACGCCCGCGAGGCGGTCGAGTTTCTCAACAAGCGCCAGGAGTTCTGGCGCCAACAGCGTCCGTGCACGGCGCTGCCCAACCATAAGAACCTGCCCCACGATGCCATGCCCAAGTGGTTTTAGGGAAGCAGTGGTGGGCAGGCAGTGGCTTCTTAAGCTCTCACCATTAAGTTGTGCTTCCTAGAGTTATTCCCCAAGCTTTGAAGTTAAGTTTCTGTTTCGAAATGTCAAGCCAAAACCTAAAATAATAAATAAATAAACAATATATTATGAAATACTTCGTTTTTCCAGGAGAACTCAACAAGTAAATCCTTTTAGCGAGTAGCTTGTGGTTGGAATTGCGTTCCAACTGGTTTATTATTAGATATATTTTGTATTGCTAATTGTGTTTTGTCGGGAATTAATTCCGTCTTAGGTATAATTTCAACGTTTAAACAATTTCAAGCAATTTCATTCAATTTTTCAACTCAAAGGAAGATGGAGGAGCCCCAAACTCTCAAACGATTAACAGTGTGTGTTTGTGGAATAAATAGGTAAGTAATATCTATGAAATATTAGTTCAATAACAATGGATACATATATATGCTGTATTGGGAGAGCATCTGCTGCTGCTACACGGAGTGCCAGAGTTCCCAATTGGTTTTGTTGCCACGCTAACAATGCATTTATTTCATAAATTGACTAGTACGGCTATAATTCATTTAAACATTATACATTTATGCAGATTAGTTTAATACTTTTGTCGCTCATATAGTTCATAATTTGTTTTTTGGTTCGTCCTCGGCAAATCTGGGAGTGGGAGTTGGTTACGTCTCTGGGCCTAAACAAGTACAAAAAGTGCGAAAAACAAGGACTTCTCTGTGGGGTTCTCTATGGGGTTCTTCAATTAGTTAAATTAGTTAACGTTTAGAGTTGGCTTTGAAACAATCAAACGAGTAATACACTAGGTAACGCAGATTCCATGCAGAGTGCAGATATTGCCGGGGGTTCCAGGCCCAATATATTCGAGTATATTTAACATTTAAATACAGCGATTCGGAATGCAATCGAGTGCAAGACAGCGCGAGCTGAAAGAGTAACGAAATCAAATTAGCCATCACTTCAGGGACTCCATCCACATCGGCATACTCACCCCCTGTGCGTGCTCAGTTGTTGGCGGGTCGCGTGGGCAGCGGCGGTGCATTGCCGCTTCTATTTGGTATCGGTGGCGGACCGCGGCGATTGGGCAGAGGCGGCGGCGGCCCCATTGGCGGCGGTCCAGCCGGCGGAGGGTGCCTTGGCGCCGGCACATCCTCCTGGATCTCCTCGTAGATATTGCTGGCGGTCTCATACGCGGCGTCGATGGCAGCTGGTGGCAATGGCTCCTTAGGCGACGGCGCTTGACGCGTGGGCGTGGAAACTGGCGTGGCCTGCTTGCTCTGCATTTGGCGTGGCGGCGTCGGCGGTCCGGAGAGGATGGCCACCGGTCCGGTCCTGCTGCAGCCGTGGGCGAGGCCTTGCCCGAGGAGGAGGTCGATGAACTGGCGGAGGCCAGTTCCGTGGGTGATTGCGACTTGGAGGAGGGCGTGTTGGTTTCCATGGCCGGCGGACGTGGCGGTGCCTGCTGCGCCTGCAGAGGTGCCGGCATTAGGGGCTGAGTTAGCGGCTGAGTTGGCATCGGCGGCATCGGTGGCTTGGCCGGCTTGGGCACAATGCTGATGACCCCGGCATGGGGCAGGTGGCGTGGCGAGTTCTTTGGCGACATGGGCATGGGCGGCCGGGCCGGAGGACGCGTAGGCGGTTGCTTCGGTCGCTGCGGTAGCTCGGGCGTGAGGGCCTGCAGAATCTGCGCCTGCTCCGAGGGATTGGCGCACAGCGGAATGGTGTTGGTGGTGCACAGCTCGATCTCGCTGTCCACCAGATGCTGCCAGTCGCTGGATTTCAGCTCCAGCACCAGCTCCAGTCCGCACACCTGGGTGCTCCGCTTGGCGGCCGCGTTCAGGGCCGACTCTCCGTCCCGGAAAGTCACCCACATGGTGTCCTCCACGTAGCGTACCAGGGTAACCTCGCCCATCTTGGACAGCTCGGTAATCAGGGCCGACATCACGTTCTCGTCGTAGATGGTGGGACCGTCGTCCTCGCCCTGCCCACACCCCGAATCCAGCACATGGACCACAATCGTGGAGTCCGGCGGCCCCAGGTCCCGGATCACCTGCTCAAAGACCGCACGCCGGCGCTGCTGATCGATCTCCATGATCTCTGCATCGATGATGGCGATCACGGGGCGATGGTCGCTCTGCTTCAGCTCCGACCGGCCGTAGTGGATGAGCTGGCCAGGATTCCAGGCTGAGGGGGCGAAATCTCCCTCGGCGAGGGCCTTCCGGCGGCGCCAGAGCACACGGTCCGTCCAAGCGGGAGCACGCTGCTTCTCCGAGGTGTCATAGTCGTCGCTAAAGAGATCGTACTTGTATGTGGGATCGAAGCCGATCTCGCCCTCCAGGAACTCTCCAAAGACATTGCCCGCCTCCTGCTCCTTGCGCAGCTGATCGAACTCGAGTACGGTGGCAAGATCGCCGCTGCGGACGCACTCCTTCAGCTCGTCCTTCTCCATGTCGATGCGATAGTTGAAGTCGCCGCACCAGAAGACCCAATCGTGCGACTTGAGCGTCCTGCCCATGGGGAAGGCCAGCTTCCGAGTGATCTCCGCGTAGTCGGCATTCCGCTCCGCCACCTGCGACTGCCCGGCCGCAAAGTGGGCGCACACGAAGCACATGGAGGTGCCATGCAGGACGAAACGAATGGCACAGGCGCCCTTGTTGCCGGTGGCACCGCCCAGGCCCGTCTTCACACAATCAATGGCCACGTCCCGGATGTGCGGCGCATGCTCCGGCCGGATGTAGATGTACAGGCACACGCCCACCAGCTGCTGGTAGGTGAGCAGCACGTAGTCATTGTCCCGCGAGATCGTCTTCTGCAGCTCCTCGGCCCACAGCTTGGAGTTCTCCGTGCTCGCCGCCATGATATTGGAGGCATTGAGGTCCACAATCTCCTCAAAACCAATGGCATAGATGTCCACCGGATGATCGGCGTGCTCCGACGGATTGTTGACATCCACGAGGGCCTTGGATCTGGCCAGGGCGTGGCAGTCGAGCAGCCAGTCGGCCAGGGAGTCCTTGAAGACGATGCTGCGGAAGTGCTTGCCGCCGTTTACGTTGTAAGTACCCACGGCCACGCGGGCCAGCCGGGGACGCACGTACTCCGTGTAGCGCTTGCAGAGCTCCCTCAGAACAGTGGTGGGGGCGTGTAGCATGTTCGAGGGCAGCAGGATGCGAGCCCGGTCGGCCAGCTCTGAGCTGAGCGTGGAGCCCACCAGCAGTACATCAATGGCTTCCTGAAAGGCGGAGTATGTATGAGTTACCAAGCTAATTTGGGGACATAATCAAGACTCACCTGCTTCGAGTTGTCCAGCAAATTGTTCTGTATGGTCCTAGCCGCCGATCGTGCTCCGTCCATCAGCTTGGAGCCGCCCTGAATAGCGCCAGTGCCGGCATAGATCTTGCTCACCTCGTTGCCATTGTTGATCCACATCTGGCGGAAAATCTCCTCAAAACGCGAGATATTCTGTTGCTTGCCGCCCATCTTTAGGGCCTCCAGTTGCACGTTGAGCGTGTCCAAGCCGAGGTAGGTCTGGACGCAGTTGGTCCTGTCCAGACAGTCCAGGCAATTGGTGCGCACGACGCCGAACTGCTCGCGCAGCACCTGCCCATCGCTGGCCGCATGGAAGACCCCGTAATTGGCCCCACAAGCCACGATCCTTTCCTTGAGCTTGGCCAGAGCCGAGAAGTTTCCGCCGCGGCACTCCTGATGATAGTCAAAAACCACATGCGGCACATCCTTGTGCGCGGACATGCCGTGATGGCGCTGGAACTCGTTACTGAGCATGGCCTCGCCCTCCTTGCTGCCGATGAGGGAGCTGCCCAGCAGATTGACCACCGTCTGATAGCCGTAACGCTGCCGCATCATGCTCATGTGGCGATCGAAGGCCGCCGCCGAGGTCTCGAAGCCCCGCGATAGCTTCACCTTGTGCGATCCGACTTGGACGCCGGGCTGCTCCCAGAAGAGCGGCACTGAGCCGCGCGTCTGCACGTAGCTGGTTACCTCGCCGTCCACGTAGATCACCTGCTCCGTCTCCACGAAGTTGGCCACATAGCCCTCGTCGTTGGTGCCGCGCACATTGAACCGAGTGCCCGCTCGCTCGCAGCTCAGTCGCGAAATGATAGCGGCCCGGGCCTGCTTTGCCCCGATATAGACGGTGCGCACCTCCACGGAGCCGCACATGGCCTGCAGCAGCCAGGACTGGCAATCGATGCCGAAGCGCATCAGGTGGATGTGCATCATGCGATTCCAGAAGAACCTATTGTCCGTTTCCTCCGTCTGCTGGCGTCGTTGGGCGCACAGCGTGATGTCAAAGCGATGCGTTGTTGCACCACCGGATGCCGAGGCGCTGGCATTCGTGTGGGCAAAGTAGAAGGTCCCAGAGTTGAGGAGCTTGCGCACCTCGCTGATCTTGTCCTCGTTGGGCGCGGCATTCTGCAGCGAGACGAACGTGGTCTGCGTGATGCGAAAGATCTCCACGTCGCCGATCTTGCCCATGGACACACAGCCAGTGACGAGGACCAGAAATAGGACGGTGCTCTCGCCGGCATTCAGCTGGAGGGCCCCCAAGCAGCCGTAGGCATCGCAAACCTTGGTGTACTGCTTCCGGATCACGTCCGTCTCCTGTTGGGTGAGCAGGGCGACCGCATGCGACTCGAACAGGATGCTGTCGCTCTTGTGCCGATGCTCCAGGAGGACGCTGTGCGGCGAGGGCGCTATGGACTTCTCCAGGACCCGGATCACCTTGGACATGGCCATCTTGCTGCGATCTCGAGGGAGCGTGAGTTTTCCTAGGGGTACAAAGTCTGATCCTTTGATGTCTGCAATTCAAGTGATTGGCGACCAGTTCCAGTCAAGGGCACGCGGCTAAGACATCTGTGGAAACGTGGAGCGTTAAAAGTGGGTGTATTCCATGGGTACCCAAGTGGGTGTATTGGTCTATACTTGTTTTGTGTCTGTATGGGGTATGTGGACTTTATAATTTCGTATTTTTACTTCAAAAAAAAAAAACACTAAACATGTTTAATAGGCGGTGTTCCAGTTTTTAATTTCTCCTATTTTTTTAAACAGAAATTTTAAGTTTTTATGAGATTTTGCAAAAGTAAATATTTAGTATTCTTAGACCTTTTTTTAGTTTTTGATTTTATAAAACAATAAAAAATTTGTTAACAGGTTGCTGCTGCCTTGATATTTACAATAAGCTCCTCCGCGTTTTCAGGATTATACAATCTATCCTTTTTAAACCTTTTCTATAAACAATAAAACTCTAATTTTTGTTAGGTTTTGATTCATAAAAAGTTGCGAATAACGTGTTTAATTAATGTCTTTTGTTCATTAGTTTTAACAAGCTAAGCTTTCACATAATTATTCGCCAGAAAAGAACAGTTAGCTATCGTTATATTGTGCGATTTCACTTTAATTACTTAAGAATAGCGGCGAAAACCTGGAAAAATGGGGGAAAACCAGCTGCAAACACTTTCAACACTAAATAAGCACTAAAATATCGGGTGGTCTGTTAAAAATCAATACACACAACTGTTAAACATAAACAAACCGAAAAAAGGCGAAAGAATTTTTCCGATATTTCCGCCTCCCACTCAAGTTCACGCACACACACGCACAACATACATGCACCGGCGACAGCTGTGCGTGTGTGTGATAAACACTTTCTGCGCATTCTATGGATTTTTCACAATGCAACAAAGTTGTTGGAAAATTATTTTCATTTTCCCAGCACCTTGGGAACACTAATAACAGGTATCAACTGAGTTCACAGTGCCAAGTTTAGTTGAGTAAGAGAAAAAATACAAGGGTTATTACCTTTGTTTAAGAATTTATTGCGAATTTCCGAAAGCTTTGGCGAGTAGTGTGCTCGTATTTGATTAGTCGAAAAATGCCAGAATTCTTGGTATAGCGATAACTATAACTATTGTTATCGATGCACTGTGATCGTTATCGACCGTTAAAAACATTTTGGCTGAAATCAAACATTTTTAAAACGTTACTTACGTTCCTACTTTAAGTGATCATAAAACATTCATAATAAAAGGCACCTTAAATGCCGCACTGTTCTGATAATTCAAAATTCTGTACTAAAATGTCGGACATGTGTTGTTACTTGCTTTTTAAGATTACGTTGTGCACTTGAAGATAGCGTAGCTCCTACTTATAGCTTATCATCAAGCGAGTACAATGCACAGAAATGTTAAAATAGTTGTCATTATCTAACAAATATGCAAACATATCCTCAGCACACTTTTCGCATAGATAAGATGGAAACGCCTTCGCTTTCGGCCATGCCGTGACTTGTTCTCCTCTTCTCTTCGGATTTCTCCGCCGCACCCTTTTCCGGCAGAGGCCATGCCGCCGCTCACGTGCCCGCCCCAAACATGATTAGATATCTTCTTAGGCACTGGTCCCCTGCGTAATCACAACAGAGAAAACCCAGGAATTGTAAATCACAAAGCCAGCCAGCCAAGCGGGTGATTCATGCGATGTCACCTTATCAGTAGCCTCGAGAACCTATATAAATTTTAATTACACACGAAAGTAAACAAACAAATGGTTATGTTGGTCATCATATGGTATTTAATATTTCTTTTTGTTTGTGTTGACTAGCTTTAGCCTTAATTAATTAATTAATAAATACGCTCTAGCTCTAAGGTCCGATTTAGCTTGGCAAAAACGACGACAAAGAATTTTATCTAATCGCTTAACTGAAGAGGAAAATTCGAATGGAATGCCGTGCCTTGGGCCATTGATAAGTATTGATTAATTTACATAATTCCGGAGACAGCACTCCTTGTTCCCCCGAACGTACGTCATTCCATTCCACATTTAATTGCACACATTTTCACCCATTTTTGGAGTCAAAGCTGCAGTCCGTGTTTATAGTTCCCCATAATTTTTACTTAAGGCGTAAGCTGCTGTTGCCACTGCTGGCCTTGGTCCGAATCCAGAAGCCACGATCGTCTTTCCCCTTCCCTGCTTCGCTGATATGCCAACTCCCCATCCTCCGCCTATCTGCGAGTCATTTAATTCATAAATATGTTTGCGTCGCCGCCCTGTTGTCATGGCTTAAGTCCATTAAGATAAGGTTCTGCTCTCTCACACAGAATCGAAAGAATTTTCCAGCGAGAACAATCCCCTTCGATCATGTGATCATGGAAAGCTCTAGTTTAACATTGGCCCCGGATCCAATGCTCTCCTCCCGGCTGACCCATCACCTCTCGCCTCACTTGGGCATAGACCAAAGATGGGATCACTTAGAATAACAGGCAGGCGAGTCAAAAGTGCGACGACATTAATTACGCTAAAAAGTGAGGGCATTGGCGATGAGTCAGCCGATATTTCCCAGCTATTTGGCCAAATCCCGAGCTCTGGTGACTCACTGATAACGATGAACCTTGCGGAGCGAACCTAACAATCAATCAGAACCTAATGAGTTTTCTTTCATTCGTTTCGATTCGATTTATTCAATGGCATTCTTCCATTTTCGGAGCTTATGTACAGAAGCTGAGGCAAAAACAAAGAGCGGAAGAACCACAAAACACAAACAACTCAACTGAACTTATAACGTAATCATAAATGTAGGAGGCTTAACCGATAACAATATTCAACTAAGGTGCTGGGCCGAAAAATAAATTAAGTAATTACAATTCAAGAAGCGGGGCAACGATCATAAGGCTAACTATAACGTCTGTACAGGGGCTGCTTCCCACACACACACACGATATATACGTAATAATTATATACACAAAGCATCGTTAACCAGTTTCCGCGAAGCCAACAAACTGTGCCTGGCCCGGGTTCACTCTAAACCCTACATCTCATCTCATCGCAATCTCAATCGATCTTCGATCTGGTGGTTGTCTACTCTAAAATAGGCTCGTCGTCCTCGCCACTCTCTTTTTACAGCTCTAAGTCTAGGCTTATGTAGTGACTAAGGTTCAGCTAATAATACTACTAATACCAGACGCTGAGAGTACAAAATAACAAACTTAACTAGTTGCTGCTACGACGCCAGCAGCCGCTGCTTGGCGCCCGTGCAGATCAGCGTGTCCCCCGTCGAGCCTGACGATCCTGCTCCTGCCGTCGGTGCTTCATGCCGCCACGGCTAACGTGGGCGCTGGCTGCTGTGGCGCCAGCGGGGCGTTGGCTGCGTCGGAGGCGGGGCTGTTCAGCTCGTAGGCGACACCGCCCCAGTGCAGCTTGTAGGTGCGGGTGCGCCAGCGAATCGCGGGATTCCACAGGGCGTGCAGGAACAAATAGGGTCCCGTGAGCTCGCGGAACAGCCAGCCGATGACGAACTCGATCTTGTGGAACGGCATCGAGCCGTGCTGGACAATGGAGAGCAGGAGCCAGTCGGACAGGAACCAACAGAGCACGTGCACCAGATAGAACACCAGAGGGTCCCAGCTGAAGAGCACGGAGGCCGACCAGGCGGCCAAGGCGCCCAGAATCATGCACTCGGAGAGCGGCTCCAGCAGTATGGTTGTCGGCACCATGGCCACGCGCAGCTTTGCCCAGCGAATGAGTCGCGCCTGGAAGCTGCCAATGTCGCACAGTCCGCTGTTCTGCAGGGCGGGTTGGCTGGAGATGCGCATCTTCCAGCCAAGTCGCGTTATGTCGCGGGCAATGAAGAAATCCTCCGCCAGGTAGCAGCCAAAGGCTCTCAGGCCTCCCAGCTGATCGATGACTGCCTTGCGCAGTAGGCACGACATGCCCGTGTGGCAGTTTATGCCCAGGACGTCCGCCGACAGGTAGATCCTGCTCTGGACCGTTCCAAAGAACACCTTCTCGAAGGTGGCCGCAAAGCCATCGCGGTCACTGGTGAAGGGCATCTGGTGGACTAAGGCGTGCTTCTCAGACATATTTTGGACCATATCCAGCAGTGTGTCATCCTTCATCTTGATACCGCTGTCCGAGATCATCACGAAATCGTACTTAGCGGCCATGTAGCCGGGATGGATGTTGTTGATCTTCGGGTTGACGCCCACGTCCGAACCGCCGACAAAGAGCTTGGCGTCCACCTTTGGATACTTGCTGAGGAGTCGCTCCACCAGCTGGATGGCCGGGTCCTCCTTGTCCTCCACGCAGAAGAGCAGCTCGTACAGCGGATAGTCCATCGTAAAAAAGGTCTCCAGGTTGTGCTGCAGGTTCGGATCCACGCCCATCAGCGGCTTCAGAATGGAGACGCCGGGTAGCGGCTGGGCCTCCGTCGGCAGCTTGCAGGACTTCTTGTGCAGCTTGTAGCGCCCGTAGCAGATGGCTATCACATGCACCATCCAGGTGCCGAACCAGAAAATCATGAAGAACGCCGCGAAGCCGTACAGCGGCAGTGGTAGGTGCGACATCGCGATGTGTGTGTCCCGTCCCTCGCGGGTGTGTGAGCGGAGTGTGTGTGGTGTGCGAGTGGGGGCTCCCTCGTGAATGTGTGTGTGCGGGGTGTGTTGTGGGCCCGAGTCCCAGTCAGTGTGTGTGAGTCGCTGGGTGGGTGGGCGCTCCTATTCAGCCAGCAGGCATTGGCTGCGGTTGCCGCTTTGCGGTTTGCCGTAGGCTCGGATCACCTCTATATATTATATATATAACCGTTGCTCGGGGCGATCAGTTGTCGTCCGTTCCGCGCGTTTTCAACATTTTGCAGATCTCGCGTCGCGTTCAATGCCCAAAAAAAACTGCTGCCATGAAGGTGCAGTGTTGAGCGGTGTCGTGAATCAGATGCGGAAGTCGAAAAGGGACTAAAAAACGACAGCTGGGTGGGCGGGTACTTTGCAACACTACCAATGGGTTTACACGTCGGCACTTGGAGGCCCTATGAATTCTGTCTTGTCTGTGGACTTTATTCTTGTAAAAACCGTAATAACTAACTTATAATGTAATGGGTTATGGATTATTTTGGTAATATATTATTAAAGTTGTATGGTCGATATTTATTATTTATTTATTTATATATTGCAAAAAAAATATGTATTATTTGTGTGCTATTTAGCTCCACCAATTGCCGGGTTATTCATGATATTCTCTATTATATATATTTATGATGATTATTTCATCACTCTTATACTTCACGATGATCAACAATTCAATTTCATAACAGGGTCTCTGCATAAACGCAGTATGACCGACGTTAGCCAACACTACTAGAATTGTGCCCCTCACTGGGGAAGCTTTTAAATAATATAATATTTAATAACTTATAATAGACATAATACACAGACAAAAATGACTCCAATGGAATCCTCGTCGAAGGACAACGACGCCGAGGCCGAGCCGAGCACAAAGAATGAAGCCCCAGCCAAGGAATCGAAGCTGCCGCGGGCCATCCAGACTGCGTTCGATGCCAAGTACAATATTGTGGACCTGCAGACGCCGCTGAACGCCTTTATGTCCGGCCAATACAAGCGGAGCTTCGCTTACCACAGCCTCAGAAATAGGCTGCCTGTGGTGCTGACCAACGTGATAGACACAATGACCCGGGAGAAGGCCGAGTTGGTGGCCTTGTATGGTGAGAATTCAGATTAGGATTCAAATCCATTGGTCACTCTTTTTATTCTTGTCCAGCTTCCAACGAGTTTGAACAGCCTGCGCGGGACGAGCTAAAGACCATTATAGGACTGATTTCGCAGCTGAAGTACGAGCTACAAACGGACAAGGCTTTCCATAACTTCAAGGGAGCAGGTGAGTTTTGGCACTTTTTTAAGGCTCCAGCTTAATCGCATCCTTGCATTAGAGCCGGATCAGGATGACTGGAACAACTTCCTCGGCGACGTGCCCTCTGGCGAGCGCACTTTCTATCGCGGCTGCTCCCTCAACGCCGAGTGCTATTTGTATCGCAAGCTCTACTCCTTCGTGGAGAACAGCATCTTCCTCAAGAACTACGACTACTTTGCCAAAACCAAGGAGCAGGCGCTGACCGACAACATGGACGACGTTCTGGCCCTGACCAAGTACACGCGTCGCTCCGAACACAGCCCCAAGCTGTTCGGCGAGCTGCTTAAGATTAACTTGTGGAGCAACTGCAACGATGCCAACGATCCGGAGGCAGCAGCCAAAATGCTGAACCTTAAAGTGCTGAAGGACGTGGAGGCCACCAATGAGTATGTGCTCGTCAACCAGGCGGCAGAGATTTGGCGCTGCCTAAACACCGCCAATTCAAAGAAGCCACAGCAGGTGGACTTTATTCTAGACAATGCGGGCTATGAGCTGTTCAGCGACTTGATCTTGGCGGAATACATGATCGAGCAAGGACTGGCCACGAAGGTGCGCTTCCACGTTAAGGCCCATCCCTGGTTTGTGACCGACGTGACGGAGAGAGACTTCAAGTGGACCCTGGAGTACTTGAGCCAGCACGGGGACTACATCATTAGTTTGCTGGGAAAGAAGTTCATGCAGTTTCTTGACGAGGGCAAGTTTGAATTGGCTCCCATCTCACATTTCTGGACTTCGCCTCATGCCTTTCACAGGTGCGATCGTTGAATACGGTGCAATATCTCCTTCTTTACTCACTCCCGCTTACTAATTCTTTCAGCATGACTCAAACGGATCCAGACCTGTACAGCTCCCTACAGCGGTCCAAACTGGTGGTCTTCAAGGGAGAGCTGAACTACCGCAAGCTGCTGCAGGATGTTTGCTGGGCTAGCAATTTGGAGCTCAGTACCTGCCTCCGGGGATTCCTGCCAAGCAATATCTGTGTGCTGCGGCGGGTCAAGAGCGAGATTATCTCGGGACTGGCAGAGGGCGCTGCACAGGCGTTAAACAGCAAGGATCCCCACTGGATGGTCTCGGGTAGCTATGGGCTAATCCAGTTCGTAGACGGCGCGCGTGAATTTGGATATTAACTCGGAATCTCTTGAATGTACCAAAAATAAATAAACAAATTCGTTAAAGAATCGACGTGGTTCCAGCAGACGTGTAAAGCGGGGTCTTAGCGCTGTTTCCGAATGTCCTTTAATGCGAAAATTCGAGAAAATAAATTAGAAAAACGATAAATACAATAATAAATTGAAAATTTGGTTGAATTTGGCGCTGCTTGGGCAATTTGGAATCCTATGGTAATTCGCAGGTCTACTTGAAAATACGGGTCACTGGTTAGGTGTTAAATTTTAAAGAACAAAAAATAAATTTAAAAAAATATAAGGAGTATGAATTTGGTTCCTCACACGTTGCTTGACAATAAAATAATAAATGATTAGCCAGCCTTTGATTTGAAATAGTTTTTTGAAAGTGGAAGGTGTTACCCAATAAGAAAAAATGATTTCCTCTAAAAAAAACCCAAAATAATAGTGCTCTGGTAACACTGCAAACTAGAGCTGGAAATAAATCAATTTTCAGTGAATTCTTTGCTTTGTCGGCATTAAAAAACCACCAGATTTGACGGGAAAAACGCGGAATTGGCAGCCTTGCTTCCCATAGGAAATCCTACATTGTTTATTTGAACGAACGAAATTCAAATCCTGCTTAGTTTAATAATACGAATTAGTAATCTGCGACATGAGCGACCAGGATTTCGATGCAAAGAACGGCATAGTGGATGGGCCAACTCCCCCGCACACGGAACTGGCGGCCCTATATAAGCAGTGAGTTGAGGTCGCTAAATATAGCGCCTAGTATATGTAACAACAACTGAGACCCGCACTATCTCCAATCACTCATGCGTGTGTAAGCATTCAGTTTTTTATTTATTAATGCCTATTGAAGGAGCTTTGCCTATTACACCTTTCGCGTGCGACTGCCCTCGACCTTGGCCACCATTGCCGATTCCCTGGCTAAGGACAAGGACGAACTGCTGGCCACATATGGAGCAGTAAGTAATGCAACTACATACTAGATGACCTTGATGGGTTACCCTTCTCCGATTTATTTGCAGGCAGCGGGCGCGGATATTGACCAAACTGCAAAGGACGTGAGGCAGTTGCGCGAGGATATTCTGAGCAATGCATCCCTGCAGCCCTTTGCAGACGGAAAGGGTGCGCTAGATACACCATATTCTACTTAAGAATCTCCCCTTAACAGCTGATATTCTTTCCCTTCAGATGCCCAGCTTTGGAACACCTTCCTGGACAAGCTGCCCGCGGAGAAGAGGAGCTACTTTGCCGCCTGCTGGCTCTACGCCGAGTGCTACATGTACCGCCGTATTTCCTCCATCTTCCAGGCCACCAGCCACCTAGCCCAGCATGACTACTTCAGCCGGCAGAAGCAGACGGCCGCCCGGCTAAGTGTGGACGCGATGCTGGCGGTGGCCAGAGCCACGCGGCAGAACGCACGCAGCGCGGACACCTTCCGGCAGCTGGTCAAACTGAATCTGTGGGGCAATCGCTGCGATCTGTCCATCACCTCCGGCAAGCAGGTGAAGCCCACGGGCAATGCCTTCGACCAGGTGACGGATCTGGAGGAGAAGCTCCTCATCGATGGCACCGCGGCGGTGTGGCAAGCTCTGGACGCCGGCTCCAGCGAGGGCATTGTGGACATTGTATTTGACAATGCCGGCTACGAGCTGTACACGGATCTCATCCTGGCCGAGTACATCATCGACAAGGGGCTGGCGGCCAAGGTGCGTTTCTACCCGAAGGCTATTCCCTGGTTCATCTCGGATGTAATGGAGCACGACTACCACTGGACGCTGCAGTTTCTTGCCGACCATCCGGATGCGGTGCTCAGTGAGCTGGGCAAGAAGTGGCAGCGTCTCACAAAGGAGGGCAGGTTTGAGCTCTCGCCGCTGGAGCACTTTTGGACGAGTCCCTACGAGTACTACCGCATGGCGGAGGTGAACCCCGAACTGTACAAACGCCTGAAGGAGGCCCAACTGGTGATCTTCAAGGGCGACCTTAACTATCGCAAATTGCTGGGCGACTTCTCCTGGGACAGTACAGAGTCCTTTGAGACCTGCTTAAGGGGTGAGTGGGGAAAGAACTTAGTTATATATGTGCCACATTGTATCTTTTGATCCTGTCCAGGTTTCCGTCCCTCGAATCTCTGCACGCTGCGCACTGTCAAAGCGGATTTAATCTGCGGCCTGGGAGCCGGTGTGGCGGAACAGCTCTTTGCCAAGGACAAGGAATGGATGCTAACCGGCGAATATGGGGTCATTCAGTTTGCCGGCAAGTGAGACCTCGAGCCATATAGATGAATTGTTGTAGTCTTAGGTAATGTAGCCCAAATTGTTGTAGAACTAAAGAGGTTCTTCCGACGTTACCTCGAAATTTAATGTTTGGAAACTATGCAAGTGTTTGTTGATTAATGCTTAACGTAATAATATAAAGATTAAAGATTAAAGATTGTTTTTTTACAACAAAAATAATTGTTCAACAACATTTTTATTTCATTTTCTAAATGTAAGTTAAACCCAGAAATTGATTAATTTTGTACTGCAAATGCATCGATCTTTTTCCCATTCTACCCACCATCGAACAAAACCGCTCCAATGAGGCATTTTGCAAAGCTCACACATTATGTACGTCAGAGATTAATCGAACATTTTGAAAAATCAGCTTTTGAACTCAAAATTGAAGTCTTCAGTAGGAATGACGAGCGAGGCCAGCAGCCGCAGCGGCACCGAAGGGGAAGCGGGCGATGATGAAGAAGAAAAGAGGAAGGAACATGAGTTCAATGAGAAGAATTTCATTTTCTATTCGGCGCCGGGAGTGAAGGACGAGTTGTCCGCGCGTTTCCTGTTCAGCATGGCCTACGTTACCTTCAGGCAACGAGCGCCGGGCCTCATCCGAGATATAATTGCTTTCCTGCGCGACCGGGAACCGGATATTGTCAGGGAATGCGGAGACTACGCCCACTTCGATCTCAAGCGGACCGTGTGGAGCCTGGAGCTGTTGCGCGAGGATATGCTCGAGAACAGGGAATTCGATATAATCCGGGTCAAAGCCCCGGATAGAGAGTGTTGGAATGCGTTCATACAAGCCCTGGGCTTTGACAAGAAGCAGTGGTTCTCGGCGGTGTGGCTCCATGCCGAGTGCTACATGTACCGCCGCATCTGGGCGATCTTCCAGCGATCGAGCACCCTGGTCGACTACGATTACTTTGGCGAGCAGAAGATGCTGGCCGCCAAGAAGGCGACGCAGCTGATGAAGTCGGTCCTAGCGAGCGCTAGGGATATGAAGCGCGGCAGGGAAAACTTTCAGCGACTGCTGAAGCTATCCCTGTGGGGCACTCGCAATGCCTGCATGTCTGATGCCGGCATGCATCTCTCCGACATGCTGGCGGAGTTCGAGCCCGACCTGCTGGCCGATCAGTCGGCGGCCGTGTGGCGGGATCTGAGGCGGGCCTATGATCCCGTCTACGTGGACATTGTGACCGACAATGCGGGCTTCGAGCTCTTCACGGATCTCGTGCTGGCCGACTACATTATCCGATCCCGGCTGGCGCAGCGGGTGCGCTTCCACGTGAAGGCCATTCCTTGGTTCATCCTGGACGCCACCCACCGGGACTTTCACTGGCTGCTGGACTTCTTTCGCGACCACGAGTTCCCCGAGCTCCAGGACTTTGCCAGGCAGATCCAGAAGCATCTGCTGGATCGCTCCTTCGTGCTGTGCGAGAAGAGCTACTTCTGGACCAGTGCCTACGATTTCAGCCACATGAAGCACGTGCAGCCCTGCCTGTATGTCCACCTCAGCGAGGCCGCGCTGGTGATCTTCAAGGGGGACCTCAACTACCGCAAGCTGCTCGGCGACATCAACTACGGCTCCACCGATAGCTTCTCCGACTGCCTGCGCGGCTTCCAGCCGACCAGCGTGTGTGCCCTGCGCTCCATCAAGACGGACCTCTACTGCGGCCTGGCCCTCTGCCAGCTGGAGTGGCTGAACGAGGACGAGCCCGACTGGATGCTCACGGGCGAGAAGGCAGTCATCCAGTTGGCAGCCAAGCCTCGCCTTTCGGGGGATATAATTGTGGGATTTCCGACACTTCTTCCTAAATAAATGCAGCTATTTATGGTGATTTTATTCCAGAGCTCTTAAAATGGTATCGGAAACGGAGGAAGCAAGCTTGCCAGCTCTGGGTTTTATTCAGTTATTCATGGTTTTTATTAGACCCTAAGTGGTAGGTAGGCGGTGTAAGTCGTTAAAATAAGTATTGCATTCCGTACTTTAGAGACTACAATCTAGGCGTTATCAAGTAAGTATGAATGGTAGAAAAATATGTATGCTCTAAGGCCATATAGTAGCTATAGCTATTCCTATATATATATTTATATGATCGCTGATCGATGCTTCGAATTGTTCAAGTCTTATCAATTGCCGTTAAAATATGGGGAGGAAAAAAAAAAAAAGAAAAATTTCAAATTTCATGCAATATTCTCAAGTTGGCGTTGTCGTCGTCGTCTTCGTCGTACCAATATCTCAATATAATTAAATAAGAATCCCAATAACTAAATGTTTACGCTTCTTGCTTGGAGGGATGGCGGCATTGCATTCCTGCCTCACATGAGGCAGTTGGGATTGAGCTGCTGATATGGCGTCAGATCTTTGGTGATCGAGAAGAGCGCTCCGTCGCGCACCATCTTGCACATGAGAGCGCCCAGATTCTTGGCATCGTCGATGCCCGAGTGGGCCCTGCCCTCGAAGGCCAGGCCCACGTGGGCGAGGGCATCGCTAAAGTTGCACGGTCGGTACTTGTACCACGACCGATAAATGGCCCGCACATCGATCCACTGATTGAAGTAGGCCGCCTTCCGCATCCGCTTCCGCGTGCACTCCTTGGCCAGGCAGATGCCAAAGTCCCAGTCCGTCCAGGTGACAAAGGCACAGTTGCCCAATATGTTTGATTTGCTCATCTTCGGCAGGCTGAGCTGACGCGACCGCAGCTCCTTGCGCAGCCACTCGTGAAACATCATGAGCGCCGTCTGCAGGGGCACTCCGGTGTCCACAGTCTTCTGCTGAATGCCCGTCAGCTCGGTGCAGTAGCTGCTCAGGCGCGGCGACTCAATGGGCATGATATACTTGTGGAACTCCGCCTCTATTTTGCCAGTCTTCAGGTTGACCAGCACAGCTGGGAATTCTGGGGAAAGAGAAGAGAGTTAGTTTCCATCGATAGAAAACTCATTGTAAACCCTCACCAATAATCTCCGCCTCTCGCCACTGCGGTGGCGCCTGCTTCTCCCAGCAGGTGGCCTCAAAGTCCACGGCAATCACATATGTATAGGGCTGCATGGCCAGTTGCTTGGACTTCCTCGACTTCTTCCCCTTCGCGGGCACCGCGCTGGCAGCTGCCGCGATTTCTGCTTCGTTCAGCGAGTCCTCGGGATCGTTGGCCGGATCTGGGCGGGCTCCGTCCACATATATCGTGTCGATCAGGCCCAGTTGCCTGAAATGTAAGATTAAATGCGAGTTATTTTCTTTATTTTTGAATAATTTTTTGAGTGAGTAATTTTCTAGAAAAATGTATTCTGTATGTTCAGAGGCCTTTGGCAGCCGAACTGAGCCAATAACCGGATTGTGAAGTTAACAAAAGCAGAAACTACTAGTCGATAAAAGTGGTTACGGGGTCCTAACCTAAGTCAGAGTTTGGTTATCATCAGATGCAACCTATTGCTGCTTGCCATAGCAGACAACCATGGGTTTTAGGTGCCACACGAGGCCATTGGTTTCGCTGAGCGCCTGGGATATCACCGCCGATGCGTTGGCCTCATTCAGGAAGGTCACAAAAGCCTGACCCTTCATGCGACCCTGCTGCATCACTTTGACCTCCAGGTTGGCGGCAGAGGCGAACCGCGCATAGAGTTCTCTGAGCTGCGGCTCGTCCACGCTCTTGTCGAGGTTTTTGATGTAAAGCTTGTTGCTGGGCTCGCCCTGTTTGTAGTTCTTGTAGATGGGCAGGGCCTGGAGCTCGCTGGCGGTCAGGCGCTTCTCTGGGCAGAAGGAGGAGGAGGTGGCCACAGGTGACTCCAGCTTAGGTTTTAGGGTCTCCGGCAGCTTGAGTTCTATTTTGGCTGCCTTGAGGGTGGCTTTCGGGGTTTCTGTCTGAGGATTCGAGTGACTTCCCCCTTGCTGGGCGGCAGCGGCCGCCTGTTGCAGCATGTGGCGCGTTCTCTTGAGCGTTTTCTCGCTGGCAGCTGCAGGCAGTAGTCGCTGCCTCTTGGCCTTGGTTTTCCCAGCCTCCCCCTGCTGATCATCCTCGCTCTCCAGCTCGCTCTCGGGATCACTGGGCACCACCTCCGTTTGGGTGGCCACATTCTGGTGATTCTTTGGCAGCAAAACACTGGAGGAACGCTTCTGGAAAGGCGGCTCTAGATTCATGCGATTCATCAGGTGCAGAACCTGGGTATAGAAGCTTTTGTTAACCTGCAGCTGCTGGCCAATCCTGGCCAGGATCTCCGCATTGATTGGTGGGTAACTGTAGCTGAGATATGGCGGCGGCGGCTGCGTAAAGTCACAATGATTATTGCAGGCATATAGCCTTCGCACGTACTTGTCGATTTCCGGCTCCTGATTCTCTATCTTCGCGACTCTTGCTGCTGCTGCTGTTTCCTTAGCAGTTTGTGTGGCCTTGTTGGACTGGCCAGTCGCCCGCGGCCCAAAGGCACTGATGTTGAGGGGCTTGTCCAGTTGCTCGCTCAATCCTTGCAGCTGTTCCAGCGCCTTTGCCGCCTCGTGCGCATCGGCGTACTCAAGGAGCGCCCTTTTGCGGCCGTAGGAGTTGAGGGTGCGCGGGACAATCAGCCGGCACTCCTGGACCAGCTGGGCCAGCTCCTCCAGGCTGCAGGGCATCTGTTTTAGGAGCAGTTTGCTGCTTTCGACGGTCATTTTAGCAGGAATTTAAAAAAATTCCAGGAACTTTTCGTGGTTTCAATTGGAGGAGTGACCTTATCACGGCGTTGTATAAATCTCTCCTTACTGGTCATACTGTTTTTTGCCATAAACAGCTGATTGTGCTATAAATTAACGTTGCCACCTTTTTCGTTTGCCGTTAACAGCACGGACTTTGGCGGGAGTTTTGAAAGTCAAACTGCCTTCTGCAGTCGCCTGTTGTTTGGTCGATAAAAAAGCCAATTGCATAAAAAATGCATGCCGCCTCTTACTTTCACTAATTGCACCGGTTATCTCAGATTTCGGATGACAGTTAAGCGCTCTCTGAGGCGAAATTGAAGGGGAAAATAAAATATTGCTTTTTAGGATGATTTGAAAGACTTTACTTATTACCATATTTTTTCAAATTAAGGTTTTCACTATAAATTCCTCTAAGCCCATTTAATAATAATATTTAAGTAATAATATATTTATTAACTTTTTATTGGGACTGCCTAGAAACAACATATTTATTTCTTCTATTTTGCGACTTAGCAATTGAAGGCTTTAATTGTTTCAACAAAAGCCAATATCCATTCACTTTTGGGGACCAAGTAGTCACAGACAAATGCTCGAATCGCGTGCCATCTTTGGGATAGTCATCATATGACCGCACTGGCACCATGCACTTACTCGTAAATGCATTAAATTACAAACCCCCTTGGGTTTCCTTGTTGGTTTAGATCTCCTTTGCAGATGAGGTTAATTTTCCAATTTCCAGAGAGAAGCGACGGCGATGGCGACCGAGTCGGAGTCAATGCACTTTTGGCGCACGCTTTTAATCAAATTGAATTACATACGAAAAATGCCTGACATGATCTGCTCTGCTTTTTGATATATGGCACACACAAAGTGGTTATAAAAAGATCAGCGAGCCAGCCGCCCCCAGATTGCATAAAATTTGCAATGATTAAATGGACAAACGACGGGACAACGGAGCATGCGAGGGGGGAAAATGTGCATTCAGACACTTTCGCTTTTCACTGGCTTTTCGGAACCGAGCCGAACCACATGCGGAAGTCGCCAAATTGGATGAATGAACTCTCCGCATCTCCTCTCCCCTCCGCTCCTCTGCTGGGAGGAAAAAATAAGGAAAACAACTTTTTGAATTCACTTTTACTTGCGCCAATTGAAACGAGTCCGTCCAACCGCTGTCGGCTTTGCATTCTAAGTGACTTTAATGGGTTAAGCTATATTTAGAAAATTGCAACAAATTGCCAAGTGGAATGCCAGTGGAGCACACAGCAATTTGCACGCGGAAAGGAGGTTAACTGAAGGAAGGATCAATTGCAATGGGGAAATGGACTGGGAAATAGATAGCAACTATAAGGATGTGGGGTTACATTAGGGGATTTCTAGGAAGTAATTTAATGGGCATACATTTTTAGAAGGCATTTTTGTATAATTAAATATAAAAATGTATAGAAAAGTTTGTCCTAGTTTTGAGAGAACCTTAAAATACATCCCCAAATAGTAAGCTATTTCAATTTCCACTCCCCTAAAATCACTGATTCACTTACAAGCCGCCTGAATCGGCAACAGGTTTTCCCATTGGTCATCAGCTCCTCTGTATCTCCCTCCCAAAAATCATTCAGCAACTGATGACAAGCCCCTTTTTACACATTCCCCATTAATTAGTGCACGAAAAACATTGCACTAAAGTGCTATTTGCATTGTCGCTGAACAATATAACTAAGCAATTACTAATCACCCACATAGAGACACAGAGCCCACTCTCAATTAACTAAATAATACTTTTCAAGGCATGAACAGTAGTTTCAAGTCAATTGTTGGCAGCTTAATGGGTTTTTGGTGAAATGAGAAGCGTGCCCGCGCACAAAAGCGTCAATGAATAACAAACAAAATAAATAACAAAAGAATATAAATAGGTAGAGGAGTTATTTGTGGATAGCAAATATAGGAAAATAAGAAAAATACAAAAGTATTTTATCTAGAAATTACAGAAGAAATACCCCAATAGATTCTGCATCGATAAGAAAAATCAAAATGTATCATATATTTTTCTTACTTTACTTATACATGAATTTCATAATTAGTTTGTTATTTTCCCTTCTCAATCAAAACTACAAGAGATTTGCATAAATAGTAAACACTACCCTGTAATTACGGCGTTTCAAGGGAATCACGTGGCACCTTTAGCATTTAAAGAATTTAAAGAATCGTCTGCGGCAATTGAGTTCCCCTTGGCTTTGCTAATTGCCACAATACTATATGGTACTCTAGAGTGGTATTTATTTACAGATGATTATAGTCAAGGTCCTGGAGAGGAGACGACGACTTGGGGCTTGGCTTGGGCCTATTGCAATTGATAGAAATTAGCGAGAGATACAAAATAGAACCGACTGGGGAAGGGCGAGCGACGGTAGCTGGATTGCAACGAAATTATATATATTTATTGCGCATACGCCCCGCGTGCCGGGGGGAGACAGGCGCGTGCATAAAAGTCGGGCCAAAAACGTATGACGACCTTCCCGCAGTCGGGCCCTATTTGGCCGGGTTACGTCTCTCCGCCGCCCCAGCAACTCCTCGCCGGCTTGCATTATTTTGAATGCAATATACAATGGCAGTATACCCTTGATTTGGTCTGCTATATATCCACTATATAGTGGTGGTGCTCCCACTGCATGTGTGTCGGTATCGGGTTCGGTTCGGTTCGGTGTATCCGTGAGTTTCGTGTGCGCCATGCTCTTGACTTTGGATAAGTTTGGTGAAAACTGCTTTCAGCCGGATTTCCCGCACTCTGTAGCCAGAATTGGAATCAGAAAACCAGACGGCGATGCCGATGTCGATGCCGATTGCCAGCCAATGTCGGGGCATCGAATTGCGCAGAAGCGTTCATTGGTCAACTCTCCGATATGGCTTTGGAATCTCGAGAGAATACCCTAAGATCGGTCAAAGGTAGCTCTCAAGTCGGGCTCTCTGTGGGGTTTCTTAGATATAAGTTTAATGGGTTTTTCTGGGGTGCAGAGTATGCCCTCATCGTTGGGGCCTCTCAAGAAGCATTGCTTCTGTTTGATCTTTAATTTGTGCGCAGCAAAAATTCAATTGTTGACCAAAAATAATCTATAAAATTATAGACACTTTATATAAACCGTGGCATTCATAATACATATATTTTTGTGTTTTCTGAGTCTTTACTGTTTGAGAATGTTCTCACAGTTTGATTTATAGCCATTATTCTCCGACAGCCAGATGGAACAATTGTTATGGCGTTGAAATTAAAAATAATTTGTAGATTTAATGACGGAAGTTATCAACTATTTTTGGGACTGTAACTATCTAGATCATAAAGTTAATGATGGTATTTCGTTGTGTACTAAATGCTACGTAGCAGTGATATTTTAAGGCGATATTTGTTATAATGTAAGAAGGGAATTTGTAAATTGTTTGTGGATTGAAATCTTGTGGATTTTTTGAGCAGTTTATTTAATTTCTCTTCTCGCTGCTTTCACTAATTAGAAGTACCACCTTATCTCAGAGCAACATTCAGCAACATTCTCTTAGGGGTTTGCCTGGGATTTTCTTTTAAAAATACCTTGAACGATCTCCCTAAATAATATCCACTGTAGTTTACCAATATTCCAACTTATTACAATGTTAGTTGGTTTTTGAGGGAGGAGGCTGGGGGCTGATTTGTTTGTCGGCTTTCCGCAAAACAGGTTTTTGTGTGGGAATAAAAACGAGAACAGCTCGGTGACAAGTTATAAAATTGCGCAATTTTGCGGCTACTTAGGGGGGGACTATCTATATCCCAAATACATATACTCACGAGTGGATGGCCAAGACCTCCCATTGATCGATCAGGTGCATTTCGCAGAGCTATCCTTATCAGTCAGCGACACGAAATACGACTTATCTGGCGGGGATTGACAAATCGAACTGACATCGTTCCGCCTATTTTACGATTGATGGTTAAAAAAAAAAGCACAGATCTCAGTTGGAAGCTTTTTCTTATTTGTTATTGTGGGGACAACAAAAGGTTTCCATTTATAGAATACTACGCATTTCAATTAATAAAATAGTCATAATTAAATTAAAGAGTCGCCAGCACGAGTCGTATAACAATAAGGTCGAGATTCAGAGATTATTCACATATGTACGTGCATGATATGTAAATATATAAACCCGAGGCATTTGCAGCAGCAGATGCAGCAGTAGCAGCGACGGCAGTGTTTATATAGTAACTCGAGACCGCGAGACCATGTCGTCATATAGATTACACGCTTTATCAATGCAGCCTCCCGTTTTACTTTTATTACACTTTTTATTGTGTGCCCCACAAAAGTTTCCATTGCTCAGCGACTCTCTATGGATGCATCTATGTATATATGCTCTTTGTGGGATGTGTGCAAATTGAACTACCAGGTCAGATGAGGACATATTGGGGCCATCGGGCTGAGATGCACAGATATACACTGTGGAATCTGCTGCTGCTGCACTTCTACAGCTTCCAAGGGGAAAACTGTCAGCCTAGAGAAGTCGTCTCCGGAGTGGAGAAGCCCCATGCTGGCTTCGGTTCCAATTACACTCAATTACAGCAGCCCGATCTCAATTTGAGCTGAAAGGCTGGGAGTTATTTTTGGAAACCAAATTGCAACTGCCAGGCGGTGAGTCACTCGGTAGAAATCACAGGTATAGGTACTACATATATTCCGCAATTACATTTAACAAATCAAAGCAATATAAACCACTTTGAACCAGCTCCAAGCGCCATTAATCCACTCTGTAATCTAAAATAAACGTGCAAATAGCACTGTAGACTATATACCCTACTAAAGACTATATACTATATGGACTAGAGCCCCCAATTCGGATTGCTGAACACGAGGGGAATCATTCAGCGGGCCATCAATCAACTGATCGCTGATTTAACGCCTTTGCGCCGTCTCGATTAATTTAATCATGTGTGTATATTTGTTTACTCTGCGAGGGTAAACAGCATATGTACATAAATAAATAAAGCCAAATCGGAGTACGCGATGAATGAACTATTACGACGTTGCAGACGGACTTTGGTAATTGAATTCCCAGCCATGTATTTATTTATACCCATGCAGGGTAGTATGATTTCAGTAAAAAGATTGTAACAAAGTGAAGGAGTCTTCACCGACCCTATGAATCATACATCATTCCTGATCAGCATCAACAGTAAAGACAATAAAGACAACTCTCCGAATTTCAAATTAATGCTTTTCCGTGTAAGTTATGATCGAAATTAAATTCGTTTTAAATGCAAACTTCAAGGGTATACAAACTTCTACATCACAAAGGTAGCTTTCCTCTTTGTTTATTATTGCAGTCGTTGTTAATGCTGGATAAAAACAACAAGCGAAATCGATACGACAAGTATACATTGTTAAATAGGATACGTTCATACTACATACTACTGCGGTAATCTTCGTAACAGAATTAATTGAGTGGAATTATCATGAGATTTGCTAATTCTAAGATTATCTTACTTATTAGATTGAATTTGAATTTGAATTTCAGATTAGCTAGTGGGCTATTTATAGAGCTCTTTATGGCTCAGAGTTATTACTGATGTGTAATACTATTATCTTATTGATTTTATAATTGATTATAATAAAGTTGTACCTAATTTTGTTGGCTAAGGTGATATATATTTCCAGTACCCTTAGAGATCCTCTAAACATAATATAGTCAGGTTTATTGCTTTATCCTTGCTTAACAGTCTGAACTCTTAATAATTTATATAAATAGTGCAAGATTCCTACTGTGAACAAGGCACTTCGAGTGATACTTGTCAGATAGGTGCCTTTCAGGGGCGTTAAAGTGCATTGACCAACCCAACACATCCAACAATATCAACAAGCTCGACAACTCTCTGTGTTATTACACGGGGCGGCCTTAAGCGATTTTCTGTTGACCAAGACGCAACAAAAAGGCCAGGGTCGGATTTTCTAGTCTCGTCTCCCAAGTGCTCCACATTTTTCCGTGGAAAATGAAAAAATGAGGTCAGCTGAGGTCAGCCAGGATGACCGACCTGGCCGAGAAAAATCAATTTTCAGTTAGTTTTCTAGCTTAGTTTCTGCGAAGTTGAAAACCAACCTTTCTGGTGGAAACTCCGCCCCTGGTTGGACTCTTAATTGCAGCTTGTTAAGTGGTAAAGCAAAGAGTGAAAGAGTGTGGGACCTGACTTTTTTAGCGGGGCAATTTCACGAAAGCCGGTCTCCCACGAATCGGAATAATAAGAAATAGGCGTGTTCTCTTATTGGATTTCAACTAAGCTAGGTAAGTTACATATTAATTATACTTCTTTAAATTGAAATCTTTTATTTAAAAAAAAGTTAAACTAAAAATGTTTTAGCAGAAATACAAATTTACGAATAATATCAAATAAAAGGTTGGAAACTGAAATTAATGTTTTACTGAGACATTTGAGAGTTCAAAATTTATTATGATTATTGAATTAATTAATTTATACATATTATGAACTACAGACTCTTTAAAAGAAGTTCTTTGTACGTTTAGTTTTAAAAATTGAAATATTTACCAGTTTTTGGTAGAATTTCAGATATTTAAAACTCGATTATTTAAAGGATGAGTCGAAATTAAAGACCGGAACACCTCACACTGGGTTATCCCTAATATTTTTTTTCGAATGGGGAAAACTCACCTGGCCAGTCTTATCAAGGCCATCTTCGTTGTTGTGTGCTTTTCTTTCGGAAATAATTGACTTTTCAGAAATCCTTTATTATATTTTTGTACTGCAAGAAATTCATTAGAGTCTTTATTTATTTGGTTCTTCTTTCCCCTCCTCTTTTTCCTTTCTATTTTGGCAGTGCAGAAAGTAACGGTAACTAGGCGAAAAAAGGGAGGAGGACGAACAGGAAGAACAAGAGCGGCAGAAAATTCTTTTGTTGTCTGCTCTCTGGCAGCACCAATACACGCGCGCTTTCACACAGACACACACACATGCGGGTGTAACACTCTCACAACTACAGTTATTCAGCCGGCAAAACAACAACACCAGCTTTTCGCTTTTTTGATATTTTATTTATTTATTAACTTTAAGATTTCCACTCGTTTGTTTACATTTTTCCACACGCGGAGCAGAGGTAATTGCAGTTGCAGTTGCATTTGCCGGTTGGTTCGCGATTCGCGTTCTGCATTTATTATTCAAAGTGCTAGCAAGCTGTTGATATATCGATATATCGATATTTCCCAAAGATGATAAATATATATCGAGTTGTTTCTAAACATCGAAACTGCGATATTTTTATTTCATATTTTGCGATATTTTTTGTCAATAAATATTCTATCCCAATGTAAAAATTAAATTTTTTAAAGATACATTTAAATTCTCTTCATGGTATTTGAAAAATGTATTCGGTGCATTTTGACCGTTTGTTTTAGTCATCACGAACAACCTATTAAATTATGTTTTGTAGATATGTAAGATTTAAGGATACAATTTTCGCAGTTTTACGTCTAACTACCGTATTTTAAACGAAAACTTGGGCATCAGTAGATTCTGTTCAGCAGGTGTGGCAACGTTGCGATCAAATGGGGAATCCGACAGCTTTGATGTCTTTTTTGAATTCCAACAGTTTTAAAATCCAACCGTTATTAATAATATTAATCAATAATTTAATAAAAATAATAATAAAGTACCTTGACGCATTTACACATATCTAAATGTTTACTTCGTAACATATAGTGATTTTTATATTATAAAATAATAATTTGTAACGCAGTTTTCTTTTTCATAGAGAAATGGGATCTTGTAGATGGCAACAACAGGGTTTTAATTAAATGTAACCTTTTAATGTTTAATTCAAAATGACTCTCCGAAAAAGAAATAACCAATAAATAAGCATACATTAACGCTAAAGTATGCAATTTATATGGACAGAAGTTAAATATTCAGATTAAGTTTACACACACAAATTATGCTTTAAATTATGCAACTGCCCAAGAACTCGGTCAACGTTGAGCGGGTTTTCGGTATATAAGAATGGGCACCTTGAACTAGCGTCAGTTCAAAAACATCGCACCAAGCTCTAAGATCGTTTAAGAAATATAATTCCAAACATGAAACTGCTCTCTGGATTACTTATAGTGCTCTGTCTTATAGTCCTCGTTAGTGGTAAGTAAAACTAACCGATACATCTGTAAGAGGTTATTCATTATTTGGGCTTATTTGCCGTAGCTGAAGGCCATCAAAGCAGAAGACAGAACTTTAAAGTTTTTAAGCAACGGAGACTTAATCCGGATAATTTGGGACGTCGCGGAAACTATCGTGATACCTTTAAACGGGAAATTGTATTTGCTCCGACTACAGCAACACCAACAATAATACCAGCATCACCAACACCAACAACACCAGCAACATCATCATCACCATCAACAACAACATAAACACCATCAAAATCGAAAGTGACATTTAATAAAAATAAAAGCAACGAGGACCATCTGGACTACGACCTACGACCAAGAGGATTTAGATGACATGATCGAGCTCAGGCATCGCAGGAGGAAAAACCGTCGGCAGTCCAGTGTCCGCCGTCACCGTCAATAGAGACCGTAAAAAGAAAAAAATTAAACGATTTAGACACCTTTGAAATTTAATTGTGGCAAGTTCTTGAACGAAATCTGGGGCAGCACTGGATGCTGTTCAGCAGGTGTGGCAACGCTGCGATAAAATGGGGAATCCAACAGCTTTGGTGGACTTTTTGAATTTGAATTTTAACGGTGGAACGGAAGTAAAGGTTTGTAACCCAACCGATATTAATAATATTAATCAATAATGTAATAAAAATAAGAATAAAGTAGCTTGACGCATTTACAAATATCTAAATGTTTACATCTTAACAAATAGTGTTTTTTTATATTACAAAATAAAAATTTGTAATAAAGTTTATGCCGTTTTCTTTTTTTTATACAGAAAGGGGCTCATGTAGATGGCGACAACAGTGTTTTAATTAAAATGGCCCTTAAAAGTCTAAGACTAGAATTCAAAATGACTCTCCGAGAAAGAAATAACCGATAACCAATAAATAAGCATATATTAACGCTATAGTAAGCAACTTTTATGGCCAGATGTTAAATATTCAGATTATTCGGTCAATGATGAGTGGGTCAACGTTGAGTGGGTTTTTGGTATATAAGAATGAGCACCTTGAACTAGCGTCAGTTCAAAAACATCGCACCTAGCTCCAAGATTGTTTGAGAAATAGAATTCCAAACATGAACCTGCTCTCTGGATTACTTATAGTGCCCTGCCTCATGGTCCTCATAGTTATTGGTAAGTAAAACTTACCAATAAATCTGTAAGAGGTTATTAATTATTGGGGGTTATTTGCCATAGCTGAAGGCCATAAAAGCAGAATACTGAACTTTAAAATTTTTAAGCAACGGATACATAATCCGCACAATTTGGGAACAACAGCAGCACCTAGACCATCAGGACCATCTACACCATCAGGAGCATCTACACCATCAGGAGCATCTACACCATCAGGAGCATCTACCCCATCAGGAGCATCAACACCAACAGGAACATCTACACCAACAGGAGCATCTTCACCAATAGGAGCATCTACACCAGCAGGAGCATCTACACCATCAGGAACATCTACACCAACAGGAGCATCTAAACCAACAATAGCACCAGCAACAATAACACCAGCAACAACAACACCACCAACAATAACACCTCCAACAATAACACCAGCAACAACAACACCACCAACAATAACACCTCCGACAATAACACCACCAGCAACAACACCAGCAGTAACAACAACAACACCATCAACATCGACAATGACATTATTTAATAAATATAAAAGTAACGAGGACCATCTGGACTACGACCAACTTGTGAATAGATTCGACCGAGAGGATTTGGATGACATGATCGAGATGCACAGGCTTTCCAGGAGGAAAAACCGTCGGCAATCCGGTGCTCGCCGTCACCGTCATCGCCAAAACCTACCGTGCGCTTATATAATTTAAAAAGAAAAGAAAAAAAAAAACGTTTAAGACACCTTTGAAATGTGATTGTGGCAATAAATTTGATGTGTCATTTTATAATAAAACTTGAATCAATAAAACCTAAAAATATATTTCCAATATTTGAAACATCAAATTGATAATGCTTATGTATTAAAAAATATTCATTTATAATTTGAAACAAAATACATTTAAATAAAATAAATACTTGATTAACTTGGTGTTTAAATTTACATATTTTATTCAAATATTATAATGAAACTTGGTGAAAAAGAAACTGATGCCGAGTCAGACATACTAATTATGGGAGCTATTATGCAAATAGTCGTCTACTATTCAATAAGTTAACGGTTCTGAGATGTTTACATTTCGCCTTCGATTTTATTATTATGCCTTTCATTATGCGGACTATCAATCCGTTGGCTTGTATAAAAGAGACGCGCCTTGATATTCCCAGTTAGATTCAGAAAGCCGGGCTTTGTTTTAAGATCATCTGTAGAATCGATCTCCAGAGATGACGCTGTTTAAAAGACTACTCGTAGTTCTTTGCCTGATATTAATTACCACAGGTAAGTTATAATTCATCTAGGAACAGAAGGATTAATCCTTTGGGTTTACTGTCATAGCTAAAGGCAATCGGTTAAGGAGAAAGCAGAACTCGCCACTCGCTACGCTACAGAGACTCAGTCCCTCCATATTTGGTCGTTCAGAGCTCGCTGGGGAAGAGACGGATCCAACTACTTCTGCTTCAACCATCCCTGATGCTACGGTCTCTACCACTAAACCTGTTACTAAGTCTACTGGCGAATTAACAACTAAAATCCCAAATCATGAAGATAATCTGGGAATAGCCAAGTTTTTGGATAACTTAAACTTTGATCATGTAGACAAGGCCATAGAGAACCTAAATATTCCTGAGTTTAAAAAGTAAACCTAAAGCGGATATATATTTCCTGGTCAAAAATCAAGTGTATTAGTATAAAAATTCAAAAGTCATACATGTAAATGGTTGACAAGAAACATAATATATTGTATTACTTTCCATTCCGCCTCAAATAAAATTTCATATACAAAATGTGGGAGCAGCTTGAGAGATATCGCAATCACTTTTTACAACGCGAAATTAAGGATGTGTTAAAGCCCAGCTCCATCAACAATCAGCAGAGAAAGGGTAAGTTCAGGTTTACGTAATTAGAGATTTTAGTAAGACTAAACTCCTCAGAGTGGACTAAGGCCTTGGAGAAGCGGGATCTTTGCAAGTGCTTCCCCGATCAGAACTCGGTAGCCTCCACATACTTTGAGGATCGGGCCCAGTTGGCCTATGGCTGGTTTGCGCTGCCCAAACTGATGAAGGAAATGAACAGCGATGTTCGCCTGACCCACTGGAAGGCCATTGTCTCCTTAACAGAGTTCCTTTTAAACCCTTTAAATGCCCAGGCGGCCATCACCGAACATGAAATAGTGAGAAAGTGGGTTGGAGCTTATGGTACATAAATAGTTGCCTTTAAGTTAATGTATCTTTTTCTATGAAAAAGGTTAAAGAACGCCTTCATGCGTTTGAGATTGAAGCATCACAAGGAGGAATACCGGGAAGGGGAGATGTACCTCAAGATTTATAGTGAGTTTTAGGGTTGTTACTATTATTTTTCGTTATATTTGCTTCCTTTAGATATTCTCTCACGTAATTTGAATGGTGCCGAGGATATTGCCAACCGCAAGTGTCTTCGAGTGGAGTTTTATAAGATTATTAAGAACAAAGAATACCTGAGAGATGAGTTGGCTTCGGAAATCCTTAGCAACTTAACGGGCAAAACAAAGGGTGAGCTTGGGTTAATTAAGAATCTACTTTTAACAGTCTTCAGTGAGGATTTTGTCAAAGAGATAAACTGCCAGTTAATAAGTGATAACTCGAACCCTTTCCCCTTAGTTCTGGGAATTATTTTGGAGGATCCGGAAAACTTTGCTGCCTTGGCAGACATCTTTAAGCAGGACCCCTGTCGACCACATTATCCCATACACTTGTGGCATCACCTGTGCCACCTGCTCGAAGTGGCACCCGAGCAAGGACTGGAGTTGGGCTTCTTTGAGCTGTTCCACTTTAGGATCCTCAATCGCTTGCCCGACTTCCGGGACATGGCCACCAAGGCCTTCGCTCTGCTGCTCCGCTGTGTAGAGGGCCAGAGGCGCTTTGATGCCGTGGATGGGGTGAAACTCCTGCACGACGTCTTTGCCGAGATGGACGGGAAGCCGAGGAAGTTGCTGCCTCTGCAGAACTGGGAGTACCTGGTCCTGGCCCTGGTCAATGGACTGCACAGCAAGAAGGCTCTATGGCGAAGCCGGGAGTTCACCATGCTGCCCTGCTATGTGGGTCGAATCATGCAGACGACGGAGACCAATCCCCGCCTGCAGTTGCACTGCCTGAAGGCGCTCCGGGAGCTGGGCATGATGCCGTGCATCAAGCGCTATATTATTGGCCACTGGCTGGAGAGCATCAGCAAGCTGTTCTGCCTGGATGCGGAGGCTGAGTGTGCCCAGGGATGCACTGGTCGACTGGCTACGTCGCGATATAACAGACAGTAGTAGTTAATGTCTTCACTTTGTTTTGGTTTCATTTAAGGGGAAAACATAGCATTTCCCCGCCGCTAAACCGTTCAGATAAATTCGAGCTACCCCTTAGTTCTACCTCTTTGTCCCAAAGAGAGTCCTTTTAGGAAAAAGGGGATGCTTTTGGGACACATAGAGAGGGAGAGAGAGAGCTTTAATGAGAGTAGCTACTGCCAGCTGTTCTGGCTTTTGCTTTAAAATAAAATAAATTGTGGTTAATATATAACACCTATAAAAATCTTTAGATTTTATATATTGGCTTCGAAAATAAATTTCCTTGGCTTGCCTTGACCCTGCAGAGTTCAGCTTTGGCTATGTCCTTATTTACGCACAACTTTTTGCATATTTATGAACACTTGACTGCAGAGTGCCAACTGCCAAGAAGGCGACAACTTTTCCAATTTCCGATGCCTGGACATTGGCCATAATAATGAGCACTGACACTGCAAGAGGATGCCAGGATGCAGCAATGCCAGGACAACCACCGCAGCAGTAACAACAACAGGAGGAGGGGCTGGAAGGCAGGAAAAGTAACAACCACTGACCAGAGTAGCCGCAGTAACCGCAGTTTGCGGTTCCGTTACTGCTGTCCTCTTTTACCCCCCATCTACATATTTTCATATCTATGTAGGGTCCTTCCTCCCGCCTCCTTGCTGCCCATATAAATATATATAATCCCATTTTTTCGGTATTATTTTGCTGCGGTGACAAACTTGGCAACGAGTTGCAGTTGCTTTTTTAATTTATTTGGTTTGGCGGCGGCGGCGGCGACGAAAAGAGTTCCTTGTCCCAGGACAATGTGGATCCAGGACATTTCGCATTCAATCGGCAAGTTTTGTGCTCTGTCATCGAGGCGGCGGCGGCGGCGGCGGCAAGATTCTTTTAAAGTCTCTGGTCGACTCTTTTGTGAACTTTTTAATTACCGCTGCGAGTTTGTCTTGTTTTCTTTGTGGTCTTTTCTTCACTTCACATCTATATTTTCCATTTTCTCCATTTTTCAAGTTGTTTATGAAATATTTTATGGAAATTATGCAAAACTTGTTTACCCGCCTTCATATTCAGCCATCAGCGCTCGCCATTTGGCGCCTTTCAAACAAAGTTTCCCCACTTTTTGCCACTCAAGTTAATTGCATAACAAATTGTGTTGATGAAGTGCATGAAATGCCCAAGTATATATCTTGAGTAACGGAAATTTCTATAGAATGGGGCTGTTGAAGGAGAGGTTTCCCTGGCAGTCAAGCCCTTAAGGTCAGTCAAGGCTGAAGCTCCGAAACAATTTGGTAAATATTCTGGCAGCTTAATACTTGAGTAGAGCAAGTGAAAGCGTTCTCCTTTACCCCTACTAAAAAGTGGCATTTAATCCCCAGCCCAAGCTTGAATAGAACCCATTAATGGCCATATTATTGACACATTACCCCACTAACGATGGCAATTATTGGGACTCCCAAACACAGCCGAGCCTCCGCACTTCAGTTCAGTTTCTTCGATGGCCCTTTGGCGTTGGTCGCTCCTCCGGCTGAGCAACCGATACCTGAGCTATCACGTGTTCCTCCTGCTGCGCTTCTACATGTCCCAGTACCATTTTCTGGGCCTGATGCGTTTGCGCTACGTGGCGGACCGGAACGAGGTGCGCCTGACCAAGAACAGTGTCACGGTCGCCAGGATGGTTGGTCTGTGGTTTGCTTACTTCTTCACCCTGGCTTTGGCCGATCCTTATCGGTTAATGCTGCACATGCAGCTCCTGGGATTCAGCTGCTCGATAATGCTGCAGCCCCGGCGAGTCGTCGAGGAGCGAGCGAGGCTGGTTAATCAGTTCCTGCGACTTACGCCGCAACTCTATCGCTGCTGTCGGCGGAAGCTAAAGATGTCCTGGCTGACGATCCTGCAGTGGCTGCTAAAGTTCCTCATCTTCAGGATATTCTACATGGCTTTGCTAATTCCGACGGACACCAGCTTCATGATCTTGCTGATGATACTCTTCGTGGTGCCGGTGGCCCTGGCCATTTGGGTGATGGACGTGACCTCACACGTGATCAGCATAGTACTCTTTCTGCTGCTCAGATCCTTTCAGGTGTTGGACGACGAAATGGCGGCCGTGGGCGAGAAGCTGCCCCTGGAGATCCTGCGCGGGAATTATGGAGAAATTCGCAGGTTGCAACGTCATCTAGTGTCCTTGCAGCGCCTGCATGGATCCTATGTGGGACTCACTCAGGAGCTGATCAACTGCCTGGGTCCCCAGCTGGTGCTGATCCTCCTCTACAACCTCACCACTATATACACTTTCTCCAGTGGCCAGTGGTGGCGCCTCCTCCAGATCTCGATTCTGGTTAACAGTGTGCGATCACTCTTGGTTTCGTTAGATAAACTGGTGGCCATGACCCGAGCTAGGCAGGACACCTCGTGGTTGCATGTGGCCCAGCTGCTGCAGTTCGACGAGATCCTGGCTGCGCACGGTTGGCTGGAGCGCAAGAAATGGAAGTGGAGATGGCCGTGCCAGGACCCCGACTCCAAGATACCAATCCTTCACCCGGGACTGCAGATCCTGGGTCTGGTTATACCCAACAGACGCCTCCTGTTCCGCATTGCCTTTGCCTTTTGCAGTGTACTGCACTTACATTATATGTGGAAGAGATCAGCGTTAGTCGCCGAAAAGGAAATCATTATAGACTCGGAAGTTACCTCAAAAAATAATGGTTTGAGTTTGGAAATGGTATTTTGAGAGCGAAATAAAATTCCGAAATAAAGTACTATTTAAATATAGGATCTTGTCAATGAATATAGTTATATAATTTTATATAGCGGAGATTATCCAGGTAAGTGTTCTGTTTTATCACAAATAATGTGTAAAGTTATTAATCAGCTTACTCTATTATTGTGTAAGACCCAAAACCCTCTAATACAGTTTAAAAACCTTTCAAACAATGCAGTTAGCTCGAACTGAAAGAAAATATTTACCCGCATAATTAATGAACGCTAAGCCCCATTGTTTATGGAAGTAAAGTTTGCTCCCCTCCAGGGACCGTAGTAAACTATGTAGTTTCGCCGCCAAAGTATACCCATTTTTCACATGCTTTGATTAACTTTCCCCGGGAAACTCTTGGTCTCGGGGTCGGCTTTAAGACATTTATCATATATTTATTGCACTCCAAATAATATTTGTTCAATGTAACACGCACTTTACACGGGAGTCGGCGGGGTGGCGAAGGAGCAGTCTTGGAGGCGACTCCTGCGGGTAATTTTAAATAATTTATGCATTCGCCCCTGCTGTAACATGCACAAAAATAACAAGAGGAGGCGCTTCCTTATTTTCCGGCTCCTGCGTTCCCCCATAGCTGCCCCCCGCTGTGAGTGCCTGGCTGATATATGTAATTGCATGGCTGGCCGAGCACTTGAGGTGTTGGTGAGGTCCTTGGTCCTTCCTCTGCTGCTGCTGCTTCTGCTTCTGCTATCCTCTCACACATGCCCTTCCTTCCGGCAGGATGGGGCTGCGGATCCATAAATCATTTTTAAAACATTACCTCAACGAATGCGAATAAGTAGAAATATTTTATGTATACAATTTTGCACCTTCTCTAAAGCGGCACAAGATTTATAGGAGGCACGGCCCCAAGGATTTTCGCCAAGGATTGTCACACAGTTGGGTTGATTAAATTCCAGCAGCACTGAATCTGGTTCTGGGGAATCTCTCTGGCCCAGTTTTGCCATTCGAATTTATGGGCATTTCCCGCTCAAATCTTGTTTATTCCTTTTCCCTTTACATTTTGGACCAGAAAAACATTGAAAATCAATTAAACTTTTATGGCGCAAAGCAGAAGGATACAGAGACAGTAAAAATAAAGGGATTTTAAAGCGATCCTAAAGCAATTTTAATTGAATGTAGTTGTAGTTGAGTGATACAAATAAAACACTTTATCGGTGCCTTTAAGAGCGTGCTTGAAAAACTTTTGACTTTGATTTGAGTTTCGGCAAACTTAAACTTCTTATCCCGAAATCTTTCATCTTTGGGGAGCTCTTTCAAGGGACAATAGAGTGTGACAACTGTAGGGGTTGGAGAGCAGCAGGGTCCTTTCACACTTGTTGTTATGCCAAGAATTTTACACTCCGCCGAAAGGCCAATAATTTGCAAAACATAATGTAAGTTATGCCGCTGCCACGACGGAATTAAGCCTCTGGCGTGAAAGGAAAGGAGATATATATATATTTCTATAGGGGGTGGAATATATCTGGGAGCAAGCAGCTTTATGTATAAATCTCTTTAATTTATTAGATTTCATTAGACATTTCGGCGTTGAGTCTGGCCGCGGGTGGTGGTCCTGGATTGGGGACTGGGCTTTTTCGGGGGATGCTACCACGATTTTTATATTAACAAGCCTTGAAACATGACTTTCCCTTGTGCGTCCTCATAAAAAGTAATAATGTGGCCCGTAAAATCGTTAGCCAGCGGCCAAAGAGGAGAAGGCCAAGATAAAAGGGACAACGTAATGAAGGTGTAGCACACTTTTTGGGGCTCCTTATTATTTTTATCAAATTAAAAGCTATTTAGGTGCATAATTTAGTTAATATTTTATATTTAATTTAATAAAATGCCTGATTATACGAGCTTCAGAACTTTGGCTTTGCAAAGGCCGAATTTAAACACAATTCGGGAGTATCCTTTGGCCATATCTCTTTACTCACATACACATGTATAATTTAGGATCACTCCAAATAAATTACACACTCAACGATGTCACTCCCATACACCCACACACACAAGAACGTTGTAATCAACAAAATTACACTAAAATACAAAGCAAAAAAAAGAGGAGAGAAATAAATTTGACACGAATGCGTCGACGAGGATGACACAAAAGCGGCACCTTCCAAAAAAAAAAGAGGAAACCCTTACTGCTGCCCCAAACCGAAAACCCCCTTTGCCCGAATCCCCCTCCGGTACACCCCTTTGCCACCCGCCCATGAAAGCCAAAGTAAAAATGGCACAACGCTCGAAGCCAAACAATGTAAAAGTTGCTGCCAGGACATGACGAGGCGAGCAAGTGGCAGGCTCTGGGCTCCTGTAGGTGTGCAACCAAGTCTGTACACGGCAAGAAAATTAGTAATTTGTATTTTAAAATAAAGTTGAAATAGAAACATAACAGAAAGGAGCTGTTTATACAAGTGTGCAGCTTCATAATCATAAATTCTTTTAAAATGTTAACATAAATTTGCTGATTTATTAAGCTAATTAAAACCCACACAGACAAATTTTTCGGATTGAAAATAATGCATTTTTGATTTAGGCATGACCGATATTGCTATCGGTCTCCTGATAAAACAATATATAAGATGCGTAGCTCTCAGGGGTATAAAAACTTCGGTTTTCCGCAGAGAGCTTCCTTTCTGGTTTAAAAAAAAGGTATTTTCTTAATTTTCATTTTTAAACAAAGACTTATAAATCTAATAATCTAGAACTTAAAACATGTTCTCCCTTTTTTGTCTCAGTGTACTTTCACAGAGGTATGCGTGTGTGTGGGTGCCAGTGAGTGTGTGTCATGTGCGACACTTTGTAACATATTTTTTCTCATTTGTTTCCTCGCGCGTCTGTCTGCGTGTGAGTGTTTGCCGCTTTTTCGGCGTCACTCGTCAGTGTCTCCTGCTCTCTCCACTCTCCTCACTCTCTTCTCCTCTTTTATGTCAATTCACGTGTGCCTGAGTACATATGTGTGAGTGTGTGTGCTATATTGTTTTTGTCACGCAACACACAGTCACACTCAGCACCCACACTTCCCCCCTTCGTATCAATCAGTTAAAAATATTTTCCGCTGCCAAAGGTTGCAGGCATGCCCTGGGCCCCCCCTAGTTGTTGTTGTAATTTTTATGGCTACATTTATAACATTTATTTTGTATTTTTACGAGCTGAATTGTCTTTTGTTGCTTTATTATTATGTCTCACTTTGGCTTTTTATGAGAGTTTTCCTGTGGGAAAAAGAGAGAGAAAAGCGAGACAAAAAGGGAAAACTCGGGCACAACTGTGAGCGAAAACCAAATTGCCAGGCCGGGTAATGACATTTTAAGTGTGCCCCCAGAGGGGTAAAGGGTCTAAAAAATATTACCAAATATCTGGCAGGCTCTTCCACAAAGGGTATAGGCCATAATTTGGTCATAACTTTCTTGTAGCGGCTCAGGTAATACTTTTGGGGGACCATTTTTATGACAAATCAGTTTTTGGTTGAACGTTTTTTTAAATATTATATGTATCTTGAAACATTAATTTGGAATATTTTTAATGAGGAGAATATGTTTCAATAAATATTTATTTAATATGCAAATAAAATAGCCATACGAGAGTAACCGCTTTCAAGATTTTTCCTTTTTAGTTTAGGCAGCGGGACCGAAAATATATACATACGTTCAACCGAATATGCAAGCTCAACTTTATGTTAACTTTAATAATTATCCCAATAGAATGCATACTTCTAAATAATAATATAATAAGAATTATTTTCTACGTCTTCTCCTGTGCTTTAAAACTAAAAATAATAAATATAATAAAAAAAAAAGAACATTGAGCTAAAGTTTACCCCAACCATGGCGACATCTTATATCAGGCCTGGACTCCATTTTTCATGCACGTTTAGACAATAGTTGTCCGGGACTTGGTATTTTTTCACACCCCTCTCTGTTAGGTACTTTAGAAAATGAAGCAAGGCCCGGAAAAAAATAATCCCCACAAAGCAAAGTATTTTATAATAACTTTTCTAACAATGGAATGCTTTGTTTTCGCTTTGATTAAAATATATATTTCTTCTTCTTGGCCGGCATACATATAGAGCCATACTATAGCATAGATAAAATGGGGATTATGGAGGCAGAGCAGGACTGCTGGCGGAGCAGGGCAAGGGAGAACCTAGTTATAAAACAAATTATGCATTATTAAAAACACAAGGGAATGTAAATGAAGCTTCGGAAGAAATGGAGAAGAAGCGGGAGCCACGGAGCGGCAAACTGACAATGAAGCCGCAAAAACTTGGCACAGCCAACGCAAAAAATAAAGAAAAATATAAAATATATATCTGAAAAAAAAAATCACCATGGAACCCAGAACGGAATGTTAAATTTTATAAATAGAGCGAAGAACAACAGAGGGGCAATGGGAGAGAGGCCAGGCACGGGAGATTGAAGTGCCAGCAAATTTATGGAATACGTACATTTCCTATTTTTCCTATTTTCCTCTCCATTTTCCTTATTTTTTTGTTGATTTACTTTTGCTCTGCGCAAATTGAATCAAATGCAATGGGAAAGGCAGGAGGGCAGCGGCAGGCAGGGCGGGAAATCCTGGCGAAAGGCTGTCAAGGATTTCGTGCGCCGAGTTGAAAGGCAAACGAAGTTTTGTTCCTACGACAATTTGTCCTCTAGTCGCTGCAGTAAGAGCCAAAAGGCAAAGCTAAGACCAAAGCTGAAGCCGAATCAGAATCCGAACCTGAAGCTGACAAGCTGCAAAATATTTTATTATATGTAAGCAGAGGTGAGGAACAACTCAACTGACAATGAACAAGAGCAAACACAAAAAGGGAATCAGAATCAGAATCACTGAATGCCAAGCCAACTTTAATAAGTTTAGTTAACACAAAGTCAACTGGCAAGAGGGGCCACTAGGAAAAGTATAAAGGCAAAGAATGGTGTAAACTTAAGGCAGTGAAAAGCGATTAAAAGAATTAAGATATTAAAATAAATAATAGTAAAATATTGTATTAAATATTTCATATTTAGACATGTCTTCAATGCCTTTCTAAGGTTCAATATTACTTGTAAATATTATCATAGTCATTAGATATATTCTTGGCAATTTTAAAGCCTTAAAATCATTATTAAAGCTAAAAAATGTTTTATTACTTCAGTTACAACCTAAATTGAAATTACAGTTTACTTGTTTCCACTATTTTAAAGCTCCCTTTAATCATTCCCTTACTTATTTGTGTAAGCGCCATATATTTGCTAATTTGCTTAAAATGTTTCCCTATAAAATCATCCTGGAATTTCCACGTGATCACAAGCGCTTGCTTTGCCATTTCGCTGTTCCCTATTCAATTGGGCAAAAACAACGAAAAACCTGTAACGTTATATTGCGGCATTTAAATGTTAATTCTCGCTTAGAGCTGCACGCGGCGTATACGTAATATTGTTCAAACTGATTTTTAGTTGGGTCCCGATGCACATGTAGCAATGTATATATATGTATTTATACACACTGCTGACCGACCACATTTTGAAGCGAGTTGATTTTGCAGTTCATTCAGCATGTTGACCAAAATTGGCGCGGTTTTAGCCACCTCCCCCGCGCCCCGGGCCCCCTCTTCGCACCCCTATTTGATATGAAATAAGTTTCAGTTGCTGTTTTCAGGGGTTTTTGTTGCCTTTCTTCTTCATTTGGCAATTTCCCCGTTTTTGGAAATAGGGAAACAATGTGCGGACTATTAGCCAAAATGTTAAATGACACGTTGAGTGGGTCTGGTATTTCACCCCAAACCCCCTAATGCAAGTGCATGTGATTGGGGTTTTAACTGCTGTTTCGGTGGATTGTTTTCGGTCGCTTAACTGCTAAATAAAACAGGGTACAGTTGTGCTCGTTCTCTCTGCCCCCAAAAAGCAGTCAATTAATTTTAGGGGATTTTTCGGAGAGCTGGAAAACAGTTTCCCAATCAGATCAGAAACCCGCCAGGCATTCCTTTTCAATCTCTCCGTTCCCCAGAAATTAAATAGAATTTATCATCACCGGAGGAGCAACCCCGGGCAACAGGAGGAGCAGCTGCTGCTGCAGGTCCTGGCTGCAACCGGTCCCAGTGTATTATTAAATTTTCATGCTTCAGCTCGGCTGATAATCCGGCGAAACAAACGAAAATTGAAGCGAAACTGGCAGCCAGATAGAAATAGAAGGATTCCGACTGGCCATTCCCCCAGCCAATCTCGAGCACATGTCCTTCGGGGACAACGGATTTGCTGTTGGTTATAATGATCTGTGTATCTTTTTCCTGGACCAATGTTTTGCAGGGTGAAAAATACAGGAAATTGAGAGGGAATATTGTTATTTAAACAAATATACAAATGGTGAATTGAATATTAGGATTTTCAAAAAGAATTAGCTTAACATGGTTTAACTATTAAATAGTTTCCTTAAGATTGTTTGTTAGTTATTTATTGTTTGGTTATTTATTGTTGATCAATGGAATTAATACATAGGATTTATGTTAATATTTTCAAAGATTATAAGAACTAATGTAATAACCTTAAATAATATTCAAATAAACTCAAACTTAAACATTCTACGAAGTCTTTTCTCTCGATAAATTCTCTTTAATTTCCCCCAGTGTTTATGTGTGTTCGAGGCGACAATCCTTGCAAGGATTGCAACTCATTTGAGCCCAGATCACGGGGCACGTTGCCAAGGTTCTGGTGTAAATTTCAATTTGACTGCCACGCAGAGCGAGACTCGCCGCATAAATCATACTTAGTGTCCTGGAAGCTGGTCTTTCGCTGTTCCCTGGCTGTTGCTATTTATCCCTTATTCCTTGCCGCTGCCGCTGCTGCTGTTGCTGGTAGCTCATTTGTTGGCAACAGTTTTTGGCCTTTTTGCATTGTGTGTGTTGCATTGCATTTCTCGTTTAGTCACGCGCCAAAGTCAAAGTTTTTCCATTTCCCATTTCACTCCTCCCCCTTGTGAATTATGCAGCCCTAGCTGGAGGTGTTGCCGCTTTGTTACCCTTCTCTCCCGTTAAACGATGATTGATTATGATGGTTATTGCATTGCCAAAGAGCACACACAAAGATAACTTAATTGCCACGAAGTCTGGGAACCTGCAATTGTCACCTCCGCATCGGTGACCCCGCACAGAGTGAACTCTGACTCTCGTATTGAAGTGGCCCTGCCCTGGGAAGGGGGTGTTGACCATCCCATGTTTGTCCAGGACCATTAACAGCAGCCAAATGCTATTTGCCCCCGGCAATTGGCCATTAGTTGCGGCATTTTTCCCTATCTCTGCAACATATGGTAATTAAGGCGGTCCAGCGAGCACTTGAACTGGCTTCCATTCGGGGAAAAAGTCCTTCCACCACCCAGCTTATGTAGGTGTAAAGATGGAATTACCCAAATCTGGATAATAAATAGGGATGACTTTCAGTGAGGAAAACCAATAAAGGACAAGGCACTGGAGATATTAAATTGTTAACTTGCATTATTAACTTCCCTTTAATAAAAATATTATTTAAAGTAGATCTAATTTGTCCAGACTTGCTAGAAAAAATATGTCTCAACGCGAACTACCATAACTTCCAGCATATTTGGTCCAAACACTCCAAGCTGTCTGCTTCCGCAGCTCCCTAAATACGTGGCAGGACAGGACTCACGATGCAGCTGCTCTCAGCTCTGTGCTTCTCGCCGAGAAAATTAAGTAAGTGAGACAATAGAAAAGCTGCTTATATAATGTATGTGTCTGGTTGTGTGTTGTGTGTATTTTAGGGGTTTTTCTCGCACGCCTTGGGTTTTCCGAGCGAACAGCTGGTGGCTGTTACTAAGGCTACTTAAACGGTGCCATGTTAGCGTCTTCCTCCTCGGGAGTAGTGAATTATACTAGCGTTTTTAGCAAACGTTTAGATGCTTTTAATAGCCTTTCCACAAACACAAAAACGAACACACACAAACACTCACTCGTCCTTGGGCATAAAGAGCCAACAGGGACCCCTGGCAGCTGTCTCTTTCCTTCACCGTCTTAATTTCATTGTCTTTCTCTCTCACACGGTCTTTGCTTTGTGTCCCTCTCTCACTCTCTCTATCACTCCCTCTGGTTTGTGGCCCAGACATTTCTTTAATTATCCAATTACAATGGCACAAAGGAGAGAAATAAGTAAGGATAGTGTCAGCCTCCTAGTTTTTATACTCTCTCTTTCTCTTTCTACTTTTCTTAATTTTTATGCAAGCATTTTTTTTGGGCTTATTAGACTCTAAAAAACTTCGGTTATTATTTTTAATTTGTATTTTTAATATTCTTTTTATATATGTATGTACATATGTAGTGTTTTACATTTTTTCTAGGTTTGTTTGGGTATCCTTATTTACCAGGTATTTAGTAGTCGTGTCATTACACACTTCTAGTATTCACATTCCTCTTGACTTTCTTTTTATCCCACTACTGGGCTATCTTCTCGGTTTTTTATGAGCTTACTTAGTCTGGCTATTAGCTCTACTTGTGCACCTCAAGTGTTTTCAATTTCTTGGCCTGGTTTTGTGTCGCCTTCTCGTTCTTCCTCTCCGTCTTGTGCTACTTATTAGCCGCCAACGGTAAGTTAAGCTACTTTCAATAACTGTTAAGTCCAAGGACTAAATCTCCTCACCACCAGTGTTTTCAGGCTAATCAAAATCGAATTAGTTTTGTAAAATCATCATCGGCATCCTCCAGCACCATCATCATTATCACCAGCACCGAGCGGCCTTAGTAGGGCTGGCTGCTGGGGGCGGTGTGTATCCTCCTGGCAGCTCGTTAAATCCTTACGCCATTGCCCTGCTCGCCGGAGTAGATCCGGCCAGACGAGAATTTAATGCCGTAAATTGACTGCGTGAAATGAGGTTAATGCTCAATAATGCATGCGAGTAAATGCAGAAAGCCGACGACTGAGCTCGTTCTGGATCTGGCTCTGGCTCTGGCGCTGGATCTCCCTTTTCCAACTCCTGTTGCAGCTACTGGCCTCTGATCCCTTTGACTCTCGTTGTTGTTGTTGTTGTTTTCGTCCTTGTTCTCGGTTTATCGATGCATTGACACAAATGTTTGCCCGTCTCACTTACACAGCCGCACATCGCCATGAAATGGAAAAAACCGTCCTCCCGAGTTCAGGATTTTTGCACCAATAACTTTTGCTTTATGATATGAGGAGCGCACATTGGTTCGAAAGTGGTATAAAAATGAAATAAAAATGGGCGCAAACAAGATAAATAATAGGTTGCAACATTAAAGCTAAATAGCTCTATAGGTATCATAAAAAAGAAATGTCATCCTACGACTAAGTTATTGTAAATCTTATTTACCTCCTACAGAAACTCAAGGCTACCGCTATAAAAACTCATGCTTAATTTGCCTTTATTTTTGACATTCAAAGAAACAAGCGCAATACTGTAAGACAAAAAGTGATGAAGGTTTTCCTTATCAAATTTACTCTGATTTCCGTGGACTTACGATGTGGCTTGAGATGCCTCAGCAAACTATAAATACAGCTGCTAGTGGCAGCACTATGAGTTGCCATCGAAACGAACAAGATGAACCTTGCAAATTTTCTATGGTAAGTTTTCCATTAGGAATAGCATCTATGAATAAATGATGGAACCATGCCTTTAACCAGCTACCTGCTGCTGGTCATAGCATTCAACGAGATTCAACGAGTCCAAAGCGAAGAAGTTGAGATCGTTGCAGATGATCCCCAGATGTTGAGTAAAGTTTCAGCAGGAGAAAACCCCAAATATGTAAAAATTGCCAAGGAAAACCTGGGAAGGGTTGTTTTGAAAAGGATTAAACTAAGGAGGTCCAAGGTAAGAGTGCGCAAACTGCCAAAGGTGGCAAGAGTTTATAAAGTCAAGAGCGCACCAAAACCGAAAAAATCTCCCATTTATGCTCGCATTGGCTTTGAATATACTTCGGAAGCACGAGCACCAACGACCACAAATGACAGTTATGTAGAGGAGGAACTACAACCAGTTCTATCGGATCCCTATGCACCACAACCACAAGTTGTTTATCGTCCTAGGCAAGGATTCTAATAAATATAAAATAAAATAAATATTTCAATAAATAAATGGTTTACTTATCCCAACAATTTTTAGCAACGATTTTCTTAACACTTTATACCAATGTGTGAAAGCTGCAATCGCTTCTGAAAGCTGTAAGGTAAACCGAAGAGGGAAAAAATCATTAATAAAGCAGCTTAAAATTGCATTAACACTGCAAATTTATACATATACTCGTACGGGTCTCGTATATATCCGTATAGGTTGAGCTCGTTCACACGACCCAAGAGATTTAAAAGTCGAAAAGTTAAACAATTTGTAGAGACACAGCGGCAGTCGATATTGCATACATATATATAGAGAGAGGAAGAGTAAGGACATGGTCTACTTTGGCCAGAGAACGGCATGCATTAGCCAGGGACATAATGTCCTGCAAATTGTAGACATTTTTCAATTTAATGAGGTTGCTTTACTCTACATTTTTCACAGGCATTCGAGGCAGAGGCAGAGACTGCAATGGCAGTGTCCGCCTGCCCGTCTGCCAAGCCCATTAAAATGGTGAATTGTGGCCTGGAAATGGCATCATTCCTTTCTTTTTGGCCCAAAAAGGATAGCCACTTTCGGCCAACTAACTAACATGGCTCGGCATTACTCATACGCCGCGTGCTCAGGTGCAGTACATCATTATCCGCTCGCTTATCGCTTGCAGCTCCAGCTCCAGCTCCATTTCCATCCTGGCAACCAGCTCCTCCGGCCATCTTACCCACCAACGTCAACGTCAAGTGCCTGGCACACGGAGTCTTTGATGATGCCTCCTCTCGCCTCGTTTCGTTTCTCTCCGCCAAACTAAAAGTGGATATCACACGGAGGAGGAGGACTCACGGACTCACTATTCTGGCACTATGTGTGTGTCAAGCGACTGCTAAATGTCAGCCACACCACTGAGTGAGACAGCCCAAGAGCCCCGAAAGTGGGCACAACCTTTTTGCAAGCCTAAATACAGGCGATCAGGCCTAAAATAGACATTTGGAGTTGGGGGAATATTGAATCAAAATTGAGCTAAAAATATAATTTTTGTACCTAGAAAATAACTACACTATGTGCTATGATTTATATTAAAGTATTTAGCCACTGCACAGACCTTTTTAACACCTTTCGTTTAATAACTTTATATATATTAATCATCCGTATATAGCCTGGAAATTGAAATGCAATCTTTAATGTAAAGCAGATTATTCAACTTACAGAAGTTCGACTGTAAGCAGAAGACTGATTGGACTGAAAAGAAGGGAAAGGAAACAAGGAGCCAGGGACTAGACGATAGCTATGTCTATGTCTTAGTAAATCTTCTGTGGAATTTATTTTGCCAGCTATTTTCAGTGATTTACTGTTCGCACACACGCGTGTCCTTCTCATCTTTCGGTCTCTTCTTCACACCAGCAAACACCAGCTTCGAGCTTAACCCCACACACTAGCGCACACACACACACCACTCGACAGAGTGTTAATGAGCAGTCGCACACCCACCGAAACCCACACAGACGCAGTCGCTTCCATATATTGCGACCTGCTTGCGCTCTCATTATACGTCGCGGCGCACAGTGCGTATGCGTAATTTTTGTCACTTATGTATAGTTTGCACTCCCCTCGAGTGTGAAGAGCTTGCTGCAGATTTTTAATTCGGCCACTTGATGTCACCTCACCCGCAGTGTTTCTCATCACGTTTGATGGCCAGCGAATAAAATATATTAAAAATAAAAGGAACAAGAAGAGACCAACGAAATGGTAGGAAATAAATTAAAATTTTAATTAAAACAAGCTCGTGACCCCGCTATCTTGGCACTACGCTCGCACACACAGACAGAGGGTACTCAGCTTGAGCTTAAATCCTGGAGGCTATTTAATGAGTGGCCATGTCCTGGGGATATATTCAGTAGGTATATATATCAGGTTATAGCTGAAGTGACAACGAGTGACCCCGTCATGAGCAGTCGTTTGCAGAAGTTAAATAATGAAAGAAGCCTGTGAGTAAGTTAATGATGAATTCAATTAATGAAATAAAGCCTTGGGTGCCTACATATATGATTTTAATTAGCATTCGCCGGTAATATATTTTATAAGCTGGTAATTTTAAATTTTTGATTACCCCATTTGTGATGCCTTCCAGAAAACAATTTTAATTTGCGGTGCGACTAGCCCAGCTGGAGATGCCAGCTCCAAAAAGTTTTTAGCCAAGCCCGGCATCAACATCAACATTATCATCATCATCATCGTGGCCGTCAGCTAATGACCCTGGAAAATGGCCAAAACAAACGATAACCGAAGCATGCCCAGCAGGAGGGATCCTCCGGGCTGGCCTGTGCGAGTAAGTAACGAGGATTAAAGGCGGCTTCCAGCAATTTTCAACATCATAAATAATATTTCAATAAATTTATATCCCGCTGAGCGCTTAATTGTGTTAAGATGACAACCCTGGATGCCCTGGGCGGGCTTATTGCCTCCAGGAAAATCGTGTTGCATTAAGATTATGTCAGCAGCGTTGCACCTCCATAATTCCCTACAATACAAGGGAGAGGAATAAAAGAGGAAAGGCTAGGGGGAAAAAACGTAATAATCGAATTGATTTCTTTCATTCAACATTCCCTTTGTTTCAATCCTACTCACTGCGCTTAGCAGATTTTCCCGCTCCCGACTTTCTATTCTCCACGTCCTTTGTTTTCGTCGCTTGCCAATTTTTGCTGGCCAGCGAAATGAAAATTGAAAATTGAATATTTCCGGCGACACAATGGGGCTGCCGATGGAGATGGGGGGATGTGGCCGCAACAAAAGCAGCGAGAGCAACGACAGCAGCACCAGCTGAAAAGCAGAAAAGTAGTTCAGCGCTGACCCAACCACACGACCTTTGCCCTCGTCCCCCTTTACGAACTCTCATGCAGAGAAAGAAACAGTATTAAATTATTATAAGATATTGTAAAGAAACTATAAGGGAAATAAATAATTTATCGAGAATATCGATAGGAAGAATTATATCATGTTTATTTAGTATATTGTGCGTTTGTTAGATTGATATAATATCCATAGCTATAGAGATATCCATATTTATAGAGATAAAAAGTAATGAAAACTTATTTTCAAAAATAAAAAAAATCAAGCTTCAATCGATTTTGTCTTCGTTAAACAACATAAAATCGATAACTACTTCATATCCAAATCAAAATAATATTTGTTCAGTGCCCCTATTTGGTGCCACTGTCGTTGTCCTGCTTCATTTTCCAATTGAAAATTGCATTGCTGAGGTAAAAATGGATCAGAGTTGAGAAGGAGAGTGCGGTTATGAGGGAGGTCACAAAATATGGCAGCAAGCGGAAACGGAAATAAGCCAAGCGCCTTCAGCTGCTTCAGATTCCAAAGAGAGCGATGGTTGAAAGCTGTTCGACTTTCAGCTGAGTCAATTGAGTGCGAGCTGCCACTGATTCAGTATTTCGAGTAGGAGGATTATCTAAAAAATCTGAAGGTTTTTATTTAGAAAACAATAAGTTTGAGTAATTATATAGATTATGCTACAAAATCAAATTAAATTCAAATATCATACTAAATCCATCTAAATTAAAGTCGATTTTAGTCCGAAAAGGATCAGAAATTAAGCCAAAATGAAGTCCAGCTCTGCAGAGTCCCCGCAGAGAGCAGATATACGCTTACTTAGTACCCATATCGAAAAAAACGCTGGGGATTATCCCACTTTGGCCACAATTTAATTACATTTGCCACACAAGGAATGCAGACCCAACCCAACTCCCAACCCCGAGCACTATTCCCATTCTCTTCAAAATAACTCCCCGCAGCGCATTAGAGAGAACCACTAGGGCATTGAATTAAACTGACATTAAAATAGATTCCAAATGGGAGCAGAGCTAGAGGACGGGGAAAAAAGAATGCAAAAACAAGCTCGAAAGTGGAAACGAGGAGGAGATGGCATTAAATCCACCGCAGAAAACAATGCACAAATCCTATTTGAGCGCCGCTTGCAATTAAATACATTCTGGGGCGCGGACCCACTGCGAGTGGTTTCGGTTTGCCAGCAACTGGGAGTGGTGACACACACATGACACACACAGGACCCACGCAGGGCACACATAGGGAGTCCCATCAGCACCCGCCGGAAGTACACAAATCGCATAAAACCCGAGCTGAAGTTGGGTCCGAAAAAGAGTGACATAAAAAGTAAACAGCGGCGCCGACCGACGCTGATTCAAAAATGTATTCAAAATGCGCTACCAAAAAAGTGGGAGTGGGCCGGCCATTTTTTCCCAGGCGAAAATATATTCGTATAAAACCCTAGATGGCCCCGAATGGTACTCGCTTTAAGCCGCATTACAAGTGCAGGAAGCTCTCTGGATTGGGATTACGAGTGGCCAAAATGCAGCTGCGTCCTGGCCAACAAACGGGCCGGGAGTAAGTGAGTCAGTGAGTGAGTGGGCGAGCGAGTTCAGGGTTCAACAGCGAGTAAACAAGCGACTTTGCGGCGCTTTTTCCCTGTTATCGAGAGAGGCGTCCCTCCATTTGAATGTTTTTTTGTTTTCGCCAAATTTATGCCAAGTGTCTGATAATTGAAACGGTCAAGGGGTAACAGATAAAGCCAAAAAAAGAGGCGGAGCAACTTGAATTGGCAAAAGAAATGGTGGGTGAAGTCTTAGCGAAAACGATTTGAAATTGAAGTGGCGAGCAGCCAAGTGAACCGCAGGCAGCTCGGGATTTTTATCAAATAATAAATTCAATTTAAATTGGGAAATGAAAAGGGGGCATACATTTCTTTAAATCAAACTACATACATTTAGTTTTCATTATTAAAAAAAAAGAGTTTTCAGACAAACACAGTCACAGATCACTCAAAACAATTTTATTTTAGTTCTTGAAACAAATTGGACAGAAAAGCAAGGGAAACCATGTCGAACCAACGCTTCTCCAGCGGGTCAAGGCCAAGCAAAACCAAGGACGACAGGGAAAAGGAAGAGAAGGTCCGAATAGCGCAACTGGATGCTATACTTGTGCAGTTGAGGACGCAGAGCTATGCTAATCGCCGGGCGGCTAACCTGCCGGAAGGGACCCTCACATACTTGTGCAGTGCGGCCCGGGAACTGTTTCTCTCCCAGCCGATGCTCCTGGAGCTAAGTCCGCCGGTGAAGATATGCGGGGATCTTCATGGTCAGTTCAGAGATCTGCTGAGGATCCTCCAGCAGTGTGGCACCCCGCCCATGTCTAATTACCTGTTCCTGGGTGACTACGTGGATAGGGGACAGAATTCGATAGAAACCCTGACCCTGCTGCTGTGCTACAAGCTCCGCTATCCCGAGACCTTCTTCATGCTGCGCGGCAACCACGAATCGTCGGATGTGAATAGGGTCTACGGGTTCTACGACGAGTGCAAGAGGAGGTACAGTGTGAAGCTGTGGAAGGCCTTCGTGGACTGCTACGACTGCATGCCCGTGTCGGCCACTGTGGGGGATCGCATCTTCTGCGTCCATGGGGGTCTGAGTCCGGATCTGAAGAGTCTGGACGATATAAGATCCCTGCCGCGACCCACCGATGTGCCCAGCGTGGGTCTATTGTGTGACCTCTTGTGGTCGGATCCCGAGGAGGGCAGCCACTCGTGGGCGCCCAACGATAGAGGCGTTAGTTACACCTTCGGGGCCACCGTCGTGGAGAGCTTCCTGGCGCAGTACAACTTTAATCTGATTGTGCGCGCCCACCAGGTAGTCGAGGATGGCTACGAATTCTTTGCCGATCGCCAGCTGGTCACCATCTTCTCGGCCCCGAACTACTGCAACATCTTCGACAACTGCGGCGCCGTTCTGGTGGTGGATAAGGATATGGTCTGTCACTTCATCGTCATCCGGCCAAGGGCATCGCCACAATTGAGGACGGGGTCTTACGAGTCGGACAGCGGCTCGTCATCTATGACATCGACGCTGCCGCCTTCGGTCAGGGAGAAGAAGCTTATAAACTGATTAATTTTTGTTTTAAGTTAACCACAACATTAAAGGGAATAAATACATATATTATTTTTTCACTGGCGATTAGAGGTAACTGAGTGTCCTATACTGCCGGTAAGTCCCAACCATGACGATTATCCTATATCCTAGATATAAAGCTGATAGCACCAATCGGTAAGCGCAAAACAAATTTATTTAATTATATAAAGGAGGAAGGAGAAGATTTTGTTTCAGTTTGCTGCTGGGTTGCCTAGGTGTTGGATTGGGGTTTTCTTGAAAGAAGGATATGCCTCGGAATTGGAAAATTGCCGAAAAGAAAATATTTAAAACTAATAGTATCATTACTATAAGTTGGTAAGTTTTAGATAACAGTAGCCAACTGTACTGGTCCATTGCAAAGTCCCTTTCTCCGTCTTGTTCGATGTCTCTATCACTCTTTGCAAAGTACACGCAGAGTTAACATTATTACCTTTGTAAGTCTACGAAATATACATTCATGTGTGTTTCCGCATCTGGTAAAAACTGCTTTTTCGTTTTCTTAATAAGAATTTATTTCAAGACATTTTCTAGTTATTTCTTTGATAAGTTCCTAGAAACTTAGTACAAACGACATTGTTAATTATCTTCCACAAGCTTCATTGCTTTGTTCGGTGTTAAATCGATATTATTGCTTTCAATTGTGGCTTAATCGAAGGACAATTGAAGGTCACCAGAGCCGAGCAGAGCCAGCCAGGCAATGAAATATGTAATAAATCTTCATTTAAATTTAATTAAAATTCCCCATGCCGAGGCCAGGAGTGGAAGAACAGGTGGGAGGAGCGGCAAAATGGGGACACAAAACCGACAGGAGGTGGCAACAAGGAGCAGGAGTACGAACAGGAGCCGGCTAAGGGGCCATGGCGGGGTTAACAGCTTGGCAAGTGATGGTGGCAACTTTTGTTTGACTTTGTAAAATGTCTACCTGGCCACACTTTATGCCAGAGAAAATAATTCCATGCGCAAATATTTAAATGTGGCCAACGGGATGGCGGAAGGAGGAGCGACTGTTTGCCCAGGGGCGTCACTCTTTCCAGGGTGGCCCGCAGGCAAACTCATTTTGTTTACAAAAACCAAGCATCGTAATTTATACATTCATGTGTGCAAACATAAACAAAAGGCGTCCCAGCCTTTAAGGCTCCAAGGAAAAGTGGTTTGTGCCAAAGAAAATAACTTTAATAATCTGTGCAAACACACATCTACCCACGCAGGGTGTGTGTAATTACAGTGTATGCTGTACTGTCTGCATAAATATTTATTATGTGTTCAATTGCAATATGGCCGCCCGAAAGAGGGTTAGGGTAGGTGGTTACATCGATCACCCGGCGTATACGTAATTTCTGAGCCCATAAATCACACATTTTGTGGCCGCCTGCGGCCATTTTGAATAGTAATTAATTTGTAATATTTTTTCAGCACGTATTTATCCGTACATCCGTACATTTTGATGTCATTTAAATCAATTGTTTAACTATTTTGTTTCAATAATTTACAATCACAAAGTGCTTGTGTAATTTATATATTTCTTGGTATGGGAAAAGGAATCCCTTTGATATAGGCTGTCTTTGATGCCGATTAAATATTGATCAAAGGCGGCTGTCTTTTCACACATGCCAGATTTGTCTGCCACACTTACCGGGTATATGGTCCCAATAAAATAAAGAATGAAAGCCAACACACTTGCCCTTTTATGGCCCACAAAAAAAGAAAGAACTTTGTGTCGAAAAAAGGCTGGAAATTAAATAAAAATGTAAGCAACAACGGAATGATATGGGGGCACTCAAAGGTGCCAGAGAAGGAAAGAGACTGAGGAAAGCTGGGGGGAAATGGCCGCCAAAAAGGACAGATGATGTATAAAAATGTCAACGGCAACACGAGGAAAACTTGTAAGTGACAGAATGGAGGGAAGATGCTGTGGAGAGATGCTGCTGAAAACTTTACCGAAAAAACGGTGTCAAAACATAAAACGAAAATTAAGCAAAAAGCTAAAAAAAAGAAAGGGCACTCCCGGCTCTTTTTTTAGTGGTTCTACCTGCCTCAGCTTCTGTTCCCGACACCTGCGCACATCCTTGAGTTTGGGGCTGGCCAGGAAATGAGAAAATAAAGAGGGCAGCAGGACAAGGAGGACAACCTGCAGCTGAATCTGATGGCTGATAGCTATAAAAAATACCTTCTTCCTTCGCGCCATCTTAAAAACTCGGCCGTTACCGTAACACTTAAAGGTTATTGTGGCCGTGAAGGCTGGACGGATTCGGGAGGGGGGAATGGCACTCTGCAGCGAGGCGCAGCGTACCGTGTCCCAGTTGCCAAGAGATCCCCCATCTAATTGGCATGCAAAGGTCGTCGCCAGCTGTCCACGCAAAGGACTCCTCGCCCTTGATGATGACCACTGAGGAAGGAGTGTGGTGTAAAAGGGGCTGTCTGGCCAAAGGGGGTATGGTTAGGGGAGCTGCTCACTTTTTATGATATGTTTTTAAGACCACTTTCTTCCTATTTTGCTTTGTATTCTTTGGGCAATCTTTATTTCCTAATTAAAGGTACTGAAAAGGCCGCAATAATTCTTTTAGAACTTCTAATTAAGATGAGAAATGGGTAAGGGATTTTCTAGAAGCATAAATTCATAAATATATCCTTTAATTTTTATATTTATGGCAGCCTTTATAATTAGTTGTTAAAATGGTTAGTGGAAGCAAAATATGCAGTTTAAAATAAAAATAGTAAGCTATCATTGAGCTCTAATTACACATAATACATATAACCCTTCGCAGTAACAAATAGGAGTTTCCTGAACATAAACAATAATAATTTAATTTAGTTTTAATAATTTTTGATGCTTTTATGCCCTTATAAAAAGCTTTACAAAATATTAAATATTAATGGCTTTTCTAATTAAATTTATTGGTTGTAGTGAACCTTATGCTCCTTAAGGTTGATTGATTAATTTTTTAAGTGTTTCAAAGCCCTCAACTTAAAAAAAAAAAACAGAATGGGCTAGAACATATTTTTAAGTATTAAAAACCTTTTTTCTGCCAGTGCACCTGTACGCCATTTTCACTAGCCATTACATAATTCCGAATCAAAACACGGCAATTGTTTTTGTTGTGGCCACGTGGCGAGCAGCCAGGAGTTCCCTCTCCGGGAACAGCTGATGGCTGATAAGCGTAAACAAAAGTCAGATGTTCCGGGAGAGCATCAGGGGATTCCCCCGTCTCCGTAACATCCACGAACTAATCGAAGCTTTCACGCTCTGTCTCTCTCTCTGTGTCTCTTCTCAACCGATTCGCTCAGAGTTCTCAGTGGTTGGGAAAATCAGCTTCACTTTCATTCAGAGCTTCGTTTCGCTTTGCTTTGCTTCGCTTCGGTTTCGCTTGGCTTTTCCGAAGGGAAAATCGTAGCGAAAAGTGGCCAGTTCGCCGTGACCAGCCGAAGCCTGAGGTTGTGTGTCGTCGTGGAAAATACATATATAAAGATATATTGAGGGGATTTCCCTGTGCGGCAGGAGCAATAAATTCGCGCTCAGTTCGTCTGCAGAAGTCAGCGAAAGCAGTTCAGGAATCCTGCAGGGATTTTCCTTATCGTCAAGGAAGAGTGTTGTGCGTCGGCAGGGGCGTGTTTTTGGTGTAATTGCAATTGATGTCCTTCATTAAGATTAAATATTAAATTCTCGCCGCTTCGAGTGTGCCTTTGTGCGGGTGTCCTTTATCTCCTCGGTCATGGCTACGTGATTTTTTACAAAGTGCCTTCGCAAAGCAAATAAAAATAATAAAACAAATACACAGAGAAAAGGAGAAACGCGTGCCACATCCGTCAATGGATTTTCCTCCTCCCTCGATTTTATTTTTGTTGGCTTTTGTTTTTCCCACTGTCAGGCCTTTTGTGTCCCTTTTTCCGCCATATGCCACAGTTGAATTTGCCCCGATTTTGATTTTTATTGCCCTTTTTTATTTTTTCCCCTTTTGCATAAATAATTGAAGAGGGAGGTAGTGGTGCCATAAAAAACCCACTGAAATATTGAACCAGCTGCACCAACCTTTTGGCCAAGCAAACATTTATCATTAAAATATCAACAGGAAGGGGTTTTGATATTTCAAAAATAAAATGAAACATAAAACGCAATGAGCATCTATCAAGCAATTAAAAACAGTCATATATACAATTTTAATGGTCAATTTATGGTCAGATATAAAAGTTATAAGCCATTATATGTGAAAATAAAATGATTAAGGGCGGTTATCGAAAAATACACGTGTTTAAAGATTAAAATGTATGTTGGCTAATAATACAATAATATTTGTACACATTTATCAAGTGTTTTATTAAAAACTAGCTATTTCCTTTGCCACGTTTTGGTATTTTTAAGCCTTTACCCTGACGAAAAAAAGAGGGAAAACCCTGAAACGTTATAACCAAATATTTGCCAACTCATAAAACGCTGTCACCCACGTTCCCCACACTCACTCACAAGCTCTATTTCAATCTCAACGAAAAAATCCACATTAAAGGTATTTCCAGCAGCCACAAAAAAGAAGGCAAAAACTGGTAACCAAAATATTTTAGCCACATATTTCTTGGTTGGCTCACGTCACCAGCCAGGTTGCAGGCAGGCAGGCAGGACCTCGTCCACGTCCGTGTCCTTTTTGGCTCGTTGGTTGGTTGACCTCCAGGCACCACTAATTGCTGCAATTTTTCAGGCTCCACAGAGTGTCGCCTGCCTTTGCCAATTTCCATGGAAATGCAACTGTGAGATTTTTTTGTATATTTATCAAGCAGCAAAAAAAAAAAAAAAAATAGAAAATTGTGATGAGAAAACGTTTGGAGAAAACTGCGCGACATTTCTGTGGTCGTCCTCGAAAAGTCCTTGACATGTTGGCCCCTATTCCTAATGAAGAATGATTGCCAGCGGCCTTTCGGCTCCTGGGATTTCACTCATTTTTCAGTTCCCTCTGAATTTTTCACAATGACTAATGATCGAAACCCAAAAGAAAAACATTATTTCCACGCTGGAAAGCAGGAGAATTCTCGGTGTTTCAATTATTGAGCAAATTGCTTTTTAATTAATTGCAAATATGGCCCATTAAAAGCGCAAAATTTTAATCGAAATCAAAATATTTGCGGGTCCTTAAAATGGGAAAAGTCCAAACAAATATTTGCTAGACTCTTTATTTGATGTTCTTTTTATACTTTATATTTGTTTTAATAGCACAAATGAAATGAACAAATAAAATATAAAGAGGAAAAGTGTCAGAGATAGAGAGAGAGATTTGGAAAAAGTGCAGTGCGAAAACAGAAATGTGTCAAAGCAAACGCTCCAACGGATTCCGGAATCAAAGCAAAGGCCATTATCAATCCCAATCCAAAAACCAAAATCCAAACCGTAACCAAAACCGAGACCAAAGTCAAGGATCCAGTGGAGTCGTCGCAGGTCGTCGGACGATGGGGCGGAACAAAGAAGCCGCCGTTGGATCGGGCGCAGGAGGAGGAGCAGCTCGCTGTGGCCTGTTGATGTCACTGCTGGCGATGCTGCTCCTCCTGCAGCTGTTGAGTGTGGGCCTGGCGACGCCATCGCCCTCCATGCAGGCGCCGCAGAAGCGAGGTAAGTACAGCTTCATAGTTTTCTTACACAGAGACAAAATAATTTGAATTTTATGCATAAAATTAGCTAATTTTTTCGAGTCTGTAATAAGGTTTAGGTGGAACAAAAAATAAATTGAATTGTTATAAATATACATTTTCATATTTTCTTGGGACTCCCAATACTCATTTCTTAGCCTGGTCACTCTTCAGGAATAAAATCCCCAGTTTCTGGTCTTTCTACAAACTTTCTTTAAAAGTGATTAAGTGCTAGATAAATTTCGGAAGATTGTTTCCTGTGCAACCCTGGGTCGGGGTGCCACTGATGCAGGGAAATGGCAAATAAATGTCAAATAACATAGCTCCCGACCTCGCCTTTTTGGTTTCCCCCCTGTGTGTGTTTACTGTGTTGTGGGTAAATACTCGTAGGCAGGACAAAAGGCACACCACATTGCGTATACGTTACGTTGCCATAGGATCGGCATTGTTGTTGGTGCCACGACTACTAGCTGTGCCTTGCAAAGAGATGATGCCGATGCCGATGCCATTGCCATTGCCAAGAGCCTGGTGGCAGTATTTTATTAACATTACATTGCTTTCAACTCGGCCTGACATAATAGAAAATTGAATTGCCACGATGGGTAGAAAGTGGGTAGTGGCAATGGAAGGGAGAAGGACAGAAGGACATCTGAACCCGGAGCCATCACAGTTCGTAAGGAGCCCAAGGCTAACCGCCGCCTTCAGCCCGAGATGGCTGTGCAAGTGATGCAATTAAGTGAACAGCTCTGAAGGATGCAAAACATAATTGAAGCCAGGACTGGCATGGGGTTGGGCTTGAGGCTGGGCTTGGGGTTGGGTCCTGCCTGCATGCCTTGATAATGAGAGATGATGGGCCGTCGGAATGCTTGGCTGAGTGGCCATTGCGGCGGCTGCAGTGATAGCAGCAGCGATGGCGGAAAATCGAAATGGAAATGGAAATTAACGAGGCCCATTCTAGGGGATTTTTTATAGTACAAGTGTTAGTTTTACAGAAGTTAATAAAGAATCGAAAAACAAGCATAAAGTTTAAGTAAAGCTTTTAAATGAACTAAGAAAACAAACAACATATTTTCAAGCATATTTAAAGAGTTGTGAATAGCTATAAAGAAATATTGAATATTTACATATCACATCAGCTCCTCAAGTGACTTTTTATACATTTTTATGCTAGATTTATGATAAGCTGCTTGATTAAATTCACACAATAACAGCAGCTAGCAGGAAAGCAGCTAAGGAAGTGGCGTTGGCGTGGACTTGGCTTGGCTTTTCCTTCCTTGTGACTTTTCTTTCCCCTCAATTTGTGGCATATTTCACGCTTCACAAACCATAAAACTTTCCATGGGTCGATGGGGGAGTGGTTCAAGTATCCATAAAGTTCACTTCACCTATATTGGATTAGCACTGGAAATTTATGATGGCCAATACAATACGGCGATATATGACACGAAGTCTGGACGGAAACTTATCATATTCATTCACAAGTTTCTAGCGGGGGGTTTCTTTTTCCCTTTTGGGCAAAACAATGGCAAAGTTTTTGCCTCTTATTTACGACAATGTCGCGTCAAGTTTTTTGCTGCCTTCCACTATGGCTTTTTGTTTCTCCATGGTCTCTCTTTATATGTATTGCCCTATAAAGTAGCAAGTTTTTTTTGTTCCGTTGGCTGTTGCATAATAAAATGAAGCATGTTGTGTAGGGAGCTCTCGAGACGCGGCATCTGGCAGCGCCAGAAGAATGAATAAAGGACACCCGACTTGGTACAATATTGCTCCCCAGCGTCAAATGAAAGCAAAAGTTGGGCGACAAAGCAGGAAGCAAGGAGAGACTGTGACTGGGACGACTGCTGTGGTCCAAAGTATCCTAGCAGCCAATGGAGCAGCGCGCAAATAAAGTTCACAAGACAAAAGGGCCAAAAGCAATGGAAACTCCCAGCTCTAGAGGGGAAATCCATCTCTCTGATGGTTATTTTCCAAGAATTTTATTTCGATTTTACATCCTAGGGCTTCGTCTTGGCAGGGAAGTAGGTTTATGTATGGAATATTTGATAAATGGTTTGCAATTTAATAGAATTTCTATGAAGAGAATTGAGCGAAGGGATTTATAAATATAGAAACTCCATTAAAACCATACATTTCAAGTTGCTATTTATTTCTAAACCCTTTGAAGGCATACGTTTTAAGGGCAAGGTTAAACCACTCGCCTAAACTCGAAGAAACGCTTTAGGTAGTACACCTCCAGGACTGTCATAATTAGCAGCATCATGGGCCCGAAGACCGACCAGGCCAGGATGCGATCCTGTACACTGTCGGTGATGTCCAAGTGTCCCCGGTAGCGATAATGCATATACTCCTGCTCCATTCGCACCGCTCCCAGGCGGCCCGACAGCACGTTAACCATGGTTTGCAGCGCGGCTTGCTCCACGACATCATCATTTCGCTTGCGGGGATCTGCATAGTGAGCCAGGGGTTTCAGCACATGGAACTGGAACATGACGATCTTGGGGGTCAGTGTGGAGATCTCATTGTCGAAGCACAGTCTATAGCGACCCTTCTTCATGGCCGAAAAGGTAATGCCGCCTCTGCTCTCGCGAGCCTCATGAAGCATTAGGTCCCCGTCAGGTCCTGTGACCTCCACGCCCACATCCTTGAAGCCGCCCTCCATGACCTCAAAAGATATGGTGACCACATCTTTGACATTAGCAGAATCGTAGAAGCACTCGTTCTCGTGGGCATCCAGGGTGATGATAAAGCTCCATCCGGGCTGGAGGAGCACCGTAAGAATAATAATTTGAATTATTTTAATCGAGATCATTTTGGATTTAGTTTTGGTTACTGCTTGATGTTATTCAAGAGTGTGTTGTGGAGAGAGAAAGCAAAGACATTATTCTCTCAGGCAAGCTGCTGAATAATTGAATACGTTTGCTAATTTTCCTAGGCTACGCTTCATTATCGAACTCGATGTGAACCCAAGCCCCACCCAAACCCTCGGCAAACACCCGACAAATCAAATTAAGATGATAAAAGCAAATTGCAAATTGTCTGACAGAGAGAGAGGCCGGCCCCCAGAGGGGCCACCAATGCATATTTGATGTTATCGATTCCTTGGGCCATCAATTGTCAAAATGTCATGCATTTTTAATGACGACTGTGGGCCTCGCATCATCCCCTCTTTTGGCCAGCATTGAATTGCGATTTACAGCTCTCAGCCCAGAATTTTACCAATAAATTTTAATACAAAATCCTGTAAATATTTCAATTGTCCTTTTCGCTGCCCAAATTTATCTAATTATAATTATTTTGTGGCCATAATTTGCACCAACAAAAATTTCATTATAATTTCTATGAAATTATTGTTTGCCTCTCGGTAAAATCAAAACTTTTGTTAATGTAATTCCGCTAATTGCTGCGTAATTTTGCTGCGAAAGCATTCTCCTAAAGCGAGAGAGCGGTTATTAAAAGCTCTTTTTCGCGTTTTTTTCAGAAATATTTATGTAGTTTTATGTGGGCCATATTGAATTGCATAGAAATATCATGGCGGAAATAATGGTTGTGATGAGCAAATAGTAGTGAATTTTTGGCTCATTAAATTTAATAATATTTATGAGGGTAGCGTTGCTATTTGGTTCTTTGATATTTAAATTTAAAACTGGAACAGAGAGTAGGTTCTTTGATATTTAAATTTTAAAATAGAAAGTAGAGAGGAGAGAGGGGCGCAATAGGAAATAAAATAATAATAACAAATGGTGCATAACTAAAACAAAGAAAATCTCTAAATTATGTTTTTGTGTATTTTATATATATTATTTTGTGAAGTAGGAGACCAGAGCAATAAGATAAATTAAAATATATAAATCAAAAATGATTATTTATTATTTAATAGAAATTAATTAATATGTCCTATAAAGAATGCCGAATATATCTGACTAATAAAAGAAATGCGGGAAATATAGTTCTAAAATATTTTAAAGCTCTTTAAAGCTGTACAATATGTTCTTTGTATAAACACATTTCAAGAAATTTATTTATGAGCTATAAATAAACCGTAAAGTGATTTGGTCAAACAAAACATTATCGCCTCTTCAGCGAGTGGTCAAAATAAATTGATTCCATTGCGATAAAAATGTACTCCCTTCAACAATTTGTTTAGCGTGGGGATAAGGGATTCAGGATCCAGTGTCCTAGTCTCCACTATCCCAGTAACCAGTTTCCAGCTCCCAGAATCCCCTATACCGCCCACAGTTTATGTCGCACCTTAAAACAATTTTACGAGTCGTCAATTCAACGGCACGAGACTCCTTCAACTCCACACGGACTCTCAACTATTTGCAAAATGTTTTCGCACCCTCGGCTCTGCCGCATTCCTATCCCCATCCTCATCCTTTTCCCAGTCCTATCTGCCCGCTGCCATCGAAACATTTTACAACTATTTGCTGTGTGCTCTAGTTATACAATTTTTTTCAGCTCTGTGCTCTTTGTCTGCTTTTGGTCTTCGTTCCCTCTTTTTTTCTTTGTTCCTGCTTTTGAATATCCTTTATGATATTCAATTTCAAATTCTAATGCTTTAAGCGATTAAGTACACGCTTTACGCCACTTAACTTCATGTCGCCCGCTCGGTGGTGGTGCCGATGCCAGCTGCCCTCCAGTTTCGTCCCATTCCCACCGAATCGCGGTATTTGCCGACTTCAGTTACTTTAGGCGCCGCCAGCACTTGATGCCTGCTTTCAGTGCTGCTGATCCTGCACCGAGAGAAAATTGGAAGAGAAATTGAGGCTTGAATTTAAAAATTCTCTGCTTTTTTATTTTTAAATTAAAAAAAAAAAAACAGGGAAAATTAAGGACAGTTAAG